>JAFCIW010000003.1:7200000-8400000 GCA_019977855.1 Penicillium aurantiogriseum | reverse complement strand
TAGATATTATATAAATTTGTATATATTATTATATATATATACTAATATAGAGAGCTAATTACTTAATATAGATTCTATATAATAGTATAAAAGACCTTCGAATACTAAAGATATATATAGATTATATATATATAGCTAACCTCCTAAGAGTATACTAATAGTTTAAGGAGTAATATTAGAAACTTAGTAATTATATCTTTGACTATCTTATTATAGCTAAACTTAACTATAAAGCTAAGGAAAGGGCTAATAAAAGAGTATAATACTAAGTATACTAGTATATTATAAATAAAGATGATATATAGTAGGGCTAGATATAGGAAAAAGGTAAGAAGTAGGAAAAAGACGAGGAGTAAGAGGTTTTATTATTAGACTTAAATACTAAAGTAGAGGCTTAGCTCTATCTTAAAGTATTAGGTAGAGGTAAAGTATAATTATATATATAATAAATAGAAAGTACTTATTATATACTAGAAGACTATATAAAGACTATAATAACTATCTAATAATAATATAAGGATACTTTATAGATATTTAGTAATAATATAATAATATCTCGAAGATATTTTAAGGACTATATAAGGACTATTTGAATATATTCTAAAGTTACTTCTAGGACTATATAAAGATAGATCAAAGATAATATAAATATAGTACGAAGATACTTCGAGGACTATTTAAAGTTACTTCTAGGACTGTATAAGGATTATATAAGGATATCTCGAAGATAATACAAATATAATATAAGGATACTTTAAGGACTATTCGAAGTTACTTCTAGGACTATATAAGGATAGTATAAGGATATCTTGAATATACTTTAATAATAATACAAAGATACTTTAATAATAATAATAGATATTAAATACTTATTATATAAAGGGATTGTCTTTAGTTATTTTTATATTAGTCTTTTTAAAGTATCTCGAGATAGAGCTATTATTAGTAATAGCTGTCTATTTAGGCTAATCTCTAGTTAATCTTATAGCCTTTTTGCTAGTATATATATTCTTATTTATTATATTATAGGATTTATAATATAGTTATCTGTAATCTACTTTAGTACTTATTGTATAAAGAGAGTTATTTAAGATCTCTAGTTATATCTAGTCTAGGAATCCCGGGATACTTAGGAGAGAGAAGAAAGAAGGAGAAGGATTAATAGTTAGATACTTTTATAGTTAGCTTATATATTTAGCTATAAGTAATTTTAGTTTTAGATTTAACTTACTTTTATCTTAGTCTTCTTTTGCTTATTTCTAATAATTATATAAGGATACTTTAATAATTATAATAGGATATATTAAAGTTAAGGATAGGTATTTAGATATTTACTAATAGAAATAATACTTTTTATTTTAAGGCCTAGAATAGGACTAACTTTATAGACTATAATAAAGAATAAGTATAGATATAATATTTATAGAGTGATTAGAAGTATAGTATTAAGTTAAATATATATAATATATATATAATAATAAAGAAAAGTTTAGATATATATTTTTAAAAGAAAGTAAAAGATATTATATTTATATATATATACTTAGACTAATCTAGTAACTAATATATTTTAGACAAATACTTATAATCTAAGGGATTAGTAGACTAAGATAAAATATCTAGGTTATTAAAACTTTTTAAAATAATAAAATAGACTTCTTTTTACTTATTAATATATAAAGATTAGAAGGTATAATAATATTTATTAGGTTTTACTATATTATTAGATTCTAAATAAAGCTTTTCTATTAGATATATTATTATATAGAAATTCTTTAAATTATAAACCTAGATTTACTAATATATATTAGAAGCTATATATTGATTAAGTTGAATAGCTTTTAATTTTATATAGAATTGTTTTATCTAAAAGTAAGAGGTCTAGTAAGATATTAATATAAGAACTAAGAAAATATAGTCTAAGAAAGATATACTTATAGAATAGAACTATTATAAATATATAGATAAAATATCGGAAAAAAGTCTTATATATACTATCTATAGGGTATCTATATATAATAGGTATAGTATTGAATTTTTATAGTAAGGATATAAAGATATTTAATATAAGATAGTATAATCTCGGTAATATAATCTTTTAAGGTATAGATATGCTTATAGTTATAAAAGCTATAGAGCTTATATAGAACTAAAGAAGGAGATAGGCTAGGGCCCTAAATCCGACCTATTGTATATTAATAGGTATCCTATATAATAGTCTGTTTATTAGGTTAGTAACTAGGGAGTAAAGGAGTATTAGAGATACTATTAGATATTAGTAGAGTGCTAGATACTAGTAAAGAGATTATAGAAATAGAAGAAGATAGAGAAAGATCTTTATCTATTATAGAAGAAGATATATTATTACCTAAGGTAGAAAAGAGACTAGTATTAGAAGATAGAGAAGAGGAGGTAATAGAAATAGGAGTACTACTTAAAAGCTATATAGTAAGTAATATACTAATATAAGAGTAGGATTAGGAGTAAGATATAATAATAATAGGCTATAAGTAGGGAGAGAGTGCTTAGGACTAGGGCGAATAGGGGGTATAAGATATAGTATTAGAAAAAGAGAAATATATAAAGAAGAGAAAATAAAATATTAAGAAGTATAGAGATAAAGTAATAATAAAGGTAATATAAAATAGTAAAATAGTATATATTGTAGTAATAAGATAGAAGTTAGAGTAATAAGTAAAAAGATAGAAAAAATAGTAAGAGAGTAATAATAGGTTATATAATAGACCCTCTTAGCTAAGCAAAGTTAAATATTCGAAGTATACTATAAATACTTATAATATTTATTTATTTTTTTCTATAATAATAGTTAAATTTTAGTATATTATAGGAATATACTAGTATAGTATAAATTAAGAAAAATAAAGTAAAAATACTAAATAGATAGGATAGAAGAGATAATTAAAGTCCTATATAACTCGAGATTTTAAAGTTTATAGATCTATCCTAAAACTACTCTTAATTAATAGGAATACTATTAATATATAATAGCTTATAACTTATAAATTAATATATATTAATCTATCTTATACCTTTTTCTAATACTTAGTATATATAAATTTATAAATATCTTATAATATTAAGTAATAGTAAGTATCTATCTAGTATAAGATATTAGTATATATAATATAATTAAGAAGTAAATCTATATATACTAAAACTCCCTTCTATATTAACTTAAAATATATAGAGTAAAGTATCTATGCCCTCTCGATCCTTATATCTTCGAATAAATTATTATGATTATAGAGTAGGTATTTGTAATAAGGGATATAGCTTTTATAGATATTAAATTAGTTACTAACTATATAGAAGCTTAGAATAGTTAAAGAAGTAATATATCTAGGTATAGATAGAGGATTAGGGTTAGAATACTATATCCCTAACTCTATAAACTATATTATATTAATATTATCTAATATCTACTATATTTCTATAGTAAAGTAGGATAGCTTTATAGAAAATAATAATAAAGTATCTAGTAAATCAGAGAACTAAATAAAAGTAAATTAATAAATAATAATATAATATAAAGTATAAGTATATATATTAAGTATTAAACTACTAAGAGACTCTAATATAGTACTATCTAGGATAGAGATAGGTAATTCTAGCTAGACAGAGAGGTTATCTATAAGATTAAGAGTAGTAGGTATATAGCCTAAATCTAACTATAATAATATATTATTTATATAAGAAGGCTTTATATAGATTGATTTCTAAATCCTATCTATTACTAGATACTAGGTAGAAGGCTTAGAAGGGGTATTTATATATAGTATAGTTAGTAATATAGTAAAGTAAATAATAGTATAGAGAAAAGAAAAAGATAGAATAAGTAGGAATCTAAAAGAATAAAAGAGATTAGAATAGAGACTAAGTAGGAATAGGAATAGTATATACTAATTAAATAAATTAGGATAATATAAATTTAATAATAATATATAGACTAAATAGCTATCTAATAATAACTATAATAGATAAATAATATATTAGGATTATTAAGTAGTAGTCTATAGAATTTGTATCTAGCTATATATATAACTAAACTCCTTATTTCTTATTAGATATCTTATAAAAACTACTACTAATACTATAACTAACTACCTAGACTCCTCTTTATAAGTAGTATAGTACCTATTAAGATAAAGAGAAGACTATATCTATATATACTTCAGCTATAATACTATATTAGGTAGTATAATATAAAATTATAATAAAGTAGTATATATAAGGGTAGGCTACTATATTAGCTACTAGTATAGTTTATAGGAAGGCTATATAGTAGGAAATATCTATATAAATAATACTTATAAGATAATAGGCTATTGCTAATATAATATAATTAACAATAGATCTAATATAAAGTATAAATTCTAGTAGAATAATATTAGAAGGGCTTAAAGAAAGAACTATTCTACTAACTTAGCTAGGATATAGAAGAACAGTAGTATATTAGGCAGCAAATCTAGAAGGGTTTAGATATAGTATATATAAATAAGGACTTAAGGTAAAGTCTATAGGGTAGAAGATAGGTATAAATATATAATAAAAAGTATATTAGTAAAATATAGAAGTAGTATAAGATAGTAGAGAAGGTAAGTAATACCTAAAACCGAAGCCAAAAATTGGGTTAGCAAAGAAAACGATACCTAAAACCTAAGACTAAATAATATTAGTGAAGTTGTAGGTTTTTTTTTAAAAAAATAAGAAAGACTATATAGAGATTCGAATAATAATATTATAAGATAGACTAACAGCTTAACTGCTAGGCTACCGGCTATAGTTAATTAAAACAGTACCTATAAAGGAGTAATATACGTACCCTACTAAAAATATATATAATATAAGAATCGGTACAGCACTACAACAAACAGTCATAAAGAGCTTAGAGTTGGCGAAGTATAAATAATATAGTGAACGAAGATACCGGCTAAATTTGAAAGGAAAAGAGAAAAGGGTAGAGGAGTAATATAGAAAAGAAAGACGTGAATATATATAAGATTATTTTGATAAGGAAAAGGAGTGGGGCGGCAGAAAAGAGCTACCCGTAAGCGGTCAACCGACTTATACTCTCGGCAGCCAATCAGCACGCAGGTTTAAAGCAAGACTCACACTACGGTACATACATGGTTGATTGTGGAGAGTGTTAAATAAGGCATTCAGGTATCACCCCCCTAAAATGCTATGGGTCTTCATACCACCTAGGCCCGGATGGGCAAGGACGGTGCTACCTAAGCTACTGTCGGCCTCGGAAGCAACACGACCCGCAGCGTGGAGAAACAGAGACAACCCAACCCATCCGAGACATGGAGCGGCCCACACACGGCAAGACACGGGAAGAGCCCGCACACAGCAAGACATGGGGAATGAGATCGCCCGGCAACGGGTAGACGCGAGAAGCATCACAGCCTGCTCTGCTCGGGACCAACAATTACTCTGGCGCACAACCCGGATTTGGGTCGAGATATCGAACCCGGACCCAACCCAGGACCCAGGCTGGGGCAGCAAAACCAAAAGCCCAGGGTACTTGATCTTGCCTTCCTAACCTCTCTCTAGATGTGTGCTTTTAGACAAAAGTACAGTATCTTAGCCACAGGCCAAGATGTCGAATTGTACTATAGCGAAACCGCGATTTGGATTGCATATGTACTGTCCAGTTGAATGGAACCAAATAGAACACATTATCAAGACAAGCCTACAATATATCATCATGAATCCACATCCAATACTCTAAAACAAAAGAAACGAATATAAACAACCTCCAACTCCGTAGCCCAGGGTATCAGATGCAGATGAAAAGGCGCAAAGTATACCAACCCAGAAGAAAAGAAAAGACAGAAAACAGACAGGACGGTCATCCCATCAAGCATAAGAGGCAACAACATGCACAAAGATGACAGAACCAATCGAATCAAATAATCAAAGCACAACAGGTAAGAAATCAAAGAATCAACTCATCATGCTCCTCATCCGACAAATTCCTCAAAAACCTCAACCCGCGCTCCCGTTTACTCAAAACACACCTCGCATCAACCTCCAACTCCTCCCCAACAACCCACTCACACGGCAAATCCGTCAACCCAACACGCTGCCCCCACTGTCGACGGTCATACTGCATAAACCCACCGAAATGACGATCGGTATTCGCAACCCAGATCTCAGCGCCATCAGGCGCGTAATCCGCACCACCGATCTCTCCAAAGAAATCATGCACCTGTCTCGATCGGAAGAGCTGCGCATCAACAATAGAAATCCGATCCGCAGGTTCGGTGCAGAGGAGAGTGCGTGGGCCACCGCCGACAGGGGAGAAGCGTAGGGAGCGGTATCCCGCGACGTCGGAGTCGATGGTTTCAAGAGGACGCCAGGTGCGCGCGTCCCAGATGATGACTGTTTTGTCTTGGTTGGATGTTGCTATGTGGCGCATGTCTGGGGACCAGGCGCAGGCGAAGCCGAAGTCGCGGTGGCCGCGGAGGGGATGGACTGGTCGGCCTGTGTCGGATTCTATGACCCATGCGTCTGGTGAGTCGCCGATTACGACGCGGAGACGGCTGTCCGGGGATGTGGCGGTGCAGTTTATTGGTTGGGAGAGTTCTTGGTCGGAGGTGAAGATGTTTGTTTCTGTGTCGAGGATGCGGAGGTGTTGGTCGTTTGAGGCGAAGACGCCGGTTGGGGAGGGGCCTGTTCTGTTGGGGATTATGTCGATGTGGTTGGTGATGCCGTCGTTGAAGTCTGGGGTTACGAGGCCCTTTATGCCGGGGTTGGAGCCGCTGGTGCTGCGTAGGGCGTATTCGCCACAGAACCCGCCTGCGATTGTGAGGCCGTGGGCTGTTTTCATGGTGGAGATTTTGACGGGGCCGAGGAAGCCTGACTCCGGGTCTGGTTGGCTCATGTCGATTATGCAGCGTGCGTCGCCGGTTGTTGGGGTCCAGGAAAATACTTTGGAGCTGGAAGCGAAATGGACGGTATTAGATGCGGGGGTCGACATCAGATTGCGGAGTTGGAAGTGCTCGATAGACGCTTTGTGTGAAGTGTGCATGGAACTCTCGCGGAAAAACGTTTCGTTTTGTGGAAGGCGCTTTGCATGGCTGATGTGGGAGTAGTCCAAGTTGTGATACGAAGTATACCAGGCGTCGCGCACGGCTCGTGCATCGGACCGTGTCACTCGTAAGGTTTCTGTCCATGGGATCTGCTGCAGATCATAAAAATCACGTCTCCATCCAGCTGGCCGAAAAACCTCCTGTGGGGGTTCCCAACTAATCATCTTTGAGAGCGGACGGAGCTGCGGTGGAATTCGACTTTCAGAATGGAAGCCACGTGGTACAACGTTTATTGAGACCATCCAGCGCTGGATGAATTCGTCAATATTGAAATTGCGCTCGTATGCTAGAAGGGAATTAGCTAGGGTCTCGCCTCAAAAGTCATAGCACCTTACTGGATGTGTGGATTATGGATGCGGGGTGTGGTCCAGCGAATTCCATCTGATCGTCGGTATAGTTCCCCAAAGGTTCTGTAACAGACAACCCAACGGTTTGGGGATCCACATCAATATCGTCATAACTGACACTGTTATAAAAATCATCCAGATCGCAGTCTGGCATTTCGGCTTCATGCGTCGGCCGTTCCTTGCGCTGGTAGTAATACTCTTCTTCGTCTGGATAGAATCGGAGAAAGTCCTCAAGCTCATCAGCGGACGTCGATGAGGGCGACGGGTTATCTTCCATGGTAGCAGACTCGTAATCCCAGACCATATCCTTCTGAGCATCCTCCATGTCACTGGCCGGAGCGACGGCGATATTTTGCCGGCCGGCGGTGCGGTGAATCAAGTTCCGGACAATCGCCTCCATATCGACGTCGCCACTCGGGTTCGCGCCGAAGACAAACGCCGGTGCAGCCGCAGGGACACCTCCCATTGCAGATTGTTGAAAATGACCTCTGTGTCCCGGCAGCGCTGAACCCGCCGAGTCCAAATGTCGATAATCCGGAGGACTACCAGCACTCGTAACAGCGTTGACAACTTCCGACACCATAAAAGAGTCCCCGTGCGCATTATCCACCGCACGCGGGTACTGGGACACAGCAGCAAGAGCCGCAACGCCCACGTCATGTAAACGGCGATCGATGTCGGAAGACATATCCGTCGCCGAAGCAAATCGATCCGAAGAAAATATATCCGAATCGAGAGTCGAGTTCAAGGCCGTCGCATCGTCTTCCCGACCAGACAGCCCAGTAGCAGAACGATGTGGAGGAGGATTCATGACTCGGTGTTGAATTGCAGGACCATCGATATCACATGACACATGACGCGGCGATGCAGCGGGATCTCGCAAGCGGGTAGGGAAGTCGGAGGGGCGATTCGTAGAGTTACAGGTGCTAGAATGAAGCATCGCCCGCCATGGACGTCTGTCTCGAAATCCCGATAAGATGTGTCTTCAACCGCAAAGTGTGAGTGTTAGTTGCCTATTCCAGGCACCGTGCAGCAAGGCGGGGCGGATGATCACGTCCTAAAGGGTCAAATGGGCAGGGATGGTAGATAACGGTCGCACAAGCGGAGGAAAACGGTCCAGTAATCAGAATGCCAGAGTGCACCTACAGTGACACTTTTCTGGATTCACACAGATGCTGGGCTTTTTGCTGCGATGTGTCTCGCAGATGCTGACTCGGAGAGTTCAACCCCACACTGCAGGTTCCAAGCCCGCGTATATGACGCGAGCAGGGGAAAGGCGGAGAGCGGAAAGCGGGCGAGACGGAAATGCCGAGTTCAACCGACAGTTAGGAGAAGCCGGGGAGATGAGTAGAGATCAAAATTCTAGAAATGTAAATGTTTGTAATATCGGCTTCTGTTATGGCTAGTGGCGGATGAAACGCCGATAGCTGTGGGCTGATCCAAAAGGAAATAGAGGGGGAGAACCCATAGGACAGTGCGCGGTAGACTTTTCCGGACTTGAACCTCCAGGGCTGCAAGGAAACAGAAAGGGAAGAAGGGGATATATTGATTCGGATACTATCTTATGCAGTCAGAACGTGGAGGAGAGAAACGTGAGGGTTGACATTCTCCGGCTTTTCGGTGACCTCGGGGAGGTGAAAAGAAAAACAAAGCATACATCTGGCAAAAGATGATACATCATAGAATACAGGGATATTCAGCTCTGATATTCAAGTCTACTATTTATCACTCTCGAGTGCATTAATTACTTGAGGATATAGAAGAATAGATATAGTTCAGGGATTAAGCATGTAAAGTAGACTAATGAAATCTAAAGGAAATCAATCAAAAGCCACCTTCTTTATTGATCACGGATCGCCTCAAGCCTCGCATATGTTGTATGTCGATAATGCAGGGAGTACGTCGAGTACTTATATAGTATATCGAGTACATGCAGATCCGACCGGCCCGGTGACTCGCGCTTTGATCCTGTTGGGCACAGCTTGGGCTGACAGCATGTGGCTGTGAAAAGCCAGAATCTATATGATATGTTATAGTCCATGTTGCTTTACAAGGTTCATGACGCTATTTCAATTACGCTATGTCGAGTAGTATGACGATTTATTCACTACAATGTATGTATCAACAGGATAATGCGCCCGGTCCAAATCGCTGTACAAGAAGCAAAAGTTCAGACAGACGCGATAAAAAAACACGAGAATAGATCAAGTAAGCACACGTAAGAAATAATCAACTCGTCAGTCGTGGAACGCTCTGAACTATATTATAAGAATATTCGAACGCCGGTATGTAAATGGTACAATAAATCACATCGAAACCAGATGCATCCGGGAGAAACATAAACAACAAAGAATAAAAAGAAAAAAGAACAAGCGCTATCGCTATCGCTTTCGTTAATAATGGGAATATGTCTCGTACTGCGATGGATAAGGATCCGTCGAAGCATGGGGCTGTGACCAGGCACTGCGCAGACGGCGTTCTGAGAAGATTATTAGAATCAACACATCCATCAAATCATTCCAAGAGTACAGAGTAAGACATACCTTTTTCGAAATCCCGCCACCTCTTCATGGTGATCTTCGTACTATCAAACTCACCCTCGGCATCACCGTGTCCCTTATCCTGTTCACCAGCAGTCTTACGGGTATCACCCCAACTGAAATCATCGAACTTCCAGAAGGCATACATAGGCAGGATGAAATTCCAAACCGGAAGCGAGATGAGATAAATAAGCATCCAGAGCACGTAGACGAGTTTGTGTGCTGTGACGACGATCAGAACACCGGGTAGACCCAAGACCAGGGCGAGCAGGACCAGCGGGATGACCTGTACTGGTTTCTTGACGATGGAGACAATGACGACGTAGATGGTGAAGGAGATGGCGGCGGGTAAGACGAGGGTTCCGATAAGCTCGATGAAGATGACGAACTGCATGCTGAAGCAGAAGGTTCCGCATAGATCGCGCACGAGGACCAGTTCGAAGAGGTTGTGGACGGTACTGTTGATCCAGCGACGGCGCTGCGAGAGCAGGACTAGGAATGCGTCTGGCACGACGGTTTTGCACACGGCTTGTGGGACGAAGATCTGTTTGCGTTTCGGGAAGGTCTTGAGCATGAGGGTGGTTAGGTAGCGATCTTCGCCGAGAAGGAGTAGGTTCTTCTTGTGCAGGGTGTCGACCACGTTCTCGGAGTAATGTTCGACGATGTCTGGGTTGGCGAGGATAGGCACCCAGTAGTTCTGGCCGCCCTTGGGAGCTTTGATTCGGTACATGGTGAAACATCCAGGGAGACAGGTTACACCACCGAAGACGGATTCGAATGATTTGGCTTGGTGGTGAGAGATGAAGTACCTGTCGTGGAATTAGTGATTCTGCCGGTTACCCTATACACGGTGGGGAACTTACTCGAATACCTGAATCATTGTTACCCAACTGTCGGTCTTGTTTGCGATCTTGGTTTCTCCACAGAGACCCATGATTTCTGGGTCCTTCACCATGGCCGAGACCATATGTGTCAAGCTGTCTGGGAACACCTTTGTATCGGCGTCGACCATGAGAACAACCTCGTAGAAGTCCGGCGCGATGCCTGTGACATTCCACATGCCATTGAACATCTCGAACTCAAGTTCTGTCATACGCTCGTCGAACATAACCTTTTGGAGGAAAGACATGAGAATAATCTGACTGTCTCGCTTGCCTCGGTTACCAGGCTTTGACTGGGTCGACTCCTGAGGAGTTCCGCACTTGACGATCACCATCATGGGAACACGCTGCTGCTTTTCCGCCGGGATGATCGAAGCATCGCCGTAGTCGTAGAATCCAGTGTAGACCTTGGCCATGTTGTGTCGCTTGGAGCCAGTAGCCACAGCCACATATGAGTAGGGCTCAACCTCGTCCTTGGGGACAACAGGGTCCTTGAGCATACCCAACACAATATCTGGGGTGGAGAATTCCTCTCCCTTACCCTTGATAATACCATCACAGATGACCAGTATCGTTTTGTGGCTGTTCGGGTAGTCGGTCATGGCAATAGAATCCAAAGTCGACCTAATACCCTCTTCACCTTCAGAGTAGCAAGTAATCAGACAAAGACTGTGTGCCAGGGGGTAGCCGAATGGCTGCCATTCGGGGGGAGGCTGAGGAACAACAGCCTCATGGATGAACCCAGCAGGACCCAAGCCGTCGTGATCCGTCGATAGTGTGGCGTAACCCGGATCTTGCTGACCCTGACCGGGAGGAACCAAGCTAGTTCGACTGGCAGCAGGATTATGCCGAGAGTTATCAGCGCTGAGAGTGCCTCCGCTACCGCTGTGGCTTAACTTGTACATAGTTCCAGGGTTGGAATTAGAGCTGGGCATGAGGCGGGATGTCGAGTTCTGGCTAGCCATCGTGACATACATCGGCTTTTGCTTGCTACCAGTGCTGCTGCTGACATTGTACGGGCTCGAGAAACGGGAAGTGGTGGGGAGGAAGCTGGCACGTTTGCTGAGGCGATCGGTAATGACGGGTTCGGCGATTCGTGGAGCGGGCCGGTAGATATCGTTGGACCAGTCTTCAATCTGTTGATTGCGAGTCCTGGCGTCGGAGGACATACTCGTGCTCTGCGCAGCAAACCTGGGTGCCAGGAACCACTGGAAGAGCAGGGCGAACGCGAATTTGACACCCACGATAGAGAGAATGAAGATTAAGGACACGTAGAGCACGACTTTCGACGCGATACAACCAACCGTGTCAGTGTCGATGCTGCCGACTTTGGTAATCTGCGCCAAGCACTTGCCGATCTTCTTTTCCTCCCCGCTTTGCAGGTAGTAGGTAAGATCAACGCCGCGGACATTTGGATTCTTGCGGAGCTCATCGAATTGTTTGGGATATGACACCTGAGTACGGTCGAACCAGGCGAGAAGATCGAGATCGAGCACATTTCCCGAGTATATCGCCAGATTGCGACTCTTGTTCTTCGTATCCTCCCATGTGTAGTACACATCCCCATCACTTTTGAGCGAGTAGAAAGGCTCACGGGCCGCCTTGCTGGTATGGCAAGCCCAGCCCGTGTAATGTGCAACGGTCAAATTCGGCGACGACGACCCATCCTGGTTGAAGGGCGCACAGGGGAAGTACCATCCGAGATCTCCAGCAGAGTTTGTTGGAATATCGCTATCAGGCTGGGCCGTAATCAATCCCTTGCACGCACCGTTGACCTGCTGGAAGAAGAAACTGCCATCCTGCCCGCCGTACTTGTGCGGCAAGTCGTAGATAACATTCGAACCCCCGGGGATACCAGTGACAGCAGGGTGCTTGGAACCGGTTAAGTCATAGGCCCTTCCGTGGAAGATCATGTAGTTGGAATTGACTTCATTGACCTTCAATCGAACCGGGGGCGAGCTACAAACCGTAGCCGTGAAACCGAAAGTCAGGAAACCGACAAAAGCACCAATCATCAGAATGATACTGATAAGGCCGATCTTCTCCCGCCAAGCACTGCGCTGCTCTTTCTGTGGCATGCCGAACCATTTCAGCACAAAGTCCGGGATGAAGAATGTGAGGACTGCACAATATGTGGGCCATATCTCGGGCGGGCCCGTCTGCTCAATAGCCTTCAGACGTCTCTGTTCATCTGCAGCTCCCTTTGACGACCTCCGCGAGCCTCTCTTCTTCTTCTTCGAGCGATGTCTGCTAGGAACCCGCTCCATGGGCTTGTTGACATTACCCCGCGCACCGTACAACCCGTCCTTGGACTTCATATCCATGCTGCGCGAGCTGTTCGTCTCCGCCTCGCCATCTCTGTTGTCCAATAACGGATCGTTTCCTGTCGCCGAGGGGAAAGTGGGCATGTGGTTCGATTTTTGACGGTAGTGATAGTTGGGTTGTTCCCGGTCATCCTTCCTGCGCTCTGGTTTGACCATGCGCTTTTTGTGTCTCACCTCGCCGCCCCGCTCCATGCGCTCTTCGTCCGTGTCCATTGCTCTTCGGTGGCTGGAATGTCGGCGACGGTGTCGGTGGGAGGGGGAAGTGGGGTCGTCGCTGTGAGCGCCCGAGTCGATATCTCGTCGACGACGCTGAGAGTGTTCGCGGAATGCGCGGGCTTCTTCGCGCCGAGGTGAGGGCTTGCCTGGCCTTTGCGGCAAAGACATCTCACTACTACGAAGGTGACTGATGTCAGTCAATCCGGACTTGGAGGTTGCTTACTTGGTTAGAATTCGAATTTGCAGCTGGCGCACTCACTTTAGTTATTTGCCGCTCATCAGCAGCAGGTTGTGTGGAGAAGACTGTTCACGATATGGAGCTGTGGTTTGCCGACTGAAACATGTCAAATGCGCAGACCCGATCCTCGATAATGCGACTTATGGGGCTCGTGATTCTGTTCAAATCGATTTCAAATCTGTTGGATCTCTTGGATCTCTCTATTATTGACCGGCAACTAGAGTTGATTGCAAATTGGAGAGTTCTCAGCGAAAGTGGTACGGTCGGCCTGTGCAACGAGGTGGAGAATCAACAAAGTCCCCACCTATGCAAGAAATGCAAGAAAAGGGTCTAAAACACAGGAGCGAATGTAGTAGTAATAGTAATAGCGAATGTATTTAAAAAGGGAAAAAGAAATGGGCAGCTCTGAGACAAAGATGTAGACGGGACGCTTAGCCTGGGAAAGGTTAGGCTTGTTTTAGGTACTTTTCATTAAAACAAAAACAAATGGATTTCTTTGTCGCTAGGGGCAATCTCAATTAATCCCAATCCCAATCAGCTAACCTCTTCCATGGTTACCCAGGTATCTTCCAAGGTTCATGTTAGTTAATAAAACAGAAAATAAGAAGGGGAAACAACAGCCGACAGCCAAGAAGGCATTCCCTTCGGATCACGGGGTCATTGTCTTTCTATTTTGAGCGACTCCCAACTCCACGGGGTCTTGGTTTAATTGCCACGCCGTAAATACCCAATTGCCACTTGATTACACGGATATTAATACAAGAGAGATAAACATGATAAAGTTAAGCTTCCCTATTTCATCCCCTAAAAGAACAATATTGTTTCGAGTCGGTGTGGTCTAAAAGGTAATGCACTCCATATATGTATGAATGTATGAACACTTGAACAAAACAAGGATCTAGACAACCAATCTAGATTTCAACCATACTACGCATTATGTACTCCATACATAACTAGCACTTGAAACAAGTCAAGAATCAGTATTGTCTCGATATAAAATCCAGGATACCCCTGCATTACAATATCGACACCGGACTTCAATGCCAATCCGACCAATATGATCGACACTGGCGGGCCGATCATCACGGCAACCCCCAGAATCCATACAGCCCATGGGCCCCATAGTGCATATGCACCATTCCCTTTCGAATTCGAAGATATCTTTTTCCATCGGCGGTCTTGAACCACGAGGAAAGAAACGTATCACATCCTGTAGACAATTCCTTCCCTTTTCAGGTCAAATAACCAATCACCAATGACCCAATTTAGAAACCAACTTGACTTCGGATTTGCTGGGTCTTTACCGTGGAGTCCGGTATCCTTGTCAGGCCACGTTCTTCGGCTCTTACTGGAATGCTGACGGTATCCATATCTCCGCGTCACCAGACGTAGTACGGAAGTACAGTAAGCTAACTCCGAGTCCACAGGTACCCAATACCCAGTACTCAGTACTGCGAGGGATGTCTGGTACTATATAGTTGCCGCATCGGTTATGTCGTCATACGATCTGAGAGTGCTGTGCGGCTTGTGCTTTGACGGTGTGGTTGACTGCTGCTGCAAGGAGCATACATTGACAGATAGATATGGGTCGAGGGGAATTGAACTCAGGAAATAGGACAACCTATTCGTCATTTCAGTTACGCTTAAGCCCTTTGTTTCAAATAGGTGTTAATACTAAAAGGCTAAAGCTGACCGTCTCTTCTGATTGAGTTCCAGGTACGGAGTTAGTGTGAAAATGTCCGTATAAGATCCAGGTACTTCCACTTTCCAGCTACACCTGCCACGCACAGAGCCTCGGAAAGGTCGGACACTAAGGACACTACTGAACTACTAAAGATGGACTAAAGACGGACTAAACACGGGCTAAAAACAATGAGGCACTAAATGCGACTTAAGGCCCGTCCCCACAGTGAAAGAGGGGATTTGACTGTTCAAAGTATCTAGCCGACAGGCATGTCTTATGCGCTGTTAGACCCTTTAGACCCGTTAGAATATGGCATGTCTCAGAGTGCCCTATATCAAAACCCGATAGGCATCCTCTTTGGATTCTTGGCCTTTCTTAGGTTATACGAGAGGATGTGGCAGAGACATAATAATAGTTCATCCCCACTCGACCATATTAGGTAGGGCGCGTATGAAACAATAAAAAGGGTAAAGGATAAAACAAGAAAAGAAGAGAAAGAGAGAGTATTACTTGACGGGAACTAGTTTATTTGCTTTTCTTCCCCTCGCTTGGCCTCTCTTCCCTTGACGTGCTTAGATGAAAATATCTCTAATAGTGTCGTGTCCACTAGCGATCTTCGCTTTTCTCCACGTCCCCCATAAAGTACTAAATCAGTCGCCTTTCTTCATGGATCAACTTCTCGCTTTCGACCTTCCTTAATACCCTCACCATGGCCAGTCCTACCCCGGGATACCGCCCGGCCCTGCCTTCTCCCCCACCAGCTTACCTCCGATCCTCACCTTCATTCATCGCATCACAATCACCACAATCACCACGGACCATCCCGAACCGACCCCAGAGCTTGATTATCACCCGCAAACCAATATCTACTTCGCACTCCGAAACCTCTCCCGTCCTTCAGAATTCGCCACGCTCACCAGTTAAAATCGCGCATGGCGCAGACATTCCCGATGCCTCGAGCGCGCGCATCGAAGGCGCATACAGTGGGCCCACTACACCGCAATTGGACCTCCCCGAGTTCGCAGATATGTCCCTCGATAGCCCCGTACAGCAGCCGCAACAAAGCTGGAATCCTGCCGACCCCCCACGGCGAGACCTGACACAGGCCCCGCACTACACACACTCGCATTCGTACGGGCACACCCCAGCGAGCAGCGGCTCATGGTCGGTGGTAGAGCCGCAGAAAGACGATGGACACGGAAACCCGAAAAAGAGCGGTTCCTCGTTAGAGCGCGAGGGTCAGAGCTACGACTCTTCGCGGGGAAGCTTGGATAGCGTCGCGCAAGCGTCAGACAGCTACGAGCCTCTGACCTACCACCACCAGCAACAGCCAGCTGCGGCACATACAAAGGAACCCGCACCCAATGCCGGAGATCACCCATCCGCCTCGACGGATAAGCTTGCCGTTAGACGTTCAAGGCTTTCGCGGCCTCTGTCGACATACTCCTCGGCCTCAGACGGTGGTCACCGCCGGAATATCTCCGCATCGCCGTATCTACATGCACGATCCTCGTCACGGAACTCGTTCGGGACCCCCGAAAACAGGTCTTCATCATTCCTCGATTTGCTCAATACATCATACCCGCAGCCAGGCCCAACCACGCAATTCGACAACTCGCGTCTCCAAGCCTCAGTCGGAAACAACGCCTCTCTCCTTAGCCACAAAGAGACCTTCGAGATGTACCTCGCGAACGTAAAGAAAACCGACGAGCCAACCGTGCTCTACGAATTCGCCGTGTTTATGGTAAACTCAATGCGCGAGATGCCAGCCGTGGACCTCGAAGACACTAGCCCGATCACGCGCGCCCGTCTACTCCGCGAATCAAAATCCATCCTCCAACGCCTCGCAGACCGCAGCTTCCCCTTCGCACAGTATTATCTCGGCGACGGCTACGCATCTGGCCTCTTCAGCAAAGGCGCCGAAGACCATGACCGGGCCTTCCCTCTCTTCCTCGCAGCCAGCAAACACGGCCACGTCGAAGCCTGCTACCGCACAGCGCTGTGCTACGAATTCGGCTGGGGATGTCGCGTCGACGGCAGCCGCGCAGTCCAGTTCTACCGTCAGGCAGCGTCGAAAAACCACCCGGGCGCTATGATGCGCATGGCCAACGCCTGTATTGCTGGCGATATGGGGTTGGGCAAGCGGTACCGTGAAGGTGTTAAGTGGATGAAGCGCGCAACTGAGTCTGCAGACACGCAGTATAACTCCGGTCCGTATGAGCTCGGTGTTATGCACGAGAAGGGCTTCGGAGAAGATGTCTTCCCCGATGCTACTTATGCAGCGCAGCTATTCACTAAATCCGCGGAGCTGGGCCATGTGGAGGCTTGCTATCGTCTCGGCGATGCGTACGAGCATGGAAAATTGAATTGTCCGCGCGACCCGGCGCTTAGTATCCATTTCTACACCAGTGCCGCGCAGAACGGACATCCCATGGCGATGATGGCGCTTTGTGCGTGGTATCTCGTTGGTGCGGAGCCTGTACTCGAGAAGGATGAGAACGAGGCGTGTGAGTGGGCTCTCCGGGCTGCGAATCTTGGTCTCGCGAAGGCTCAGTATGCTGTCGGCTACTTCACTGAAATGGGCATTGGTTGCCGTCGTGATCCCCTCGAGGCGAATGTGTGGTATGTCAAGGCGGCAGACCAGGGCGATGAACGAGCTAAGCATCGCATCGCTACAATCCGAGCTGCGGCAGAAGGTTCACATCCAGGCGTGGCTGGTCGAAATGGAGCGACACGCAACGGAGGCCGACTCAAGAAAGCCGAGCGCAAGGATAAGAACCCAAGTAATGGCCAAGGTGAGTGAACCTAACCAGATTTGTATCCATGCTCATTTTGCTAACGATATGAAAAATCCAGAAGCCGAAATCGAAAAGCCTGCTAAACAGAAACGATTCGTCATTTTCTAATTAATCCGCAAACCAAACCCATTTATGACCTGATCTGTCCCAACAGTCTAAATCGCACATTTCCGAGCATCTCAAACCTACTTCACGAGCACAGTCTACGACAATACATACATAATCCCCATCCCAACCTCTGCATAACACCCGCGCAAGCAAAGCATGAGCATGAACCCTGTCATTTTACAAGCGATTTGAACCCAAATCTGAATCTGAATCTTGCAATTCACATGCCCATTATTGAAATTTTCGTCTTTCTCGAGTATCAACCTGATATCTGATATCTCGAATCCGTTTATACCACTCTCCTTTCCGTATCTATCCTACATCTACCATCTCATTTCTCATTCGATCATCTATCTGCGTGGTTTCCATCTGCATTCATTCCTTTACGCTCGCACTCATCTTCGAAGTGAATATATGAGTCTACTTGTCGCTGGTTTCCGGGATTTGTTCGTTGTCCGGCGTTGTAAAATCTTATTCTTGTTCTGACAATCTATCATTTCATCAAGGATATTGTATGCGTTTTATCGTATTCCGGGTATATCTCATGTATTCCCAGGGTTGTCCTTGTTTGCCTTTCCCTTTTGGCTTTACACGTTTACGGGCTTATATCTTATTCTTGCTAATCTGTGTGGGTAAAGACGGGTACATAAATTCCCTGTTGGCTTTTCATAGAGGTCACTCCAGATTGATTATATTTTACTCGGTGAGTTGGAACTGACCCTTTTGCTCCTCCATCGTCCTGTCCAGATGTTTCCTATCTGCAGGTCTTTTCGGTAGTTTTTCAGTAGTCTCCTTAAATAGTTCTTTAGATGGTGTCACCCCCTATTTCTGTTAGAGATAGACAAGAAGAACCAGTTGCAAAATACTGAAGAATGTACGGGATAAAATAGATAAAAAAAACGTGCAGGCCGAATTTTCCATTCATTGCTTTGTTATATATGACTAGTGCAGTCAAACATCACATTTTGTTTTGGTGTCTTGAAATTTAGGTTTGGGAACCTGTAGAGAGCAGAAGTACTTATTTTCAGCCAAAACACAGGTGTTTACATCGACAAATTGAGTCGAAACCATTGAAAATATATGAAAATGAGAGAGATGATGGATCTAAAGCGTGGGTCGAACGGCGACAGCACGTGACTTGAACGTGGTGTAGGACCAATCAAATACATTGTAGCAAGTCTGCACCCTACTACCTTAATCGAGCTCGGGTAAAGAAAACAAAATAGGTTGCTTCTCTTTGATTGAGCGTGTCATCCTTAGTGCAGGGGCCATGCTAATCTTCTCTGTATATTTTCAGTTGACCATATGCCCCGAAGGGCGAAATATCTATACGTTTAGTTCAATATAACCCCACCTTTCGGCAGGATTACACCGCCTATGGTATACAAACAAAATGTCATGACCCACTCTCACAGTAAGGGTCGCAGGACTCGGAGTGGATCTATAGAGACATACATAGATGATAGTCATATGACCTCGCTTAGCCCGCACTACGCAATACTATATTAGTGGAACTCGGAGCATAATGGAAGGCTCAGAGTTCAGTTTGAATATATGTAGTACTAGTGCTATTGGCCTTCGTAGTAGTATTGTATAGTATTAAATAACCCCTATCACTCTGATTATCTAAATTGAAGCCCTATATAGTGGGGCTTTATATCCTAAACTCTCTTTATCCTTAATCAGACTGTTAGGGGTAATCATAATACCAGCCTACCGAACCCGAGTAGCTATTAGCTAAGTCTAAGAACTCGATAACGAAGCAATGGAAGACAACTTTGATATCGACCTTAGTATCGAAGGAGATAATAATAGAGAGGCGTATAGGAGAGAGCAAGGAGGTATAATAGGAAGAGCTAGAGAAGTATCTATAAATCCTACTAAGCCTACTATTAAGCAGCCTACTACTATTACCTATAATAAACTTAAGAAGATAATAGCTGAGATATAATAGATCGTCAATCTCGTAAAGACAATAGAAGTAAGAAGGAAGGCGGAATAATGTATTATAGAACTCAATATAATAATAGAGTAGCTAACTATATTATCGGCTAGGTTATTAACTATATTAATTTACTTATTTCCTATAAGAATATCGCGAAGGGCTTCGACCCCTAGTAATATAGGGATAGAGAGAGATAATATAATAGTCAAAGTACTATTAGAATAATATATTATAAATATAAGATATCCTAATTATCTGTCTACTATTAATAAATATATAGGAAAGTTGATCTAGAAGTATAAAATATAGTAAATCTAATTAAATAATCACTTCTATTAATATCTATACTACTTTATAGACAATATAATAAAGATTAGTTAAGGCTTCGAACTACTTTAAGAAGATATAATAATAGTATAGGAATCCTATATTATAAAATAAGAGGTTCTAGAAACCTACTCCGAGTTCTTATACTTTATACAAAGTATAATAGACAATCTTTAAGTTATATATAAAGAAGCTAAAGAGTAATAGTATAGGTATATATAGAGACTAGAAGAATTAGTAATAACTTACTCTCTTTATCTAGACTAGATTATAAAGAATATATATATTACTCCTATAAAGAAGGCCTATAAAGATTAACTGATTACCGGGATATATCTAAAATTAAAGATCGAGAAGCACTGCTAAATAGAGATAGATCTAGACTATATATATAGCAATCTCTTAATATACTACTAATCCCTTAAATTAGATATTTAATTATTAAAGAAAGCACAATTAGGTTTAAAGCTAGAGTACTCTAAGCTAGAGAAGATAAAGAAGCCTATCTACAGAACAAAATATTAGTACTTAAAGATATAAGAATAACTAGAATACCTAAGTATAAAGTATAAGAAGAATAGGAAAAACCTATCTCTATATAATTACTACTATAAGCCAGATTATATAAAAAAAGACTATTATAGTCTCTATAGTAGGCTAGGTAAGTAGAGCTAGTTAGATAGAACTAAAGACAGATTAAAAAAATAAAGACCTTAATACTTTAAGCTATAACTATATTAGAAGTTATTATATCTAAATTGCAAACTAATAAAGCCCTTATAAGTAAGGTATTTATAAGTATCGGACTAGAGAATATTACTATATATATACTTATAGATTATAGAGTAGAATAGTCCTTTATTAGCTAGTAATAGGTAAAGAAGTATCTAGAAGACTCGCAATATCTCTTATAAATAGTTAAGACTATTAATAGACAAAAGATTATATCTTATAAGGTAAGAGAAGTAAAGTTTAGTATTACTAATAGTATAAGAAAGACAAAGAGTTATATTATAACAATAGAAGCAGTAGATATATAAGACTATAATATTATCCTAGGATTTAACTAGTTAATTAGTAAGAATCCTATTATAGATTAGAAGATAGTATTATAGTACTATTATAATATACAAAATAATACTAATATTAAGAAAATTACAGCCTAGATATATATATAAGAACTTATAGAAAGTTCACAATATACCTTAATATATCTTCGGATAGATATAGGGAGGGTAATAAGACTAGGAGCAATATAGGAGAACAATCTACTAGAAGAATATATAGATTTTATAGATATATTTAATCTAGTAGAAGTAGGTATTATAATATTATACTCTAATATAGATTATACTATTTATCTTAAAGGAGATATATAACCTCTATAGAAACTAATATATCTATTGTTATAAAAATAATTGTAAGTATTAAAAGAATATCTTAAGATAGCTTTAAAGAAAGAATAGATCTAATCTTTATAAAGTCTAGTAGGAGTACTAGTCCTATTTATATCTAAGAAGGACGAAAGACTTTGCTTATATATAGACTACTAAGATCTAAATAATATTACTATTAAGAATAGATATCTATTACTATTAGTTAGGGAGTTGTTAGATTGTCTTATAGGAGTAGAGATATTTACCTAATTGGATCTTATAAATAT
The DNA here is from genome assembly GCA_019977855.1 of Penicillium aurantiogriseum. Lineage (NCBI taxonomy): Eukaryota > Fungi > Ascomycota > Eurotiomycetes > Eurotiales > Aspergillaceae > Penicillium > Penicillium aurantiogriseum. Next base: position 8,377,811 of record JAFCIW010000003.1, on the reverse strand, counting down.
ATACTATCGCCTTTATATTAAGTAAGGAGACAAATAGAAGATAGTATTTTATATAAGATATAGACTTTATAAATATAGAGTTATACTATTTAGTCTTTCTAATATTCTAGTAATATTCTAAAGCTATATTAATAGGGCTTTTATAGACTTTACTAATATCTTTATAGTTATCTACTTAGACAATATCTTAATCTTCTTAGAAGATAATAAGACCTATATAGGGTATATTAAAAGAGTCCTAAAGAGACTATATTAGTATAAACTATATATAAAGAGATCAAAGTATATATTCTATATTTAATAGGTAGAATTCCTCGGCTATATTATTACTCTAAAGGGTATAGAGATAGATTAGAAGAAGATAGAGACTATCTTAGATTAGCTAAAGCTAAAGAGTATTTATAATATATAGATATTTATAGGATATACAAACTTCTACTAAAGATTTATTATATTATTCTCTAAAATCTATATACTACTTAATATATTAGTAAAAGAGCTAGATATCTATAGAAAGGATACGAATAAGAAGACTTAGGGCTTTATCCTTATAGAAGAAGTAAAAGAGGTATTTACTATCCTAAAGTAGTACTTTATAAAGATACCCCTTTTTACTTACTTTAAACTAGGCAAGAGACTACTAGTAGAGATAGATATATTAGGATTTATACTAGTAACAATCATCTTATAATTAGAAGAGGACGGATAATAATATCTAATTACTTTCTACTTAAGAAAGCTTAGTAAGCTAGAAACCTATTATAAGACTTATAATAGTAAGCTATTAGCTATTATAGAAGTATTTAAGATATAGAGATATTATCTTAAAGAGATAATAGATATCCTTATACTTTTAGATCATAAAAACCTAAAGGGTTTTATAACCCTTATATCTTAGAGTCTTAATAGAAGATAGATATAATAGGTAATAAGACTTATATTATTTAACTTTATAATATAATATAAGGTAGGCTTAAAGAACCTAGCTAATAGGCTAAGTTAGAGGACTAACTATACTTAGAAAGTAAAGGAGATAGAGTTAGTAGATCCTATAGAAGATAAGATATTCTTATAGATTAGATAAAGCCTATTTAAAGGCCTCTTTATAAAGATAGTAGAAAAGACAAAGACAATTAAATTAAATATTATTATATATATATAAGCTATATTAAATCCTAAGACTAAGGATATAATAGATATAAAAATACTAGGCTCTAAAGAATAGAGCTAAGACCTAGGATAAAAGGACCTATAGATATATAAGGAGCTTATAACTATCCTAGAGAAGTAAGAGATAGCCCTCAAAGATCTCTATAAAAAGTAAAAGCTAGTAGATAAGTATTAAGTTATTAGTAATAATAATAGTCTAGAATAGTATATTATCTAAGTAGAGATAGTAATTATCCTAGTAGGAGAAATAATACTAAAAGATACTCCTATAGAGTCTATAATAGAACTTATTAAACAGATCTAGAGCTAGGATTGCTTTTTAAAGAATAAATACCGAGAGATAGATAAAGCTAAGAGTAATAGATATCTTAGTAGTATACTATAGGTAGTGACTATTAAAGATAGATTGTTAAGATACTATAGAAAGATCTATATACTAAGAGACTCTATAGTAATATATAAGATTATACAAACTTACTATAGTGATTTATAGATAGGATACTATTAGAAGAAATAAATCTTAGAAAGGATTTAAAGTAAGTATTTCTAGTATAAGATAATACTAGAGATCACTATATATATAGAAGAATATAATATCTACTAAAGGAATATAGTTTATAGATATAAATTATATAGACTATTAGAACTATTACTAGTACTATAAAGACTATTATAGTAGATAAGTATAGACTTTATTACTAGCTTACTCCTATTAAAGTAAAAGAGTAAGATATATAATATAATCTTAGTAATAGTAGATCTATTTACAAAGTATTTAATCTATATCCTATATAAGAAAGATATTATAGTAGAGAGACTTATATCTATAATATATAAAAAAGTTATTCTATAGCTAGGAATACTAGAGAACTTAGTTAGTAACTAAGAGAGTCTATTTATTAATGCCTTTTAGGCTAGCTTCTATTACTATCTTATAGTTTAAAGATAATTGTTTACTATATATTACTCTTAGATAGATAGACAAATAAAGAGATAGAACTAATTAATTAAGTACTATCTATATAACTATATTAGTTAGTATTAGGATAACTAGATAAGATAGATTCTCTTTATATAGTTTATATATAATATAACTATATACTTAGTATTAAGGATATCTCTAAGCAAAGTACTAATAGATATAAAACTAGAGCTATACTCGAGTATTAAAGATAGAGATAAAGATATCTACCTAGATATAAAATTAAAGATTATCGAGCTTATAGAAAGATATAAAGAGCTTTTAAAAAAGCTATAATAAACTAAGAAGACTATAAAAAGAGCTATAGATAAGAACTATATAGAAAAGTCCTTTTATATAACTAACTAGATATTACTTCGAAATATCTATATTAACTCGGGACAATCCTATAAGAAGTTAGAAAATCGCTATAAAGAACCTTTCTAAATTATATAGAAGATAGGCTAGTAAGTATACTAGCTATTATTAATATCTCTATACTAATAGATTTATATAATATAGTATATCTCTATACTTAAATCTTATAAAAGTAACCTAATTTATACTAAATATCTAGACCTACTTAAAATTAACAGAGAGCTTAAATTTAAGATAGACTAGATCCTAAAGGCTAGAAAGAGAGATAAAGACCTATAATATCTAGTCTATTAGTAAGACTATAGAGATAGTAAGAATACCTAAGAACCGAAGAGTATCCTTAAGAAAATAATTATATTAGATATATTTGAAAAAGAGAACAGAATAGATATATAACTACCTATAAAGAAGGCTCGGAAAACCCTATAATAGATATCTTAGTATAATTTATAAAAGGAATATAATACTCTACAAATTCTATAAATACCTTCTATCTATCCCTTAGTACTTAAAAGAAACAGATATATAGGAGTATAAATCTCTAGCTAGAGGAATTTATACTAACTAGACTATAATATATCTATTAACCTAAGAATATTATATTATAAAAGCTAGAGCTATAATATCTTAGTAAATAAAATAGATACTATCCCTAAGTTTAGTAAGAAATATAAATCCTTAGATAGACTAATAATAGATAGATAGTATTAGATAAAGAGGAAGAAGAATAAATATAAAGTTTATTATAAAAGAACTCCTAAAGGATTATAAAGATTATAAAGTTAATAAAGACTTAAATATATAGATTATATAGTATATCAGAAAGCATAAAACTATCTAGTATAAAGGTATTTAAAATTATATAAAACCTAGCCTAAATACTCCTCTAAAGGCCTAATATAAGCCCTATTATTCTAGCTATAAATCCCTAAAACTATATTAACAATTTACTAACTAGTATAGGTAGAGGAGGCGGTAAAGACAGAGAAGGTAGAGAAGGCGGAGAAGAAGTATAAATTATAATATTTAGGATATTACTAGTATTAATATTATAACTAAAAGTATTATAAGCACTCTTAAATACTATTAGAGTAGTATACCGAGTAGCTATAATTAGAGCAAGGATAACAGTATTTACTTTGTTATTAAGCCGAGGATTAATCTATATAATATTAGAAAGTACTAGCAAAGACAGAGGAGAGACTTATTATTATATAAGCCTAGTACTAAGTATAACAATACTAATACTTATAACCTACTACAGAGTTATAGTAGACACTAGTCGGGATATTAGTAATTGAATTAATATACTATATATACTACGTCTCGGTAAGGGTAGTAGGTACGGCTACAAAAGCCTAGTTAGTAATATCGTTATTAAAAGATATCACAGAGAGAAGAGTATAAGGGTATACTCTAAAAAGAAAGGGGATATATAGCCTTTAAAACCCTTAAGAACCTCGTATAGGCAAACAAAGAACTAACAATATCGTAGGACTCGGCTAGAGAGTATCAAAGGACTCAGTCGAAGCCATTAAAGGAAGCGAAAAGTATAATAGCACAAAGGCATAACAAAGAGAAGACGGAGCCAAGAGTATATCAAGGGCGATATATATAAAGGAGGGAGGTAATATTATGACCCACTCTCACAGTAAGGATTGTAGGACTCGGAGTGGATCTATAGAGACATACATAGATAATAGTTATGTGACCTCGCTTAGCCCGCACTACGCAGTACTATATTAGTGGAACTCGGAGCATAATAGAAGGCTTAGAGTTCAGTTTGAATATATGCAGTACTAGTGCCATTGGCCTTCGCAGTAGTATTGTATAGTATTAAATGACCCCTGTCACTCTGATCATCTAAATTGAAGCCCTGCATAGTGGGGCTTCACACAAAACCTCATAAGAGGAAACATAGTTGTACAGAGACTAGTCTTTCCTTTTCTTTTATTGTATATAAATAGACTTATTATTAGCTAGAGCTCCCAATAACTGCCAGATCAAAAGTTGTAACTGAAAGTGTCATCTGGTAGATTATAAGGTATAACAAAACCTTGCCCGGAGCACTTTTAAATTATGGCGCTGTGTATATAGAGAACATCTCTAACAAACAATCATTTTGCAATTGTTGTAGAATATACGAGCTTCCTAACCTTGTCGTATACTAACGCCGAGTCTGTTCAAAATCTGAGGGGGTGGGGCTTACATTGAGGTGGTTGGAGCAGATGCATACGAACAATAAGTTAGAATATCATCCACAAAGGCAACATCAATTTCAATATGATTTAAACATATAGGGTGTCATGTGAGATAATGCATAATCGTGCTGACACTCCCCGTATTTCTCAGTCGGTGGGGTTTCCCCGCCGGATGATCTTCATGCCTGTGATCAGTAATCAAGTAGGTTAACAGAAACAACTTTGGAACTCATTCTGATCAGTCTTCTCTCCATCGAATTCATCAGCCATGGGTGTTCATGTAGTTTCAAAGCTGGATAACCGCCAGCATGCGAGCTTCAACCTTGAAGCCGCTGCTCAGCGGGAACTATCGGACTCTTCAGTAAGAATTCGCACGCAATTGATCAGCCTCACTTCGAACAACTTGACCTATGCCCGGATGGGTGGATTCTTGCATTGGTATGTTTCCAACATCTCCCCAGACTGAAGACGACTGTCGCAAAACCACCTAAAATGGGATTCTCATCAATTACTGGCAGGTGGGACGCATACCCCGTATCTGAAGACTATCCCGCACCATACAACGACCCATCAGCCTGGGGTATCGTCCCAGCCTGGGGCTATGCAACAGTGGAAGAGACAACTATCCCCGAACTATCCAAAGGAACCCTCCTATACGGATTCTGGCCGACGAGCAGCACACCAACCGACCTCAAACTCAAACGCGGCTCACCAGAAGGCCACTGGACCGAGACCAGTGACCATCGCCAACAACTAATGCCACTGTACAACCGCTACACGACAACCGCGACCAAGACCCCAATCTCCGAGCTCACCACGACGCTCAAACCCCTCTCAGATTCTGCACGGGACGAGCTAGACCGCATGGCCTGGACCGCGCTGTTCATTGGCGGGGTAGCCGGCATCGTTCTCAGCGAGTATGTTTTCTCGTCCAACCCAACCCAACCACCAATCCATCCACTGGGAAACCAAGCTGGGTTGCAATGGACCCTGTCCGACGGGGACTTGTCATCCGCGGTCGTAGTGAATCTGGCCGCGTCGACTAAAACGGCCCGTGTTTTCTCGTACTACCTCTCGCGAAAGCCGGGTAGTTCGGCACCCCTTGGCTTGTTGCAGGTTACATCGGCTGTGTCACGTATTCAGGAGGCGGATCGGAATCTGTCTACTTCTGTTCCTTCAAAGGTGGTTGCGTATGAAGATGTTGATTCTAAGGAGTCTGCAGAGTGGCTGGCTAGCTGCAGGCCTGAGAAGATTGTTATTGTTGATTTCGGTGGTCGTGGGAATGCTGTTAAAGATACACTTTCTCTGATTAAGAATACTGCTGAGGTGCAAGGTTGCAAGGTTGTGATTGTCCAGGTTGGGAATGAGCAGAAGGTATACTCGACGGAGGAGATTATTGCTGGACAGGCAGCGATGGCGGAGCTTGGGAAGGTTCAATATAACACTTCTGGTGTTCAAGATACGATACTTGAGACTGTCGGCCCGGAAGCATACTTCGCAACAAGAGGCGCACAGTGGGAGAAATGGTTGGATGAGCGACACTTGAGCGAGCCGGGGACGAAGATTGTGTTTGGCAGCGGTGTCTCTGGTGCAGATGGTGTTGAGGGAGGGTGGGAGAGACTTTGTCATGGACAAGTAGGAGCCGAAGAGGGATTGGTCTACAAGGTGCAATGAGAGTTGGAATTGAAAATAAATTAGTTTCAATATAGTATTTGACAAATAGAATGAGAAGGAATTCGCGAACGGCAGCCCTCAAGGCTCGGTATTATTCCGAAATTCAGTGAAGATGATCCAACATCAACATCGGGGTAGAAGAACAGTCGATAGAAAAAGAGCCTAGACTCGGATAGACTATACGACCTGTTCATACCGGGGAGCAGGCTCCATGGTGTGAATACTCGCACTTTGCTCACTTGAGGAACGCGCAGAATTGATCTCCGCTAGCATCGGCTGCTCACAAATATTTAGTTGAGTAGCTGCCGACACGATCAAGTCGGAAAAGCGATCGCTGTAAGCTGGAGGCGGACTTTGGCTTCCCTGCATAAGTTGGATATCTTGCCCATGAATGGACGCATTATCCCCAATCGCATTGGGTGTCATATATATTTTAAATGGCATAACTTCCGTGATCTAGATTCCGTCAGCTACCTGTTATAAATTCTCGATAGGTCATTTGCATACCACAGCTGTTATATCACCTGCCTCATTGCGGAAGTCAGCAGTGATAGAAAGCTCATGAGTGATCTTGAGATGTTTCGTCGACATACTCTGCGAGCAAGCGTCGAGACACTGAGGCAGAGAAACGGGTGTGATGAAGCGCCATTCAATCTCCGAGTCATCGTCCACCGAAGACTCGTCTCCAGAGAAATCGACGGTCTTGGAGAAAACAGTTTGACTTTGTGCTGCGGTGATAAACCGCATGTTGTGTTGCGCTGATTCCGCAGCAGTAGCGTCCAACCGCGCAGTTTGTTTCTCAATAACTTTGATTGTAACAGTGTTGAGCTTGGCGTATTTCAATAGCGGTGCAAACCAGCATTCCACGGGAAATGTGCAACCAAAGGGAACGTTCCGGTCAGTGATGGAGAGGCAATATTGGATATTTTCGTCGGAGTGACCCTCCATAGTCTAGATATGTTCAGTCATTTGGATGTGGTAAAAGTCTTCAATAAAAAGGACTAACCAGTGGGCAATGCGGTGTTAAATAACTCGTCTCCAAATCGGAAACCTGGTAAATCCTAACTGGCTGCGAGACCACGAAATCGCTTTTGAGGCGTCGCTCGATAATAGCCTCTACACGATATGTGTGATATTGATGGTTTGGGCCAGTCGCTGTGTCGAAGACCTTACTTGGGAGGGGAATATCGAATAAAAATGCGTGGTCTCCTGCCGGCATTTGGAATGTGTTGAGTGTTTTCGAAGAAGCTAGTGGTTGTTCTCGCTCGAATGTGATCTGTTTACGATTCTCTGATCTCATGATTCCTTCAATGGGACTATAAACAGAAGTAAGAAGGTAGTCAATAACGAACTATGTGGTAGGAGCCCTCACATTGCAAATATTCCCCTCAATCTTACTTTGATACTCTTGACAGAGACGACTTGTGCAAGGGTGAGATTGAGTCTTCCAGTAACAGAAACTGGATGCCGATCTTCTGAAATAAAAATGCATGCTTGATCAAGACTAATGAAAGATGAGTTGGGTTATCATTAAAAAGCTTAGGAAGAACAATCATACCTCAACTCAGAGCGGGTAATTTGTTTGCGGAACATAGTCGAAGATCCGAGCAATAGTTAGCTTGATAAATTAGAAGTTAAGAATAAGAATTCAATTGAATGTGAGCCGGTGAATTTATAGGGGAGGGGATCATGGCACATTGTCTGTGTTTATACTTGTCGGACATTCCTAAACGGGGTCGGGGAGTTGATTTCAAGGTCTCAAACCTTGCAAGCGCAGCTCTTCGCCCCGGGAGGAATACCGACATTCTTGTGATGCTGTTCTAACCACGTATGTTACAATAATTTGCGAAAAGCTTTCAAGGTCAGTCCTCGGAGATTTCTTTCTGGCGACTTTGATAGGGGCATTTCTTGATCTATGACGGAGCATGCATCTTATCCTCCCACGATCATATGACTGCTACTTCTCGAAGTACATATGTATACAATTTATCATACTACTAGTGCTACTTTGTCTCATCCTGAAAAGCTTGGTCGCATTTCGGAGAGCATATTCGGAAATACAAACGAACTCCGGCTATATATACCATGTCCTAATGAAGTTTGCTAGCTTGTTTTGCGTGAATATTTTGCGAAGTTGATCATCACCCCTTCTAAAGGCCTAAACTATTTGATCAGAGCAGTGTTACAATATCTTCAAGATCCTCCATAAATAAAAGGTGCGTTCCAACTACCGAAGTATCCATGTGGTGATAGCTGCAAAGAACGTTCTTAGCCAGACTTTTGTGAAATTGATATATCCATTCGTAGAAACTCTACCGTCAATTGAATATAACTTAAGATACTTACAGGTGAAACGCATTGCACCGATCTTTTTCCGAGAGTCAGTGGGCCCATATACGCAGAGTCACCGCCGTCGGGGATCTTCCAAGGTGGATAGAAGAGTAAAGGTCGACCAATGAAACAATCAGAATCCAGTACAACTCTGGGCAGGAATATAATTGAGGAAAAAAATTCGAAACGGAACGCACACTGGCCTTTAGAAACCGTAGAAAAAAAACAACACCTCCATACAAGGATAAATATACTCCAATATGCCACCAAAGAAAGCAGTTGAAGCGCCCACAAACAATGTCGTCGCCTTCGGGCGCGTCAAGTCCAACCTCAAGATGGGTTGTGTTGGTCTACCGAACGTGGGAAAGAGTTCGCTGTTCAACCTGATGACGGAGCAGAGCGCGGCGGCAGAAAATTACCCATTTTGCACCATCGAGCCCAATGAAGCGCGCTGCGTTGTTCCTGATCCCCGATATGTCAGTTCTTCCCCTTTTTGAATTTCTGCGTGGGTAATTCCCACGTGATAGATCCTAGCCCTGGACGGGTCTTTCCCTTTTGGGTCATTTAAATACAAATATGAGGTCCTAGCTAATAATGTGAGATAGGACTTCCTGTGCAAGGTCTGGAACCCACCTAGCAAGTACCCGGCGTATTTGCAGGTTACCGACATCGCGGGATTGATCAAGGGCGCGAGTGAGGGAGCTGGTTTGGGAAATGCCTTCTTGAGTCATATTCAGGCTGTGGATGGCATGTACCACGTTGTCAGAGCGTTTGATAACGATGAGGTTCTCCATGTGGATGACTCCGTTGATCCTGTTCGCGACTTGGGTAAGAATTCCCTCCTTCCTAGACGCAGGAAGGGATAGATGCTAATGGTGCTATGGTGCAGATACAATCCAGAGCGAGCTGTGTAAGAAGGATTTGGATATCCTTGCCAAAGCTAAGGTTGCTGAAGAGGCAATTGTGCGGAAGGCTGGAGGAAAATTCAAGATGCTGCCGCTGTTCGACGAGACAACCGCTAAGATCAAGGCGGTATGTCACGCTCTCTCTTGGAAGAGATGTGTAGTTTGCTGACTCCATTCTAGCTCTTGGAACAGGATAAGCCTGTTAGAGATGGAGAGTGGACGACTCCTGAAATCGAGTTGATCAACGAGAAGGTTTGTCTAGGATTCTTTAATACTCAAGAGACAATGCTGACAATATCAAGCTTCGCCTCATCACTACCAAGCCGGTAATCTACCTCATCAACCTTACGATGAAGGACTACCTCCGCCAAAAATGCAAATACCTGCCCAAGATTGCAGAGTGGGTCAAGGCCCACGGCGGCCAAGGCACAGATATCATCCCCTTCTCCGTTGAGTTTGAGGAGAAGCTGTGGTCCCTGCGGGACGACAAGCCAGCGCTGGATGCCTTCGTAGCCGACATTAAGGTCCAGAGCCGCCTAGGAAAGATAACCACCGAAGGTATGTCCCCGGTATTCGCCTCACTTACCGTACCCCATACTAACAGTCATGACAGGCTTCACCAAGCTGGGACTGCAGTATTACTTTACTGCCGGTGAGAAAGAGATCCGTTGCTGGCCGATCAAGCAGGGAACATTGGCTCCACAAGCAGCTGGTGTCATTCACGGCGACTTCGAGCGCGGTTTCATCAAGGCTGAAGTTGTGGCGTACAAGGACTTCCATGACCTCTGCAATGGCGAGAAATCCATGGGGCCGATCAAGTCAGCTGGAAAGTACAGACAGGAGGGTAAGTCTTATGTCGTCCAAGATGGCGACATTGTGCACTTCCAGTTCAATGTTGCACCGCCGAAGAAGAAGTAGAGACCTCAAATTCAGAGTTCCAACTCGCGAGGGGTCACTACTACTACTGTAGTGGAATCGCGGGGGTAGCTCATTATACTGTTGGGCTTATTACAGTAAATAGACTTCGATGCATAGAAATGATACATGATACATTATGTGATCAGGTTTATATTTGTCCGAGGATCTTTCACTTCTGTGTAACTTCTATCAAGCCAGATCGTGATGAACAAATTCGAAGTCGGGCATGTCATGATTTAGTAACAACTGATCATTCGCCGAGTTTGGAAAACCGACGTCAAGGAAATTGCCGAAAAAGGTATCGAAATCCTCAATTTCAGCTGCTGTTAAGAATGGGGTGCTGTGTACTTCAAAATTCGAAGGTTTATCTGATCCTAGTAGATCACCAGTCAGAGGGTGTGTACTCTGATAGTCTGCATTAATCCGCGTTGCCACATGCGGAATGTCCATAGCCAAGTGCGACTGCATGTTATCAGTGGAAGCAAGTGGCTGTGAAGGTATATGGCTCGATCCATGCTGAGAGTTTAGTCGGGTGATATTGATTTCTGGACCTGTGGAACGTTCCTGGTCTATGGTGGGTTGGATGGTGTTCAACACACGCTGGCCTAGACGAGTCATCACAGCGGCCGACCACCATGTGGTGCGCATTTTCTCGAGACATCGATGAAATAAACGGATTTGGGAAATGGCTGTGTGGCGCGCACTTGGTAGTTTGCTTTCTCTCAACTGTTTGTACGTGACCGAGAGTACGAGCGAGATGGTGTAACTGATCATGGGAAACGGCAGAAAATCCCGAATATCATGACTGCAACTGAGCGACGCGATGGTAAATATTGAATGACTTTGCCGGATTTTTGATGCTCGTGGCCGTGATCGGCCTTGCAACCCGCTGGAATGTGTTGACAGAATAATCACAGAATGATAAACAAGCTCGAGGGACTCTGATGGTTAGGGGTTAGACAATGTTGCAACTAAACGACGGAAAGTTTCATACCAAGTAGTTCTGGCGACATGCCCCAGCCCTCACAGTGCTCCACAATATCCTCGAAGGAGGGAAGATCGAGTTCACTCTGATCCATGCCTTTCATGATCGGTCGGTAGAAGTGAATCACTTCCCCGAGCTTATCAGCAATTCGAAGCCATACACGAAACGGCGATTGAAACGTTGAAACAACATCGTCCACCCCCTGGATCTTGTCTCCGTCGTGTATAATCAGAGGCCTGCCATTCATAGCAGCGTTCCATCGGTCTAGACTCCATAGACACCAGAAAATACCCCTGAACGATGTACCAGAGTGTTGGTCTGGCCTCAGCAAATGCAACCCCATGGTCTGCGCATGTTGAATAGCCTGGGCTAGATTCAAAGAACAATCTTCGGATCCAGTGGAGCCCCATTCGTGTAGTGAGAGAAGGGCTAAAATCTGTATTGCAAGTACTTTTTTCTCTGGCCTTCTCGAGACGTTTTCCATGGCATCAGTGTAGAGGATGCTGCTGAATTTATCCAGTGGAAGGGTGTTTGAACTGGGACCAAGGCATAGGAAAGGCACCGCACCCTGGTCCTTCGCTGCAACAAGGCAAATTACTTGCACAAGCCGCAGAGGGAGTCTACCCGCTCTATGCTGGCTTCGAGCGCTGTCTTCGTCAAAAAGAGGCAGTAATGGGTGTATCCGACGAAAATAGATGTCTACCAAGGCCTCCTCGCAGTCTTTCGGGGGCAGCCAGTCGGGGTGAATATGGGTCCCTAGCCCTGTTTGTGAAGAGGAGCCAGGAGTTTCGCCTTGGTCAAAGGAACTCTCCTCGGCACTCAACCATGCACCAACATCGCCTTTCTGCGATCGACCCTCTTTCAACCTTGAGTCGTTCTGCTCCATGAGTGTGGCTACAGGGTGTGAGTCACACGCAAAACGACGAGATTCTTGATCGACCTCTGCAGCTGGACCTGCATCAGGGGCGATGAATTCGGCCCCTTGTTGCGCCGGATTCTGAAGCGAAGACCCATTTAGTCGCTCACCTCTTGGAGATGCAGATCTATCTCTGACTGCTGCATCCCGTCTTGAAACCTGAGATGCAGGGCTTTGGCTACTTGTGAGACCAGAGATGTTGGGTGAAGAAGCCCCGTTAGCCAATTGCTCCTCGGAGATATTGTGATAACAGCGTTTCTAGCGAAGTCAGCATACAACTTCGTTTGTTGAAGGGCTATCTGAGAGAGATGCGATACCTTTTTGTGACGACAAGAGTTACACGCACGCCGTGCATGTCCCCTCTTGGCATTCGTTCCATCTTGACTAACTAAGAAAGTCAGCTCCATTGTGAATGATCCTCATGTCTCGTTCATCTTTTTGGCAGGTTGTTGCGGGCTCTTCCCTGTCGGGGGCGGGAACGGAAAGTACGCCACCGGAGCGGCGACCGTGTCCCAAAACGGAAAGTCCGCGCTCATAGCGGAGGGTCAGTAAAGGACACCACAATATGACCATGAACGAAATATTAATACGGTAATATTTTATAAGAGAGATCTAGGTCTAGACGGAAGTCACACTGTTCTCGCTATTTAGTACGGCAAGATACTGTTCGCTTAAGTACGCCTTGGCACTCTGTAGTACTTCATGATCAGCCCCATATTCACAGAACGGGCAGGCCATACATTGGGCCAAATATGGACTTGTGAATCACGTTTCTCGCCGCCTCAATCCTTTCATTCTGTAACTCAACCCCATCCTCGGTTTGTCCGGCTCTTCTGAACTCCTCACTTAAGACCTCCCACTGGCGGTACCGCCGGGGACCCCACGGGTCATTCCGACTAATCTCCTCATCCTCCGCTCTAGTCCGCACTGTCCACCCCTGCAGCATATCACAGACCATGATGCTGCCCTCTTCTAGATCATATGGCTTCGCACCAGGCATCGGCGGGAGTCCGTTAGCAAACCGAATCCAACTGCGCGCCATCTCCTCCCCTTGACGCCGCAGAAAATGGTTGCGGTGCGTAGGGAGACGCCCAGCAAGTGTCATGAACTGGTACATAAGTTCGACAAAATGATGTCCCATCGCGTAGGAGAAAGGCGACCCGGGGAAAGGATTTGGTAGACCAAATTGCCAGCGATATAAACGTTTCCGACCACTCTTAGCCACCGAGACGGCGGTTGAGTGCGTCGGTTCAGAAACGATCACGTCTCCTATTAGAACCATCGCATGCTGCCAGAAGAGGCCCTCATCCATACCCTCTTGTATCTCGTACGCGTTGAGCACGCGGTGCGCAGATTCATCGCCGAGGATCGAGCGTACTCGTGCAATGTACAAACTAGCAGAGATGTCCTTCAGCGCTAGCATGAGTCCAAGTCCCTCACATGAGTCGTCCCCAATCATGATCTCATCGAGCCATGGACAGTTGGCCAGAATCTCGCCTTGATTGGACCAAAAGGGCTGCTGAAGGAAGAACCCACTCTCTGGGCCAAGGTAGGGCTTCATTGTGGTGATATTGTTGTCACGAATAAAGTCAATCAAGCGCGACACTGGCACCTCACGGAGGGCTTTGAGCCGCTCAGCACGCGTCGCTTCTGCGATGCCCAGATATGATAGCAGACTGTGATAGTATGTATCGCACTCATCAAGGGTCCAGATACCTACGACGCTGGGGGAGCCACTCTGGATGATGACTCGGTTGAACAGAGGGACGTCTGAACAGGCGTGCATGTAGAGCGAGGCTGCTCCAGCTGACTCACCGAACGCCGTGATGTTATTTGGGTCACCGCCAAATCCTGCGATATATTTCTGGATCCAAAGGAAACTGGTGCGTTGGTCTCGCATCCCGTAGTTGAATGCAGGCTCGCCATTCTCCCTGGCTTCGTCAAGTAGATCATAGCAGGCGGTGAAACCCTGCCAATTCAACCGGTATCCTATCGACACAATCACCACATCCATGGACTCGTGAGTCGCCAGCTCAGTCATCTTTGTTGTGTCATGGAGGGCGTTGACATGGCCCTTGCCTTCGATGAAGCCACCACCATGCACATAGACCAGAACCGGGAGGAGAATTTTGGGCAGTGATGAGCCAGTCTCGCCAAGGACGTTCTTCGTAGGTGTAGATATGGTCAAGTTGAGACAGGCTTGTTCATCATAGATGATTGGCTCCTCGCCAGGCACAAATCCTCCTGTCGCGCTACCTCTGCCCGTAGGCTGTGGCACCTGTGGACATGCAGCACCATACTGTGTAAAGTCGCGATGAGGACGATCATCAAAGTGATCTGGGATATGATCGAGCAGTACGCTCTGCCTGAAACGAGCTGGGATAGTGGCATAGGGGATGGAACGGAAATGCACGACAGGGTCAGTCACAGGTTGTCCATCAGCATGCTGGTGATCGATCAGGCGTCCAGTTAGACTGCCGAGCTGTGGATGGTTAAGGCTAAAAGTGGGAGTAATTGTCATTGTGGCTGTCTTGAATCTTGATATTGGTCTTGAGATTGAGTTATGTATTTTCTATGGCCCCGGTGAAAAGTGTAGTGTTCAGGGAAATAGACAGAAATCCCCCCTCATGTCAATGTCCACGGGTTAGCCGGATGTGGGAAATTAGCGCCGCGGTGGTAGACTCCTGAACCAGTTGGGACATTAGTCTTAGTCTACTGTATGTCAGCAACCTTATCGTCGCCGACGACCTAGTGGTCTGGGTGAAAATGAATAAGGGGAAGAAAACAATTTGGACTAAGTAGATGAATTGATCCTTAATTTTCCCTGGATTCACGGTTGGGCGTGCTACCGTTTGTTATGGGAAGTGCAAAAAGGATGTATTCCTAAAGCTAACTACCGATGGGGGACGAATACATAAAGGCGGCTCGGCAGTGCTTAGTTAGTGTCCCGCAACAATAGGGGATCGAGAGCCTGAACGGACGGAAACGGAGCCATCAGACTCATAATCACTATCTTCTTCCTCGGATTTACCCTGCATACAAGCAATTCGGGAAAGGTGCCACCTTATTTCCAACAGTTCCATAGATGGCAGTGGCCGTTCTCTTTTGTTGTCGGTCTTAACCGTGAAAACATACCCGGAAGAGATTCTAGCTCCCGTCTCTGTTTGGAAAACGACGTTATTTCCCCCAGGGGTCTCACGAGGTCGATACTTCGGATCCTGGTATGGGTTCTCCGTGGTTGAGACAAAGTCGGACCGAAGATGCTTTGCCGCACCTGGGATGTTCTCTTTCAGAGGAAGCCAATGAAACGCTATCTGCATCTCGGTTCGGTCCTCATTGACCCAAATAGGGCGGAGTGCGCACATCGCACGGTCCCAGTATCTATGAACATGGATTTCCAGAGTGATCCGGTTATAGAGTCATTCCATATCCATTGTACCCTCCTCGGACAGCAACAAGCTTTGCAACTTGTTGACTTTTTCTTCACCCCAGAAGGCCTTAAGCCAGGGCCAGCAACAAGATCGCATAAGGTATTCATGCTGCGTGCCATTAAGCTGCTTCGGCAGTATGTGGGCACTCTCAATCAACGGCTGTCCATGCTTCGTCACCACGCATTGACGGCCATCACGAATACCACTCTCGGTTGGGAGCTGGAAGCTGTATTAGCACTATTCCCTCTTTGTGATCTCTGATAAACTGACATCCACCATTTTCTCCTCACGCCTGCTATCAGCCCAAGGTAACCATGGGTCGCGCTCTCGTGCAGGGAAGCGGTTGGGCGAGGGAATGTTGGGCGAGTGGGAGCGATCGCGTTCATGAAGAGTTTGAAGAGCTCGACCGCGTTCATGAAAACTTGGCTGAGGCAGCCTGCTGGAAGAAGCAGAACCTCGAGGAGTCTCTGCTCTACTGGCTGAAGCGGTTTGCCCATCACAAGCCCCTGGTTTAAGTAGAATAGTTAGTTCAATGTTGTAGATGCAAGTTGTAGATTTACTTACAGACACCGGCAACATCGTACACGGCGGGGATCATGAATAAGACGAATGAGTATTTCTCTCTATCGCTCTGGGTTTGTGCGTTGGCCATTTTCTGGAGAACAGTGATATCACTGAACCACAACGCATACAGATTCTGGCGGGGGATTTGGCTCAAATATGGGTCATTCCGAACGAGGTTGGCAATAAGTTGTTGACGCGTAGGATCGTCAAACTCGGAAAAGATGTGGAGGGGGTCCTGCTGACCTTCTTCAAGACGTTGCGCCATAAAAGACAGATATTTATCGGGATGTTAGATGAAGGGTGATGGTGGAGAGAAAGAAACAGAAAGTATATAGGAAGGTAGGTAGGTTGTGAGCCGCTTACGGCAGGTTTTAGGTAACCGCCATCGCGCCAACCGGGGGTTTTTTGCCAGGGAGAAAATTAAAAGGTTATATATAGAAAAGTCTCTTGCGCAGAATATGCCTTTTCTATTCCGTACAGCCTTCGTATATACCTAAAAAGAGCATCCAAAAGAGCATCCAAAAGAGCATCAAAAAGAGCATCAAAAAGAGCATCCAAAAGAGCATTCAAAAGAATATCCCAAAAAGCATTCACAAGAGTATCCAAAAGAGTATCCAAAAGAGCATTCAAAAGAATATCCCAAAAAGCATTCAAAAGAGCATCCAAAAGATATATCTAGAGAAGGGGATAGAATATGTCTGCCTTTTACTCCTTAGGGCGTCTTTCTTATTAATCCTAGAAAAGAAGAGCCCTTCTATATCCTTCAATATTACCGATCTCAATCTTCTCGGTAATGATTTTGGTCCCTAGGGTTGAGTATAATACAATATGTTGTAGGAGGTAAACAAATTATATGGGTTGGCGCGATGGAGTCTAAAACCGGCAGTAGCCGCTACTGTTTTGGGGTAAGGCTTATTTTGGTAGCCAATAGAATTGGAGAAATATAGTTAAAAAGTACAATACCGTACAATACGAAAATTTCTATAAATACAAACATAGTACCCTGCTGAATACATCCCGTCTATACATATTGTCATGTAGAACAACACCTCTCCCGACCTTTACAAATGTCTCTTTGTCGTATTTCCCGTGTCATTTCGTCGTTATACGGGGTCTTTTCAAGGTGCAAAAGGTCAATACCTGAGAACAATAGGGAACCTCAGTCTGAATAAGGAAGGCGTGTGTATGAAGGTGTTGCATAAAGTCCAACATCCCAATGCTCTAGAACTTCCCTTCCTTTTCTTCCTGCCCGACACCTCGAAATGGCTTCCATCGCTGCGTGTCCCCCTCCACCCCCACCACCACCACCTCCCCCTCCCCCTGGACCTGCAGGTCAGGGAAAACGCAGGAAGATGAAGCGCCGGCTTGAGCGCAAAGTAAGTCCTATTGTTATTGTGCCAATTGAAGTGTTTCCTCTGGTTCCTTGGTTCCTTGGTTCCTTTCGATTGTTGCTGCTGTTTGTTTACCTGTTATGCATTGCTTGACGCGTCACTTTTGCACCTGACATGTGAATACATAATATCCTCAAATTTATGACCTACTTTGTATCGAGTCGACATTGAGTCGAGAGGTTGAGTTTGTGCTGAGGATTTCCCTTGATCAACATCTCACCGTTGGCGATGAGACCTTTAGTGGTTCATCTGTATTTGCTACACTTTGTACCTTGCACCTATGGAGCTTTGGATTCATCCGAGCTAACATCAAATGTAGCAGAAAGATACAGACGCCGCCACGTTCACGGCCAATCCCGAGGCCGCGATCGTCAAATTCACAGCCGAGACTCACGCCGCCCGGGTCTTCGCGGACCGTACCGGTGCCCGTTATGCCCGCTTTGTCGCGCGCGTCGCCGCCGTCCGTGTTGTAAGATATCCCCTTCTCTCCCCCACCCCCCCGTTTCTTCCAAATCAGTCAGGCCTTTCTATGAATGGCACATTAAGTCCCAGGTCTGACATTTTTTTTCACATAGGTGGGGACGACTACTTCTGGTGAGGTTGCCGGAAGCAAGGGTGGCTCTGAAGGTGGTGCTCACGGCTCCTGCACTGGTGGCCGGGATAACTCTGACCTTGGGGAGGGTCGGAGTCTACCCGTGGTCATTGCCGGTGAGTGGGTGGAGCTTCCCGTCCCTCAGAGTACCATTGCCTCTGGGACCCCCCAGACCCTGCGAGGCGCTCCGCTCGACGCGACTCCGGGTACGCCTGCCATGGCTGGCGGCGTTACATGTGCCCCTACCACATCCTCTGTCGCTGGCATTAAGCGTGAACTCGAACCGACCTCCAGTGTCCCTCCATCATCTGTTGGGACTCCGTCTACCCCTGCCGACGATGGCCCCGCAGCAAAGAAAATCAAGGTCGAATCTGATATCAAGCCTGATCCTGATGCCAAAATTGAGCCCGAGGTCAAGAAGGAGGCCGAAGAAGACACCCTTCTTTCACTAGAACACAAGTAGGGTGAAACGATCGGCGTCTTGCATTCTTTTCTTTTTTCTTTTTTGACTACAATGGAAATGACTACAATGGAAATTCGGTGTTCTCTCTCAAATTTTTCCTCGTAGATTTTTAAACAGCAATTTTACTGTATGATAGAAATCTCGGTGTATAGTGTTGAATATCATGGTCTCATATAATGGACCGTCGGGAGCATTTCCTGATTTATTCACTGAGCATAAGATGAGCGGAGGCATGAGCAGCTTGAGTAATCTATGTACGTACATCAATAAAATGCAATACGCTAGCTGCGTCACTGGCAACCTTTCTCTAGATTGCCCCTGTGATCCCATAAAAAAATTGACGTCGTCAATGCGACCGTTCATTCTAGGCTTATCGGTCTCCATGGTCGAAACCAGGTACTATACCGAGTCCATCATATGACTTCGAGTACCAGGCATACCATACAAAGTGCATTTAATACGTTGGTCATCATTTACCGCACAGATTGTTAAAATTGCGGGTTTTGTCATTTTAGTTCGAGTTCTCAATATCTATCATTTGTAGACCTATAGCCGTGGAGTAGTCCCAAGGTTGCTTTTCCTGGGCAGTTTTCATAGTGAGTAATGGAGTCAATAGTTAGAGCATTAACATTATATAATTATATTTGATATAACTAGTTAGTTAGTTATTATATATGTGTTACATCTATTGCTTTAGCCAACCTGGGTATATCGACTCTTCTCCACAAAAGAGGGTGCGCTGCCTGGTGCTGCCTTGTGCTGCCGGACGCTAACCCAGGCAGCAGCCTCATTTCCGCCAGATCCGTCAGGCCAAAAGCTTGACTGCGTAACAAGCTCTCCTCCTTTTTTTTATTTAAAAGGCGACTTATTTCTTCCTCTGCTCTGTTATACAATTTCATCACATCTTGCGCCTTTTTCATTTTTGTGTGCTCCCACTGGGCAGCTCTCCTCTTACCTCATACACCTCAACCTCGTATTCGACCCTTCCCTCTTCAACCTCCACATTCTATCTTCCTATTTTCTCCTCTTCATACCCAGTCCTATTTTTTATCGCAATTGAGCAACATCATGCCAGTTCAGAGTTTCAAGAAGCTTGTCATCTCCGTGGGCGGGACTTTTCCCAATCTGAGACAAGGTATGAGCCCCCTATTCCCAAGGCGGACTTTGTATAGCTCTCCACAACTTGTATGTTGATGATTATCCTACCCACAGCCGACTTAAAAGCGCTCATTGAGAAGAATGGAGCGACATTCAGCACGTCGGTCACGGATGATTGTACCCATCTGGTGACCACTGAGAAAGATGTGGAGAAGCAAACTACCAAATGTGAGTGCACAACCACAGACACAACCTCGGAATTGAAACACCTATGCCCCTTCTCAATGGCCTATATGCTTTCATCTCAACACTCAAATTGGTGACAAACTGTGTTGGGCATGATAGCGATCATGAGATGTTTTGGCCCCCTGCACACTATCTTCAGAAATGACAGGTCTAGACGGTGTTTGATGGCGAGCAGCAGCCATTGTTTCAAACTTTCGAGGCAGCACTGTACAAATTCAGGACCCTTTTATTAATCAATCAACTAGACAAACAAGCTTCTCAGCTCGCCAATTGCCACATTGTGCCACTTTTGTGGCTTGTTGAATCAGACCAAGCCAAGAAACCGTTACCGGAGTCAAAGTATTCCTTCATCCAAGCCGATCAGACGTCCCAGGGAGACGATGATGTACAGGACAAGACTGCGGATGGTACCGCATCTCTTCCTGCAGACAACAAGCGTACTACCAGGAAGCGAGGTGCGGATGCAGCTTCTGCTGCAAACGATGCAGACAAAACAACAAACGACACTCAGAAGAATGGCACAAATGGCCAAGGCAAGTCCTCCGAGGATAAGAAGGCTGCAACCAAAAAGCGAGGCGCGGATGAAGACCCTGTTAAGACAGGGTCCACCAAAAAGACAAAGGACATTCAAAAGACAACCATAAAGGCCCTTAATGTCCCAATCGATGATGGATTCGAGGAACTGGGTAAACTAAAGGGTAGGTCTGCAATGTGAGAGCTCGGGCGTGGAAGACAAACTAACACCCCTTGTGATAGACCCCAAGGTCTACATTGACAGTGCAGGCCTCATCTGGGATGCTACCCTGAGCCAGACTGTATCATCCAGCAATGCCAACAAGTTCTATCGCGTCCAATTGTTGGTCGGTGCAAACTCGAAGTACTTTGCCTGGACACGGTGGGGTCGAGTTGGAGAGCATGGGCAGTCAGCCTGTCTCGGGGATGGTGGTTTGGCAGCCGCGATGCAGCATTATGAGAAGAAGTTCAAAGACAAGTCGGGCCTCAAATGGGCTAATCGGCTCGATACTCCTAAAAACGGAAAGTACACGTTCCTTGAGCGCAACTACGAGGAGGATGACGATGAGGAAGAGCCCGTCAAAAAGGAGAAAACTATCAAGGAAGAAGAGGATACCCCCCGGGTCGAGAGTGCTTTATCCAAAGGGCTTCAAAACCTCATGTCTTTCATCTTCAACAGACAAAACGTCCTCGACACATTGGCCGCAATGTCGTACGATGCCCACAAATTGCCATTGGGGAAGCTGAGCGACAGGACATTGAAAAGTGGATTTTTGGTTTTGAAGGATATTTCCGAGCTCATGATCACACCAACCTTGGCGCAAGAAAAACATGGGCTATCATATGGTGATGCCATAGAGGCATTAAGCAACCGATACTTTACCTTGATTCCCCACGTCTTTGGCCGCCATCGACCCCCGACCTTGAACACGAACGCGCAGATCAAGAAAGAAATCGATTTGCTGGAGGCACTGACTGACATGGACGTTGCGAATGAAATCATGGTATCGTCCAAGGAAGACCACGATGACACCCACCCGCTAGATCGCCAGTTCCAGAGCCTGGGTATGGAGGAGATGACAGAACGTGAGTACCAATTCCCAAACCTGCAATATTTCACTAAACTGACTGCGCTTAGTGGACCACAAATCAAACGAGTTCGTCGAACTCGAGAACTACCTCCAGAACTCTCGCGGCCAGACACACAACATGAGCTACAAGGTCGTGAACATCTTCCGCATCGAACGACAAGGCGAAAACGACCGCTTCAACGCATCCCCCTACGCCAACATCCCAAACAGCGACCGCCGCCTCCTCTGGCACGGATCCCGCAGTACAAACTTCGGTGGTATTCTCAGCCAAGGTCTTCGCATCGCACCACCCGAAGCACCCGTCAACGGATACATGTTCGGCAAGGGTGTGTATCTAGCTGATACATCGAGCAAATCCGCAAATTATTGTTGTTCCTACAACAGCCGGGGGATGGGATTACTTCTCCTCTGCGATGCGGAGCTCGGTGCTCCCATGCTAGAGCTTGAAGACAGCGACTACAACGCTGGAGAGCTAGCGCATGATGAGGGCAAAATTGCGACACTCGGCAAGGGATCGAACATTCCTGGTGGGTGGAAGGATGCTGGATGTTTGAGTCCAGCGTTGGAGGGTGTGACGATGCCCGATGTGGCTATCGGCAGCACCCAGAGTGGAAGTGATTGTCTGTACTACAATGAGTACATTGTGTATGATGTCGCGCAGATCCGACAGCGGTATTTGTTCCAGGTCAAGATGAACTGAGTGATTTGCTTTTGCCTTTGCATGGATTGGAGTATTGGGTTACTGGTCGAGGAGTTATTGAGCGGGGGCTAGTTTCCGATATGTTAGCTTATTGCTTCTTTAATTCCACTGGCATGTATTATTATGAGTCGACTACTTACTCAAATATCAAAGTAATCTAAGTATGAATGCTAGCCATAGTATTTACAATAAGCGATCGGCTAGATATCCATCTCGGAAATCCCCTGGCCTATTGCTGTATTGGTACTAGACAGGGGGATGACGTCACCGGTATGGCAGCTTGGCAGAGTGGTCTAATGCGGTTGACTCGGTACGTTCAACTCTCCTTCGCTCTAACATTCGCACTTTACTAACATTCTCCCAGAAATCAACTCTCCTCGGAGGCGGCGGTTCGAATCCGCCAGCTGTCGAATTTCTTTTTGTTCTTGTTTCTTTTTCTCCAGATTATCCCCAAATTAATCACGGCGCACAGTATACAATATTGAATCTGTGGTTGTGGACCTCCAGCGTGATGTGTGTGCACTTCAAGTGGTGGTGGTTATAAGATGGATATCAACTGACAGGAAATCATTTTGAAGCTCCGTAGTTTGTTTATCACGATGGCCTTGGGACAAATTTGTCAATTCACCACAAACCAATTGTTTCCACCATTTTGCACATGTATAGCTTCCAAGCTTGTATGCCAACATATTCCGGGGTAAAGCATGTCCTAATGCGGCTACTTCCATTTTGGGTCAGTCCCGTTCCTGCGCTAAGCCGCATTTGGCGGAACAATACGCAGCCCGAGCTAGCCTATTCAGGATGAACATAGCCTATGGCTCCCACATCAGGCAACCCACGTAGGCCTCGGGACGTGGGGGGATGGGGCTATGACATGCCGAAGTTCAAGATCCCGACCGAGAAAAAAGTGAAGGGTCACGCGGCATGACATATATTGAAATAATTGAACCCTCTACGTCCTTCAATTGAATTTCACTCGCAACAGCCGACAGGATAGCTCCTAAACCCCCCGAACACCAAACACCGAACGACCACAACCACACAAAAATGTCCAACACAACCCCAACCACGACCCCACCATCCACCAAAAAACCCCAAATCACCATAATCGGCTCCCTAAACATCGACTTCGTAACAGCAACCCCGCGCTGCCCAGGACCAGGCGAAACCCTCACAGCAACCTCCCTAACCGTCTCCGCAGGCGGCAAAGGCGGAAACCAAGCCGTCGCCTGCGGCCGCTCCTCCTTCACATCCCAAACAACCCAAGATGTCTCCGTGAACATGATCGGCGCCGTCGGCGCCGAAGACCCATACTACACGACCCTCCTCCAACCAGCCCTCGAGAAATCCGGCGTCGACCCAACATCCATTGAACAATCGACCGTCGCACAGACAGGGTCGGCTAGCATTATCGTGGAAGAAGCCATCGGCGGCGAGAATAGGATTCTCGTCGTCCCAGGCGCAAACCATGTCGGATTGCTGAGCGATGTTGGGAATATTCTCGCTGCGCTGAAGAGGTACCCATCTACGCCCGATATCATTGTGTTGCAGGGTGAGATCCCGCGCACGACGACGCTGGGATTGTTGGAATATTTCAATGATGGTTCTGTTGCGGACCGCGCGAAAGTGGTGTTTAATCCCGCGCCTGTGTTTCCAGAGGGGATTCCGCTTTCTGCGCTGCGGGGCACTGCTGTGCTCATTATGAATGAGACGGAGGTTGTGCAGATGGCGAGGTCTATTGAGGGTCTTCCTGTTGGGGATGTTGTTGAGGGGGATGAGTTACGGCCTGAGGAATTAGCGCCGCGGTTCCATGAGCGGGCGGATGTTGAGATTGTGCTTATTACGCTGGGTGCGAAGGGGGTTTATTTCTCGACGAAGTCGGGTCGGAGTGGGATTGTTGCTGGTGTCAAGGTTGCCAAGGTTGTTGACACTACTGCGGCTGGGGATACATTTGTTGGGTATTTTGCGACTGCTGTGGCGCGGTTCTTGGCTACTGGACGGAGTATTGGGACTTTCGATGATGAGATTGAGGGTGCGGTTTCGAAGGCGAACTCTGCTGCTGCCATGTGTGTGCAGACACGAGGCGCTATGCAGAGTATTCCCTTTGCGTATGATATGGAATGAATATATGAAATGATACGATGTAAATATGGTACCATTAATGGAATACAAAAACAGTAATAGAAGGGTGTTGGGGGTATATTATGAAATCATAGCGTCAGCTTCATCATCGAATTCCTCCTCGTATCGCGCCAGGTTCCACGCCGCTTGAAGCGCATTAGTCTCCCGGTCAAGTTTGATGCCCGTTGTGGCTGTGATCCTGGAAAAACGTTCTAGTAGAACCGCTTGTTGGGATTCATGTGTCATCTCCTTCGCAATAGTGAGAAGACTTGCAACGAAGATCGGATCCCATTGTTCGGGGGAGTCATTGCTTGCTGCGATCCCGGCGATTGACTGCGCATGCCAGATATGCGAGGTGACGGACCTTGGTCCGGGCAGTGATTTTAGAAGTCGTGGCTTATGCGTAAGCAATAAAAGAGAAATCATGTGGTAGACAGCGTTGGCGACCAGCGCCATTGGTGTCGTGTAGATGAGGATTGGAAATGAAGAGTCGTGATCAGGGTCAATTTGGTCGGCCTCGCCTCCGCGGATGTCCACGATCTGTTGCACGTTTACCGGTCGCTCGTTGTACCATTTCTGGCAGTCTGACCAGAGGAAAGTCCATTGTGACAAGGAGTGCGATTGTCGTAAAGATGGGAATGCTGTCAGATTTGGTGATCTCACTGTATGGTGAGAAGGCATTTCTCGATCACCGTGTATTAGGGTTAAGCAGTGTCCCAGAAGACACAGTATGTGCTTGTACACAGAATTGACGGTCTGAGGCCGCATTGATTGTTGGTGGTGTAATAAGGTGCCATCTCGCCGTAATATTGATTGAAATGGCATAAGTGGTGGGTTTGAAGAGGATATTGAGCCTGCGAGATCTGCAAAAGGCAACTTGTTAGTCTACCGGCTACCTTGTTAGGAACATCAGAGGTCGCCCTACCGAGTCGAAAGTAAAGCCACAGCAAAGCATCCCCAACCTCTTCTCCCACTGCTCGTGACGCAAAGTCACTGATATGCTCTATCTTGTCAACTAAGAGGCTTCTCCACTGCTGCGGTCCAGCAGGTAGAGCATCTTGAAGCATGAGCAGGGTATGGCCAGCATACCTAGGCAGGTCATATTCAAGCGCTAGACTCCCTTCCGCTTCCTTTCGGAACTGTTGGCTACTTTCCAGGTCCTTGCTAGTCGGGGTTGTCACGAGCAGTCGTTGACCTGCAGCCAGCGCAAGGACCGCGGCTTGTAGAGCTCTGTTGGTTCGTGAGAGCAGAAGAACCTGCAGTCCGAATGGGAGCTCAGGGTCCCCGGTATCGATCCAAGGACCGACATGGTAGCGAAAATGTCGAAGCAAGTCAGTCTCATGACTGCCATTTGCAAGGGATACTCGTCGTTCAACAGTTCTATTGCTGGTGACAGATCTGTATCCAACGTGTGGAGCACTGTCTATGTATCCAGTACCCGGCGTACTCCGTTCACTGGCAAATGGGATTGGAGGCTCAGAACGGTTGACGTTGGGCACTGCGGATGATAAGATGTGTTGGAATTCAAAAGCACGACGGGCATCCTCGGTGTCATCTGGGCCATCAGCCGAGGATTGCAATTCGTCTAAAGAGAAACCAGTATTTCCGTCGCTCTGGGAATCATCTGCAGGTTGCTGCGGAGCCTTTGGTTTTTCTTTAGTCGCTGCTGCAAGGGGCGAGTCATCGACAAACTGGTCAAATCAGTCTCACGTCCATATCGCATCGTCAAGTAGACTAAAGAATTAACTGCATTGTGGATTGATTACTCACTGTAATATTGTTATACGCTTGTCTCGACACACCGGAAATCGCTCCCTGGATATATTTACACGGGAGGCCTTTAGCCTCACAGTTAACACAGCTGGGCTTCTGCTCATCACCTACAATGCCGACTCGTCAGTTCTGATCGCAAAAAAAAGAGCAAGCCACGTGACGCGTACATTTTCTTCTCCTTTTGCGACAGGTCAGGCAACCAGTCCGAACCCGCTGCTTCGCCGCGGGTGTGGGTTTTCTGGGCATGGTGAGACGTGATACGGCATTACCCCAGATGTTGCAGGAAAAAGAAGGATCGGAGGCTCCGTCGTCCCGATATGTGCTCGACTGCCGGAGGTGGCCGATCATTTGAGCCTGTGGGGCGAACAGGCTACCGTAGGCGATTGTGGCAGGGTGGTCATTAATGTGGTATGGACTTGACTGGGTTTGTGTTTAAAGGTATTATTCTTGGTAATGAACAAACGCTGTTATTTCTACTGAAAATAGGAGATGGAACTACTAAAGCTCTGTCGATATTCTAGTTGCATTTTTTCTACCACATCTTGTCCAAATACAAGTGTTGCCAATCTTGGTAGTTGATGAGGTCTCACTTTCCCGTTATATCCCATTCCCCACCAGCACTCCTCGAAGGAATATCGTTTCTTCCTAGTTGCTTATGATGCCAAACACACCCCCAAGCCCAGGAGGTCATGCGATGGTTTGCGGGTATGTATCGCCTTTGTTGCCTCCACGTCCGATAATCAGGAAATTCATGCACTTGGCTCGCATCAATTGTTATTCTTACGGAATAATGTGTGCTGGGTTGGACAGAATTGAACAAGTATCAGGGCCTTAACTCGTTTAAGCCGCGGCGGTGCAAGATCTTCAATGAAGCCAGATATCGAAATTCCACACCAGAGATTGCACCTGGTGTTCCACCCGACTTTTGATAGGTGGATACCCAAGCATGGGAGTCTCTTATGAGCTCCCACGTACTTTGCCTGAAAAAGTAGTTTCGAAGAAGGACATGTGGGACAGTCTGAACTGCGACGCGCATCTTCATCCCCAAGTTCGTGACCACAAAGCAATAGCCAGAAATCAGATGGAGTATTGGCTAGTGGAGGGGAGTAGAATGGGGAGGGTCGTGTTTGTCTTCGACATGATCCACCATTGTCAGCGTTTACTATTTGGGCATAGGGGCAATGATAAGGCTCTTGGGCCGTAACTTACCAGCTGCCCACCTCTCCCGCAGCCACTCGAGGTTGAGGGTTGTCTAGGGGGTCATCGCGGCCGCAGTTAAGGTGTCTTTATTCGTTCCTCCCCAAGCTCCTTTAGCGTAGCCGTGTAGAGCGATCCACCAGTTATATGTCGTCCCTCGATTGGACTTGGTGTATTTGTTACAGAATCGTTGATGGAGTGCAGTAGCCTGATTATGACGCTCCGAGGTGGGTCAGTCATATTCATGTCCCTGACCCTCGTAATTTTGAGCTGGGAACCAGTGGATATGACAAAGAATTTGACCAATTGCCTGTTGAAACTGGCTCTGTAGGCCGTGCTCGTCCCCAATTTGCACCATGTCGTCACGAAAATCGTCTATGTCGGTAACTCTCCAACAATATTTGTAGACCAGCATGGATGGTGTTTGTACAATCCGGTCTTGTGATGGATCAGGTGGAAGGTGTGCTCGTGAGAATAGCACAAAGGCGCCAAGTGTCACAATTGGCTATACGAGATAGGACAAATCGCATTGAAATGGAGTCAAGCCTGAATCTTGGCTGAAAACATTGGAAGTTTGCTTTCTGTTGGAACGGGACGAGGAGAACTCAAGGGTTCCCGGTGGTTGAAGACATCGAGAATGATTTGATTTCTCCTCGCTAGATGTAGGTTTCGGGCGTCATCCCGGTCATATCCCAGCCACAGTTCGAACCTAGATATCATTTCCGGGTCTATGACTTGGATTGCATAGATCGCCTCTCAGCGGACTCATGGTCAGACTCGCTGGCGCAGCCGGGAGAAACCTTTAACAAGAGAGGTACGGCGTAACTGCCGAGCAGTCCAGCAAACTTAGACTGCTTGGGGTCGGAAAGCCAGATGAAGAGGATTGGAAAGATGAGAACGAATTAGGCCGGGATTTTGAGTGACACGGGTCTGATTGAGTTCCTCCAGCAGATGTGTTGGATGGATATTGGCGTAATATTATACCGGGAAGTGCCAAAGGAAGCCGAAGACAAGCTGAAAAAGCCGTTATACATCTGGCGGTCATTCCGCAATATAGTGGAAAGGCGAAGCTTAATGTCCTTGTCGCGCTCTCTAACTTTTTCTCTCATTGCAAGGACAGGAAAATGGACAAACAATAGACAGAAAGTCTAAGGTCCGCAACTGGATTCCCTTGCCTCGGTCACAAAACAAAATTGTTTGAGGAGACATGAGAATTGGAGTTTTGAAAAGTGCTAGAGGCTGTCTCAGGGACTCTGTGGGCTGATGTTTGTCCCGAAAGCACATTCTGCGTATTGGTGCTTAAGAACATTACAGCCTCCAATACTTCGCAGAGATGTGTCTCCCACGGCAGATATGGTGGTTTCTTGATGGGTTGGATTAGCCCGCTCTTCAGCGGCTCTTTCGGGTTTCCCACGGCTATGACCTTTGTACCCTGTTGGTCCGTATGCGTATTACATCCTCCAATAAGTCGTCAAGTCCATGTCACACACCAGAAATCTCCGCGACTCCCTCAGGTCGTCCGGCAATTTTGGAAGTCGTACGTCACGGTCGAAACATTTCAAAGTTATGATGGCAGAAGGACATGGGACTCCTGTCAGGCTCAGAGACGGCGCTATGGGCATGGGAGATCGACGGAATGAGCACCCTGGGGGGATGTCTCGCCCTAGAGTTGTGCTGTTCCCGGCTCCCCATTCCCATCAAGAGGAACATATATAACCTCTCCAGCCATTCCCGAAGCACTCATTTCTTAGGTTATTTGCGTCAACCTTGTCATTCCTTCGAGTTGGTCGTGGTTGGGGAGAGGAGAGGAGAAGAAAGGAGAAGGAGAGGGGCGGATAGTAGGAATGAAGAGAGAGCGAAAAGGAAAAGGAAAAATAAAAGGGCGGAAGGCAGAGTTTTAGCTGCTTTTATCAACTTCTGGAAGGTTCCAACGTGGAGCTGAATGGCCGTGCTGGGTCTTTGTGCGCCAAACAGAGCGTTCCATATGCAAACGGATCTACAGATGGAAGAATTAACTTCATAAACGTTGAATTATAAACTAAATGCGCTATTGAGCAACGGCCCATTTTCTAGAACCCGCTCAAACTTTCTCAATATACTGCGATCTCTCATTTTTCTCGAGATCACCGCCATTGCCCGACATACGCTCAAGGAACGAAGTCAACCCCACATCGCGCTGCGCTTCGCGGAGAAGTTCAGCATCCTGCTCGCCGGCATTGCTCTTGAAAACGCGATCCATATCTTCCAGAGATGCGCCCTTAGTTTCAGGCAGGAAGATCCAAACCCAGACGATGCCGCAGGCGAGGAAACCAGCGAAAAAGATATAGGTACCCCATTGCCAGTTCTGGAGCATAGGGGGAACGAAGAAAGCAATAGCGAAGTTGTTGATCCAGTTGCTAAAAGCACCGATGGAGGCACCCTTTGCGCGAATGGAAAGCGGGAAGATCTCGGAAACGAGGGTCCATGAAACGGGGCCCCAGGTAGCACCAAAGCCTGCGATATACAGCCAGATCAAAGCTAGAACAGATGAGTTAGCTATTGTAATGATAGCTTTCAGATATAGATTTGGTACTCACCAACTGCGGTCCAGCCGGCTGCTACATGGTTAGGCCAGTCGTGTTGGAACTTGGCCACGATCACGCCGACGATAACCATGCTAGCGAGCATAACAATTGATCCACCAAGAAGCATGGGCTTGCGGCCAAACTTGTCAATGACCAACATTCCGGGGACGGTACTGATTAGGAAAACAACACCGGTCACACCAGTTGCCAGGAGAGCAATGGTACCGCCAGTAAGTCCGAGGCTGACGAAGACATTGGAGGCGTAGTAAATAACTAATGGGTAATGGTTAGCCAGACATTCCCAATATCCCCCAAACAAGTCGACTTACTAGCATCGACACCGCTCCACTGCTGGAAGAACATAACCAACCAGGCAATGCAAACACGCTTGAAGTTATCCATCGAGCGGAAGCAGTTGGTATACTGCGCGATCTGGTTCATGAAGACACTCTTCTTCTCTTTATCGGCAAGTTTAGGCGAAGCTTTAGCAAACGCCCGCTCCTCAAAGACAGCCTCAGCCTTAATCTCAAGGTACTCCATCTGCACAAGCTCATGATCAACAGTGAGCTTCCGCATCCAAGCAATAGTATCCTGCGCCTCCTGGTCGCGACCCTGCTTAACCAGCCAGCGGGGCGAGAAAGGCATAAACCAAATCCCACAAGCAAGGGCAATAGCAGGAATACCCTGAATGATAGAAGGCAGACGCCAAGCAAGATCAGTCTGTGTTGCTCCCGTACCACCGATATTGTTACTACCATAGCCAACCCAGAAAGAGATCATGATTCCGAGAATCGTAGCGAACTGGTAGAACGAGACGAGCAGACCACGCATTTCAGCTGCCGCCAGTTCGGCGTTATACAGAGGCCCCACACCACTGAATAAGCCGACGCCAAGGCCGGTGAAGAATCGGCCCGCGTACAGCAGGGATGGGTTGCCGGCAGTCGCGCCGATATACAGATAGCTGCCGAGGATGACCCAGCAGCAGGCGAAGAACATTGTGTATTTGCGGGAGTAGACTTCTCCCAGGATACCGGCCGATAGGGAGCCGACGATACCGCCCAATTGGAGGACGGAGGTTAGCCAGCCTGTTGCGGTGGAGGAGGCTACTACTGTTGGGAAATTTTCTGTGAAGCGGGTCATGACCAGGGACTGGCCGAGGACACCTTGTTGGTAACCATATTCGAAGCCACCGAATCTGGGGGGGTGTTAGAATTCAGTTTGTGGATTTGAAGAGAGGGAATTCTTACGAGGCGAAGAAGGCAATTGCTAGCACTTTAGGGTTGTCGAAGATAGACTGCCACATGGATTTCTTCGCGAGTTGAACTCGTGGGGTGGATTCCACCTCAGTGGATGATCGCATTGTCATGTTAGGGGATATTGGAGATGGGGAATTTCCAAAGTAGCGCTAGGAGATGAAATCTGGGGAATTGAAAACATGGGGGAAAGAGGGTCTCTATATACGACCATTTTTGGATTGCATTGAATGGAGTTGGTTTAATTCTGTCATAGTCCGAGTGGCACCATGTGCAAAGCAAAAAAAAAGGCTCAAACCCACAGAACTTCTCCAGTTTCTCGGAATTTTCATGGGCTAATATCCCCCAGATCCCCAAATTTCGTCGTTTTGTGGAGGCAAAATGGTGGAGAAACTGGCCCGCTAAACCCCTTTGGGGGTACGTAGCCTCCAATCTCCCAGAATGGCCCCGACCGTGGAGACGGGAAAGAAGTGGACATCTCGGGTTGTATCGGTTTCCTATTTTGTGTTTCGGGCCCTGCACGGCCTAGCCCGACTTGGGTTATAACTTGGCCTCGGGTAAAACCTAATTGTGGAGGTGTGACCTGTTCCGTTTAAGGAAAACAGAGCCACCGTGTTCGCTTAGGAGGTTGAGATATTGACATCAAAACATCCATGCATTTTCTTAGTGTTCAAGATGGTATTTAGGACCACTCATTCTTGGGGTACTCTGTCCAAGTAGGAAAGCCAGTTGAACATGTTTCGGACAATTGAATTGAGTTGATAGGTGCTCTATACAATATACGTACTGGGTATCATTTCCTCCTTGGCCCTGCAAAGCACATCGATCTGCTATGCAGCTAATGCCCCCTTTCGTCACAAACAGTCTTGCGGTACGGACTACCCCACGTCCGGATAAACACTACGTCATCATGGACAGTGATTGGTCGACGGCTGAATTCATGCCGTGCCTGATCCCAGTTGGCGATGTGAAGTTCTAGGCTTGGCAGCTGGGAGATATTATTAACCTATATAGATCATCGCGATAACGTGCAATGACGGAATCCCGATAAAACCCCACACACAGCCAACAGCCGGCAGCTCCAAACGGCGCTTCACGCGGTCGCAACTCTGCAAGCTGCAAATCTAAGCACCTTTCCAGTCTACCCGGGCGCAACATGGCGGCTATCAACACGCAAAACAGTATCCAGGCATAGGACATGATACACGCCGAGCTGCCCTGGGAGGGGGCATTAGTGCCGCAGAATAAAACGTTGGAACCCGAGGCAACTATCCGACTTCGGCCAGCGTTCAAGTCAAGCTTCCCGACAGGCCGACCGGAGAACTGGCCTTCGGCAGCGAACTAGATGGTGCAGATGGCCCACAAGTATCCCGGGCAGGTATCCATCTACCCCGCTGCGGCATTGACTGATATCGCGCTTCCGATGCGCATGGATCCGCAGTTTGCGTCACTTGCCAAGGCGTGATTATGGGTGGATATGTTGATTTGCATATGCCGGTTGACTATCAAGTCAGGGGTGAGTCCTTATGTTGTAGTTTTGTTGTTTCCTTGCTTTTAGTGCCGATGTCAATGCTTCAATACATCAATGAATTTCATGATCGATTTCGAAGGAAACCTCCAATATAAACCTGACAGCTGGACGTGGATATTTTGTATGGCAGCCGAAATTCCAGGTGTACCAGAATGTGCTCGCGCGTCCTGGTATTCGGAGTGTGACTCGTGTGTTTGAAGTTGATGTTAAGAAGTTCAAGCACCGCATCATGCATTCTCCGTAGTATCCCAAGACTTGTGCGGATTTCAAGTAGGACGGGTCGATTGGGTTTTGTTGAGCATCTTGTTTTGTGTTGCAAGTACTTTCGACTGGCTGAAACCTCGAGAGGGGCCTTGAACTGGTGTGTATATATCGGTTGCAATCTATACCACCAATCTCAGCCTTGTGTGACCTTGTTTTCGCATGTCGTTTGCTGATCGTTGAACTGGAGTTCAAACCTTGTAGGGTCACAATCCTGTCGGAGCAAATTCAAGATACCGAACCAAAACAAAATTGGAACTGTATCATTTGAGTGGTTTGAGCTCAAATCACACCCGATATCTCCCCCGGTTCATACCCCCAAGCTCTCTCAAGATCCCTGAGTCGCCACAAAGCACCCCATCCAGTCGTGCGCTCAATAATCTTGAACAGCTTCGCAACTTCCACATGCTCACTATGATGGCTAAGTAACTTCCCGGCAATGTAAAGCGGCTGGATAGCATTGATCAAATTCCCGCTATGAGGATTCGTCAACGAAATCCCACATACCCTGCGAGCATGCCAGATAGCCGAAAAATGCGGCTTGGAAGGAGGCGGCCCCCCTCTCAACAGGCCTCATATCAAGCATCATTATAGACGCAGCATGATACAGCTGATTGCCAGAAATAGCCGCCCAATGTGCAAACAGAATCTCCGGAAAGGTCTGTCCGCTGCCCATCCCCGTAGTCTTAATAGGCAGCATAGCAGGCGGGCGCTGTTCAAGCCAGTACTGCAGCTCCTCCCAAAGCCGACTCCACTGTTCTGAGAACGGGCGCGTATCATCAGACGCCTCACCCAATTCCAAAAACCGCGTTCGACGGCAACAGAGGTCGCAAGCCTTCGCGCATAGATAAACCGCCCAATTAGCGTGCATATCAGGGGACGCACGGCCCTTCTCGCAGAAGGAATCCCGGATGATATCCTCTTGCGCTTCCTTCGAAGAAGCCTGCGGCATTGCGGGGACCCATTTCTGCAGCGGAAGGACTGTACTCTCGACACCGTTGGAGATGATCGCTCCGCACAGCTCCATGCGCGCATAGCACCAGAACACGGCTTGCAGGTGGCCTCCCGAAAGTCCGTTCACACTGAAAGAGTCGAAGAGCGCGGCGCAGCCCTCAACGTGTCGTCGCCAGTCGCGCGGGCTGACGGACATTAATTCCATCACAGCGAGGATGCATACTGTGACGAGGACGTTGGGGTCCTTTGCTTGGAGCAATGGTGCCAGGAGGCGAATAGACTCTTGGTACAGCTCGAGGCTGTCGTAGGCTTTATCCAGGCAGGCTTTTCGCTCTGTTTGCCGTGCGGAGAACGCGAGGATTGCGTAGAATAGGGCGGGTGAGCCCTGCGCTAGAATTGGAATGTGGACACCAAAATGGCGCGCCTCGTCAAATTTATCTAGATAGGGCGCGCATTCTGTAATCCAGTTTTTCAGATAGAAGATTAGTCTGATTTTTGGGATTGAGGTGACCCGCGTGAAGTCTAGGCTTTGGCGTGGGAGTCGGGGCTGAGGTCCCTCTGTTGGTTCTAGGGGAGCTGGGGTTGTGTAGTTTGCTGGCTCGAGGCTTGCTACTGCGGAAAAAAGTACGCAGCGGAGTTCTTCTTGTAATTCGAGGAATCTGGGGTTGGCGGCGTAATCGTCTGCGCTGGAGAATGTTCCCGGCGATAAGAAGGCCTCTTCTTCGATAAGCGGGGTGGCGCTGTTGAAGGTGTCTGGCATTCTTGATTCAGGACGTAATGGGACTGGTTCCTCCATGTTGAATCTTCATGGGCAGAGTCCGGGGTGTTTGAGAGTCTGGGGATTTCTGGGGTAGATGGAAGAAGAAAGACGGGGATAATCGGGAATGTCCGAAGTAAAACGCCAGCCTTGGAAAGCTCAGGATGTTGAAGCCCCTTAGTCACGGGAACATTCCGCTCCATTTTATTTAAAGCAATTTTATGTCGATGTTTTTTTCTAATTTCTTCCACTTTTCTTGAAGGGGAGGCCGTGCGATATATATTTTGTTCGGGGGTGCAGCTATATATCCCAATCGGGTGCAGACCCAACACATTTCTAACCTCATTATAAACTCAGACCCTCCATGATAAAATATATAGTCGTGAACATTGGATAATTTATGAGAATTTGAGCTATGATATAAATCAGTCGGAAGAATTTGGGCGGGAGTGCTCCAGCCCAGGCTATGGCTGGCCTTCCTTTTTCAATTCGCTCGTGGGGCACTATGGCGAGACACCTACGCCCATCGCTCTCTGTACCTTCTTCTTTCCTTTTTTACCGACACATTCTTTCTACACAACACACTCTCCTTCATGATCCCCTGCCCAGCCTCCCTTCTCCCAAGATGGAGGCCAGTAATGTCTTCGACATTCGAGCACTCCGGTATATTCGTCAGCTGCTACGGCCCCTCAGCTAAGACCTTGCCCGGAAAGGTCAAGGTATCACAAGCCTTTCCCCCTTCGACGTAAAGGAGACACTGGTTTGCTGGAATATGTTTAAATTGATTCCCTGGGCGACCATGTAGGGTATCCTGGACTCGTTCGGAAACGAAGCTGCGCGTCGAAAGAGACGTGCCCGTCGCGGGAAGGAACGGCATGACAACACTATCACAAACACTCATGAGGTCGCGTGCCAATTCCGAAGCCGCTTTCCGGAAGTATTGCATTTCAGCCGTCAAACTTCGAAGCCTGATCGGGGTGTCATGACAGACACATCTCTTTTCTTTCGAGCCCTGGTATATCTCTGGTGGAAAGAGGATGCGGCGGCCACAGGGGTGCCTGCGGATGAGAACCCATTGCCGGATGATTTCAACTACAAGTTTCTCTACTACATCAATATCAGTTTAGAGGGCTTCGCGGGGCCCCCGAACTACAGTTTTCATGACGTCCCTCGAAGCCTCGAAGCCCCGACATGGCTTCTGTGACCAAATAGACGGCGTCTCCCAGGATGGTTAGCATGTCGAAATCACGAATAAACACGCTCAGTGGACGCTAAAAACGGGTTCCAAGCATGGGAACTTGCCGCACGACTACAAGATGCAGTACGGTGAAAATGGCGAGGTCATGCCACCACCAGCCGACCGCGGGGGTAGCTACGTGTCGGTCCAAAAACCATCCTGAAGCTCTGGGAGGTGGCCGGTATATCGTGGATGTTGTGATAGGGAGCTAGCCCACTCTACCACTGCATGGCGGGGTTCTTGCTGTCTCATGCTGCCTCGTGAAGACCCTAATCGCGCTTACCGTCATCTACCACTTTGCCAGACTGTGCCTCCTTCCCATTCCACCCTTCTTCTTGTATCCTCACCTCTTATCGTTTTATCATCTTGAAATCCAGAGGCACTTTGGCGACGCCATCACTATCCAAACGTTTTACGGCACCAAATACCGTACTGGGGATTCTGAGCGGAAATGGATGTATCATTCTTGGAACTATGGAGTGCGGGAGCAATTCCTCTATGACGGAAGGAACATGTTGGAGCTCCGGACAAGACCCTTTTTCCCCTACTTTCTTTCTTAGATGTATTTCCCTTGACGAAATCATGGAAAAGTATGAAATTAAGCCAGCTTTATTACCGTCCTTGCCATAACCATCTTTTTGACTATGAGCAGATAGTTGTCACCTATCAAGATATATTCGGATAGACCTTGTTCCTTGCCACACTCGCACTTTCTAGCTTTTCCAGCAGAGTCTTAGCCAGCCGCTCGATACGAAGCCTAAAGAATAACTCTGGGTCATGATCACCAAGATCAAGTCCCAACGGACCCGACACCTGCTTCAGGTAGACAGACCGCGTACATTCGATCTTCCAGTCCCGTGCGAATTGCTGAATCATGGTGTAAAACTCAGGAGCCGTTACATCTCCGTGGTCAATCCCAGCCTTTCGTACCCGATCCTCCGCTCCCTCTGGCGCATAGCGGCGCAACAGCTTTAGAAATTCTCCAATCGATCGGGAGATATATAGGTCGGCGCTGGCGTGGACCACACCCGTCGTTCCTTGGGCAACATGAGCCAGGCAGGTACGCGCCACGAGATCAACTGGGATCTCATTGGAGGCTGCGTGTGAAGGGAGATTCGGCTCAAGCTTCAAAGGCCCATACTCCGAGTCTCCTAGGAGTATCTGGAGGAAGGAGTGTACCGGTATGGCACCATCACTGCCGTAGAGTGGGTATGGCTCAGAAATAGCTGGTGATATGAGGCAGGGTCGCACAATGAGGATAGGGAATTTGTGGTCACCACCCAGAAGCAAACATTCTGCCAGATGTTTGGCCAATGCATATGGGGCCGCGAACCTTTCTGTATAGGATGATTTTCCTGAGACGAGAATCTTCCTTAGCTCCTCTACTGGGTCTTTGTATAGAGGGTAGATTTGCTCTTTGACAACGCCGTCGGGGAGAAAGCTGGAGACATATGTAGTTGATATGTGCAGGAAGCGCTGGAGCCGAGTGAAACTGTCTAGTAGAGAAGCCAGTGTCAGATGACCAGTGCAATTGACTGGTATAGTCTCTGTGAGTTGTCGAGATAAAGCAATGTCGCCAGCAGCATTGATCACCACCGTGGTCTCGTTTTGTAGGCGTGATAGGTTGTCGGGTGAGAGATCGAGGTTAGGCTGGGTCATGTCACCGATGAAGAATTGTATCTTGCAAGTGGCGATAATGTCCTCCACTTGCTCTGGCATCGATTGCTCCCATGATTCGATCGCCTTCTGGACAGATCCTCGAACCAGGACGAAGATTTTGGCAGTTGGAAGTTGAATGGCTAGCTTGTATAATAGACAGCCGCCAAGGTTCCCAGTTGCCCCTGTGAGGAAGACGACTTGTCCTCGAAACCATTCGGTGTCCATCTTGATCGATAGCTGTCTGCTGGTCCTGGGTCGGAACCCCAGGATATTTTCACAACAAGGAATGTGCTTAGACTAACAAACTTCCCTCGGACAAGCAGACAAAGCACCTTAGTAGTTTTCAATCAGATACCTGGATAAAAGTACTACTTATACAGAAATATCACCTACAGTCGCATCTAATAAGGTTTGTAAGCCAAATTCCAACGGCTGGGGGTAATATATTATTCTCTTACCCTTGGGCCTCATTCCCCGCTGAAGGTGCCGGCAATGTCGGCACAGAATCGAGTTGAAACAAATGATCGAGACCACCACAGTGCGTCTAGTTCCGAATAACGGAATGCAACAGCCTGATCGGCCTAAAGAATTACCCCTCAGCGGACATTGGGTTGTACTCGACCATGGCCCAGAGTATCTCTAGCTCGAGTTACCTTTCGCTTGCCGCATCAGAGGTCCAATAGCTAGATGGGGGTGGGTTACGCTGAAAACCCGGAGGGTAGAGATTGCGTTGGACATCCGGAGGGTTGTAAGCTCCTTTGAGCCGAGCTTTCCTTCTGATTGTTCTAGCCTTTCTAGGATCAGGTTTTAGTGTCGATAGAAACCCACTTGATGTGCTGATATACGCTATGCTCCCGCCAAGCTATGCTTTGTGATGTAAGGTGAAGATCTCTAACAAGGACGTCACCTCCAATGGCCCCGCTTATCTGTTACTTTGATGCATAGTATGTGATATGCTTTGACGTGGCAAGTAAAATCAGGATAGGAGTGCGGTGATTAGGTGTGTTGCAGTCACACATATGCAAGTCGAGGCTAGAGTAGTGTTGAACAACATTGAGAAAGTGATGTTTTCCGAGGACAAGCTGGAAATATATGCTCATTCCCTCTCATTATAGTGTCCGGTAATACCACCGGGGAACTATTTAGGTACATGCCGTTCCTCCGGTAGCGGAGGATATCGGAGGAAATGTGTCTCTTGCATCTTGCAGAACCAGGATATGTAGGTACATATTGTGTGTAGATTTGGCCTAAACGCCAATTTAATCTGCATTGTCTTGATAGTCACAAGGCCATACATTGTGATATCAGAGCTCAAAGCCTAGTTCAACATTTGTTTTGTCTGCTCTGCAGCCATCTTGATCCAGTCTCAAACTATCCATTATTCGACCGAAAATGAACTTAACAACTGGACAAGGACAATCACCATGCAGAAACCACGAGGAGGCTTTTGGGGAGCCAATTGCTGTCATTGGTATGGCAATGCGGCTACCAGGTGGCATTCGATCTGGAGATGAATTTTGGGAAATGCTTGTGCAGAAACGAGACGGCTTTTGTGAAGTGCCTCCCTCGCGTTGT
Source organism: Penicillium aurantiogriseum (assembly GCA_019977855.1). Lineage (NCBI taxonomy): Eukaryota > Fungi > Ascomycota > Eurotiomycetes > Eurotiales > Aspergillaceae > Penicillium > Penicillium aurantiogriseum. The sequence goes on along the minus strand of JAFCIW010000003.1, from coordinate 8,338,401 downwards.
TCCAGAGAGGCGTCTAGTAGCTCCGATTGTGGGGATCTGAGCGAAACTAGAAAAGGGTTCTTTTTGCAAGAAGATCCAGCTTGTTTTGACGCTTCCTTCTTTTCTGTTCCTCCCCACGAGGCGGCACGCCTGGACCCACAGCAACGTCTCTTGCTAGAGGTGGTTTGGGAGTGCCTGGAGAACTCGGGGGAGACCAAGTGGCGCGGAGAGAGAATCGGTTGCTTTGTTGGCGTTTTTGGGGAAGATTGGCTAGAGATGTCGCATAAAGACCCCCAGCATCTGACTCAGATATATCCCATCGCTACCGGTGGTTTCGCGCTAGCAAACCAAGTGTCGTATAAGTTTGATCTGCTGGGTCCCAGGTGAGTGCGATCCGCTGTCTTTAAGTCAAAAAGGCAAAGCTCTGATCCTTTCAAGCATGACCATCCAAACAGCTTGCTCTTCGTCGCTGGTTTGCCTGCACGAGGCCTGCCAAGCACTTAGATCTGGAGAGTGCTCAACAGCTCTAGTGGGCGGGACAAGCCTTATATGGGGTCCAACCATGACCGATGCCATGACCAAGAATATGGTTCTATCACCAAGTGGTATCTCTCACACCTTCGATGCTGAGGCAGATGGCTATGGCCGTGGTGAAGGGATCAACTGCATATATCTTAAACCATTGCGGGACGCGATTCGTGACAATGACGCTATCCGCGCCGTCATCCGCTCCACAGTGACTAACCACGACGGCAAGACCCCTAACTTTTCTCAACCATGTCCTATATCTCAAGAGAAGTTGATACGACACGCGTATCAGGTTGCGAGGATCGATGCAATCCACGAAACACCTGTTTTTGAATGCCATGGGACTGGAACAGCCGTTGGGGATGTCATCGAAGCATCGGTTGTTGCAAATATGACCCAAGGAGAAGCAACGTATATAACTGCGGTTAGTATTCTCTATTTATAGAGCTGTCTACAACCAAACTTATCACTTATGTTGTACATCAGGTCAAACCAAATGTCGGTCACTCTGAGGGTGCCTCAGGTATCACCAGCATTATCAAATCCATTTTATCACTGGAACGCAAGACCATCCCACCCAATATCCATTTCAAAACGCCAAATCCCCAAATTCCATTCAGCGAGGCAAATCTCCATGTCCCCTTAGAACCGATTCCGTGGCCTGCTGGCAGGCCCGAAAGGATCAGCGTGAATTCGTTTGGTATCGGAGGGTCCAATGCCCACGCTATTCTAGAGTCCACTACCATATCTCTGAAGTCTCGACACCCGCCACCTGAAGCTTCCAATCCACAGCTCTTGGTCCTGTCTGCGCACACTGCAGATACTCTTCGGAGGCGCATTGGCCAGATCACCGACTATGTAAAGAATCACACAATCCCCCTACGTGATCTTTCTTACACTTTGAGTGCGAGAAGATCGCATCTCTCCCATCGGGCTTTCGCCGTGGTGCAGCCAAGTAACCCCATTCTAGATGATGCGGCATTTTCAATATTTAACACCAGTTCCCCAAATGTCATCTTCGTGTTTACAGGCCAGGGAGCTCAATGGCCCGGAATGGGGTTAAGGCTTTTGTCTAACTTCCCAACATTCAAGGAAGATATCAAAAGGATGGATGAAGCACTGCAACAGCTACCTGATGCCCCGCATTGGTTGTTATATGGTCAGACTGAAGGCACTATCCCTTAATTCACAAGAATGAATTGACTAACCTACGTACTTGCCAGATGAACTAAGCCAAGAGAGTTCAATCTCACGGATCCATGAAGCCGAGTTCTCTCAGCCTCTCTGTGTTGCGCTTCAAATTGGCCTGGTAAACATTCTTCGGGGCTGGGGAATCGAACCATCCACAGTTATCGGGCATTCCAGCGGAGAGATTGTGGCCGCCTACGCTGCCGGAGCCATTTCTATGAGAACTGCTATCGTTATAGCATATTATCGAGGCAAAGTCGCAAAGCCACTGGAAGGCATGGGTGCTATGGTGGCCGTCGGCCTTTCCCCGGATGAAGTGGTACCGTACTTGACACCTGGAGTGGTTGTCGCCTGCCACAATAGTCCGAATAGTGTCACCCTATCAGGAGATAACGAATCGGTTGACCATGTGATCAAAAGCATCAAGACGGCAAATTCAGATACACTGTGTCGGCGACTTACGGTTAAAATTGCTTATCATTCTGGTAAATCGTGCCCCTGCGCCATTATCTGGTGTCCTTGCGCTTACCCGGCTTGCAGATCATATGAAACAGATTGGCTCTGAATATGAAGATTGTATCTCTAGCCATATTGAACATGAGCAGGAAATGCTTCCTTTCTGTTCTAGTGTGACTGGCGACACGATCACCGACCCTCGCAAACTAGACGCATCATACTGGCGACAGAATCTGGAATCGCCCGTACTGTTCACCGAGGCTATCCAGGATCTACCTGCCAGCGGAACCCCAGTCTTCCTAGAAGTTGGGCCACATTCAGCCCTCGCCGCCCCTTTGCGGCAAATCTTCCGGACTCTGCCTACAAGGTCACCAGTCTATATCCCCACCTTATTCAGGTATGACGAGGATGTTCAAAGTCAGCTACTTCGAACAGCGGGACAGGCCTATGCCAGTGGTGTGGAAGTCAATCTGTCAAGTATAATCGAGCCGGGGAACATTTTGACAGACCTTCCTCCATATCCTTGGCAGCATGATCGCCCTTACTGGAGTGAGAGTCGACTTAGTAGGGAGTGGAGGCACCGCAAGTTTCCACACCATGAAATCCTCGGCTCGCGAGTCGTCGATACCACAGATTCTGAGCCTTCTTGGCGCAATTTAGTCACCTTGGACAATGTGTCCTGGCTTTTGGATCATGTAATTCAAGGGGCCATTACATTCCCTGGGGCTGGATTTATCGCTATGGCAGGTGAGGCAGTCCAGCAGCTACATCCCGACCACGATAGCTATTCAGTGCGTAATACGACATTTATAACGCCACTGCTATTTCACGAGGGAGACCGCATCGAGATGGTCACTAGTCTCAGTCCGGTTGAAGTAGCTGACAGAGTCCCATCTGGTTGGTACGGTTTCAAGATCATGGTCCATGACGGTGAACGATGGACACTGCATTGCCAAGGTCAAGTAAGAGCCGGGTCCGATCATCCCCCAAAGCCATTCCCAATCTCTTCCTATAAGCGATCTGTGCCATCTGATGGTTTATACCGTGTGCTACAAAGGAGCGGAATAGATTACGGTACTCAGTTCCAGGGCCTAGAGCAGATCACAGCTGATCCCACCGGGCCGAGGGCAACTGCCACGGTTCTGGGTAACCGTGGGCTGCCTGGGAGCAGGTATGCGCTGCATCCCACGGCAATTGATCAATGTCTCCAACTTATGGGTGTGGCCTGTTCCCAGGGCTTGCTACGACATCTCACAACGATTTATGTTCCGGCTATGATAGATTACTTGTTCGTCGGACCTGGAGGTCCACCCATGCCAGCAAGCGCCCGAACCAAGAGCGGCACAAGAGATGGCCAACTGGGCGATGCCATTGCGATGCTTGGTGATCGAGTGGTGTTTTCAATTCAAGGAGCTTACTTGTTCGCGTTGGAAAATGATAATATAGATTCTGGAACTGGACTCGCGGGTTCAGTAAGCCATCTCGAGTGGAAATCGGACATTGATTTCTTGCCCTCATCAGCACTTCTGTCTACACCACAAGGCTATTCCTCGCACGCTATGAATATTAAAGCCTTGGGCCAGCTATCCGCGCTTTTTGTTCTGGAGACGGCGAACCAAATTCGAGATGTCGACCCAACATCATCACATTTCGCAAAATGGAAGAAATTCATCCTGGACGCAACTTTCAATATAAAAACAAGTGGACAGCAGTCCATTTACCCAGAGTCGCCTCGGTGGGCATTGCTAAGTTCTGCAGAGAGACAGGAAATGATACGGAACGTGTCAATGGAGACCAAATTTACCTTTGATGCTCCACTTGCGGATTGTCTACAGGTCGTCTTCGATAGCTGCACGACATTTATATCTGGAGAAAGCAGCCCATTGGAGGTCCTCATGAAGGACAACCTATTGCACCACTTCCATGCTGCGCATACACAATATGCCGATTGGAACCCGTTTCTCCCGTTGCTTTGCCATTCCAACCCGGCCCTACGAATACTTGAGATCGGTGCAGGTACCGGCTCTGCAACCGCGATGGCTCTAGAGCTTCTCAAATCCGCCAGTGGGGAGCGTATGTATAGTCAGTATGTTTTTACTGATATCTCCTCGGGCTTTATGGCTGCGGCAACAGAGCGATTCGGCAACGAGCAGGGAATGGAGTACAAAGTCCTTGATATTACCCTAGACCCCCTTGAACAAGGGTTTGACGCTCATAGCTTTGACTTGATCATCGCTTCCAATGTAAGCTTTGACTACAATGCGTCATTTCAACGGCGTTCAACTCATTTAACTCGCCTTCTACACTAGGTTCTCCACGCTACACCCAGTATTCACACCGCGCTCTGTCATGTGCATCGCCTCCTGAATCCCACCGGTTACTTTTTACTCCATGAGATTAGCCCAGGTACTTCAACCCCCTCAAGGTTGGACCACTTAACTGACTAGGACACAGAAATATTACTTGCAAATTTCACCATGGTAGGTGCCAGCCTTCTCTAGTTCTAACATTTGTTTGCTTATATATTTTATAGGGTGTATTTCCCGGCTGGTGGCTGGGAGAGGATGATGGCCGATCACACCAGCCGTACATTTCACCCGAGCGATGGGATCTGGAATTACGAGCTGCAGGTTTTACTGGAGCAGATGTAACGGCATATGATCAAAGGCCGCCGTACCATATCTCCGCCAGCATGTTGTCACGACCGGTGGACAAGATCTCCATTCCTAACGATATCTGGCTGCTAACAGGCAATTCTACTCGGTTCCAGTGGGCGAGTGATGTTGAATCGCTGTTCCGCGACGAAGGCTACACTACAAACTGGACCACTTTGCACGAAACACCACCCAAAGGCAAATTCATCGTATCTCTGCTAGACCTTGAAGGATCCCCAATAGGTTCTCTGCCGAAGAATGACTATGAGGTTTTCCAACGGTACATAGAGCAAGCGCAGGAATGCCGAATCTTGTGGGTGACACAGTCAACCTCTCACACATGCTCGGATCCAATGTTTGGCTTCATCCATGGGCTCGCTCGCACTTTAAGGGCGGAGCTGTTGCTTGATCTCTCAATTCTGGAGGTTCCCGCATGGGACGTGGCGAGTGCAAAGGCCGTAATCCAGGTTTGGGGGAAGATCCAAAGATCCCGGGCCCACTCCCTTCCCGATCCTGAGTATGAATTTACGTTACATGAAGGCCAGATTAAGGTCGGGCGGTACCATTGGACACCTCTCGTCGAGCAACTCGCAAGTCCACCTCGTTCAGATGCGTCCCGAAAGTTAACTCTCACGACATACGGGCTATTAGATACATTACACTGGGCTGAGAAAGAGGCGTCCTATGAGTTAAAGGAGGCACAGGTTGAAGTTGAGATGGACTACGCAGGACTGAACTTTAAGGTACATTTTCCTCGTTCCAAGCTAATATCGCATAGTTTGTTGATTAATATATCTAGGACATGATGGTCGCAATGGGATTCTTTGGAAACAAAAAGGACCTCGGGCTCGAAGGGAGCGGTATTGTGCTTCAAGTTGGACCCGGTGTGCCAGATATCACGGTGGGAGACCGTGTCATCTTGATGCATTCTGGGGTTCTGGCCTCAAACGTTGTAGTGCCTCAAGAAGCTTGTATAAAGCTACCACAAGGGTTGTCTATGGCAGATGCTGCCACGATGTTAACAGCCTATGTCACGGTTCTCTACTCACTGCTTGAGATTGGTGCTTTGAAAAAGGGCCAGGTGAGCCACTATTGTCTTCTTGCTCTATTGATGGCAACTGACGTCAAGAAAGTCTGTCCTCGTTCACTCTGCGTGTGGCGGAGTCGGACTAGCTGCTCTTCAAGTATGCCAGGCTGTGGGTGCCGAGGTCAGCCAATCTTCCCATTGGTTAATATAATTATGGCAAGCTGATCATCAGTCAATATAGATCTATGCTACAGTCGGCAACGATAAAAAAGTAGCCCATTTGATGGAACATTTCAGTTTACCTCGAGAAAGGATCTTCAACTCTCGCAATACATCCTTCCAACCGGATCTGATGCGTGCCACCTCTGGAAGGGGAGTTGATGTGGTGCTCAATTCGCTGTCGGGTAACTTACTACACGCGTCATGGGAGTGCGTTGCGAAGTTCGGACGGATGGTTGAACTGGGAAAACGCGACTTCATAAGCCATGGCATGCTTAACATGAGCCTTTTCGAAGCGAACCGAGCGTTTTTCGGCGTTGACCTCGCTCAGGTTTGCAAGGAGACTCCGGAGATTCTCAAAAGGTTTGTCCTAACTTGACCTTCAGGGAACAAGAGCTGATTAACAGATTACAGCACTCTGGCAACATTTTCAGACTGGTATCGCGAAGGGAAAATCGGACCTATCCAGCCTGTCAAAGTCTTTGACGCGATCGATATTGTCAGTGCATTTAGGTATATGCAGGCCGGCACTCACATAGGTAAGGTTTTGGTGCGTATGCCATCCTCCGTGGAGAGCTTGGCGCCTCCTGTTGTGAAGGCATTCCCCACATTCCGATCCGACGCCGCGTATCTGCTTATTGGCGGGCTCGGCGGTATTGGGCGATCTGTGTCAACGTGGATGGTCGAGCAGAATGCGCGAGAGCTCATCTTCCTCTCGCGGTCAGCTGGCAAATCCGAGCAGGATCAAGCATTTATTCGGGAACTTGAGGCACAAGGTTGCCAAGTTATCTGCGTGACAGGCAATGTGACGAATCTCAGGGATGTAAAGGAGGCTGTTGCCGCAAGCAAGCGGCCCCTTGCTGGTGTTCTCCAAATGGCAGTTGACTTGAATGTAGGATTTTCTTTCCCTTTCTCACCCTAACGCCTTGCCAAACATTACAATCTCTGACATCGTATAGGATCGGCTCTTCCTGCAGATGAGCCACGAGGAGTGGGATGCCGCACTAGCACCGAAAGTCGCCGGAACCTGGAATCTGCATCATGCCACATTGCAACACTCGCTCGATTTCTTTGTCGTGTTTGGCTCAATTGCCGGGGTATGTGGTAACACTGGCCAGGCCAATTATGCTGCAGCAACTACATTTTTGGAGGCATTCACCCGATATCGACGACAGCAGGGGCTTCCATCTTCTATCTTGCACCTTGGAGTGGTTGGAGACGTGGGTGCCGCGAGTCGCAACTCCCGATTCCTCCAGAGAGTACAGTCGATTGCGTTGCATGTGCTCCATGAACCCGAAGTGATTGACGGACTAGCAGCAGCGATCGAAATCTCCCCAGTTAGTTCTGATGCAACTGGGGCAATGGCAATGGGACTCGCACACACGAGGCGCCGCGCGGATCTCCCCAAGGAAATCTTCCTCGGTGGACGCGACGCTCGATTTTCAGTTTATCCCAACCTTGAGTCTAGCAGTGCTGGCGTTGGCGGGGATCAATCCTCTCAGGCAAATGCGCTAAAGGCCCTCCTTGCTCAGATACAAGCAGATCCCTCCCTAACAAGCAAAAAGGAGACTGAGGTCGCTCTGATGAAGGAACTGGGTAAGTTTATCAACCACAATCTCACGGGGCAGGATCAGGAGCAGGGCGAGGATTCTGCAGATGATATTGAGACACTGGCCGGTATGACAGTGGACTCTCTCATGGCTATAGAGGTTAGGAATTGGCTACGAAGGTCTCTAGGCGTGGAGATACCTACGGTGGAAATAAACCGAGCAGGTACATTAGGAGGTTTGGTGAAGGTTGTTTTGAAGGGACTTGGGGAGAAATATGACCAGTGTGCTACCTAAGAAGTTGCTGCAGGCCAGTTTCAATTAGATGGCTACACAAGATGGATATATAACCGTTGCCAAATAGTTCGAAATTGGTCTCCTAGTCACGTCAGCCCTAGACAAGTATGGATTTGATTGGCATTGTAGACATTTAAATGCACTCTATGCCGCTATGTTTCGACAAGGCCATTATGTCCAAAATGCAATCTCTCTTTCATTTTTGTTCTAGCTGCTTCATCTATTATTCAACATATAAGACACGCTACCCTGCCGCGCAAGGGGAGGGTGGGAGTTGTATCAGCACACCGGGAGAGAGAAGATAGAGGCATACGAATATATAGAAAAGGGTATAGAAGTATATAAAAGGGAAAGACCTACTAGGACGTGCTCGAACGGTGTGAATAGTATATATTTGGCGCAGTGTGAGGCGAGTAAGCAGTGGTATAAGGCTCAGTTCCAAACACCCTTTGGGGACTTGTAAACGCCCAGCAATAGGGATATCCCTGGATGTATATGTTGTAGAGTCAAAAGTTTCTTTTTTGGACTTCGGAATGTCAGTAGAGCCAGAGGACTTTGATTATCAAGGCATGTGTCATGTTTTTCTGCCGTTCTAATATAAGCCTTTCAGGCATCAACCTCCTTCCCAAAAGGGGTTTTGAAGCCTCAGCCTTATATCACCGCGGAAGGCGAGTCCGATAAGCAAATGCCGTTTGAAATAGTTCCCGAGATCTTGATCTCTGGAAAAAGCTGTCAAATCACCTTCCGGATTTGATTGGTCGGTGAAGTAAATTTTTAGTGCCAAGCCTATATAAGAGGATCCCTCGGGATTTGTTCGGGTCTTTCACGGTCTTTGGATAGTGTTCGAAACGAATATTTGTTCCCACTCAGTATCTATTCTGCAGTGGGATTTCAAGCCTGTGACGGTTTAGTCAAAAGCTCCTATGGAGAACTCGAGGAAATTAATGTCGAGAAAAATAGAGAAGACTAGACCATTCTTCGACTAAAACACCAAGTACAATGACTATAAAAGGACCCACAAAAGCGTTTCAACGCCTGGGCACTTGATGTTGAAGACTCAGTGTCTCCACATCCATCGAGAAAAAAAACTACGTAGAAAGTCGGAAACTTCAGAGATCCCGGCTTGCCCAAAGAATTGAACCAAAGAGCTTTTTTTGATATAGTCCATTACTGCACCGGCCGGATGCCATGTTTCTAGCTCTATGAATCCTTGTGATCCTCACCACCTGATCACCTGTCTCCGTGAAAGCCTTTCCTTCTATTGGGATCATCCAATCCCCAAATTGACGGAAGATGGGGTCTGATTGCATAGAAGTTGAGGTTGAGAAAGAAGAACCACAAGGGTGTGATTTGCTCGTTGATTTCGAGCATCCCAATGACCCTCGAATTCCCCAAAACTGGCCGCTGGCCAAGAAGAGTCTTGTAGTCGTCATGTTATCCGTGTTCAATCTTATCGGAACAATCAGCAGCAGCATCATGAGCCCTGCGCACACAAGGATCGCTGAGCAATTTGGGGCTAGCAGAGAGGTAGCGATTCTGTGCACCACCTTGTTTATGGCGGTAAGTGCCAGATTTCCAACTCATTTTTACCTTACTGGTGCTTATCTGACCTCTCCAAAGGGATATATCTTCGGATTTCTCACCTTCGGCCCACTTTCAGAAAAGTTCGGCCGCAAATGGCCTTTGATTGGTGGCATCGCAATCTGCTCCTTTCTGGAACTTATGCCTGCGCTTGGTACAAATATACAGACTATTGTCATTGGTCGATTGTTTGCTGGGTTTTTTGGAGTCTCTCCAGTGGCCGTCATGGGAGGCATCACAAGCGACTGTTTTACGCTGGCCCACCGCAGTATCGCAATGCCTATCGTGATTTGCTTGTTCTTCTCTGGCCCGACATTTGGACCGATAATTGGGAGTGCTATTGTCGGATCGTCACTGAGTTGGCGCTGGACTATCTGGGTAATGTTAATCTCTGGGCTGGGAGTTTGCGTTATAGCAGCCTTGGTCTTTCCAGAGACCTATCCCCCGGCTATTCTTCGGAAGGAAGCCCAAGTATTGCGCAAAAAATATAAAAACCATGCCATTCGATCAAAACTGGAAAAGGAACACTCCAGTCTTCATGAATTTATACGGGTATATCTCCTACGGCCTTTCTGTGCGTCTGACCAATATCTCCCGCTCCGCCTTTTTCGATGCTGATTGTTTCGTTCCTAATTGATAGGGCTCTTCTCTACTCAGCCTATCCTCGCCCTTTTGACCCTGTATCAATCCTTTCTCTACGGTGTTCTTTTTCTCTTCTACCAGGCTTATCCCTATTACTTCGGAGAGATCCGTGGTTGGAATACCAGTGTCGACACTCTGCCTCTCCTTGGGATAATCACTGGTGTTTTTATTGGCACTTTGGGGATTATAATTTACAACCAGGTCTACTTCAGACACCACTGCTATACTTCTGATGGAATTTTCATCCCAGAAGCTCGGTTACCACCAATGATCTTTGGCGGAGTTCTCATCCCCATTGGAATATTCTGGTTTGCTTGGACAGCACAACCAAATATCCCATGGCCGAGTCCCCTCTGTGCGGGTCTTTTAATGGGATGTGGCATGTACTTGGTCTTTATTCAGGGGTTTATTTATATTGTGGACTGCTATACAACAATGGCAAACAGTGCAATGGGGATCAACGGGTCGATGCGCAGCATATTCGGGGCTGCATTTCCTCTCTTTGCCACCCAGATGTTTGAGAAGCTTGGTGTCCCCCATTCTACAACAATTCTGGCTGCCGTGACTGTCTGTCTGATCCCAGTGCCTGTATGCTTCTGGTACTGGGGAGATCGCATCCGAGCACGGTCCTCTGCCAAAGTATCCTCCGAGTAGAATAGGACCACTTTGCGGGCTGTCTTTTGAAGGAAGAGCTTTTGTGAGAGCTTAGCTAGTACGACCCCACGTCCAGTAATGACAGGATTTGCAATAAATGGAATTATTTGATGGATCTCTGGCTGGTACAAAACCGATTCAGCTATTTAAAGGAGGGTTGATCATGAGGGTCTTCATGAACTGAAGCGAGTCCGGTTTATCCTGCTCCCGTGTTGTCGCGAATGTCTTCACGAATTTCTCGATCGCCCTTGACTTTTGGGAGAGATAAATGTTCGTGTGTGCAGCGATTGTGCTGTCCTGATCCCAATCCGACGAAGCGATATTCTCTAGACCACGTTCCACGGTGAATCGAAAATACTGGCCGCTGTCGCCATATTGAGCGTCCAAGCTGGCCGCTACCTCGTTGGGGGACGTGGCCATCTTCTGTAGTGCCTTGATGATTGACAGGCGCGTATTTTTCATCTCCACCACGCCCGTGAGACCGGTTCCAATACTGAGAATCTGCAGGTCGCTACGTCCGGGGAACGCGTTCCTAGCTTCGGCAATAAGCTTGTCGCATGGGTTGCTATATCCCAATCCGGCATCAATGTACTCGATCCCTTCTTTACCAAGTTTGATTGGCTTGAAGAAGGTGGGTTCAGCTGAGCCAGCCCGGGCCACTTCCCAGATAGTGCAATCCTTCAACGAAGATGATTTGTCGTATGTCCGGAAGAGCGTAGGTCCGGCGTCGATATTGTCCTTTGTGAGAGCAAGAACGACTCTATTGCTTGTCAATACTAATCTAAACTCTGCATTGAAAAGCAACTCACGTTTTTGTGCACGCCTGCTCGCGGAAGAGGAGATCAGAATGTTTGCACGGAGGTGTAGAGAGGCCATGGTGCCGACGCTTCACACATTCTCTGTCCGTGCAGAACTCTCTGACCGTCTCTTTAATGACCTCTTCAAACGCTGCCCCATTGGATCGTCCGGGGATAATAGCGTTTCGTTTGGGAATAAAAACACGCTTCGCAACTGTTCTGTATGCTCGGATGCATTCATCCACGGTCATTCCCAGCCGACCGAGCATAATAGCGATGATTCTGGTAGGATATTAGCAAACTACAACCGATACATAGGTCATATACGCACCCTCCAGTGTTTGAACCCCCGATCAAGTCAAAATGCTCACACGGGCGTGGAACATGGTCAAGATGTTGAACGTCACGGATCCTTTCCATGATCCTTTCTAATATCAATAAACTCGAGATTCCCCGAGCCCCACCACCATCTTCGGCATGTCAGCAACCTATTCGCTACCCAAAGGGAATAAGAAAACCAACCAAGCGAGAGGATTCTGAGTGGCTCAGAGGTCTCTGGGTGCATCGTGAGTCCCATGTCTGCTAGAATTCTTGTTGAATATATGTTGATTGAACTGGTAATCCACGGGTAATAGTAGGCCTTTCAGGAATAAAACCTTGAGTGATAGTAGTTCTGTTAAGAAAAGAAGTGACCGTATTTATAGAGCAGAAGGGGTGTTCGACGGTTAAGCGCCAGCTCGATCCGCCCCCGCTCTGAACCCACTCCCACGCAGACGAAACATGTTAACGCTGTAGACTAACTGCATGAGGTCGGTCTAGTTTTATTATTAGGTCGGAGAGAGTAATCTACGAGTTTCAAGCTTATGCAGTTCAAGGCGCTTCCGCGAGGCACCATGTCCTTGTGGGCAATAGTTTGAGGTAAACAATGTATTTTTTGACTAAATTTCAAGAAGTAATAATGGATCCCAGTGTAATTGGACCTCCGATGAGCAAGTCCCAAAATGTATCCAACCGAATACAGTAATTCATGACGTTAGAAGACTTGGTTGTGCGTGGCTACTTAGCCCGGTTGATATTGAGATCTAGCACTTGCAGGAGTAGGAGGAAACGGAACGAATTGGATGGAGAATACAGGCGCCTAGTATCATCAAACCGTAGAATTTCCGATGAACAAAAGTGATCTACAGAGGCTCGGCACTTATGCAATCAGGCGCCCCGACTCTCTCTGGCAAGGATACGGTTCGAGGTACGCAGGAGGAGCTCTATGAGCCAATGAAGTATTACCTAGTATATTGCGGCCGCTACGGTCTAGCGGAAGCAAACGGGGAAATTCTGGTCAAGTGTAACTGCAAGTTACCTCTTTCCCAACTGGCCTGGAAGCGAGAAGGCCCACTATATACGTGGGTCGCTTGTATGGGAAAGGTCATAGTCAACCGTCTATTCTTCGTACCGTCGCTAGCTAACTTACTTCTGTAGTGGTGATGTGAGGTAGTTAAATTCAATGTTGTTTTGTTCATAAGATGAAATTCTCGTTTCAGTGGACCCTTTTTCAATGGCCGTTATTCTTGTTAGCTATGCTTAGATGGAATAGTAGATCAACTAGCTACCTAGTAATCGGTCTCCAAGGAAAAGAAATAATCCAATAAGAAATAATGACTACCACTACCTGCTATATACATCCACTAACTGTATATTAATGTTATTACCTAGGCTTTCTATTCTCATCTCGTTATGCCTAGTCCTACCAGTTCGCGTAGTAACCGCCGGAAGAAAGTCATACTTCCAATTCGCTATAAGGTGTCTTAGGACCTACGTATACTCTCGTACTCCAACCCAAACGGCTTTAAACTCCATTTCATTCTTTGTAGGTGTCCGCACTTAGCGCCAGACATTGCAACCATAATGAGAGTCGCAAACAGATACCCCGGTAGCTTTAGATCCACATTCACGCATTAGGTTAGGGCAAACAGCCTGACTTAGCCGTATCGTGTCACATTATGTATATTTAGTTAACATGCATAAATCAGTACTTTCAGCAACCAATGAACAGTGTTGTAAATATCAGGCACCCAATGGGCCGGGTAGACACCTGGCAATGTACGTGGCTAGTCCACTGTTATAACCTGCCCCTAAACTGGCGAGTTACAAACTAGGCCAAAAGACCACTATATCCGAGCGTTATGCTCAGATAGTCCAGGCTCCGATATATATAGTGCGTGACGTCCACCCCGAGACTCCGCTCCTGTCCTTCATAGCCGCCACTTTCTATCTTCCCCCATGACCAAGGCTGTTCTCCTCCTACGGGGATAATCAATCTTTTTCTTTTCATCTTACGAGGGAAACCCCCATTTCTTCCTCCATTTGATAACCACAATGAGCCAACCAACTCATATTATCGATCCGGACGGTGAAATGATCATCATATTGCGCAATGCAGACTCTCCTTTTGCACAAGCACTTGAAGATACGGTCAATGACATGCGGCCTCCAGAATCCGGTCACTGTGTGGAGAGTCCTCCTGAAGTGATAGATCCCTCGCCTGAAGTGTTTGGGCCCCCGCAACCCCATTCGAGGAAGCCGAAGATGAAAGGCAAAAAGAAAAGGAAATCGAGCGCCATTTGGACACCTCCTGTAGCAGAACCCCTTTTTGACCCAGCTGCATATCCTGAGCCAACACCGATGGAAGAGCCTGTTGCCGAGCCTGCTCCTGAACCAGCTGCATCTCCTGAACCAGCTGCATCTCCTGAACCAGCTGCATCTCCTGAACCAGCTGCATCTCCTGAACCAGCTGCATCTCCTGAACCAGCTGCATCTCCTGAACCAGCACCAATCAAAGATTCTGCTCCTGAACAGCATGTTGCCGACCAGCCCAATATTGAAGAGGCTGCTGTCGAGGAGGAAATATGCGAACCGCTTGAGGAGACTTGTTTCTACATCCAAGTCTCCGCGAAGCATATGGTATTTGCGTCTCCGGTATTCAAAAGAATACTCACCGGTGGTTGGAAAGAAAGCATTGCTTATCTTGAAAAAGGCTCGGTTGAAATTACTGCAGAGAACTGGGATATCGAAGCGTTCTTGGTTGTGCTTCATGCTATTCATGGTAAATACAAGAATATACCGCGAAAGCTCACCCTTGAGATGCTCGCCAAAGTTGCTGTCATAGCGGATTACTATGAATGCAAGGAATCTCTGTGCCTCATAACAGACATCTGGCTCACCAGTATGGAGGAAAAAATCCCTGCGACATATTCTCGGGATTTGATCTTGTGGTTATGGGTTTCCTGGTTTTTCCAGCTTCCTTCCCAGTTCAAAGAATCAACATCGGCTGTCATGTCATGCAGTGACAATGTGATTGGTGGCTGGGAACTTCCTATCCCTGATAATGTCATCGGTAAGGTTAAACAAATTCGGAAGATGTTTGGTATCTAATGGAATCTCAGGGCTAATGAACAAATCGAGAGAGGAGGCTATCAATAACTTTGTTCTCCTCCTTCATGCAACACTGGAGGAATTCCTGAGCCGCAGTCGAGGCTGTAGCTTTGAATGCAGCTCAATGATGTATGGAGCTCTTACGATCAAGATGGACTCAATTCATCTTCTTTCGCCGAAGCCCGCAGCTCCTTTTCCAAGTTTGAATTACAGTGATCTCGCGCAGGTATTGTCATTCACGTCACCACAATGGTATGATTCCTCCTTGAGTTATTCGGGTCACCGGTCTGTCTACCGCCACGTATGTTCTGACTCTTCCTTCGAATCCATATTCGCGAACTTGAATGTCTGTGTTCAAGGCTTGGACCTTAATAGCCTTGAGTCTTTTTAGACAGTGGTGAATTTAGCTCCCCAATTCAAGAAGAGGTTCCAACCGCTGAAATTGCGGCAAAAGTGATG
The DNA here is from genome assembly GCA_019977855.1 of Penicillium aurantiogriseum. Classification (NCBI taxonomy): domain Eukaryota; kingdom Fungi; phylum Ascomycota; class Eurotiomycetes; order Eurotiales; family Aspergillaceae; genus Penicillium; species Penicillium aurantiogriseum. The sequence continues at coordinate 8,322,944 of JAFCIW010000003.1, read as the reverse complement.
CTTTTGTTAGCGTACGCAAGTAATCTCAAATGCCGAATATCACGGTGGAACGGTAAAACTTCCATAGCGGCGACGTCGAGTGGTAAAAAGCCAATACCTGCCAACCAGTCCATTTATCAACTACACTCGCCATAAAGGCCTAGTGCGGTACATACATGTGAAATGAATTCTGGGAGATTATGAAGCTACCTAGGTAAGCAATAATTCCTATGGTGCTAAATTTTGCTTTTATTAACCAGCCTATTCGACAAAATCTACGAGCGCGAGCCTTCTCCATACTTGCTATTACACTTCTTCATTAGAACTTTGGGGATTTGTCTCAGCAGTAGGTCAATTGAACAACACATATATTATATTTGTTACACATTCCTAGTCTGATCCCTACTTCGGCATTAACATAACTAAATGTTTATTGTACGTGTGAAGAGAAAATGAAAAACGGAAACCTATCACAAAACCAGCCCACCTTGGGTATCATTTGTCTCGAAACTTAATTATACTACCAATTATATCCAATATATATCCAATATCACAGTTCACAGTTCACCATCTTACATTCACACATCTGTCACCAAAGACACACACCATCTTTAGATCTCCAACTCGATTTTTTTGTTCAAGCCCACTTTCCAAGCAGAGCCATAATACCAGCACCAAGAATCATAGTCACCACCATAAAGGCCAAGCGCCTGTTGTCCTGAGTGCGGTGGGGGTCAAACAAGAAATCACGAGCAATCAACTCAACGAGACCAGTGTAAATCAAGATTCCAGCGGAGATGGAGTCCAGCACACCGGAGACAACATTGGCAGTGAAAGACCCGGGGTTGTAAGTCGTGCGCAGACCAAGACCAATAGCGATGGAAATCGGGGTGGTGAGGCCGTAAGCAGTACACAAGAACCAAGGCAACCAGCTTCCCTTCTTGAATGGGATACTGGACATACGGGCTCCAATACCAAGTCCCTCGAAGGACTGGTGGAAGACGAGAACAGGGTAAAGGGTAGCGAACTCATCACCAGCAACACCAAGGTTGAGACCAATAATGACGGAGTGGAAGATAACACCGAACTCCAAAATCAGCAGCGCAGCAAGCTGCTGCTTAACCGAGCGTTCGATCGCCAGCTCGCTACTCTGCGACTCAACCTCCTTAATTTGCTTGTCATCTGCATGACGAGCCGAAACACGTGAGTCAACACGGCGCGCTTCACCTCCAGTCGACATCATGGGCTCTGGGTCTTCGCGACAGACACCGTACTTGAGTTCGACCCAGCGCTCGGCACCGAAGTCCATGAGGAAAACGCCCATCAGTGAGGTCAATACAATTGCCGGACACCATGAGTAGTCTGCCCAGTGACCTGTCATTCCGACACATGTGTTGGGACCGATTTCGCCATATGCGGGATCGAGAAGGTGGATGAAGGCTGTGGCGATAATTACACCGGCACCGAAGTACTTGGCGAAGAGGTAGACGTAGACCGGGATGCGCAGGCGTGGTGCACGTTGGGCTAGTACGGGGAAGAAGGTTGCTGCGGAGGAGACGATCAGGATCACGAAGATGGCGGACACGCGCGCGCCCATGTGGCCATTGTATTCGTTGGCCCCAGCATTGATGTAGCAGACAATATCGGTTGGGTCGGCTGTATCCAAGTCGACATTATGAGGATCGAAAGACATCTCGGCAGGTTATTTTGGTAGAGCGTGCCCCGAGATTGGAAAGGAGAAGCCCAAATAAAAGCTCGAAGAAGAGGGATATTAAACACGACGATCTTGTCCTGGGATATGACAGGAATGGTCTGACTGTTTTATATTTCAAAAAAAAGCTCTTAGGCTTCTTCGGGACCTTTGTGGTATTGAGGACCCTGGGAGATCACAGTCCCGGTTATGTTAGTCTAGTAGTTAGCTTGTATTGTCCATGACCGGTTACGTTATTAGCTAGGGTATTCAAATCAACTTGGATCTTTTGAGACCGTTGCAGTAATTAATTAATGCTCAGAATCCCTGCTCTGCATGGCGTGCTGCTGTTGTACCACTATTGTACTAGGAACTTAGGGTATTCCCTGCCCCTTGCCGGATATCAAATGCCCAGACGGGATCAACCATCAGCCCTACACACGTTTTTACAGAACCAAGGCTCGGGTAATTTCTTGTCAAAGCTTGGGGCGAAGTAAGCATTCGACGCGAGTCTTGTCAGTGGACCAAATCTCGTGGTGGTGATTGGGTATTAATGTCATGATTTTCCCCCAAGGTCCCTGGACATAGATTACACGTGGGTCAAACCCCGGCATCGCAGTTTTTCTTACGAGGAGATATTACTCGAAATGGCAGTTGCTGCGGAGTGGCTTGAACCGAGATGTCATTCCATGGTCGCATCGGTACAATAAGAGACATGAATAGTGTGTAATATCAATATGGTGGGTGGGCCTATCCGGTTTGCATGGATACTTTTGTCGCCAAACGCGGAAAGGACGTATTGAGTCGGCAAAAGCCGGCCCAATAATGGATGAAATAAAAGAAATTACATCGCAAGGGCAGTCAATGTCACCTAATGAGACATCGCATTGTCCTCTCTTCATCACGGCGGTTAGCGGTGCAGCCGCCCATTTGTGGGTTCAGCACAAAATCACTCAGGCTAAGACAACCTTGCGAGTCATGCGTGGAGTCTAGATTTGAACTTCCAGGAACTAAGGGTTGAGGACTAAAAGAAAAACAGTTGAAACAGGAAAAAGCAAGTTCATCCAGCCCGAAAGCACGAGACCACCCCATCCCATTTCCCCGATGTCTGAGACTATCCCAGCTCAGATCGCTAAATAAAGTAAAATAAAAACATAGATCATAAAACAAGTCATAATAAGCACAGTTGAATGCAATCGCCACATGCAAGGTTTCTTCATAACTCGTTTCGTTTCTCGTATCCCATGCCAAGATCTCATCCCAGCTTGCAGAGAGGATCCCCAGTCTGTACACATAAACACATAATTCAGGTTCACACCCTGTCGTTCGTATAATATAGTTCCCCTCCCAGTCAAAACAAGAAACAGAAACACGCTCCGAAGCCAATCGCTAAAATCATCACATCGCTAAACAAAAGCCCCCTGTGCCCGAGTGAACCTGACCCTGGGACTGAATTCAAAAAAACACATTGAAAAAGATACACAAACAAGAGAAGAATAAAAAGTGTTGCGTGATCTATCGTTGCACGCTAGTATTTCAAGGGCCATTGCTAGCCCGTATTTTTTCAAGAAGAAAAAGAAGAAGAAAAGGGCTAGATCAAGCAAAAGTCCCATGCAGGACGTTGCAAGAAATGCAAGGTAGAAGAAAAAGGCGCCAAATCATGCAACAATCCAAAGGAGGACATCGCAAGAAATGCAACCGAGGTAGAAGAGAAAAGGGCTAGATCAAGCAACTATCCCAAGGAGGACATCGCAAGAAATGCAAGGAAGGTAGAAAGAAGAAAAGAATCAAACAGAAATACGGTTGTGTCGAAAATCGCAAGCCTAATCCCGAAAGGAAAAAACCTCAAGAGTGGAAAATACCTTCCTCCTTGACAGGAGTATCATAACCATGACCCTGCACCATACGGCGGAAGTCCCGAACAACCTTTTCAGGCACTCGGTCCCACATCAATGATCTGGAATACACATCAGAAGACAAAGCGGAGTGCATACGACTCTGCTGCGCAGCGGTATCCCGCATCGCAGCAAACGCCTGCTGCAGAGTAGATGGCTGCTGTGGCTTGAAGTCCCCGCTATCCTCGAACGTGGTCAAAGAGTTATACTGGTCGGCGTTCATTGAGAACACCTGTTCGCGCTCCTGCTCCTCTGTCGGCATGACGAGCGTGTTATGCATCTGGTCTAGAGTCGAGGGCACGGATTGCACGGAGCTCATCTGCGCCATTTCCATACCACTGATAGTCGCCGGTGCCGGTCCGGTTGCTGTCCCGTGATTGATGGTGTGGGGGTGGGTTAGCTCGTGACCAGATGACGAGGCTAGCACGGCTTTCAGCACGTTGGCTGACTCGGCCCGGTACTCTTCGGAGAGTTGGGGCAGCGAGCGGCCCGGTAGGGAGGTACTCTTCGAGGCAAAGAAGGCACCGACAAGCAGGAACATGTAGAAGGCATTCCAGCTGATCGGCAGGTCTGATCCGTTGCTGGATTTCTCCGGGACCTTAACCTGCTGGCTAACCTGAGGACGGGGAGCTTGAACATATTCCGGTTGCAAGGGGGGTCCAGTGACCATTGAGAAGTCGTCCCATGAGGAGTTTTCCATGGTGTTCTCAAAGCCGGTGAAGTCGCCAGGCAGGTTTTCTTGAGCGGGCTTGACACCGCGCTCCAGCTGCTTGATGATCTCATCCTGAATGCTGTTCCTCTTCAGCAGATTGGCGGTCTCCCGCGTGTGTCTGAGGGTAGCTTCATCTTTCTCCATGTCCTGGCGTTGGATGTGCTCGGTCAACTGCCTATTGTAGGCAGTCAACTGGTGATTCTCATACTCCAGGGTTTTCATAGCCCGTTGCATGTTCTGGTTATTTTCCTCCAGTTGTGCGATCTTTGCGGCCTGTTGCGCGACAATCTCATCCTTTTGCTTGAGCTTTTCTATATTACCCTCGGCTTCCTTCTTCTTGCGCTGACGAGATTGCAGGCTATTGAAATAAGGTTAGTATCCAATGTTAACTCGACGTATGAATCTCCACTTACGCTGCATCCCGATTCCGCAGCAGTCGTTTGTTTGCCTTGAGTTCCTTTTTCTTCTCCTCATCCGTGCACTCCCGGATAGCCTCGTCGATATTGGCCAAGCTCAGTTCGGGGGAGATTTCAATTCGGGAATTTCTCTTCCGAATCCCATCCCCCCCGCCTCAACGGCAATGCAATCCGGTAATTCGGGCTCTTCCTCGAGTGCATTTCTGCTTCAGCGAGGTCCATCGGCGCCGGCATCCAACCCTGGCTTGATTGCGGTGACATGGCGACACTGCCAGGAGTCGCAAATGCCATACCTCCACGGTACGACATAGGGTTCATGGGCATAGCGCCGACGGGTCCAACCGCACCACCAGAGAAAGGAGTGATGGCACTCTGATCTCCATTGGTGGGATACTGATCATAGCCCACGGTCGGGGTACATGAGCCTGAATCGGTGCGCGGCATGGGCCACGATCCCTGTGGGTAGGAAACCGACTGCGGGCCGTCGACGGGCATGAATGGGGCACCCGTTGAGTTCAGCATAGCGTGTCCGATTTGCGAATGCGAATTTGACTGCGACTGGCTGGAGCTGGTATTTGAGTAGTTTGACCAGACGGAATCCCGATGTGAGTAGGCATCTGGGGCGTCGTATGATGCGCGACGGTTGTCGGGATGGTCTTCGGAATTTGGGTCCAGAATCTTGTCGTCCAACACGCTCATCTCGTCGTCTTCTGGTGTCACGTCTAACGTCGATGGTGATTGTTGGTAGAATTCAGACTGGAAATATTGTGCCATCATGAAGAGGCGGTGTGTGTGTGTGTAAAAGAGAGGGGTGGGGCGGGGGAAAGAAGATGATTTATAGAGAAATTGGTATAGAAAGAATAAATCACCAAAGAGGGAAATGAGTAGGTAGAAAGTGTAGAAATGAATATGAAGATGATATAAATTGTGAAGAGGGGGAAATATGCTGTGATCTAGTTCCGGGGGGAGGAAGCAGGCTATGTATGAGCAGACGCAGTGCTCGTGCGGTTGACATTGTACCCACAGGTACCGAGTACCGATGTAGGTGATGGAGAATAGCCTGTCGATCAAGTACCCAGTACTCATTCAGCGGTCTGCGCGGGATTGCAAGAGTGGCCCCCGGAACAGCATCTCCGTTATTGGCTGCATTGTTTTGCTTGGGCAGACCTGCATCTGTTGATGTTTGATTATTTTGGTGGGTATTTTGGTTATTTCGGCTTGAATTTTCGATTTGGGTTTTTATTTCATTTTTTTTATTGGAATTTTATTTCCCTCTGTTTTAGTTTTGTTTTTAGTATCCAGTCTCGGTGCTAATTCTGGCAGTTATTTACTTATTTACAGGTACGGAGTAATAACAGATTATGCAACATTAGTACAGAGTATGTACACTAATGTTCTATACAACAGTACCCTTTTTTTCTCTCCTGTATAATGTACTCTATAAACCCGAAGCCATCACCAAAAAAACCTCAAGTGGGGGAAATCAGACGCTGTGCTTATCGATAAACGATAGCCTATCGATCGATCCTCGTTCCGCCGGGTTGAGACAATCCCTGTCGTGGGGAGTATATGGTCTGTGCTATACCTTATTCACGGCGCTTAGGTAGAATACTATTTGCTACTTAGGACTTGACCTGCACGTCTACTCAAAGCAAGTGTTTTTAAGTATTTTCCTGTACCTTTCATGTACTAAACTCATCACCCGTGAATGGTCAGATGTCCAGTCTAAATGTCATCCTCCTTTCTATCCGCCGCTAACAGCCAATCATTCCCGAGTCAGTGTGACGATCCCTTTGGGCTGCGATCCATGGCGGTTTGATGTTTTGTTTTTCTCTTTGTTTTCTTCCTTATTTTGGGATTCGTTATTATTCCCCCCGTATGGTTTTGGATACTTTCTATAGAATGAATCTCTGGTACGGGCTCGGCCCGCGGATCCACTGTTGGGCCGACCATGGATGAAAAAAAGAAGTAAAAAAAGCAAAGCACAGATGCCATGCACTGATCACTCGTCCCATCCAGATGACGACCTCATCCCTCCAAAACCAAAATCCCCTATATGGAATTACCCTGGAGGGTAAGGCTCCGCCTAGAGCGAGAGCTTGGGTCGAACATCCCACCCGCCTGATCTTGTTAATCTTGCCGTGATCTACTTGCAGCTCTCTCTGCAGTTCCCATATGGCTGCAGCAGCCATCTTTTCAATTCTTACAGGCTCACAGACCACATTTAACTAGTGATCGACTATGCGGAGTGCAGGGGACATGATGCCATCATATTTGACGGGTGCCTTCCGGCTTGTATCAGCGCTGCGGGGTGAACACCCCCCAATTATTACCTCAATATACCAGAATTTCCAAATTATACCAGGATTAATCTTGGGCTGTTCTTTGCTTTTCTTTTTTTATTTCTTTTCCCCCATAGTTTAATCAGCCCCATGTCGAGCCTTGCCGCCCAAAGCGCAGACCCGGTTCCTGTTCCTGTCAGTTCGTCTCGACAATTCCCCGGGGGCACAAGCCCCTCGGCGGCAGCCGCTGAGTCTGTTCGCAGTCTATACATAGTACAAAGCACGGAGCCTGTGATAATGATAGGCCTGTCACCTGGGCGGCAAGTCCGCGGGTGGGCAAGTTAGCCTGGATAAGATCTGGCGGTGAAAAAGCCGAGTCTGTCCAATGGAGATCCAGTCTTCCATCGGCCACCCCGTTCATGGGTTCATTGCTACATTAGTCATAGACAGAGAATTATTCTGAGTGCAAGGTACCCGATGGCATTTTTTGTTTCTGCTCCCTAATTACACTACTATCACATACATTACAGCCATCTGAGGAGCTGAGACCAGTATCATGGTACTTCCGTTATGTACAACCCAATATATTCAGTACCGTATACCTTCCACAATGCGAGACTAATATTTTCGCCCTTCCTGCGGTGAAGCTGAAACCACTGTTTTGGCATATGACTCAGAATGAAACTAGTGATCTACCTTCTTTGCACAAGCTAGAAGGCCATGGCAGGTCCACCGCTCCACTTCCATTCTAACATTCATGTAGCGAATGGTCCACTCCTTGCAAAGCTCCATACACCTTCAATACACCGTGCGCTGTATGTGCCCAAGGGTCTCTAAAACATATCCCCGGCAAAAGCTAAGCTAAGCCGCATATGATCTCAAAGCCTCACTTTCAACCTGTACCTGCCTGATATGCCGTGCACCGGACCGGGTACATTGGGCACATCATATGGGGGGGGGCAACCCAGTGCGTAGGATTGGGTGCGACTAGGCCACTAGATACTCACTAATGGGCTCCTTGTATGCTCCACATACCGGATTGGGGATTCGTTGACGTTTTTCGTGTCTATAGTCTGCCTATCGGGGAATCCCTCTTTTTCGTGGACCCGTCGGGGAAGAACACTTGATCTCTATGCCGAGGATCTTTGTTCACCGTTTCAATGACTCATTTTCTGTAGCAGGGCGAGAGATGAATGAGAGGATTTGGGAGTTTCTGTCGCTTGCTGCGGTTATGGCTAAGTAACACGTCGTCGAAATGAGTTGACCATAGGTGGACCAACGACCTACGATGATCGCAATATTAGGACAATGAAGCTATTATTCACTATCTCAGCCAGACTGAGTCACTATCCTGTCCTACTGCTGCTCTCGTCCGAGAGACTGTCTTTCTCTGCTACTATTCTGGTCTAAAGGATTCACATTCTTTTGTCCGATGACGTTCGTTGTCTTGGTTTGAGTAGACTATCTATCCTGCACTAAAGCCCAACAGACGATTCCGACGTAGTACAATGATTAATCCCATGATGTAGAAAGACAAAGAGCCAAAACCAACACAAGATGGTGTTGATAGACAAGGGTCGATGTGTGGCTTGACTTAGCCGCCGACGCTTTAGGTGTTGGTGATACATAGTTCGCAGGATTGTCAGGAGCCCAGGATTATTCCAACTATAGACCGCCAACAATAGACCACTTGATTCCTAAGTAGTGATGTACTATTCATTTTAGCTAGATCTAGCCTCTGTTGCGCGTTTACACAAGGAAGTGCTTGACTTCATTCGGTATCACTCTCTCGACTTGCCCAATAGAAGCAGTGGCGTTGATCACGATGCTACATATTTGTAGATGTTTTAAACTTGGACTCGACTATTGCCTATGGCTCTAGTCCATACTCTCAACTGTGATATTTGAGGTCCGAACTTGAATCGTTGCTGCCTATATCACCAGGTGCTATCTGATGTACCCCTCCACGTTTATACTTGGCAATCTCAGGGCACTAATGTAGCAGCCACAGCGTCAAAATATGTATGTATACATTACAATTGCTAACAAGTACACAAACACATTCTAGGTCCTGGCTATGTCTTACTCGACCTGCTTCCAATATTGCCTTCGTGGCTTCAGCAGATTCCACGGGCTGGGGTTCCTTGCAGGTGTCGGAAGGATATCCTGGGGTGCGGATTTCAATATTGCGCTCCCTACAATACGAGTCCATTTATCTCTCAAACATCATGCAATAGTGAGGTTTATACATTCGTCGATGGTCACACAACTTCATACTTCATGTCACCAGTCAGCAGGACATAGACCCTGCAGTTATTTCTATCACTATCACATGGCTCGGCACGGGTTGGTTGCCGAAGTATATCCAACATGTCGACATGTGCAACTGTAATTAACAAATGTACCTACGTAGAACTTCAGGAAACTAAGTACACGTGCAGGAAAAAAACTTGAAGTAAAATGTTCAATTTCTTTTTTTTTTCAATTCCTTTTCAACTGAATGCTATCGACATCTTTTCGGGGTATGGGCAAAAGCAAACGAAAAGCAAGAAAGACAACTATCCAATCGACTACAAATGGCAGGATTTAGGATTTAGAAGCGGATAAAGTCTTGCTGCTGCGACATCTCGCCGCTATCCACGCCTTCGATCAGTTCTTCGGGGGTGTCATCGAACGCATCCGAGTCAACGTCGTCCGAATCAATAGCGTCATAGTTCTCTTCCTCGCTAGACGGGTCAGAGTCATCCTCACCCAAATCAGCTTTACTGGCAGCAGCCGCAGCAGCCTTGCGGATCTGGCCCGCGCGGTCAACGTGCGGCAGCTGACAGCGCTTCTTGTGGCAGGTGCCGGTGTTGGCATAGTCCGGGCACTCGTGGACGTGCTTCTCTTCGCACGCGTCGCCCTTCTCGCAGTATCCTAGTGTTGCAAAGGCACGGCAAACAGGGGCACCAGGTGTCACGCGGACGTGGGCGTAGCGACATTCCGGGTTGGCGCAGCGTCCCCTAAGGAAATGCATACAGGTAGGGGAGCGGTGGGGCGAGGGCTCATGGGATAGATCACAGCTACTACCTGCGGCACATTGGCCTGTCTGGAGGAAGTCCTTGCACATAGCGACCTTACTGGGGTCGTGGACGAATTGGCAACTTGGGCCTTTGTAGCATGTGCCTGGAAAGACAGACGAGTTAGTTTCTGGACATACTAATAGTGTGTAACATGGCGGTATGGCCCGTCGGAAAACAAAGTACCGGTTGTTGTAAATCTTTTGCAAAGCTCATCGCGTTTCTTAACGGTATGGTTCCTATGGCAAGGTCAGTATAAAGGTAGCCATCGCTAAAACAAAAACCTACTTCTTCATAGCCACAGCACCGAGGCGGTGCAAGTTTCCGTTTTTGCTTCGCACAAAGGACACATCGGCCACTGTGACGCGCTTGGGGGTATTGTTGGCGGTACTGGGGTCATCTATGAAGGGTAAGCAAATTCGAGGTAAAGAGCGAAGAAAAATACGCACTCGAAATACGAATCAGTTTGCTTCCGCCATTTGCAACCCTGAAAGCAACATCATTGACAAGAATCTGATGGCCAGCTGCAGGATTTGCAATGGTGGAGACCATCGCATTGGCACCTGGACCCTGTGCATATCGAAGTACTTTCTCTTTTTCGTACTCAGTTTTTTTCTGTTCCCTAAGCTTGCGCGTTCGCTCCATATCCTTTGTTCTGTCCTGTGTTTTCCGATCGTAGACGGCAGGGTTGATCAGCTGCATGTGGCGATCGTGCTTTACAACCCAACCATTGCCAGTCGAAAATGGTGTCGGAACCGCTGCACTCTCATTGCCACTTATCGGGGCGGGGGAGGAGTTTGCACTAGAATTCGAGCCGGCGCCCGCGGTATTCAAAACAAGCGTACGGTGCCGGTGAGGAGCAGCTGCTCCTCGACGTCCTCGGCCGCGTCCCCGGTAGTATGGGGCCCATCCTGGGTGAGAAGGGGTATGGCGAGACACATATTGAGATTGGTGATTAGCCGGTTGAGTTTCTTGCGTCTTGTGGCGGTTGATTTGGCCTTTTCAGGTTAGCTTTGTGTCGATAGTGAGCTGATATTGAGCGCACCTGCAAGCTGGCCAATCTTGGCCAGGAGATCGTCGTTTTCGCTCATGGTGACTATCTGAAGCTAAATAAGGTAAGTGGATAGTAGATATAGAGATCTGAGTCTTTTTCAGATTAAGATCAAAAGCTGGGGGGATTTTAGAGGAAGTCTTGAGCCGGTGATGCGGAGGAAGCAGCAAAGACGCGCCCATTTAGCGCTGGTGTGATCCGAAAAGGTGGTTTGCAGTGTTTGCATGCCTTTTATGCCTCAGGCACAAGTGGCGAAAGAGGTCCGTGCTCAGATTGAGGGGGACGTCACCAACCATCAGGCTAAACAGTATGGAGTAAGCTGAGACAACAAAACGCCTCTTCGGGGCCTGTGCAGTTATCTGAGGTCAGAGAAAGCTCGCTTCAGCATTCGTGCCTAAGACTAGCTTCACTAGAAAGCAGCTCCACTCCCGACTTGAAAATCACCAGCGAAGTACTCCGCACCTCACGTATAAGTATATGAAAAGAACTTCAAGATGACCCATAAATTTGTCAATACATACTCCCGCCTACACCAGCAATGGCCAAACAATATATAAATGAAAATCTTGCTGAAAACCTTCCCCATGGAAGCAGACACACTGCTGCTATACAATATAGTTCACATTATGTGGGCATATTGCCTTATCACATGTCTATCAAACGATTTAAAGCTTACACCGAAGCCCGTCAATAAACGGCATTTCCAGGCCGACAATATTGGCCTCACGAATGGTTGGATCGATATGCTTAAGACAATTCTCAACAAGAAAGGTCTACACTTTTGATGAAACCAGCTTCCAAGTAGGCTAAGGATGCTCAAAAGCGGTCATTGTGAATCCTACAGAGGTATGAGTTTCAAATATACAGATCGAAGGGACTATCGCTCAGGCCAAGTCCAACATTGTATGTAATTCATTTGTTCATTCCATTTTATGACTATTTTCCGAATTGAACCCGGCTTTTCCTTGAAAGCCTTAACGCCAGGACCCTGCTTATGCAACATATCGAAGCCGTTATTTGTCTGTATTTGTTTAGACGTCCTCAAATTTAACGTCGTCCTGATCCATTCCAGAAGCTGGATCATCCTCTGACTCGAAAGGATCATCGGCTCCCGGTGGCAACTCTGCTTTTGCATTATCCATCGCATTCGAGTACTGACTGTGGGTTGCCTCAGGCTTCAGTTCCCAAGTCATAGCGAAATCACCAGCCTTGACAAGGTGTGCAACCATTTCCAAAGTCTGCTTGAGATAGGCCTCTGGCTGTGCCAATCGGGCCTTGAGTGTCTTAAAGGGCCAGTATTTGAATTCGCGGAAGCACTGGAAGATAAGATCCAGAAGCTCGTTTTGTGGCATACGGGTGGACTTGTTCTCTTGGGATTTTCCTTTGGTAGGTCGTGTGGCTTGCTGCAGGCGAAGTGAGTAATCTAGCCTTGAGAACATAAACAGAAATGCAAGAAAACATACCACAAATTGTCCCCTTTCGGTGGGAAGAGCATGGCGGGCCTGGATGATCTTCCCGGGAATCTTATCAATGAAGACGGTTTCCTTTCGAGGCTTCAGAGCTTCCAGCGCTCGCTTCTCGGAGATCCGTCGGAACTCTTCATTCTCCACTGGAAGGCAATTGAATTCTTCACTGACCGCGCCGGCGAGGGCAGTGTGTTCTGAGAATTGTGAGTAACTAAAATTCGCCATCTCTGCGAGGGGACATACTCGGTATCGTCTTTCGCACATAAGGCTCCCATCTTTTTCCCTGCTCCCGTCGCTTCGCTTCACGTTTCTGAGCTTCATACAGAACCGAGCGCGTTTCGCCAAATGTAGCCATGCGGTTCTCGACGCCGGGGATATCCTTCTCGGTGAAGAGGTACGTATTGTGGGTGAGGTGTGATCCGGTGCCGGATGGGTCGACCGTTTGACGCTGGAGTGTGTAATCCTTGGGAATCTCCCGATTATCTGGGCGATCATGTATGCGCAAACTGACCTGAGAAACGGACGGATATCAGAATCTGCCAGACACATTGCATGCGTATGTCTTTCCACTTACCCTCTTGATGTCGTTCGGTGTCCCCTCCACTCTCATAGTACCAAGCTCAATCTCTTCGTCATCGTCCAGGTGGGCCCAATGCTCCCACAGCGACCGAGGCAGGCGGGAGAGCCACACATTCTGCCCTGCTTGCGTGAAGTCTAGGTCTCCAGCATCTTCGTAGAGATCTTCTTCGTCTATGTCCCCAAGGACAATATCCTTGCTGTCAGGATCTTGCTTGAAGTACGGGCGATCCGGGTCTTGCTTGACCTGCGCCATATTGGGGGCGGGATAGCTCGAGGATGGTCAAAATTCAGAGGAAGTGATGATGTAGTGAATGCGACTGTCAAAGGGGCACTGGATTTATCGGGAGAGAAAACGGTTGATGGAGTGAAAAGCGCGTTTGAGTGATAAAGTCCGCGCCACCCAAGTCTGGAGCTATTCACTCAACCCGATGTGGTAGGCGGTGAGAGCCAGCTCTCTTCGCATCTATGACGACGTGCTTTTCGAGTATTCACCTATACCGTAGTATTATGTGCATAGCTTAATCTATACGCTCAACTATAATCAGATCCCGAATGAGGCTCAGGTAGTATTTATTTACCTGAGCCCTCAACTCAGCAAAAACTACAAACCTTCTTCTCAACTCATCCACTAACTTGTAACCTTCATCTCTACCAGTGTCATGACAACCACCATACTTGACAACTATCCTACTACTAACATCATGGCCTTTGCCAGCTTGGAGTAGTGTGTTATATGTTGCTATTTTCATATACTAACCTCAAGTTGAACCACGAATCCTAACTCCCCCGAATACACAAATATTTTCTGATCGCAGTGTTATAGGTAGAAATATTGCCATGTAACCATCGTCCTCAATCAAGTATCAAATTAGTAGTCTACAGTGCAGTGGTTCCCACCAATATCAGCAAATGGGTCGAAGTTAGCTGGCAATCCTCCCCACATGCGTACTAACTCCTCACAGTTAGCACACAACCTTCGTACAGCTTCCCAAGCCCACCCCGAAACACCATCTTCATAATGGCTGTGGAGCACACCTTTCCTATGCACAGCTATTCCATACACAGCACCCGGGTTGGTAGTACCCCTATATGGTTAGCTTTGGTACTATACGGATCCCGGGGTAGTGAACTCACTTCAGCACATGTAGTAGAGGATATACCTCGGCGCAGTTTCCGAACCAAATTCCCTTGCTGGAGGCAGGGCAATCGATCATGGTATATCCCTTCAATACCATCTCCGCATCATTGATCAAAGAGAATCTTGCTTCCTTAACTGTTTGCGTCCATGAGGCGTTTGCTTGCTTGTACCGTCCAAGGGATGCTCCTAGGAAGAACCGACCTCGGTCTTCTCCCTCTGCTATCCACGTGCAATTGAACATGGTGGGACATGGTAGAGAATCCCCAAGCACTTTACACCACCGCCCGTACATAGCCACGAGCGGGAGGTAGAAAGTGCGCGAATTTGCACCAGTCGGCGCATTACCCATCGATGAAAGAAGCAAGCCTAATATATCACAGAGGCCCCGGAAGGGGACTCCGTCATGCATAAAATCATCTTGAGGCAACTTTTATCCTTTTCGGGGTGGATGGGTCCCGGCCGGGGTTGAATACATGCTCCATTGAGTGACCTTGCTCAAGGTCAGGTGAGGCAAATAGGCTACCTTCTGCCGGGCTGTATGAACGAAAACAAGATTCAGTCAGAAGCCCTGGAGTGATAGGCATATGATGTAAGCTTGGTCCCTACCGTAGCATCTCAATTTGAGCCACCATGGCTCTGAGACCTGGAATTTGGTGGTCTTGGATATCATAAAGGTATCCATACGTGACAATGTGGCGGAGGAATTTCATTATCTGAACTCAGGATAAGCGATTATTCTGCGCATGGGTTTCCTGGGAAAGTGATATTGGTCTACTCACGGAATCCGCATTCCAGGTATAGGCCTGTCTCAGGTCGAGAATGTCATTGAAGCCCTTCAAAACTTCGTTGGATTCAGCCATGTCGTGGGATCAGAGCAATGATCAACTTGACAGGTTTTGAGAGTTAGAGTTCTTGTGGCTTTAATTTGATAGTCGTGTATTGACGCGATTGTTGACACGTTGAAGTTCGTGGTTCATTGTTTACATATATGTATATACCAGTGTGTGACTCAAATGTACCAATCGATGCGTAATTTACGTATTATACGTATATATTTCAATACCCACACTATACATCCACCTTTATAGTATGTTGTAGTCAAAATATTCAAAGCCTGGTTCTCGATAGTTGAATTCTTGATCCTTGGATTCAATACTTGGAAGTGTCGCCATATCATTGAGACAAAGTAGTAACAGTGCGCCTGAATGGCTTGATTATCTAGGTTCTATGGTCCCCTGCTATCAGCGGACGCAAATATCTCTTTGCTTTCCCCTGTCTGTAAATTTATTACCAGTATAATCCGATTTATTGTCAGCGGCGTATGATCACTAAGGTAGGAGAATAAATTGACCTAATAGATGTGTTGAGTGAAATGATATATAGGGTTTATTCTATGTACGAGAGTTGAAGAGCTATAAGTGGTTGAGAAGTAAAGATATCAATAGCAAACCACCTCGATCGCGAGGCACAAGGCCCAAGGACAGTATATTTCTAGCTCTATATAGTAATGATTCTATGATCTTTAGAAACTTTATTCTACCCATGTTATGTCTACGATTAATAGTACCTTAAGTGGCTGAATAAATTGCAAAGTTGTTACTTACAATTCTCTCTGCCCTATCACAAAAATCGCGCATCCCTCGCTGAGACTACTACCAACTTAGCAAGGTCCAAAGGATCAAGCTAATGCAAAACTAACACTAAGCCACCGGCGATCGGAAGGGGACGGACCGACGGACGGACGGACGGCCCTCCCCATGCCAGACTAAGAATCGTTTCTACAAACCCTACAAACATTATCGTGACACACCGTGCTTCGGATCTTTTCCCTAACTTCAAGGGCGATCTCAGCCACTTCGACGTAGATGTTGAATACGTCGACTATCCGGCTGAGACTCGGTCCTGGCTCGCTGCTCTGGATCCTAGCATACCCAACACCGACGACGAAAAGGCTGTCTTTTTGACTGAGGCAGCCTACGCCAAGAAGTTTGACACGAATGATCCAGACATGGTCGAAGATGTCCACGATATATTGGTCGCCTTGGGAGGCAACTCAACTGCCATCGAGAAAAGAAATGGCTCTAGATTTACTCTGAGTGGGCGACACTCTATAAATTGGTCTGCGTGTGCTGGTCTTCTCTCTTGCGCATCGGGGACAACGTGTCGTTTCAACCTTGATGTTGGAAAAGCTCCTCGCAGCCACTGCGAATCCCGCGGAGGATCAAACTGCTGTATCAGCTGGTCCACCTACCATGTTCGAGCTTTTTTTTCTCTACTACGTGGACTTCCTGTAACAGCGAGGTCCTTGCGGAGGACAAATCTAGCGCCTCTTGCCAGGGTCACGGTAGCTCTGCCCAGGGAGGTGATGTTTGTTTGAGCAACCGCGCCAACGGGTGTACCTGATTGTCTTTGGAGAAAAATATATCTCCTCCTAGTAAAAATAGAACTGGTTAGTGTGCTTTAGTTCGTGCGACTGTGTTTCAAGAGATGAAGCTTGGTCTTGTCTCGACAAGTAGGGGGATTGCTTGATAGATCTTATATGTCTTTGACTCTCCCTAGAGTCTATGTATGTTTGCCATTTAGGCATAGTGCGGTGGCGGTGATTAGTGCTACGAGTTACTAAGTATAAAGCAAACAAAGAACTCAAACTAGTTGATCAGGGATTATTTAGGCAGAAGCATTCTAATACTGACTAATCGTACGTTTATAAAGCTTAGCTTTCGAAGCCAATTTCATGTTCTCTAACTGATAAGTTATTCTTTCGTGCCCTCCTACCAAAGGCATAGCACTGGTGACATACCTAGACACAAGTTATGACCTCGTTCAGCACTTTCGTCCTCGACTCGCTGCAGGCTGCGCCTTTCCTAACTTTCGTCTCCTTCATTCTCATTTATATCCTTCTCGGCCCGACCATCATAACCTTAGTGTTCAGATTGTCCGGCCTAGCACCTACCACAGACGAGTCGCAAAGGACTTGCCCAACGTGTGACGGAAGCGGGGTGGTCGATGTGACGATGCAAGATAAATCATCACAGACCGAAGTCCACTAAATTTTGAAAGTCGAATTATCTCTCCTTGAGTCAAGCAAGGTTTAAAGTGAAAGTTCCTTGAACTCAAACAAACCCAATAGAAACGATTCATCCACAAGGACAATACTGATATATTTGATGGTGATGATGATGAATCGTGGTGCTTTGAGGTGGAAATAACCCAAATCGGATAAAGTGGGACCAACTTATTCTGGTCGGACTTCTTAGGTCTAGATAGCTATTATTGGGGAAAGAACAGCAGAAAGTTCAACGTTATCATACACCTGAGCATAGATAAATAGTATCATTCTAACGCATAGTTATCCTTAAAACAGGTTGTGACATATTGAAAAAAAACACGAGATATATCCTCATAGCCCTACCACATTACATAGTGTAGGCGACATAGTTACTGACACAGGTCCAACGTCAGAGTGACTGGCTCGGGGCACTCTTCAACCTTCTTATTAGCTGGAGTACTGTAACAGTCGGCATCATTGGCCTCGCAGTCAAAGGCCTGACAGCCCTCCCCGGGACTGAGCGAGTTCGGATCCGCTGCGAAGGGGTTACCGAATTCTGTACTCAGTTCATCTTAAAGAAGGGTGCGGTTAATAAAAGATTCCTAGCTGATAGATAGATTAGATATACTCACAGTAAACGCGATCTGTATTGTCCTGGAAAGAATAGCCAAAGAAGAGAGGCGAAGCCAGATTCTTTGTTTTATCGACCTTAACGGTCTGCTTATTATTCCATCTCTAGTCAGTTTCCTTTGCTATATAAAGTATTGCGTAGGCTGAATAGGCCGGATTAACGTACCGAGCCAGATGTTCTAAATGGTTCAGAGAAAGTTCCCCCCGAGGGAACGGTAGTGAGAGGGCCGGGCTCGCTATTATCATGAGGGAACGACTGTATATATATAGTGGTGTCACAGTGGTTATTCACGATGGCATTCTGGGCCGAGACTAGGCCGAGGAGGGCAACAAATATGATCAGGGAGGTCTTCATGGTTGGTATTTCGCTTTTTATTTTGCAATAGAAGCTTGGATTATTTGTTTCTTTATCGGGAGGGAAGGAATTGGCGGCCTTTATATAGGTATGCTTCTCGGGCCACAGATAGTACTGATGATATACTGATAGAGTGCATCCGGGGGGCCTTAAGTCTAGCATAGCACCCATTCCATATCCTGGATTGTTAGGCTACCCAATAGTCCATCCCCCGGCCAATCAACACGAATGGCAAGTGAGACATGCGCATCGCCGCTACTACATATACTCCGCATCAAAGACATCACATCAGGTAACGTTACATCCGTCAATTTCTCTACACTAACTGGAGCTTTTATTGATGAGTATCTATGTGGAGCAAGGGATGATTTCAGCGGTGTGGAAAACTTGCCAGAACCAAGGAATTTGTCGGTTTAGGATCGAAAATTCAACCTGTTTCTCCGCTCCGACTCGGGTCGGTATAAGTCTCATCGGCTCTCTCCATCCGTCATAAGGTGAAAATTGGAGTCGGGCTCTGATACGGAGTAGACCTGTCCTTCTTGGGCCAACATGCCCTTGGTCGCCTGGTCGCCTGGTCGCCTGGTCGCCTGGTCGCCTGGTCTATACCAAGAGCCTCACGTCAGTCGTGCGGTCATCCTGCCTGGTTCAGTTCGTATAGTACCCACCTTGACGAACTCCTGTCGCCGGAACCAACCTGATGTCCGTATGTGAGAAGGCAGATTCAAGAACCGAGTGCCTTCTAATGTGAGGCAAACAATACAGTCATGGAACCAGTGCTACGCCAATGCAACATTCTAGCTGGGTAGAACGAGATACGGTTATAAATTGGATCTATGCTATAAGGCGCCACGCGGGTAATTAGTTCACTTAGGGCGTTTATTAATAGATTATGAGGAACTTACCATTCCAACGGGAGATTGCTGACCTATTAAACTGGGAGTACTACCTCGGTAGGTACTAGCGGGAGCGGGTAGCTAGCAGGTTAGGTATCCATGGAGGTACCCACAAGGCCTGTCGTGAATAACAAGTTGATTTCCAATCAACTTGGTTCTTCGTATAGATATCTCGGGATTAATTCCGATTGTTCGGCTTGGTTCCTGATCTGCACCAGCCTCATATCACAACAGAATGAAAGGTCAAGGTGAAGCGTCCATGAGCGGCATTGATTAGACACGTCCTCTGCATAGATCTACTGGGACTAGATCAGGATGAAATAAATCAGGTCGCGAAGTGGCCGAAGAAGAAAAAACCATGGTATCGTCCACCAATGAAGTTTGGATTTTGTGGATGGAGAGGTAACCGGTCGGGTAGTGCACCAACGCATGCATGAAGAAGCATTATGAGCTAGATGGTCTTCGATTACTTGCTAATCTTACGCATTGACGTGGCCCCAAGAGCTTGATGCAGACCAAGAGACAATACGTCATAAAGTGGCCACAGTACACCGCATGACAGACCATACATTTGCGTGGTATGGGTGGTACTTTTGAGCTAGCAAGAGGTACGTACTGGCTTGTCCTCCTTGGTATCTGCTCACTTGACACACTCAGAATCTCCACCTTACGGAACCGAAATCATCTAGTTATATTATCGCATGACCATGAAAGTGGTCAGGCCGACGTGATAAGAATGCTTGAAAAACTTAATGTGTCAGACAAAGTTGCATATTTCTTCGTAAAGCACTGATCCGATGGAATATCGTCGACAAGTGATGGTATCATTATACTCCTCAACTTGACATCAGCCATAGATAAATAAGATACAACTCCCGCCGACTATGTCTCCTTTACGGGACACGAAATACAAATATGACGAGAGTTTGATGCTTGACCGATAGACCTAAGCGGTCGCTGACTTACTGATCTACGATATATCATGCAAATGTCAGTACAGTGAAAACCCAGTAGCCCACCGAGAGAGATAAATATAGTCGTTTTGAGTGTAAGTGATGCTAAGTCGATTGAGAACTGTTGGCTGACTGTCGTATTCTTTACATACGGCCCCTCTTAGATTGAGGCTCTATGGGAGAGAACTAAACCGCAATGACAGGGCCATGTTGCTTGCTTTGAGCATCTCATCTGTGAGCGACCAAACGTTGTATCACCAAAGAGCGCCAACACCTTCATCACTAAAAACCAATAGACTTTCTCCTGGCATAGGTTTAGTGTTGGTTGTGTTGACCGGTGGGTTTCTATCTAGATTGCGGAAAGCGCCAACAGTCACGATCGCACGCTTGGGTGCTCGACGTTGAACCTTGGCTATAAGTTGAATATGAGATACGCTGACTGACAGCTCCATGGTGCATTGTATCTGCCTATGGCACCCCATGTCACTAAACATTATATCTGTTAATTTCAACTGTATATGCGCATCGTTTCCTTCTCATCTATTAATACGAGCAGTGGTCATAGGAGATGAGTTGAGGCCTGTTGGAAACTGGAATCA
The DNA here is from genome assembly GCA_019977855.1 of Penicillium aurantiogriseum. Classification (NCBI taxonomy): domain Eukaryota; kingdom Fungi; phylum Ascomycota; class Eurotiomycetes; order Eurotiales; family Aspergillaceae; genus Penicillium; species Penicillium aurantiogriseum. Next base: position 8,302,198 of record JAFCIW010000003.1, on the reverse strand, counting down.
GTCATATGTCGGAACACACTAAAAGTGTATTAGGCTAGTATGCATTTGGGGCGAATGAGATCAAGCGGAACCAATTCAGGATGAAAAGATTGATCGATTGAAGAATATGCGATCCAGGGCAGGTTGAAATACCCTCAGGGTCTATGCGTTTAATACGCCGATACTCGGTGGTTACAGCACCAGAGCTGAAAATCGACGCCAAATTACATACCAAACATAAAGCAAGTCGATATCCTATGTGACCATCAGCAGTTAGCGGTAATTTACTGCTTCATGCTCTGACGGATTCTAATGGTTTTCTTCTGGGAACAATAGGCTAAAGCAAGGACTTCGATAGGTCTCTTCTATTGGCCGGATAGATTCTGATGCTCTTGTGTCATCTGGCAAAAGGCTGGACCCGCTTGGCTAGAATGAAAACAGTGTAGACAGATCCCAATGCGACTCTTCAAATCATCCAAACCATAACGAAGGGAATCTCGATATTTAGGCACAAAATGCTTGTACCCGTATTTGCATACAGCACTGGATTCCTCTGGAACTGGATCCGGCATCCTATTTGCTCGCTCTATTGCTTCGGTGATGACAACCAAGGCAGTCGGCCAAAGTCTCTGCGTCTCGAGTAGCTTCATATAGGCATATGCGTATTTGCTCGTCCATCCACATCTATGGACACAAGCTAGAGCTGCAATCCCCCCAATGAGAATCTCCCCTAACTTCAGCCTCGCGAAGCCTCTTTGCTCTTCTAGCAAGCCTATATTACATGGTTACTCACAGGTGGGCAATTTAACCTAGCTTGAAACTTACAAAAGATTCTCTCGCCCAAAACCGACACAGCATCTTCGCTCGAAAGAGCCAGGTAAGAACCACCGTAGTTGAGAGCTAGGGCCTTGGTGATATCTCTGAATGCTTTTGCGTTCTGGAACAAGCTGGCTGCGGCCGCAAGAACCATGAGATCGCTGGCTCCCTTGTTGAGAGGACACAGCCAAAATTCATTTGCAAAAGTCAAAGCCTCAACAACGCCAAACTTTTTCGCCGTGACAGCGACCCTGAGAACGTCATGTGCGGCCATGATTTGAGGTATCAAAGTGATCCGATGGTGCAAGATTGCACAAATACATCTTAGGGCAGTCGCATCTTCTTCGGGTAGTAGTATTTCCACTGGAAGACACGCATCCAGCATATCGTGGCCTTCCTTCCAATTCGGTCCCAGGATAGCACATAGTACTTTCGAGGCTGCTTTGAGGAAAAGTGACTGGACGCGGAGCTTCAACTGTTCCGGCCCCACTACTAGAATAATATCACCAGCTGGAGCGATATCCACGACTGGGCAGAGTATCTTATTCTGCGTTTCTGCCATGCTGGATTGATTAGAATATGCTTCGCAAAATATAAATGCTCTGGTCAAAGTCCGCGTAGAGCGATTATGTCTGGTCAAGAAAATAGTAAGCGACCAGGTTCAACAATAATGGCCGCGGGAAATCTTAAAGCAAATCATTGAGCAGGACATAAATACAAAAGGTGAGGGCAAATGGGGTGTTATTTTACCTTCAAATCAGGCTTGGACAATTCTAAATTAGAGAGTGCGCTGAAACAAGCTATCTTCTGAAACTTGTGGGACATGAAGGTATCAAGCCTTGGTAAAAGTAGAAATAGCAATCAGGTAATCCGATATAGGCCGGTCGCTGTCTCCGCGTGCTGGGGAGAAGTCCTGCTACATGTACTACTCGGTTCCGCGGCCTTGCTATCCAGCAAATTATGGCCTTACATGTGGAGATATAAAGCGGGGTAGGTTCCATTGGTCTCGAATGGCTGTCTTCACTCTCTGAATGCAGCTCAAATGGGGCCGAGAGATGTTGGGGACACATAAGCTGGACATATCGGATGAGCCATTTTGATACGTGGATATCACATTGGGTATCTGTCACAGTGCAGATTATCCTTCCGATCCCTGATTTCGAACTTACGCGATTCTATGGCTGTGGGGATCAGAAGCGAGAGCAGAATCCGAATATGTAATACTACATGGAACTCCCATAATTATTGTGCCTGTGTCAGTGGACGACCGATACTGACGTGTTCAAATGAACCACAGGGACGCCAAGTTTGGCTGCTAGTACAAGCCCAACAATATGGGCACCGCTGGCATCACCATTGCGGAGCGTTTCCTAGGATTATGGTGAGACCAAAGTACAATAAGTACGACTGCACACTTGGCGAATCATTCCCAGCGATTTCCATGCCCCAGAAACCTTGACATATCGAAAATACACAAAGGCTTTCTCTTATGTAGGCAGTTAGGAAACAGTGCCTGTATATCATGATTATAAATTATAGTGCTAAGTTTGCAGCAGAGAACTTACTGTGAGACTGTAAAAGGCCGGTTACTATATTGATAAACAGTTGGGCCACCACAAGTGGAGGATGGACAGGGACAACACACCAGCATATGCGCCAAGCTAATAGAAGGTCAATAGCGATTAATTCTACCATCATTGTACGCGTCACCTCGTTAAAATTTGTGCTTGTGTTTCCGTCTATCTATCATGATAACGGTCCAAAGCCGCCACATTCGTAGCTGATCCTCCATTGTAGCCCAGACACGTTGCACTTACCTCCCAACCCCTGCCAGTGTGCTGGCACCAACGGAGGACTAATTAGAGAGTAAATGGTATTTGGAGTAGACACCACAAATATGTGGCTCATTACACGCCTATTTCCTTCGTTGAACGCTCAAGCGAACTTGTCCTGCCATATCACCTATTCTCATGATATCAAATTCGTCAAATGTCAGACTTCAAAACCACCTCTGATGGGCCCAAGGAGATTTCCCGCCTCGGCCTTGAATCTTTCGCTCCGGCAGAAGCAATCATTACTGATGTGAAGCACCTGGCGTCTTATAACTGGATCGAAGCACCCACACCCACCATTGCTGTCCCGGGCAGTCCAGCTCAGTAGTCCGCTCTACTAGGGCGTTGCCAAGTGAAGAAAGATAGCGGACTTGTTTATATTTCTCAGAATGCCGCTCGTTATCCTGATAGCCCTCTAGAACCGTTATTTCGCTCCCTTTACATTGAAAATCCCTTGTTCGACATAAACTCAATCGACATTGTGACCGACCGAAACAACATTCGTAAACTCCTGTCATTTATCAAGCCGATGATGAGCAATCATAATCTCGATGCATTCATTATCCAGGTAGATATGACCGCTCAGACTGCAATTTTATCCCGTAATGAGACTGCCACCTATGCAGTTATTGGGCTAGGCGAATTTCGGGGCTTTGGCCATGAATTTGAAAAAGTATATACGATCAGTCAGGTCAAGGACAGCACTGGGCACTACCGTATAATTTCCTACCGACTGGGTGGCCTGAGCTTTCTCGTGCGCTATGAGACAGACGGATATGTTAGAGATTTGAGATCTAGTGTAGAGGATGATGATTCAACGAGAGACGATCTTGCCGATATCCTGAATGCCTTGTCTATTACGTCGGAAACCGCCACCATGGAAGAGCCCTCCATCAAATCCAACTTGACCATTAAGCGGGAAGGTCGGATAGCATCACGGGAATCGACCCTAGAGATCAAAACTCGGGTTTTCCACAAACCCCTAGGGCTAACAGAAGTTGCTGCTCAGCTCTAGGTTTCTCAAACTCCAAATCTTGTCCGTGCTCATCATCAACGTGGAATATTCTCGACGCCGAAAGTCGAAGATGTTACTGCCGCGGTGAAGGACTGGGAAAATACCCACCAGGATGCCATCACAAAACTCGTTGCATTGATTAATTGCATATTGCGAGTGACAAGAAATTGGGGTGGCAGTTCAACCATTCGCTACGATCCCCTGAAAGACAAACTACTGATCGAGAAGATGGAGAGAAGAAAGGTGCTACCGGAGGATCTTTATTCTCGATGGGAAACCCCCATTCCCGCCACTGTCACACAGAAAACCTCTGTGCATGGTCCAGGTGTTACTCAGAAAAGGCATGGGTCTCGGAAACCAAGTGCAGCACTTGACGAGGATGAAGCCCTTCCAAATGGCATCAAGACAGAGTCAGCTAAACTTCGGGGTAATACTATAACCGCCCCGGCAGACGGTTCACTGGCCTAGAGCTGTCGATGTTGTTTATTTCTAAGAAGCCGGAAAAACGAAGATATCATACTAGTAGTGGAGACCTCGGAGGTTCGAATATCCTATTCGGATTAATAGCTTGCTCAATGTTTGCTTGGTTATGAGGCAACTGGGAACCTATATGTATATTAAAGTTCCAGGCTTCCACTACTACTATAGGCTCGATTGTTGTAGCCTAAATATTTGGGGGGTTAGAGTGAAGGCGAACATGAAGTTCCTACGCTCTTTGATAGTTTCTCGAACCCATAAGATCGTAATGTATTCCGTAACCTGATAAATCGAAGAGCTATCGTACTGCTCGTACTGTCCTGCTGAATGACATACAATTTGTGTTTAATTTCAATGTGACAATTTGGTTTTAACGTTCGTGGGAGATATGATCTTCCTGTCCCTCCATGTTTGTCGGTTCGTCTTTAGTGTCTGTTTGTTGAAGGAGAGGACTCTCTTCAGTACTCGCACTTTTTCTACATATGTCTTCGTTGGCATATTTGTCAACGTTACTAGAGGCTGGGATAGAGGCATAAGGGTGCGAAATGCTTTCCCGATGAGGATGGGCTTTGCCCGTTTGGATAGCGCCGTTGTCAGTCTCGCGATCAGCAGCAGAAAGAGCGAAATCGCCAGAGTCAAAGTATGTCCGTTCCTGCCAGTGGTCAGTTAGCGTGCGTTATAAGAAACTGTACTTTAAGTACCTTGGACTTTTGAGCAAGTAAGCCTCCACGCGGCAGCTTTCCGTACTTGTTGAGGATACGGTTCTCGGATTTAGACAATGGCTGAGAAGATTATTAGCATCGTTGGTTCAGGAATGGTGGAACCTACTTCGGAATCTGGTCCTCCTGACTGCATTCTGAAATATTAGTACTGTATTTTCAGATGATTTACCAAGCCTGCGATGGGTACTGGATCTGAACAGGTATACTCAAGAGTATCAGAGTTAACGTTCATGATGTAATTTGTCATGTCGCGTGATGCAGGCGATTAGTCAGCTAGACCGGCGGCCCCGGGGGGCAATTGGATTGCGGTACTCAAGTCCTCATTATGGGATAGGACTTTCTCGACTCGTTGGGGCCCCAACAGAACCCATCAAAAACCGCAGTGCGGTTGCAGTTTGGGGGTTGGGGCGAGGGTTTGGCCCCAATTGCGGTTTATGGCGAAGTCTAACTATAATACCTCCTATAGTATCTCGCTAAGATAACTACTAGTATACCTCCTAGGTGCCTATGGACGGGCGATGTCGCAGTCTACTCACCTATATCAGTACTCACCCTAGAGTGCCTCTTAGGTGCTAGGTCCAAATTAAGTATTGACCATACAGAATAATGGGCTTAAGTACAGCTGAGCGGACAGGAAGCCCTGTTCTCTATACCTCTATACCCTGTGGTCGTATGTGCCGGAATCGCCCTTGAAATGAAATATATACAGCATCAATGACTACTAGAAAACTGTATGGTATACACTCCGTCTGCCAAGTTTTGTTGATGCTGGTTTTGGCATTCGTGATGTGAGGCCTAATTTATTGTAGTACCTCTAGTATCTATTTCGCGAAGGAAACATCTGAGCGTTACTAATAGAAGAGTCAATGGCAAGGCTATATTGAGTCTTTAAATCTTCACCCAACAAGACTTACCTTAATTTATTTCTGAGATAGAATGGCTAAATATCGAGCTATCATAGGCTTCAAGGGGTTACCATCCTCCATGGAGGCATACATCTCCCTATATTCGTCATCCGATTTCACGACACTGTCGTCCTTCCATGCGTCAAATCTATCGGCGTCTGGGTCTCTCCAGTAGAGCGATCGATCGTTATCATCTTCCCATTCGTCAAGTGTCTTTGCATTTGGGATGGGGACATCAATGCCTTCAATGATCAATGATTTGGAACTCATTTCGCGCGACAGTCTTTCCAGTTGATCATCCACGTCCAGATCGAGCTCGTGGCCCGATGAGTCGAGATCATGTGGTCCCTCCCCCCGTCCATAAACACGAAGATATTGGAGGTTGGGAGGCAGATTTTCTGCTAGGTTGAAAGATTGAAGGCCAATGCGACCATCGGGAAATCGGTCTTGGTTTGATCCCACACCCCGTGCAAAATGGCACAACGTATGGACGCCAAGATTAAGCCGCTTCAGCTTTGGGAAGTCTTTCAAGGAGATACATGATGGCCTGGTCTCTGGCTCTTGGGCGGCCAGTTCGAGAATCTCACTGGCGTACTGTTCCTCATAGCATTCCTGCTCGTACTCATCGAGCCCTTCGTCTTCATCCGGCTGATAATCAGGATCGTAGAACTCTTGCCAAGTCGTATGATATTCCATATCCAAATCCAGCTCCTCAAGCGTATGTCGGTGAAGCCAAAGGGATTGGAGTAGAGGCGTCACGCCCAGTATTGGGATACCCCCCTCGGGGTACTTTCGTCCACCCACAGTGAAAACGAAGTTCTTCAGCGTCTTTGGCGACTCAATGATTCGGCAGAGGTCATAATCCGGAATGCATGAGTGGTCGATCTGGACTTTGCTGTAGTTGGCACAGCGTGGAGGAAGCGGTAGTCCGGGGTCGCCATCCTCATCCCTCATCGCTAAAGTGAAAGAGACAGATTCAACAGCTGGCAGTTTTCGTACCATGTTCAAACGAGAGAAGTATGGCTCTCGCACGTAAGTTGTGCCTTGGTTTAGGACATCATCCGGGTGGAAATCGAAGCTCTTTAGGTTTTGTAAACAGGAAATAGGTGGTTTAGCGGCCCGCTGGAAAAGTGACTTCAGCGTATTGCGGGGCATGTCCAGGGGATATGAAGAGAAGAATTCGAGATTGGGGGCGTTGGCAGCGAGCATCATAACAAGCACATCTTTGAACTTGATTGCTTCGGGGCTAGAAGGAGATCTGGTTTTCATAGTGAGCTTCTGGGCCTTGAGATGCGCACCGGAAATTGTACCTAAAGCAAACCGGATCTTGCCTAAGAATAGCCAAGATAGATTCTCGGTCACTGGGATCTTCGATTCCGGCTTTTGTCAAAGCCTGCTTGATTCTGCTGATATCCCCCGGAGAAAAAGCTCGTTGAATGATATCGGTTTCATGAGGAGAGATACCGGAGCCTCGTTCACTTCCGAATAAGATTATCCGACGAAGATAGCTTGCCAGAGTCGGGGTGGCCAAAATTTCGAGCAACATGTCCTGGCCGGCCCGAAGCTCGGCTGTGAAAATTTGCTTTTCTCGACCGATCTGAAACACATGGTATTTTTGGCGGTTAGAGACGTCGCTAACATCATGCATCCGACGACTTTGCTGTGAAAATGCCACAACATCACTCATAGACGAAAGTTTCTGACTGATGTTGGATAGCACTTCCGGGGGAGGTTTTGTAATTTCATTTTTCGTACGGTACCTGGTCTCAACAAACGCGACCGCAAAACATGAGCCATGGGTTTGGTGGGTACGGAGTAGTAAGAAAGGAGAAGGGTGAGCAAGGGGCTGGGGTGCACGGGTACGGGCGGCAGGTTCTAGCGCCACCGCCTTAGCCCTAGCCTTGGAAGAGGTCAAGGGCTTGCTGCACGTAACCAAGTATGTTTTCATTCGTTTGGTAATACTATACACCTTCGCACCTGGAGCCTCTTCACTGAGGATAGTGCAACAAAGCAATACCTTTGTATTGGCTTCTATAAATCCATGGATCTAACGCCAAGAAGAAGGCATACGCAGTGTTCACTGTTTAGAAACATACATAGTACATAGGAGTTGAAGATTCCAGCTACTGTGGTCATCCGTGTGATCTCCAAATGGCTAGGTAAACAGAGATTTGGTCCCGCGAATATTTGATATTTGTTGGAAAAATACATCCATTTTACCACTAGACCATAACAAAAACCAAGGTTCTTGTTTAGGGCCTAAGGGGGCCATATTCTATTCTGACAATATTCATGTCAATTTGTGGAACCCCACGGCTATTTTGTCATACTCTGAAAGCGAGCTGCGGTCTTGACTCTCAAGGCTCTTTGGGGGTCGTCAAATTCGGCACCTCGATGCTCTTGGCATGTACTGTGAGCTCCTCGATGGCCTTTCTGACAACCGCACTATTTGCCGCAGAAACACCCTCGTACGTAAGTGATGCAAGCATCAGCTTTTCCAGAGCCCATTTCTGGGTTAACTTGGCGGCGGTTCGATAGTAGTCATCGTCGAATTCTGTCCAGATTCTGGGTAGGTTCTCATATCCAGGAACGTGGCTGGAAAGAAACACCGACTGAGAATAGAGATTCTGACGCACAGTGTTGACTCTCGAAAGTACAGCATCGTCGGCAAGGTATGTCCATACACCAATGGCCTATAAGAAAAAGAAATTAGTGATTCGAAAAGATTTCCTGATGTGGTATTACATACCCGCCGCAGAGGCCACAAAAACTCAAGCTCCGTTGTTCCCGTTTTAATTGCTTTGGTCAAAGCGATCTGGAATCGATCTGCTCCAATTGGCGGCACGATCTCCCCTTTCAGAAGGCCGTCGTCGTCGGCTAGGAAGTTAAACAGACCCCCTTTGGCAATATTGAGATATCTCTCTGTTACGAGGAAGACATCTCGATAGCTGTTGGAACCGAGAGCACTATACAACCGATCATTGGGGATCAGGGAGTTTCCGTTGGCAATACTGGGCGCATTCACCAAGGACTTCACCATAGTGTCCCAATATTTGGACCACAGTGCTCCATCCATAGCAGCCGTCTGAAGATCGGCACCAGAAGGGAGCTTGCCTCCAACCGCAGTACGCATTATATTCAAAATGATGCTTTTCTAGAAGTGAGTTAGCGCAACATGACTAGTGCGGATGCCCAGAATACTCAATTCACATCAACAACATGCTCCGTATCAACTTCAACAGTACTCGCGACCAATTCAGGATCCCACTGGGCAATTGCCACGCTGCCACAGGAGTTGGTAGCAAAACTAAGTCAATATGTTGGTCAAAATCCACGCTAGCAGGGCCATGTGATCCCCTCCGAGGAACTTTTACTCACGCCAAAGTCTTCCTGAGCACTGTTGCGCCTTTCTTGGTATCGTAAATTGATCCACTACTTGGCCACCCCAATGCTTTGAAAGTACCTGCATATCCCTTGATAGTGCGCTTCAAGTCGACAGTTCCCCGCTTGTCGAACGAGTGAAAGTTACCTGCTTCGTCAGACTCCACACTCGAGTCCCTTTTTGTCATCCTCCTCCCTGTTTCATCATCGATGCAGGAGTCCGGGTCAAGCTCACACGGGTTGTCAGTGGGCCTGCATGCTGCAGCTGGGCTACTGCTATCGTCGGCAGTACAGCAGAGAGCTTTACTTCTGCCCCCTATATGTTGTCAGTTGAATCGAAACCAAATCGGCATGTCCTTGGCTTCTCACAGTTGCATCCCGAGCCACCGCCTCCTTCGTTGTCAGTAATGAGCATGACTTCGCTGTCATTGCAAGTATTGTCTGCGCAATCTCCTTTGCCAACCCAATGACAGTTCGACAATGGGACAGGTTTGTCCTTACAGCAGTAATGCTGGCCCTTCTTCGACCCAGAGCATTTACCTGTACCGATTAGACTTGTTATGCCTTCAAATATGTAACTTGAAAGTATAAAACATACCGTCTAGACTGACAGCGGTTGCCACGCTGGTCTCTCCGCTGAGGCATTTTGATCCGCTATTCTTGTCAGTTCCAAATTTGAGCAACCAAGCTGAAGAATGTAATTACCAGTTGGACCAATAGCATTCAGCTGTTAAGGCATCGAATTTGTTGTCAGTGCAACAGAAGGCTTTGCCACCACGGTTACACTTGGAAGTCCCAGACTCGCTCTTGAAACCATTGTAATCACCCCCTCCAGTGCTTGATCCAAAGAGCTCCACTTCCCCCTTATGGCATTGACCTAGCATGTCTCGGTCAGAATATATTCACACTTTTGTTGTTCACGAACGAACCATTGCAGTCTGGGCCACTGCCTCGCCATTGGCAAGTCGTGGGAGCGGATTTCGTTGCACAACAAATAGGTACTCCAAACTTTTTCTAAGGCAGATATCGGCTGTCAGTATAGTCATTAAGGTGTCTTGATATACTCCAATCTAGTAGCTCACCGCGGACTTCCGACACTTGGCTTTATCGTATCCAACGAGGGTATAGCCTGAGCCACAAGTGACTTGAGGGTTGCCTAGGTCAACACATTCGGAGCCCTTCTTGCAATTTTGGTTCAATCCGTTGCTTGTTGCATCTTTTTTCGCACTTGAAGAGCTGGATATAACTGATCTGGAAACCAACTTTGCTTGTGCTTTAGTGACATTCTTGTCTCCGAGCAAAGCTTTGTGGGCTGTGTAGCTGTAGTCATCTGTAAAGATATAGACTGTCAGTCATCTGACTAAATTCACTAAGCAATTGATATCCATCTTCAATTGATCGCTTCAATTGATCAATCCGCCACTCACCTTGATCAGATGCCCAAATTAAAGAACCGCCGATACCAACTTCGGACGCCCAGTCAAGTTTTTGTTTGAATGTGGTCTCATTATCATACGAGATCCACTGATCGTCGTCCCAGCTGAAGTACAGTACCGCTGCGTCCTCATCATGCATTGGGCTGATGTTCGGGTTCTTTTCCAGAATATCTGCGACCTCATAGTATGCCAAGTAGCCGCTCTGATCCGTGCAGGATCCAGCCTTACCTCCTTCGCTGAATGAACAGCCCGGGGAAGTGCAGCTACTATCAGACAATGTGAATGTTCTACCGTAGAAGCCAAAGCCCATCACCACTTTTGATGGATCTGTATCCACGCGCCAAAGCAGCTCAGCTGCTGTTTTGATCTCGGTGAGGTTGGTGTGTCCTTGAATGATACTTCCACTTTTTGTCGACTCCGTATTAGCCACAGTGAGAAACGAAAGGGGGATAAACCTACATAGCATCATCCTGATCCCACACTCCATGCAGGTCGTATGTCATCTGTAGTACGAGTAAGTTCATGGTTTGTTCTTCTGGTAGGCCAATAACTCACAAAGTTCAACCAATCGGCGTACTTCATCATTCCAGCGATATCAAACCACCGTAGATACCAGTACGATGAAGGGGCAGTAAAGGAGATGCCAAGATCATATCCAGAGTTATCAAAAACACTTCTCAGCTCTTTGAGAAGAGCAACGTAGTTTGCCGTATCTCTTTTCTTTCCACCGCGGTCTCCGGCACCCGGATACTCCCTGTTTTTGCTGAGTTTTAGAACAGAGGAAGGTAAATTTTGCGTGATATCTTACCAGTCAATATCAATTCCATCGAAGCCGTAGAATTTGAGGAACATCAGCACATTCTTGGCAAACGTTTTTCGTTTATCCGAGTCGGCGGCGATCTCACCAAACAAGGGTTGAGTGGTGGTTTCGTTGTCTGAGAAGGTCCAACCTCCAACACTCACGAAAATCTTCAGAGCAGGATTTATATCCTTGACCGCTGTAATATCGTCAAACAAGCTCCAAGTGAGATCATCCATTGGAATGATCTCATAATTATTGTCAAGATAGGCAAACGCAAAGTTCAAGTGAGTCAAGGAGCCCACTTTCTATTGATTAGCATTGAAATCATAGCGCTGGGGAATTTGATATGGGAGCTGAAAAGGAGATACTCACATGGCAAGTCGGTTACCTTAGTTTCGTGACATTTTGACGAGGCACTCCATCCTTCATAGTAACCAATTACTAAGTCTTGTCAGTATTGCGACTCTGCTCAACAGTCAATGGCACATTTTGTACCTTTGTTTGTTGGTGTCACATCCTTGCTGGCCGAGGGAGGCGATGGGTCGATGACACAATTGCTTTGGCACCCTTGTTTTTTGTCACAAAACTCTGTCGATGTTCCGCAGAAGCCATACTCCGAACAACTGATTCCGATCTTGTGAGACAATAGATGGGAAAAGCCGTCTAAGGCCAGAGGGGAATAACTTACCAAACATTCAGAGGGCAGGTTGCATTTTTTGTGCTGGCATCCTTACCACATTCAGCGACGGCATCACAATTGGACAGGCATCCGTCGCCACAGTATGTCGAGCCATATCCACAGTAGCCGCCAGCACCACAGCAGGCACCGTTACTGCATGGATTAGACGCACTGCAGCTATAGTCGTCACGAGCGTGCAAAGAGGAATGTGAGGATGATCGGTGGTGCAAATGTCCGTGACTCTTGTGAAAGCTGCTTCCGGCGTTGGACGCAAACAAGATCTCATCCGAGACTTGAACCGGGACAGCAGGTGCAACCGAAAAGTATGATACTTCTTTCAACGGAATCAAAATCAGCGCAACAGCCAGCAAGCACACCCAGAGGTAGATACGCCGAGGCTGCAGATTTCCCAGCAGCTCCAACATCCTGGAAATAAAAATCCCACGGGGAATGGAAATGAGAAAATATTTTCCTTTGTGTTGCAAGGGCACAGTGGGCATATAGTGATACCTGGATATCGTTTTGTCTTTGGCTTCATTCGCCTCATTTATCGAACCCCACCATATTGGTTCGCTATTCTCCAATAAATTGCCAGGAACACTAGTTAAAGACCGCTGTTTCAAATCAGAGCACCTTGAAACTGTTCTAAAATACCTCACTAATGCTAGCTTCCTTTACTCCGTAGCCGAAGGTGGAAATTGCCGGTAAAGGAATCATGCGTTGCGCGTGGGACGAATCGGCGTTGGATTTTGTCGTAAATATAGCCTTAGCGTCGTTTTAGCTCGAGAGAAGTCGGCGCCGGAGCATCTGATTAAAATTACAGGGCTGATGCAGTCAATGATTAGCTCCGGTTCAAGGTACAGTCAGTGGACATGAGTTTTTGCACCCCTGCCCCCTAGGTGGGGCTATAGGGGGTGCGAAAACTTATGTCCAGTCACTATATGCATGGCTAAAGGTTCTACAATGATCAAGATACCTTAGTTTCTGAAGGATATACATGTGTGAAGGAGCTCTGAAGAGACAGAATTGGCAATCGGCAGAATCGAAGCTAGGCGATAATAGATCTTGAGCCAAAGAGGAAGCTTTTGCCCGTTGTTAGCGTGAAGTTTAGACCCACAGGGGGCGAGAAAACAAGACTTGGAAGACACTAACGATCTTTGCAGTATTACTAGCTTCGACCGATCAATAAATGAGCTTATTGCTGTGTGCGTATGCTGTGGGTTATAATATTGTTTGTTAAAAGAAATTACAAAATTCTGCGAATTTTCCACCTCTTTCACTTGGAAGCAAGACGAGGGAATTGTGTTCTGTTCGAGGTCATCCGCATTTCCTGCCTGATATCTGTCTAGGTAGCACTAGACTTTCGCAAACATGAAAGATATACTTTTTCTCTCGCTTTATTTGATGGTCTTTGGTCTCACCAGAGCCCAGCAGTTGACGGATTACACCTGGGACTGGGAATCGTTGAACTTAACGCAATCATGCTTTTCAGCGGTAAACACAACCGTCTCTTCATGCTCGGATTTATTGGCTACCCAAACTACTTGGTGAGCGTTGCGCAACTTTGTCTTCTGGCATGAATATTTCGGCTTACTGAATCCGCTTGGCAGGTCCGGCTCCGTGGGTCTCATGGACGAAGCTGATCTGGCACTTTTGTGTGTGAGCCAATGCCGAACTGATCTTGAGAGCCTAAGAACTACTATTGCAGGTGCCTGCACTGGAGATCAAGACGTCGTGACATACGATGATACGGTTTACCCCGGTAAGTACCTACATTACACATGTTCCAGTGAATACGCTAATGAGTCAATTAGCAACATTTGCGTTGGATAATCTTCTCAATACATACGACGTCAGCTGCTTCAAAGATGCTTCCTCTGGAACATATTGTGATCTGATTTTGGCTAAATGGCGCAATGAAACTAACTCTACAGATAATCATGACTGTGAAGACTGTACCCTTGGGCCTTTCAAACTCCAACTGGAGTCCGTTGTGGGGTATTCTGATGACTGGGCAGAAGACTTTGCCTCGATGACTTCGAGCTGTGGAGCCACGGGCTATACTTGGACATCCCCAGGAACATATGGTTCTACTGTGAGCACAACTGCGTCGGCTACAGCTACTTCCACCAGTGCAACAGCAACTCAGTCATGTTCGTCAACATACACTGTCCAGACGAATGACACCTGTAACTCCATTTCTGCAAGTCAGAATGTCTCGACTTATAACTTAATGATTGCGAATTCATTCACTATCATTTGTTCCAATTTACCGGACGTGGGGACAGAAATTTGCATCCCTGCGACATGCACCACTACGACACTTTTGTATGGCAACTCTTGTGATGGGTTTATGAGTGATTGGAATGCTTCTATGGCCAAGGTCCTCACGTGGAATCCTATCATCGACGATTCTTGTGACAACCTTCATTTGTTTGTAGGATGGACACTCTGCGCGGGGTAAGTTCTTCTTCTTGCTGGGAAATCTAGGGGATAATGTTTGCCTGATCATAATGATTATAGACCAACGAATGACTGGAGCCCCAACATCACAGAAATTGCGACAACTACATCTGCGGCCACAGCTGTGTCATTACCAACCAATGGAATGGCGACTTCAAACCAGGACTGTGCTAGTTGGTACACAGTAAGATTGATTCTTTCTACCTTCAAATTTGATAATCGCTAACCGAGACAGGTTGGGGCAAATGATGATTGCGCTACTATCTCCGTCACCGCCGGAATATCACTAGACGAGTTCCTTTTTTTGAACCCAGAGGTCTGGACAAACTGTACAAATCTTTGGGTAAACTACGCCTATTGCGTGGAGCCTGTTGGTAGTATTTCAACCTATTCAGGCTGGGAAGAGACATCTACTTCTAGTATCTTCACCAAACCTGCAACAACTACTACCACTACTCCAACGCCGGGACCAACATACACAAATACTCTTGCCCCCGGAACAAACACCAATTGCGAGGTGTACCGCGATGCAATCAATTCTACAAGCAATCCTTTAACTAGATTTGGTGTCAGCACCACTGTTTGGTCATCCTTGGGGTTAAACATCACCACCTGCGACTTTTGGACAGACTCCTTTGGAACTACGAGTGATGATATGATTACCTGGAATCCAAGCTTGAATGAAACAGGTTGTGTGCTGGAAATGGGCTACAGTTACTGCATGCTGATTTCATATGATTGTGAGTATTCCTTCTTACTACCCTTCCGTTCAAAAAAACGAAAAAAGAACAAAAGCCCCCAAGACATGGCAAGATCTAACCGAAATTTCTTTTCAGACCTTGCAAGCCAACGGACAAACCAAACAGTTGATGGCACTAGCTGTCTCGATATTAATAGTACAACTATCATGTCAAGCACGGTTTCTGACTGCAATTGCTATACCTTGGTCTATGGAAAGGAGAGCGACGGTAAGCAAAGCTCCATTTTCACCGTGCCGTATTTTATACGTGTACTTGCATCGTTGTTCCCTAATGATAACAGGTGTCAATTGTGACTCGCTTCTGGGGGGAGAATTTGATTATTACACCATCACGCAATCCGAACTCATTGACATGAACCCCTGGCTTGGTACTGGAGATTGCGACACTGCGCTGTTCGCAAATTTGACCGGTGAGAATGAGCGCGCGGTATGTATTGGTACTGGGGCTGTCTCCTCGAGCACTGCACTCGTGCCATCGACACCCATAACGACAGTGGGAAGTTCAACCATTTCTACTTCAACTCCAACTTCATCTGCCGCATCGTCGACTATCACAGCGCAGCCTGGAGAGATTGACACCTGCAACAAGTGGCATGAGGTCGTATCGGGAGATACCTGCTATGATATTGCGAGCTCTTACGACATCACCCTGGATACATTCTATGAGTGGAATCCTCAACTGGACAATGCTTGCACTGCTCTCTGGTTAGGCTACGGGGTCTGTGTTGGTGTTTCTACCTAGTGTCTGAAATGCAGCATGACTGTATGATTTGATCAATGAAGAAATCATCTGGAAGTGAGAAAGAAGTGACAAGGGAGTGAGCAAACAGTAGCTGAAACAGCAACACGACAAAATAGTAGAGTTTTCATTGCAATATCAAGTTCAACATATAATAATTTATCAAGGTGATTTGAACTCTATTGTACTTGCATTTAAAGCAGATTTTATTCCTTGTCACAAAACTACAGACTAGCCCATTTAGAATAATAGTCAGATAGCGTCAGTCGTGGTTGAGCCCATCACAGCCAAGAGAAAACATTGTGGGCCCCTGTCTGCAAAGAGCTCCATTAGGCAAACCTGGATGAAAAATGGTCTGAGCCTGTGCACAAGTCACCGGGAGGATTGCCCTTCCCTCCCGACCTCAGAGGCCCCAACTGACTCAGACTCCCCAACTTCAGGCACAGCAATACGCCGTAAGCCGGCCACGGATGCGTTGCACGTGACCTCCACCCCGTTTTTCTCGGATGGGTCGGCTTGGTTGCTTCGGCGCGCCCCCCCCCTGTGGGTCCGGAACAACAAACTCAAGAAGTACGGAGTAAATTTCAACTAGGAAGAGAATATGTCAATAAAAGAGGGTCGCAATGTTACTAGCGCGCCCGAGGAATACCATACCTCGGTATTCAGCACCCCCTCTGCCTGATGATCGTACCTAGGTAAGGCTCTCAACGACCTTACTAAGCTCATCCCCTATTTATTCTGCACTTTCTACAGTATATAAAAATCACACTCTCAAGTACTCAATTGGCTACGCCCGTACTAGTCCGTACTGTAACGACCGCGACATTACCTACCAATTCTACCGACCTCCTTAGACTACCTTCCTTCAGACTTATATACACCAAAAGTGCGAAGACAATGGGGAATTATCAAAAGGAGTTATTTTCTCGTTTTCCAAAGCCTAACCGCCAGCTTCAACATCAATTAAAAAGCTTCTTTTCCAGCCGATCAAAATCTCTCGCAGATATACATGCCGCCGCTTCTGAATCAGAACGTACACGACGATCAACCGCCCCGTCCCCGAAGGTGTCCCCCAACGAAGATAATATATCACAAAAACGAGACGACAGACATTTCGATCGGTTTGCAATTCGCCTCCGACGCGTCCTCGGCGCAGACTCAACTTAAACTCATCCTCAGTTTCAAATGCTTCGAGGAGAGCAACAAGCTGGGTGGGTCAGTTATAAGAAACAACAGTCTTCGAGTGTCCACTTTCGTGAATTAAATTGAACTAATAGAAGCTGGAATACAGTGATTACAGCATAATAAGTAAACAGTTTTATACAGCCAAAATAGGAAATGCTTGGCAAAAATATGCATCCGATGGGACTATATAGGAGTCCCATTAGTCCCGTGGGACTCCCATAGGACCACTATGGTAATGGGACCAAAATTTTCTTAGTCCCATGGGAGTTGGCAAGGTCTAGCAACGTTACCTATCGTAGCGCAGCCTCTTATTTTCTTAGATACACTAACACACAACACTGAGTACCCGTTCGCATATACCGAGTATATAGGACGAAGGGAAAAGCAGTGATTTCTCGCGAGTTGTATGGATGATTTTCCTAATTGCTATGGTTTATTGGGAGCAGGTACACAGCCGGATCTTTCGGCGACGGCAGATACCTACCTAGGTAGGTATTACCATGTACTTAGTCAGTAGCAGGGCACGTGCCCACTGCCAACATAGGCAGCTGCACCCCAATGAACAACTTATCTTCCCCTGAGCTACTAGCGTAACAAGTCTGGTGGAAAAGAACAACTATAGTTGACTCTAGATACAAAACGTAGCCCGAGAAAGCAAAAGAGACATCCTTCTTCGCGTTCAATGGGAACTCATATGCATAATTTGGGTCCCGTAAATCAAGTCTCCATTCACCCTGTATACTGTACTTCATATATAACCCTGATAACAACTAATAGCGTGCCTAGGTCCTCTAAAGTATTTCAGCCGTTGCCGGGCCAGCTCATTTGCTTTGGACTCCAGCGCCATCGAAAATGGGTGGCCCCTCAATTCCTCAACGCTGCCGCACTTACAGTATTAGGTGGTAACAACACAAATTCAGACCAAAGTCAACTGGTATATTGAGCTTCAAGGTCTATTGTAGGTCTATATGATAAACGAGTGTCCTTGTTTCCGCCTCCCGAGACCCCTCAGCATTCTGAAGCATCCGTATTCCCGTTCCTGCCATTGCCTTCCCCTCAACATACTGCACACGTGAAGTTTCTTGAGCACCAGCTCGTCTCGCAGAGGTAAGCCGTTGCTTCGAGCAGAATAACATCTACACTTCCCGGTGAAACATGTCTTCCTGAGTATTCTAGTGACAATAGACGGAGTAGTCAAATGTGTAGCCATATAAAGAGGAAGTCAGTGGGATGTTCACGCCGTAACTATGATGTGTTAGCTACATGTGTATGTATTCAGCCAAACTTATAAGAAAATTGATGTTTTTACCAGTTTGACGGGTTACAGTAAGTGACCGGCATGGGCCCACTGTCAGCATTATCCGTATAGTCGTAGTTCAGCGAGTAACCCGAAATACAGTCTGTGAATGGGTTAGATCGAGGGCTAAGAGATGTATGAATCCCAGAGTAGAGACTTTGAAATATGATAACCCGAAGACTTACCAACGTTCTTATCGCCTGCATTTATGCTACCACTGCATGTTTGCACACCGTTATCCACTGATTTGAGGTCGCCTCCGAATTGATCAGTATTGATCGAGCCTGAAAATTCCACACATGCTAAGGCGGGAGCTGAAAGGCCCATGGCCAATGTGGCTGCCACAATTGTCTTTGTGGAGAATGCGATCATTTTGGGGATTTGATTGAAATAAAGAAGCTGTTCTGAGCTGAGAAGATGAATAAATTGATGTGGTGCTGTATTCTTCCGACCTGTAGATGTAATGCCTTTTATATGTTGCGAGGCAGATTTAGGCAACCTAAGGGGAGTTCTAATAATCTCAGTAAATACTCTCAAAATTGATCATATTCATATTCTCTCAGTTTAAGTGGTCACCATCAAAACGTACTATCTAGCTATCTAAGCATTTCAAGCTATATACATTAGTTTTTGATCTACAGGCTCCTCTAATAGAATGCCTCGTTTTCAGGGCGCCTGAACACTCAGGACGCCTTATTGCGGGAATTTGCTTTATTACTGTCACAAACTAGCTTAATCGTTATCTGATCAACACGAGTACATACCTACCTAGGTAGGTACATACCCATATTATGCAATTGCATTTGCCCGGGTGTCCTGCCTTGCTCTAGTCAAAACCCAGCTAGCTTGTTTTCTGATCAAGCCACGATACAATATCCGGAGTTAGGGAGCGATATTCAATTATCGCTTCTAGAATCTATGCTATCGGCTTCTGGACTCGTGTACTCCAGGACTGTACTATCGGAGTGGGCAAGGTTCTGCTGCAGTTCTACATTGGGAATCTGAGAACGAGTGTGGTCAAAACCGGTCGTCCAAAGAGGAAGTTCTGGTCGTGTGGAATTTCGCCATTCCTGGCCACGCGCAGGTGAGCGAAAGGCCATCAAACACAGGCATAGGGCTCTTGCAACAGAAGTATTCGGTCGTTGGAAACTATCTTCAACTTACCTCGCTGTTGGGATCACACAAGAAATAATAAAGCGTGCTAGGATCATCATATGGAACACGGAGGAGGACACGGGCAATCCCATTGGTCACGTAGCAGTACTCGAGTCTTCCTGAATTATCACATGGTACGTACTCCTGGACAATAGCGGAGCAGACGAGGCGCTCTGCATTGTACCTCAACTTCGCTTCCTTGTTCGTGGATATTTCATCGATTTGACCATATCCTTCCATACGTCCATTGGTGGAAGCCCCGTCCGAAGGGCTGCGACAGGAAGCTTGTGAGGCGGCTTATACTCGACAATCGTGGGGAGAGTGGTAGTATTGCCGTCGACACGATGGATGCTTCAAATGTGAGAACCTAGAGGATCATCAGGGAACATTCGGATTCCGATGGGAGCCGAGTTGTCCATTCATAGTATATGGAAAAGTTCATGACTAGGTAGATTTTTGTGACCAATAATAAGGAAAAAAGAAGTCATAGTTGTACTGTAGTAAGAAAATATAACTTCCAAGGAAAGAGGGCAGGGAGTGAGAACTACTAGGGTGTCGGCCACGACTAGATGGCCACGACTGGGGGTTCGCCAACGACTAGAGATCTAAACTAGAAGAATTATAGTAAAAGAATCTTTTTAAAATATATACTAATTACTAGTTATTAGTCTACTTTATAAATAAAAATTAAATTAGCTCCATCTCTGTTTGTATACATCCAAGCCAGCTCTTATCGATAACAAGTCCCCACCACTCCGCGTCTAGCAGCAACTCTCTCTACCACCTCTCCTTCACTCAACCACCATGGCCTCCCAAAAGATGACCAGCGCCCTGTCGGGCATCGAAACGAACCCACACCAACCAACAAAACTACAGCAATACACCGATCTCCTCAATGAGATGGTAACAACCTCCACCGGCCACGAACTCGCCCAAGACCTAGTCTACTACCTCGACTCAATCCTCAGCGAGGAAGTGAGCATCGTCGCCGCCCGCCCCCTCCTCGACGCCTTCATTACAGTCCTCCAATCCCTCACCCCGGAAACAAAAATAAAAGTCGGCCAGCACGCCATCACCCTCCTCCACACGCGCTCCGCCTCCGTCGAAGAACAAGACTCGCAGATCCGCGAGATCCTCGCAGACGCCTACGAATCCCAGGAAGAATACACAGCCGCCGCCCGCGCGCTACAGGGCATCCACATCGACAGCTCGCAGCGTCTAGTCTCAGATGCCGCCAAAGCCCGCCTCTGGATCCGTATCGTGCGCTACTACCTCGAAGACGACGACACCACCAGCGCCGAAGCCTTCCTCAACCGCATCAAGAACCTCCCCTCCAAAATAGAAGACCACGATGCAAAGCTCTACTTCCAGCTCTCCCAGGCCCGTATTCTCGATGCCCGTCGCCGCTTCCTCGACGCCGCCCAGGAATACTTCAATGTGAGTCTCGCGCCGGGCGTCGACGAAGGAGACCGTCTGACAGCGCTATCCGCTGCAATCCGATGTGCTGTCCTTGCACCTGCTGGCCCACAGCGCTCTCGCTCCCTCGCCCGTCTGTACAAAGACGACCGCACGCCTTCCGTTGAGGAATTCGGTATCCTGGAGAAGATGTTCCTGGACAGACTCCTGACGGCCGATGAAGTCGCCGCGTTTGCGAAGAAACTTGCGCCGCACCAGCTCGCTGTTACGGCAGACGGCACAACTGTTCTTGATAAGGCGGTTATTGAGCACAATCTCGTGGCTGCGAGTAAGCTGTATGAGAATATTCACGTTGATGACCTGGGCTCGATTCTGGGGTTGCAGTCTTCGGGTGATGTGTCTGCTGGCGAGAAGGCGGAGGCTTATGCGGCGCGCATGGTTGAGCAGGGACGGCTTCGTGGTCGAATTGATCAAATTGATGGGGTTATTTCGTTCGATGCTGAGACTCTTGGTGGATCCTCGGCGGGTGCTTCTAATGGGACGAAGCTGAGGCAGTGGGATCTTGGTGTGCAGGATCTTGCGCAGGATGTAGAGCGTGTTGCTACTAGTATCTCTGATCAGTTCCCGGTATGTGCTGGCTTTTGTTCTGTCTGAGGTTGTTTTTCTTGCTAATATCTTGATTCCAGGAATTCGCTACGAGCCAGATGGTGCATTGAATGGTCTGCTCTGTCTCGTCTGTGTGCCCATCTGATGAACGATCAAATATCTACGAATTCATGCCTTCTACCTACTCTTGCATATCGTTTTAGCCAGCCCGAGAAATGAAAGACAAGCTCCATTTGCTGATATGTCTCACCTCTGTACCTTCGCGGGCTATACTTAATTATAAACGCTGTTGTTAGCGAGGTCCGCGGCTTCATAGCCTGTCTCTCGACTAACGCACTTCTGAATGTTTTCGAGCAACTAGATACAAGAATAGTTAGCCGCTTATGCAGCCGTGCCAGTCCTTTTGGTGATCTTTTCAGGTGTGTTCGAAGGGTAAAAAAGCATAGTTACTTTGTGCAGGAGACTTTTCTATGTATGACCTTTGAAATGTATACAACAATCCAAGCAGACACAAAATCAAACTATATACAGCCTAACAAGACCAAAGCTAGAGAGGACATGAAATATATATAAAATACGAAACGCACAAGATATAGTATGAAGTGTATAGTCAAGCCCAAAAAGTGCATTGTGCACGTGGGCAAATCATATTCTAGTCGTCGGTGAAGCCGACATATCAATATCAAGAACGACAGCTGGTAAAGTTGGTAAGGGTAATCGAGTGCAAGAAACGTGCAAGGTGTATACATGAGCATAAAAAGTGGAGGAAAGAATATAGAAAATGGAGAGTGAGTAAAAGGGGGCATTGGAGTTCTCCACGGGAATATAAACCCATTATTTCCAACGTCGTGTCCCAACATTGAAGAACAAAAAATAAAAGATATCATCACATCGTATCGGCATAAATCAACAGCACACCAACTCATTGGTTCAGCTTAGTAGTGGAGTCATTGCCCGGAAGGATAGAAATATCCGTCTGAACGTTAATAGTCTGCGGATGAATGTCACCACCAAGGTACCCGGGCGACTTGCTCTCGACCTGGGCATTGTACATCTTAACATACTCCAGATCCGGCGAGCGGGGGCTAGATTTCGACAAGAACAAAGAGTTGTTCGTGTACTCAGTGTTGATATACGCAGGGCCCGTTCCATTACGCGAGCTCTTCAACTTAAGCGCCGGGAACAAACCGCGGATGATTGGCAAATTGGAACAAATAAGACCAACAGCAGGCTCGATGTGCGTCCATAGAGTCGCCTGGTAGACGGTGAAGGTTGGGTCCGTCGGACTGATCCAGAAAAGCACAACGATACGGTAAATGCTTGCGAAGCAAACGAACGTGCCGAGAGCAAACACCCCGTTTAGCGCGAGCTTGTCTTGCCATACGCGGTGGAGGTTCCAGATCATTGGGATGGGCAAGATGAGGATGACGAAGTCCATGAGGACATTGAAGGCTTGGTTGACGATGATGAATTGCTGCGCGTCGAAACATGTTCCTTCGACGCTGTGGTCCCAGTATGCGCGTAGGGGTCGACATTGTCCTGCGCAAGCGAGGAAGATTCCTGTTCCCCAGGCGGCGATTAGGCAGTTTAGGCCGAAGCTGACCCTTTGGAAGAGCGGGGTTGCGAAGAGACGTCGGTAGAAGCAGATGATGGAGATCTTGATACAAGGGCAGAGTATGAAGTAGGTGAATTGGTTGGCGAGGAAGATCTAGGTGGTATGTTAGGTTGGGGTTATTGGATATTGGATAATTGTTGTATTACATACCTTCCAGTAGTTCATGAGAGTTTCTGGAGATAGATCCGCGATATGAGCCCCATTCCCTCCAATTGCACACCCTGTGATATATTGTTAGTATTGAATGGAATTCCAATCTGGTCCACGGGCGGGGTAATCACATACAAAGAATCAACTCGACCAACATGCCAACGAGGAGCACCATGGATATCATGCTCAGATAATCATCGATGCCGAATCCGACTCTCCTCCGGAGGCGAGCGACGACTCGCAGCACCACCGAGATTAGACACAGACTGACCAAGACCGAAATGATCTCAATCATCTGCCATCCCTTCTTGCTTGGCGCCATTGCTCGACAAACCAATAATAAAAGAGTGTAGGGTCCAATCGAAAACAATAGCAAGGTATGTATGAATAAAAAAAGAAACGAGTGAATGGGAAACACACAATCCTAGGGCATTCACTGATATAAAAGTTGTACCACGCGAGTATCCAGATCTGTCCGAAATGCCGGTGCCCTAGTCCAGCTCAAAATTCCATATTCCACTATTTTATCCACTCATTCGCAACCCCTAGCGGCCGATCGTTGTCCCGATGGAGATCTCGGTTTCTGTGGAATGTAAGCGAAGTTGCCTATCCACGTGGCTGATGCAATGGGATCTACAGTATTCACGTGTGAGATTATGGTGAGATTCATAGTTGACCGCTCTTTCTAGTCTGGGTTCCTAGTTATTGTGTTGTTTAACAAGACAATGGCATATAAAGTTAAGCCTCATCATTGTTACAATGACAAATGCTTTCTTTGCAGAATAGGCCAGTGGATCCCGAGTGGGGGGCTGGTAACAGCCACGATAGGAAGGACATCCCTACGATCGCCATCTGATACCAGCTGGGAACGAGGGCTGCAAGCTTTCAACAATCAGTTATTCCTTGAACTATTGATTTTGGACTATCCATGGTTGGTATCCATATACATTGAACTCCACACATTCTTCATATATTCCTCCGAGATCATGAATATCATGAATTACGGCATATCTACCTCGGTAGTATACTTCCAGAATGGAAAAGCTACCCGCAGCTACCGACGCCACGAAGGTTCTCATCCATGGTTCACCTCCTCGGGTCTCGGTTAAACCTGACATGCAGATCCCAATGTCGAAAATCGCTCTTGGATTGTTAGGAGTATAACCAGAACTACTGCGCACACATCCAGATACAGAAGTTGCTAAGGGTACTAAAGATATACAACATACGGGAAATATCATGCAAACCATCCGGGGTCCCGATGAAACCAGAGATAATCAGAGATAACCGGGCAGTTAAAGTGCCCCAGCCCAATTGCTCGCAGTGGGCCCGCTATTGAACTTCACCTTCTTCAGTTACCTCATATCTTTGTCGATCACTGGACCCTCCCCTGAAACTGCCGATTTTGTGCATAAGTGCCGAAGACGGACACATGAAAAATGAGTCTTCATTGGTTCATACATGAAAACCCATCACTCAACTGTGGAAAGCATAATCAAATAGTCGTCGCATAGCGCGGAATAGTTGCCATCGGGCAACCAATGCAGGCAAACCAACGTGGTGCCTGGCAGAGATCATCCGAATTCTAATCAATTATTGGAATGGTGGAGCCAAGATGGAATGTAATGTGAAAAGAGTAAAAGACTAAGAAAAAGATTTGCCCAAGACTCAATAATTGTCCTCTGTTTTCCCCTCATACATTCTATACCCCCTCTACACCGTACCTCTCCCCTCCTCTATCTATCCCCCACTATGACAACCCAAACCACCGACCTCACAGTCCCCCTCCTAATAAACGGCCACGAAGAAATAACCCCCAAAACCTTCCCCGTAACAAGCCCCTACACTAACACAACCATCTGGACCGCCTCCGCCGCAACACCCCAAGATGCAATCCGCGCCGTCGAAGCTGCCGACGCCGCCTTCCCCGCATGGTCACAGACAAAACCAACTGTGAGACGCGATATCCTGTTCAAAGCAGCCGATCTCCTCGAGGCCCGTCTCGACACCAATGCCGAGTACATGCGTCAAGAAATGGGCGCGGATGTCGGCGCCTCGGCGGGGTTCGTTGTCCCGCTTGCTGTTCGCATGTTGCGCGAGGTTGCCAGTCGAATTACATCCATCTGTGGTAGTGTGCCCGTCGTTGAGACGGAGGGACAGAGTGCGATTGTTTTCAAGGAGGCGATGGGTGTTATTCTGGGGATTGTGCCGTGGTGAGTATCGTATCTCCAGCTTGATCCATCTTTTCGTGGTTCCGGGGAACTTTTATTTCCTACCCATGGACCTGAAGTGAGGAGAGCAACTGTGGAGGTGCATAAAATGGTATATTAACCGCAGTGCTAATTATTACTTCTTATTACTTCTATAGGAACGCTCCCTATGTCTTCGGTATCCGCTCCGCAGCCTGCGCCCTCGCAGCTGGCAACACAACAGTCCTCAAATCCTCCGAACTAACACCCCGCTGCTACTGGGCCATCGGCCGCGCCTTCGAAGATGCCGGTCTCCCCGCCGGCTGTCTGAATATCATCCACTGCGCCCCGCAGGATGCCCCCGAGGTCGTGAATGTCATGATCGAGCACGAAGCCGTGCGCAAGATCAATTTCACCGGTAGCACAGCTGTTGGTCGGAAGATTGC
The DNA here is from genome assembly GCA_019977855.1 of Penicillium aurantiogriseum. Classification (NCBI taxonomy): domain Eukaryota; kingdom Fungi; phylum Ascomycota; class Eurotiomycetes; order Eurotiales; family Aspergillaceae; genus Penicillium; species Penicillium aurantiogriseum. The sequence continues at coordinate 8,276,133 of JAFCIW010000003.1, read as the reverse complement.
ACGCGCCTGCGGTCAGAACCTCAAGCCCTGTCTTATGGAGCTAGGCGGGAAGAATAGCTCGATTGTGTGTCAGGATGCCGATCTGCAAACTGCCGTGCAGGGAGTATTGGCGGGGGCGTTTTTGAATGTGAGTTCGAGATACACTGCACATGTCGCACGTAGCATAGCTATCTCCATACCTACCGTCTCCGAGTCAATAGCTAACCATATTTGTTATCGTGTTAGTCCGGCCAGATCTGCATGGCAACCGACCGAATCCTCGTCCACACCTCCATCCTCCCTTCCTTCACAGATGCCCTACAAAAGGCCCTCGCAGCTGGCGCAGCAGCCTCAGCCCTACCCCCAACACTTGTCAACACAGCCTCCAAAACCCGTGTCGAAGCCCTCATCGCCGACGCCGTCTCAGCAGGTGCACACTTCATCTCCGGGTCTACGGATAGCGTCCCCACAGACTCCGGGGTGCGGATGGCGCCCGCTGTTCTTGGCGGGGTGAAGGAAGACATGGCACTGTGGCAGGAGGAATCATTCGCGTCTGTTGCGGCGTGTATGCCCTTCGACAGCGAGGACGAGGCGATCCGTCTTGCGAATGGAAGTGGGTATGGACTTTCGGCATCTGTTTTCACGGAGGATCTTCGGAGGGGCTTGGCGATGGCTAGACGGATTCAATCTGGGTATGTTTTCAGATGTGGATGGTGTTCCAGACCGAGATTCCGTTTTTGGTTTTATGTGGATTACGTGGAGTTGTGGATCTTTGCTGACTTGATTGCAGGGCGGTTCATATTAATAGTATGACGATCCATGATGAGCCGGCGCTTCCTCATGGCGGTGTGAAGAATAGTGGTTGGGGGAGGTTTAATACTGATGAGGGATTGAATGAGTTTTTGGTTACGAAGAGTGTGACCTGGATGGATTAATTTTTTTTTTTTTTGGATCTGGTGTTGGTGTTTTGGTTCGGTTCTTGAATTGTAGGTTAAGATCCGTTGAGCTCAACCACAACAGAGGTCGGTGAGCTGCAAACCTGAGGATTCTCTCCATGTTTATACTACTTTGTATATCAGAACAAAGTCGGCATTTGAATTGAAACCCGGTGGACACGGTGCACCGATGAGATCATCAGCCCCCACTGAGGCAATTCCCATCCCCGGATTAGGTCAGCCCCACATTGTTGTTCCACCAATCAGAGACCGCATGTTCCTCAGCCGGCAACTGGTTTTGCCTCTTTCTGATCAGTTCCAAGGTCCATGAGTTGCCCTATTTGATATTTCCAGAGATTTGGAGATCGAATCCGTATTATATACATTATATATGTACGACATAGTATCCAATATATCCATAGTGAGATTTAAATATTCAAATGTTACGGTACTTTCTCCTCACGCATCATGCCATGCAGAATGCCGAAGCTTCGGACACCGCAATTGTTATTCCGAGGTTCACACTTCTTTACTGTAAGGACCGAGGAACCTTGGCCAGGATTCAACGTCTATTTTGCTACTAGAAATTACACCTATGGAGTACGAGTAGTACGTTCCACTAATTCCACTAATTCCGTTGACATTTCTGATATAGTTTTCCGTCATCTGGTCTATTCCCTTCCCCCTCAGCTCCTTGGAAGACCTGGAATGTGACATGACGCAGATGCATGTGAAAATGAAAATGAAACATTCTAGACTGTTGAATCTAAGAAGATGTAGTTGAATATTATATCACATGTGATCGCTACCCCAGACTATAATAATAATAAAAACAGACAAACCAGAGGTGGGCAATTAGTATTACAAGCGGGTACCCCCATCTTTCATCTCCCCACGTCTTCCATTCTTTCGTGCCTCGGCCGATAGAGACCGTCGGCTTCTGACCTGCCCCGAACCCTTTCTCTTTTAAGACCCTTTCCTTCTCCTTTCTTTTTTCCCCTTCCCCATATTTACCTTTTATCTCTATACATAACATAATGGCTGCACCTCAAGTAATTGTGGTCGGTGGTGGCCGTAAGGATCCCTTTCCCCGCATTCTCTCCGTTCCAAGCTGACCCTCTCCAGTCTCTGGCCTCAGCGCCGCACACACCATCTACCTCAACGGTGGCAATGTCATCGTTTTGGATAAGCAGGCTTTCTTCGGTGGTAACTCTACCAAGGCCACCTCCGGTATCAACGGTGCTCTCACTCGCACTCAAACCGATCTCGGCATCCAGGACAGCGTCAAGCAGTTCTACGAAGATACCCTCAAGTCCGCCCGTGACAAGGCTCGTCCCGACCTGATCAAGGTCCTGACCTATAAGTCCGCCTCCGCCGTTGAGTGGTTGCAGGATGTCTTCAACCTCGACCTCACTCTCGTCTCCCGTCTCGGAGGACACACTCACCCCCGCACACACCGTGGCCATGATGCCAAGTTCCCCGGTATGGCCATCACCTACGCCCTAATGCAGCGATTGGAGGACCTCGCCGAAAATGAGCCCGGTCGTGTCCAGATCGTCAAGAAGGCCAACGTCACCTCCATCAACAAGTCTGGTAACAATGTCACCGGTGTTACCTACACCATCAACGGCGAGGAGAAGTCCATCGACGGTGTTGTTGTTCTCGCTACCGGTGGTTACGCCGCTGACTTCAGTGACACCTCCCTCCTCAAGAAGCACCGCCCTGACACCTTCGGTCTGTCCTCCACCAACGGCACCCACGCTACCGGTGACGGCCAGAAGATGCTGATGGCCATCGGTGCCAACGGCATCGACATGGACAAGGTCCAGGTCCACCCCACTGGTCTCGTCGACCCCAAGGACCCAGATGCCAAGTTCAAGTTCCTTGCTGCTGAAGCCCTCCGTGGTGAGGGTGGTCTCCTGCTCAACGCCGACGGCCAGCGCTTTTCCGACGAGCTCGGCCACCGCGACTACGTCTCCGGCAAGATGTGGGAAGAAAAGGAGAAGGGCAAGTGGCCCATCCGTCTCATCCTCAACAGCAAAGCCTCCAAGGTCCTGGACTTCCACACCCGCCACTACTCCGGCCGTGGCCTGATGAAGAAGATGACCGGCGCCGAGCTCGTCGCCGAAATCGGCTGCGGCGAAGCAGCCCTCAAGAAGACCTTCGACGAGTACAACCTCATCGCCGATGGCAAGAAGAAGGACCCCTGGAACAAGCGTTTCTTCCACAACATGCCTTTCCAGCTCAATGACGAGTTCCACGTCGCGCTCATGGAGCCCGTCCTCCACTTCACCATGGGCGGAATCGAGATCGACGAGCACGCCCAGGTCCTCAACAGCGAACAAAAGCCCTTCGACGGCCTCTACGCCTGCGGTGAACTCGCCGGCGGTGTCCACGGCGCCAACCGTCTCGGCGGTTCCTCCCTCCTCGGCTGTGTCGTCTACGGCCGTGTCGCTGGTGACTCTGCCTCCCAGCACCTCTTCCAGAAACTCATCTCCAACGGCTCCTCCACCGCCGCCTCCCAGCGTCTCGGTCAGATCTCCCTCCACATCGACCCCAACACTCCCGGCAAGGTCTCTGTTGAATGGGGCAGTGCCGCTACCGGCGGAAACCTCCCCGCTCTCGCTCCCCTCGCTGCGCCTGCTCCCGGCGCCGAGGCACCCGCCTCCAAGCCTGATCCTGCGACCTTCACGATCCCAGAGACTGAGTACTCCATGGAGGAAGTCGCCAAGCACAACTCCAAGGAGGACCTCTGGGTCGTGGTCAAGGGCATCATCCTCGATCTCACTAACTGGGTCGATGAGCACCCCGGTGGCGCAAACGCCCTGTACAACTTCATGGGTCGTGATGCTACCGAGGAGTTCGCTATGCTCCACGATGACGAGGTTATCCCCAAGTACGCTGCTCAAACTGTGATCGGTCGTGTCAAGGGCCAGACCCCCAGCTTGGAGCTGTAGAGGTTATATCAAATGCCTTCTCCTTTATGCTTCTTCTCCTTGATGACCGCTCCCTCCCTCGATGAAATATGATCCCTCCAGCGTGTGATCTCTCATACCCCCGTTCCGTCTCTTTCTGCTGTTCCTCGTGCTGGTTTTTGCACGCTCGCTTCTTCCAGTCCTCGGGATCCAAGATCCGATTGGATCAGCTTTGGTTCTTGTGTAACATAAATACATAGCTTATTTTGGAATATATTCTTTTGAATCTTATATCGGGGTTGGATTTGATGTAGTTGTAGTTGTAGTCGTGGTCTGTTCTAGGGCTCAGAGGGTCGCGCCTAGAAAGCCCTAGTACATCCAATAATCAGAAGACAGCTAGTCAATCCTCAATGCCGACAATTGCCGAGTAGGGTACTAATAAGAATGCTTCGTACAATCAGCCAAATACTCGCTGCCTACTAGTACTATCTCTCGTAGATATCTAACATAATATTTACACATACATGTACATGGTATATCGACACAAAACCAAAAGCCCTACTGCACTCCTCCTAGTACTTCTCAATATAAATCCAAATACGGTCCATACAATCACCCCTTCATATGCATCAAAATCATCTTCAACCTCCTCACAGCAGGCCCATCCTCCCCATGCCCCAATCCCTCAACCCCCTTCTCCTCAATCTCCGCCCTCGCCTCCTCAAGCACAGGCTGCAAAAATCCCCATACTTCATCATGATATCTCTCCTGAACACCAATCCAATCACCCGCACCAGGGAGATTCGCCAACACAGCATCGCGGAGTGAAGTAGAATTCGCAGTTGAAGTAAAACCAGCACCCGTAGACACGGCATTCCCCTCCCCAATCCTAATCCCACTCCCACTCCCATCCCCAGCCCCAACCCCCTGACTCAAAAAGACATCAATATCAGTCTCCTGGGCACCAACCCACTCACTCCCACCAGGAATATTCCTCAAAACAGCATCGCGGATTGAAGTAGGAATGAAACCAGAACCAGAGCCAGAACCCGGAGCCATAGCCATCGCATTCCCCTCCCCAGTCCCATACCCAGTTCCACTCCCAATTCCACTCCCAATTCCACTCCCAATACCACTCTCAGCCCCAATCCCCTGACTCAAAAAAACATCAATATCAGGAATAAGACTCGCACCCGTTAACCGCACATTTCTCTCCCTCTCCCTCTCCCTATCCCCCTCAACATCCAACCCCAACCCCCTCCGAAAAGAATCAAGCATCTCCCTCTCCGCAACAGAAAGCGGAGCCGGTGCAGCGGCAATATCAATCTCGGTATCAGGTATCGTCGTCGGATCCTCGAAATTCGGATCGAAGGTTATATCAGATAGCAATGACACGACCGCTGCACCGTCCGTAGCTGGAACAGTTGTGTGCGGTGTTTGATCGTGCTCATGCCATTGGCGCTGCCAGACGGTTTCGAATTGGTGTTGGGTTGGGTCGTGGGCGCGGGCTTTTCCTTTCCAGGTTGAGGAGGGGGTTTGGAGGTCTTGGGATTGGATTGTGTTTGGATCTGCAGTTGTGGTTGTATTTGCGCGTAGCTGATCCGTGTCTGTGTTGTCTGATCTTTCTATTCCGTCATATCCGTATGTATATCCGTATATGTCATTTCCATTTCCCTGGAACTCGTCTTCTGTCAAGGCGGGTAGAGCGAATCCACCGGTTGTTGATGTAGATGGATCGTGTTCGCGAAAGGATTGCGCTGCATGCGCATATGCAGAGCCGGAACCGGGAGCTCCATGCTGTGTGGGATTTGCGGGTAGATCCCTGCTTGTTTGTGTATTCGGGAGGGAGGATGGACCGGCTGGTTTGCTGCTCGTGGTTGACGCTAGGGTGTTGGCTAGGTCGGAGCTTGGTTGGAATGCGCTTTTTGCTAGGCCTGTTGCGGAGGTTTGGATGCGGGATGCTAGTGAGGGCGCGGAGGGTGCGGAGGTGGGAGGGGGTTTGTTGGAGGTGTTTGAGGTTGAGGCTGAGGGTGATGGGGCCGGGGCCGGGGTTTTGGAGTTGGGGTTGGGATTGCCCCGCATGTTCTCTTGGTTGGTCATGACTTGGATCTTTGGATTTTGGGATTTAGGATTAGGGATTATGGGGGTTGGAGGTGTAAGGAGTAAGGGTTTCACGGATGAGTGTGTACGGACTGGGATTCGGGGATGGTAGCCTCTTCCAAGGTTGTCGGCTTGATGTTCGGCTTGGTGTTCGGCTTAATATGCCTGGGCCGGATGATGCAGGGAAGCATGTGAAGGTTGACTGGGATGAAGTATATGGCATGATATGGGCTGGAATAAGAAGGATAGTATATTTTATAGTAGTTAATAGGGTATCTCGATGTTTTTAGTTATAAAATCTTGAAAATATTAGACTCGCTTAGAAAATATGACGGATTTGGGGATAATCAGATATGTCCAATGGTCAAATATATACTTGTCGAACTATATTCATATGAAGGAATTCTAAACAGCGTATGGATGCTCCGGATCTGCAATGAATACCCCCAATGGCCTATCTTAATTCCTCTATTAGATAACATATGATATGATATATGCCAATGCTTAATTTGGCGGAGACCTGCTTGGGCCTCAAAAATGACGACAGAGGCGCATAGGACTGTTTTGGGCATATAGATGATTGAATACCGACTTAAAAGAAGTAGATCTAACTCAACCCAAGTAAATAGCAAGTTAATAACCCAATATTTCAATTGCTATTCCAACTTTAACCGCCCAGTTGCAGTCGTATACGGGATACAAGGCCGGGAGAGGGGCGCAAAGGGCAATGTTACAGTCGTTGGCAGTGTTGATGTCAGCATGTTGCAGGTGCCCGACCTGAATTTGCAGAATATTCAATCTCATTTGGAATCAAATATATTATTATTTTAATATATTCACTTGAGGAAGAACTAGAATTCTCCCTAGTTATTGGCGCCCAAGAAACTTGGTGACTACAGTTTGGTATCTCCGTAACTCCCCACCACCGCCTCAACTCATCTGGGCAACTTTCAACCTCACATCTTTTCCTTGTTCTTCCTTCATCGCCTCCGGACCAAGTACGCAACCCCATCTCCCTTTACCCTTTTATGTTTTTTGGAGTTTGTTCTAATGAAAGACCTATTCCGCAATAGAAACTTTTCTCTTATGACCCCCTCTCAAGCTCTTCTGCTGCGGGTCCACTCATAACAAGCACATTCACTGTGTTCTATCATCAAGCTACGTTGCCATCTCATTCGGCAAACAGCTCTCTTCATTCTTCAGCTCGTCTTTCCAACTTGGATTGTTCAAAGCTGTTTCCCCCCTCTGCCCCTCTTTTCGCATTACCGCCATCCGCCAAACCCCTCGCACACCATCTCCGGTGACCGACTGTTCCCTCAATTTCCGCTTTCTCCAATCGTTATTCTCATCCGACCGAATTCTTTCGTGTCGGCTATCGCGCATACTTCGCTTCAACCTAAGTGATTCTTTGCATCGACAATAGAGCTCTCACGAGGCATTTGCCAGCCCGCTTTTCCCGTCCCTCCTATCTTGGTCCTTGCCCTTGTCGCGTTCAAGGGCTAGCTAGAACGTGAAAATGGTAGACAGAGATCCAGGCACACCTACCTGGAAGTTCACACAGTAAGTTCGCCTCGGATCAATGCCTTTCGGACTTTCCCACCCTGTGGTTCCCATTTTCTCTTCCTTTGGTCCAGGCGCCATCGACCCAACGTCACCCACAAAGAGTCATTGAATGGGGACTAACTTGATCTCAGATGCTTCGGCGATAAAGGCGATGTAGAAGATATTACAGAAGGTAATTGGCAGCCTCCCTCGCACTACTCGGCCGAATTTGGTCAATCTCTACAGAGTGCATCGACTGACAAGCGCTCTGCAGCGGACATCATCTCGACCGTCGAATTTGACCACACCGGCAACTATTTGGCCACTGGTGACAAGGGAGGAAGGGTGGTGTTGTTCGAGCGAAACGAGACGGTAGCCCACCCCCTCCGGTCTTTTTCAATTTTTCTTTTTCTTGTTTTGCCTGGAGCTAATCACTGAACAACACAGAAAAAAACCTGCGAGTATAAGTTTCACACAGAGTTCCAGTCACACGAGCCAGAGTTCGATTATCTCAAGTCGCTAGAGATCGAAGAGAAGATCAACAAGATAAAATGGTGCCGACGACAGAATGCATCCCATTTCCTCCTTTCGACAAACGACAAGACGATAAAGCTTTGGAAGGTCTTCGACAAGTCGCTGAAGGTGGTCGCCGAGAACAACTTATCGAATGAACTCACTCCTGCGAACCCGGTTGGGGGTGGAGGTATGGCTCGCGCCCCCCGCGTATCCTTCAAGGACCCCTCTGCGCTCAAGCTGCCTCGTCTGACACACCACGACACTGTTGTTGCTGCTGTTCCGCGGAGAACATACGCCAACGCTCACGCGTATCATATAAATAGCATCTCCGTTAACAGCGATGGTGAAACCTTTATCAGCAGTGACGACCTGCGAGTGAACCTATGGAACCTCAACATCCAGGACCAGAGCTTCAACATCGTGGATATCAAGCCAGCGAATATGGAGGAACTCACAGAAGTCATCACTGCGGCCGAGTTCCACCCGGTCAGCTGTAACTGGTTCATGTATGCCAGCTCCAAGGGCACAATCAAGCTTGCGGATATGCGACAACGGGCGTTGTGTGACGAACACGCCAAGCGTACGTACAACTAGGGAAATCGTGCCAGTTACATTTACTGACTGTTTCATTGCAGAGTTCGAACAAGAAGAGGATGCCTCATCCCGTTCCTTCTTCTCCGAGATCATCTCCTCCATCTCCGACGTGCGATTCTCCAACGACGGGCGGTACATTGTGTCCAGGGACTACTTGACAGTGAAGATTTGGGATGTCAACATGGAACGCCAGCCAATCAAGACCATCCCCATCCACGAGCACCTGCGCCCTCGCCTCTGCGATACGTACGAGAACGATAGCATCTTCGACAAGTTTGAGGTGGTCTTCTCTGGCGATGCGGAGAACGTTATGACCGGCAGCTACAACAACAACTTCATGATCTACCCCACACAAGAAGAAAAGGATACGGAGATTGTGCTCCAGGCAGACAAGTCGGCATTCAAGGCAAAGAAGGTTGGTGTACCGACGCCGATGAGCAAGGGTAACGGAAAGAAGGCCGGGTCGCGATCCGGCAGCCCTGCCGGCCCCGGCAGTCGCATGAAGAAGGAGACCGATGCGGATCAGATCGACTTCAACAAGAAGATCTTGCACATGAGCTGGCATCCATTCGAAGACAGCATTGCAATTGCGGCGACAAACAATGTAAGTCTTGTGTCTCTGTCCAAAACCCTAACAATGCTAATTATGAATACAGCTCTTTGTCTTCTCCGCTCTTTAATTGCACCAAGTACCATCGTACCATCACAAGGCCATTATTCATTTTCCATGAACAGGCGCATCTGGGGTTTGGATCGGGTGGCTGGAGGGCCTTGATGAACAGGCAAGATATGAAGAATGAAAACCAGAAAATAATGATAGCAGCAAGCCACAGGTTCCATAATCACAGGACTTTCCCCTTCCCCCTCCCCCTCAATTCCCTATCTCTGCTCTCATCGTGGAACTCATCTGGGTTTTGGAGACCTAGTTTTTCTTTACCTATGCCCCCCTTTACTCTTTCCCTGCTATTGCGGTGGGTTTGCCAAAGGCGTTGTATGGTGGTCAACTCATGATAGAAAATGTCATGCCTGTTTTAGGCCCTTTTCATAGTTACTGAAAGACTATAGATTTGGTACCTAACTAGTATTGAGATGTTAGAGGTCCTTCCTTAGTTCTAAGCAGAACAGTCTAATTATACGGTTTAGGCGTTTTCTTGCTTTATTTGTGACTTTCTCTGAATATATAGGACAAAAGACATCAAGAAAATGTGCTTCGAAAAATGTATCTTCTAGAAAGGACCTTGAAAAAGATGCCGAAGAAGAGGCCACTCAACTGGCCGTTGTTAGCCAGCCCTTACCCTCCGCCCCTTTCCGAGGCATGACAAGCGAGACACACCCCCAGCCTTCAGAATGAGCCTTGACATGCAGATTGATACAGAAGATAGGCTATACAATGAACAATAAGCTACAGGTCTATTGAAATCACCTACCTCCATTCATGACTCATGCTAATCATGTTTGTTCCCCTGTTCCCTCAATGCCTGTCATGTTTTTCTGCCGGCAATGGCGGGCGATGACGAAGGCGGACTGAAATTGACCTATCGCACAATACAACGCATGACCAATGTACCGCCTCCCATTGACGGAAATCCCGTCAACAGATACAAACAATACCGTAATAAATGAATTCTGAATACAATTCGGAGAATCGAATGTCCGACAAGCAGCCACTAAGCCATAATAAGTTAGCTCCGGAGAGGAAAGCCTCCACAGGAGCCCGCGATCGGTCGCGCGCAATTCCATCACCCCAGTCTGTGTCTCCTTGTCTATCGTACTTCTACTTCTCTACCGGTTCTTTCTTGCTGCGTGGAGTCCGTTTCTGTCTTCTTATCTGCAGGATTTCAGGTCATGCTGTGACCCTAGTGCAACCTGAGCGTTGCCAGTCGATTCCAACCCACGAGACTACGAGCTCCAGCTCTTCGATTACCAGACCCTGACTTTTTCTCCCCTCCTCGACCCTTCTTATCCGTCAAATCTACCTTCCTACATCTCTCCTACCGGGGTTCGTGCATACATCATGAACTCTGGAAACGATAACTGGCACTCCTCTGGTGGGCCGCCGTCGCATCCTGGCATCGATCAAATGAACCAGCAGCCTCGGCCCCTGGGGTCATTCAGGTACGAGCAGCCGTATATTGTACCAGCGGCTGGATCCCTTGACATCAGAGACTAACACGATATTCTTGCGCTTCAACAGTCAAAATCCCTCTCAGCAAGGTCAGGCCTCACAGCCCTCGGGCCCAGTACTTCCCCCTCCAGGTGGTGAGTGCCTCTTTTTGTGAACTACAGATTTCCATGTGGAAATCCAATGGTAAAAGCACGTTTAAACTGACTGACCATTCTATTATAGCACCCTACCACCCTGGTCAGTCGGGTGGCCATTCTCTTCCTGGACTGGCAGAATTAAGCCAGACCCACGGAAATCCGCACCAGCCTTCCGCGTACGGCCAGCACCCAGCAGGCCCGTCGCATAACAGCGGCCATTCTCTTCCCGGAATCGGCCAAGCCATGCAACACGCTTCCCCCCAGCTCAACCGCGAGCGGGAGCGGGACTCCAGGGAGCGCGAAATCATCGAGCGCCAGCGCCAGGAAGAAATGGCTCACCGTGAGCGCGAGCGCGAGCGCGATCACCGTGAACAAATTGAACGGCAGCTAGAACGCCGCGAACAACCCCACCACCCTGTCCAGAGCCACACTGGCTCAATCCCTCTCCATCAACCCGTGGCCAATAAAGTCCCCAACTCCATTCATGGCCCGGGCGGACTCCTCTCGACCCTTGGTGGAAACCCGCAGAACGGCCACCAGGGCGGTCCTCAGTCTGCTGCCGGCTTGTTCGGTCCTCAAATGCAGCACGGTGAAGGTACACCTCGCTCGTACATGCAGCACCCCGGTGGTCCACCAGGACAGCCCATGATGGCATACAATGCCGCTGGACAGCAAATTCCAGGAAATGTTGCAGCTCTTGCCCAGGGCCAGCAGCCGATTCTTAATGATGCTCTCAGCTACCTTGACCAGGTTAAGGTGCGCTTTGTTGACCAGCCAGATGTCTACAACCGTTTCTTGGATATCATGAAGGATTTCAAGAGCCAGGCTATTGATACGCCGGGTGTGATTCAACGCGTCTCGACCCTTTTCAATGGTCATCCTGCTCTCATTCAAGGATTTAATACCTTTTTGCCTCCCGGCTACCGCATTGAGTGCGGTACCGAAGACAACCCTGATGCGATTCGGGTCACAACCCCGTCTGGCACAAATACACTCAGCATGCCACGTGCAGGACGTCCTTTTGAGACAATCACCAATGCACCCCCCTCCGGTGATCCACATGCCCGGTCTGACTTCTATCGCGACCAGTCTCGACCTGGCTGGCAACAAGGGCAGCAGCAGGATCAGCAGCAAGGCCCTGCCTCTGGATCTTACTCTCCTGGCTCAAGAATGATGGGTGGCATGTACCAACAGGATGGACCTGGGCCCGCCCAAGAGCACCACTATGGTTACCCCACCCAACAGGAGCAACAAGCTGCATCTGCCATGACTCATCAGCAAGACCACCGTGGAGTGGCACAGCTTCAAGGCGCTGCCTCTGCAGCGTCCGCTGGACTTAGCAGGGCGTCTCTCATGGGAGTCTCGGCTGCTGGACAGAACTCTAGTCTCACTCAGCCGATGAACAATCTGGCTGGCGTCGGAACTGGTATGCTCCAGGGTGCTCAGGATCTGAACAAGCGTGGTCCCGTTGAGTTCAACCACGCCATCAGCTATGTGAACAAGATCAAGAACCGCTTCTCAAGTGCGCCAGAGATCTACAAGCAGTTCCTCGAGATACTCCAAACTTACCAGCGGGAGTCAAAGCCTATTCAGGATGTCTATGGACAGGTTACTCAGTTGTTCAACACTGCACCAGATCTCTTGGAGGATTTCAAACAGTTCCTGCCGGAATCCGCCGCGCATGCCAAACAAGTAGCCGCGCAACGCCAGGCTGAAGAACAAGCACCTCTTAGCAATCTCCGTGGGGAACCTGCAGGTTTCACCTCCCAGACTCCTAACCGCGATGTCAAGATGCCTCCGCTGGGTCAGTTCAATGTCAAGGACCCCAAGGAAAGCAAGAAGCGTCGTGGTGGCCCAGGTGGTGTTGGCTCTATCTCGGGACCTGCCGGTTCCGAAGCTGCTCGCTTGGCTGAGGCAAACAGAGGTGGCCAGAGTTCGCAGTTCGGTAACGCTAGTAAGCGACCGAAGTATCACCACGGAAAGCCTTCTGTCGACATGGCTAATGTCTCTCCCACTTTGATTCCTGCTCTCCCAGAGCCTCTTCCTCCCTCGGTCTCCATGACTCCTAGCCAGGAAGAAATCGCGTTCTTTGACCGCGTGAAGAAGTTCATCGCCAACAAGCAAGTGTTCAGCGACTTCCTGAAGCTTTGCAACCTGTACACCACGGATCTCCTCGACCGCCACATCCTGGTCAAGAGGGCCGAGGGATACATCGGATCCAATGCTGAACTCATGAGCTGGTTCAGACGCTTTATGAGCGCCGAAGAGCCTGAGGATAAGATCATCGACCCCAAGGCGAACCCGGAATCAGGTGTGGTCAACCTGGCTCACTGCCGGTCTCTGGGACCGAGTTACCGACTTCTCCCCAAGCGCGAACGCCAAAAGCCATGCAGTGGGCGCGATCCACTTTGCAATGGTGTTCTTAATGATGACTGGGCCTCACATCCCACCTGGGCTTCGGAAGATTCTGGCTTTGTTGCGCACCGCAAGAACCAGTATGAAGACGCTTTGCATCGGATTGAGGAAGATCGCCACGATTACGATCACCACATTGAGGCTTGTACCCGTACCATCCAGCTGATTGAGCCCATCTGCCAGCAATTCCTTTACATGAGCGATGCGGAACGCCTGGCGTTCAAATTGCCACAAGGTCTCGGTGGTCAAAGCGAGGCAATTTATCAGCGTGTCATCAAGAAGATTTACGACCGTCAACGCGGTGAGAAAGTCATCCGAGACATGTTCCAACGTCCTTGCCACGTTCTTCCTATTGTCCTTTACCGCCTGAAGCAGAAGCTAGAGGAATGGAAGGCCTGCCAGCGCGAGTGGGACAAGGTCTGGCGCGAACAGATGCAGCGAGCATACTGGCGCAGTCTTGATCACCAAGCTATCGCAACCAAGCAAACCGACAAGAAGCTCTTTGTCGCCAAGAACATCCAGCAAGAACTGCAGACCAAGCTTGAGGATGCACAGGCTAGTCGCAAGAGCGGCCGGCCCCCGCCCAAGTTCCAGGCCGAATTCCAGTTCAACGATACTCAGGTCCTCCTGGACGCTGTCTACCTGCTTTTCCTGTACTTTGACCGCAACACCAATGGCTTTGGCGCTGATCCTCAGCGACTTATGAACTTTATCCGGGATTTCATTCCTACTTTCTTCGGCCTGGACCGTTACACCTTCAACCTGTACATGGACGAAGTCTACAACGCCATCAATGATGACGATGACACTTATGCCAATGATGATGTCTCGAACGGGAGCCGCAAGGGAGCGGACTTGCAGAAGCTGGATCTTCTGCGTGAGGCCCTTGAACGCGGAGGCCAGGCTGAGAAGCCCATTAAGGAGGATGTTCTGAACAACCATGACGAACCCCCTGTTGTCCAAGTTTCTTCCACCGTCTCTGAGTCCGAGGATTCCTTCGACGTGGCTGAACTGCGCTGGATGGAGCATCCCGGAAAGGGTAACTTCAACCTTGAGCATGAATACACACTCAACGAGAAGTACAAGAAGAAGGAGCACCACATGTACAGCAACCTGAACATCTACTGCTTCCTGCGTACTTTTGAGATCCTCTACTCGCGTCTTCTGCGCATCAAGGAGCAGGAGGAGTCTGCCCGCGAACAAGTCCGACGCGGTGTTCTACCCAAGGCTGCCCACGAGTTGTGTTTGATCGACCGATTCCCTGGTGATTTCTTCTATGATGTCGATCCCAAAGCCAACCTTTACAAGCAGATCGTGCGTATGTGCGAGGAGGTCATCAAGGGTGACATCGATCAGGTTCACCTGGAAGAGACCCTGCGTCGTTTCTACATGCAAAGCGGATACCTGCTCTACAATCTGGAGCGTATCTTCTCATCCATTTCCAAGTTCGTGGCGTCTATCTTCACCGGGGACTCTCGCGACCGCAGCTCCGACATTGTCAATCTCTTCTTCAAGGAACGGGAGAAGGAGGAGACTACCCACCACCAGGAGATTCAGTACCGCAAACAAGTTGAGCGACTGGTCAAGGATGGAGATATCTACCGCATTACTTTCGTGAGTTTTTCCTATTTTCAAACATGCCTTGGTAATAAAACTAACAAATCCTTCAGTACCCAACTGACCGCCGTGTCACCGTCCAAGTAATGACCAGCGAAGACACCACCCTCAACAACGACGACCTCACCCCAGAAGAGCGTTGGTCCTACTACGTGACCGCCTACTCGATGCGCGACCCAACCGAAGGCGTCCAATTCTCCAAGATGCGCATGCCCCTCCTGAAGCGCAACCTTCCTCCGAAACTCGAGGAAGACGAAGAGTACGACCGCTACTACCGCAGCCTTCAGCACCACGACGGCCTCACCATCCGCATCTGCGCCAACAACTACACCATGTTGTACCAACCACCCACCCACGACTGGTTCTGGCGCTCCAACGCCCCGATCCCGGAGAAAGACGCCGACGCCGACGCCATCAAGGCCCAAGTCGACGACCTCGCCAAGGAGCAGGCCGCGCTTCGCGAGAAGCGCCACGACCGCTTCGTCGAGAAGTTCGTCAACAACCCATCCTGGGCCCGCGGTCTGAGCAAGGACCAGGTGGATGAGAGCAACCAGCGCTTCCGGTCCTGGGTCAACGGTACCCTCTCTGATAGTCCCGCTCCGGGCCGTGAGGGATCTGCGTCTGGTTCTGGCTCCGCGGCCCCCGCCAATGCGGAGGCGGAGAAGGACGATGGCGGAGACGTTGAGATGACCGATGCCGAGCCCACCGAGGCGTAGGGTGGTTGCGTTGGTGTAACTTTTACGACGGGTCAGTCTCCCCCCATTTGGGGGGACTGACATGCATTATTGTTGATTGTGGGAAGGGGGACGGCGTACGATGAGGAAATTGCGATGAATAGTTCTTCTTCTTCCTTTTTTTTTAAAAACAATTTCCGTAGTTTTGTATTTGTATCTTCGTTTCTTTTTTTTTCTTCAAGTATCTCTTACTTTATTCTCACAAATGAAATGGCCATAGAGAGATTGGTCTGTTTATTCTTAATTCAATTCACTTCGATTTGTATGATTGCTTTCAGATCCTCATAACTTCCTGTAGATCATATTCCATATCCTAATTCGGCGATCCACTCGAACTCCTGGGGTAAGAAAGAAAATGAGAATCCTCCAGATCGTCGGCTTATCTTACTGAATCGGTATAATCGGCATACTCGGTCTCACTAGCGGCAATACATATTTGTTAATATGAAATCTCCGTGTGGCCGAGCTGCATAGCCGATACTGGCCCGAGACGTGGAGTCGGGGGAAACTCGGTGGGATCTACGGAGTACTACTCCGTATGTTCTTTTTTTTGTTGTTGTATATTGTGATAGTTGGAATGATTGTGATATATCATTTGAATTTTAGTGATGAGAACATATCAAACTGAAAAAGAGGGTGTTCATAATGGCTATTATGCGGGTAGAAGAGAAAAAGGGGAGCGGAAAGCCGAGAGATGACCGAAGGCCGAGCGAACGCCGGGAAAACGCCATGGTTGACGTCATTATGAATGAATTTGTGCGATAAGCATCATCGAGGGGGAAATGGGGGAAATGGGGGAATTACGGGGGAATGAGATAGGAATAGGATGATATATATATCTGTGTATATAATGTAGATTAGAATTGAATTTGAAATGCAATTGGAATTGAAGGAAACTAAGCTATACAATATCCTCTACCCAGTATACACTACATAGCCCTACCAAATCTCAAACTTCCATTCTCCCGGAGCTGTCGGCCTCGCATTCCTTTGTGGAGACCTCTGCCCGTGGGGTTGAAGAAATTACTTATACCCCCAGATCCCCTTTTTTCTTCTTCACATCATTGACACTCTCCCCTCTTTTTTTCTGTATCATGTCTGCTTCGGCCCTATTGAAGAGCCGCGTGCGGCGCCCTTCGTACTTGAAGAAGCTCGCCAAACCCGAGGATCTCATTCACCACTTCCCCAATGGCACGTACATCGGCTGGTCCGGATTTACCGGTGTCGGTTACCCCAAGTATGTAATACAGACCATTGGATGTTGAGAACAGAACATTGACCTCAATCTAGGATGCTTCCCATTGCTCTCGCAGACCACGTCGAGAAGAACAATCTCCAGGGAAAGCTGAAGTACAACCTGTTTGTCGGTGCCTCCTCCGGCGCAGAGACCGAGAGCCGCTGGGCCCGCTTGAACATGATTGAGCGCCGCAGCCCTCACCAAGTCGGAAAGGAAATCGCCAAGGGAATCAACACCGGCGAGATCAAGTTCTTCGATAAGCATCTGAGCATGTTCCCCTCGGATTTGGTCTATGTAAGTCTTGACATCTCCAGAAGAAGAGAAAAAAAAAGCCCAATCAACCCGCTAACCTCTTCACTTCCATCAGGGCTGGTACACTCTGAACAAGCCCAAGCCCACAATCGATGTGGCCGTCATCGAGGCTTCCGCCATCACCGAGAACGGAGGCATCATCCCCGGTGCCTCCGTCGGTGCTTCACCCGAATTGATTCAGATGGCCGAGAAGGTCATCATCGAAGTGAACACCTCCATGCCCTCCTTCGAAGGCCTGCACGATATCACCTGCTCAGACCTACCCCCGGGCCGCAAGCCCTACCTCGTCATGGCCCCGGAGGACCGCATCGGAACAAGCTACATCCCCATCGACCCTGAGAAGGTCGTCGCGGTCGTAGAGTCCAACTACCCCGACCAAACCCTCCCCAACGCCCCCGAAGACGAAGGCTCCCAAGCCATCGCCTCGAACCTAATCGAATTCCTCAAGCACGAGGTCAAGCACGGCCGTCTCCCACCCAACCTCCTCCCGATCCAATCGGGCATCGGCAACATCGCCAACGCCGTCGTCGGAGGCCTCAGCAAGGGCGGCGCAGACTTCAAGAACCTAAAAGTCTGGACCGAAGTCCTGCAAGATTCCTTCCTCGACCTCTTCGACAGCGGCAACCTCGACTTCGCAACCGCAACCTCCATCCGCTTCTCCCCAGACGGCTTCAAGCGCTTCTACGATAACTGGGAGCGCTACGCCGGCAAGCTCCTCCTCCGCTCTCAACAAGTCTCCAACTCCCCGGAGATCATCCGTCGACTCGGCTGTATCGGCATGAACACGCCCGTCGAAGTCGACATCTACGCCCACGCCAACAGCACCTGCGTGATGGGATCGCGGATGCTGAACGGACTCGGCGGCTCCGCCGATTTCCTACGTAACTCCAAGTACAGTATCATGCACACTCCGTCGGCGCGTCCTACCAAGACCGATCCTACCGGTGTGAGCTGTATCGTTCCGTTCGCGACACACATCGATCAGACGGAGCATGATCTTGACGTTGTCGTTACCGAGCAGGGTCTTGCTGATGTTCGTGGGTTGTCGCCCAGGGAGCGTGCCCGGGTTATTATTAAGAATTGCTCCCACCCTGACTACACCCCTATTCTGACTGATTACCTTGATCGTGCGGAATTCGAGTGTCTGCGCAAGGGTATGGGTCATGAGCCGCATATGCTTTTCCAGGCATTTAACATGCACAAGAATCTGCAGGAGAAGGGTACTATGAAGATTGACTCTTGGGAGTAGATTTGAGGGTTGTGTGTGGTTGTGAATACCTTGTGTATTCAAATACGCGCTAGGTTAGGGCGTTTGGTATATCTATTAGCGGTTTCTGTATATATAGTACTCGGAATATAACCTTTTTCCTCTGGATTGGTTTGGTTGTAGATTAGTTCGTAATTGGGGTGGTGCATGGACGTCTAGGTAGACAAGTTACGCAGCTATGTCCGGGGTAATAAGCACGAGGCAGTATCACTTATCACCTGTAGTGGATTCCGACTACCTAGGTAACTATGTACTGATCTAGTGAAGTGCATAATAATATCTTGCTTAGTACTCGCATACGCATTAGACCAGAAAGGCATCAATTACGTCGAGAAGTTATCTCTGAGTCTGTAGTGATCTTATTTGCATCCCAATGGTTTATAGGATTGATTAGACGTATATACAAATCAAACGATATGTGCAAATAAATTGAATAGAAACCAGATCTTGCCACGCCAGACAGAACTCCTATATCAAGAAAGATATGGTATAATAACAATAAGAAACAAGCAATGCTGAAATACAAAAGCAAAAACGCCACCAAAAAGAAAGCGTGTAATCATATCAAACTTAATCCCCTTTTAGTCTCCATGTGTTATAAACACAGGCAATCCATTAAAAGATCAAAGTCCAGTAAGTCTATATCAAAGTCAGCACTAATCCCCTAATCCAAAGCATGAGCACCGTGGATAATATAACGTACCGACTCCAGAGCGACCCGAGAATACCAGGCTGTGCAGCCTCAGACTTGCGCTTTGCCCAGCCGCTCTCGACGTTGTAGTGCTTTACATCTTGTAACCCGGCGAAGAGGCCTCGTCCGGCTGTTGCGCGCTTTGGGGAGTTAGTTAATGGATACTAATGGTGTATAGTGGCAGTAGTATACGTACTCGATGTTGTTGAGCAGAATTCCGAACCCAGTAGTCTGCGCCGTAGTCATTTTGCAGACGGGCATGCTCGCTATCGGTGGTTTTGGATTGGGTGGGCATTTTGAGTTGTTGTTTGGTTTGGTTTGGTTTGGTTGGTTGTGTAGATGTAGATGTAGATGTAGCTTGGAAGTATCAAGTACCCGAAGTAGATATATAAGAATATTGTTGTGTGATGAACAAAACAAACCCCCTCGTGTAATATCACAGCCTTATATACATACACACACCACTTCCCATATCATAGCAACATACCAAGCCGCATAGCAAGTATGGCCTGACAGCATTGAACCAAACCATGTTTGTTCCGAGAGGCTGGGTCTCGGGACGTCGCCGTTACCCGTTTCTGGGGCATGACGATGGATAGCATGATCTATATCCCGGATTGATTTTATCCGGGTTGGATGCTTAGATATTGCTGGATGTGGTTGGTGGTTGGGATGATGACGTTGGATGTGGTGCGATTGCATGCGGATATTTCCGTTTTCTGTTTCTGGGGTTAGAGTATAGGTGGAGAATGAATCCTTTACCGATTGCTATTTGACATCAGATGATTGGGGGAAGGATTGGTGATGGTACTTGCGGTGTGCTGTGTGGCATGATCGGGTGGCACGGTGATGGTCAGATTCGAGCGGCAAAGGTAGGAAGAGGGAAGGTTCTACTTGATTTGATTTAACAAGCGTAGAATAACCTATTGACTTGGAGCTATTGTGTTATTATATTTTTAATCTGGTGCAACAGTCTTCACTTGACATCTTAAAAGCACATGTCTGTTGTGCCATCCAGGTGTTCAACTTCCGAAACTAGCACTTGGTATATTTAGATCATCATTTCTCTCTAAGATTTGAGTGTCCTATCGCAATAAAAGTGTTCGATCTTCTCTTCTACCGCCGCTGAGTCCTCCACTATACATCTATGCCCTTTCGGGGCTTGTCAGAACGAGGCGACATTCAATCGTACAACACACAAAGGGCATCCGCCCCAGGCAGACCACTGCACATAACTACAATGATCGAGAACATCCTAGCGAGTTAATCCATGAAGCCGTTAGTTTATACCAGTCCAACAAACTTATCCCTAGACCTAACCACTTTTTATGTGACGTTTCCCCACCCCCGCCTCCCCCTTGCACCCGACATCCATGTTCTCATGCGAGATTGTTCCGTACATCTTGAAAAGTCGACATATATATCAAAGACGAGGTAGGTAATTTGTAATCTTGTCGCGAGCGACACTTATCTAAGAATCAGAATGTAGATCCGAGAAACGCCGATCGTTGGCCAGCCATCGGGCTGGCAGCTGACATGCGGCTTCATGTTTCGTACGGAGTATTCTCCGTCGAGATACGAAAATCACCGAAAGGCACACCAGATATTACTGAACGAGCCTGAAGAGATGTCGGCCTTCATTGCCTGTCTCATTTGTTCCGGGGCAAGGATATTGGACCGGAGTTCATGACTTGTTCTGGCGTTCCTTGATGAGTTCTGATATATATATTCCGTTAGGCCGGTCGGCGATGCCAATACTCATTTACTTTCAAGTTGCCAGCGAAGAGAAAAAGTAATTGAAAACATCTTCAAACTATCTTTTTACATACATTAGTTGAGCTATGCTAGATTTGACTTGTACCTTTTGTATGGGGATGCCATACAAGAGGTACCTAATTCTGAAATGTATTGTCCAGAGAGAATTGACACAATATAGGAAGAGCCTACGATACTTCGAGATATTAGGGATACTATTTTGTAATTTGACATGCATTAGTCCTAGCTTAAAAGCAAGCCGTATTAGAAATAATGAAAATGTGATAATTGAGAAATCGAGGCGAAGCGAGAAGGCACCTGAGGATCGAGGCATACATTCCACCAAGTGACATTCTCCATGTGGCCAGTGTGATACGGATCTCTCCCGAATATCTGAGAATGTGGAATGCCATGGAACATACCTAAATGAGCCCTAATTTGACATATCAAAAAAGAAAACCTGAGTCATATGCAGGGAAAACTGGTCTGCAGAAATTTCCCCAGAACACACCGTTGAAACTTGGACCCTGGGAAACCTTTCACACATCTACAACAAAAGAAAACAAAAACCCAAATCACAAGGCTGATAGAAAACCGCCACAATACGGAGTAGTCTTTGCACGAATAGAACTGATTTTCCAGATACCAAATCCACAAGGCCACACGCCCCTGGAAGCCCCTGAATAACCTCAAAGAGGGTATTGCCAAGCCTCGACCTAAATGCCAACCCAAGTCTAGATCCGCTATTATCCTTGGCCTTTTGATCCATTGGAATTCGCAGATTGGCCAAGAATATTTCGGCGGTCTGGATCGTTGAGTTGTCTTTGATTTAGGCAGTTTCTTTGTGTTATACGAAGTACCGAGTACGATGGGCGTTATTCATTTACACAATCCGAACCAAGAACGTGGCAAAACTGGGCCTCAAATACATAATTACATCTTACATCACATTCTACCCAAACTCATTCAACGTCAATAATCCAATCTGTGGGGTAATTATCTGAAACAGACCAGACTAGCGAGTGAAAAACAACTGGTGCAAAACGGGCACAACACGTTTAATTCAGGAGTCAGACGCTAGCTATGGTAGTTCGATAAAAATAATACATAGCGGTAATCTCCGCAAGACACACTATCCTCGGCCGTGCCCCCCGTATCCGTGATCTACCCCATGGCCGAGTTTTGATCGCCAGTCAATGGGATCCAGACTCCCACCCTCATTGTGTCAACACTCTGTTCTACATGAAATAGTAGAGGACCTGTTCGTTATATACTTGCTGCTTCCATTGCTGGTGCGCCGTATATAAAACCGCAAACAAAGCACTATCAGTGTGGGTGTCGGTTATATCCGGTAACTACTCAGGCTACAGTGTTATTTTTATTTTGCTCTGGCAACGACCACACTAAGTAAATGCCTATGCCCCGAGTAGAAGGTGGTTCGTAGCCCACGCGGTCCCTTCCCATTCGGCGCGATTAATTAATTGAACAGTTCAAGCTTCGTGCCCCGTTTATTAACTGTTTTTGACTTTCAATTGGGCCGGGTGATCGGCCAGTTCATGAGTGCGTGTATGTGGCTAGCTGGATGGAGATCGTCAGGGGAGGTAGCGGAGTAGAAAACAGCGCATAGTTAACAACAAAGGGTATGTGTTGTTCCCATGGAGTAGAGTGTTGGAGTATGTTGATATAAAAACAATTTGGGTTGGGCGAAAACATGGGGATTGGAGAGAGTTGTTGTGATATGGGCTCGGTGGCAATCCGAGACATTGGTATCAAAGAGTATCAATACTGCGTACTCGTATGTTGTAGGTAATCCTTAAGATTGAATAATACCCGTATTGTGATTTTATAATATAGATCGGCAGGGCGGAAATTAGAGGCTGCATTTCAACCAATCAGAGTGCGAAATAAACCCCAATCCAACTGCCACCTTGCCATTTCGGGACTGGCCGAGGACGCTATGACAGCCCGCCCCACATGGCGCAGGAAGATAATTTCCTGTTTTCTTTGGTTTTTGGCTTTGGGCTCTTGACCGGATTTCTCTGTTTGATTTTTCAATGAGACATTGGGATGAAGCTATTCTATTGCTCCACACATTTTCTGGACCTTTGCTTTGGAGGCATTTCTTTGGGCTGGGTAACCGGCACCCGAGGGTTGAACGAGGGCTTGCCACCGAGTCAGCCACAGAGGGGCGGTAGTGGTACCTTACATGGCCTGACAGGATATATGAAACCTTGGCCTCGTTTTGGTACAATGTGGCTTTTTAAGCGGTAGGGAGTTGGGAAGCCGGAAGCTGGACGACCCTCACAGCGGTAAGGGGAAGACTATTCTGGGTGTGAGACAGGATCACTATTTTGGACGCTGGGGCCAAAGGCTGAGAGGAATAGGAGAGAAGGCAGTGGACGATCCGTGCGGCAGTGTATGTATTGATAATAATAGTGTTCGAATACGGGATATGGAGTACGGAGTACAGAATACAGAGTATTGGTTCCTATTGTAAGGTGAAATGACCGTTGGGCGAGAATATAATGTGTCTGTACCTGCGCATTATTATGATCTGACTCTTAGTCACTGTACCTGCATGCCCTGCCTGATATAACATCTGACTTGAATTTGCAAATGTACCCTGTACTATGTACTGTACAAAACAAATGTATACAAAAATACACCATGCAGTCTCCACTCTTGCCCGAGCCGTGTGGGCCAACCACAAGCAGCCAACCCTCGGGTGTTGAATAAACAGCCAATCAGATTGATCATGTCCCTGAAAACACATCTAGACTCGTCCAGGGGTAATCTTAGGGTAAATTAAAATTCAGAGGAAATTCACGATCGGTGGACCTGTATCTGTGCAAATCACACTGGGGCCCTTTTTTTAGGTCTTTTTTCTCCTTTTCTCTTTTTTCCCCCTAACTCCCCCGGTAACGATTTCTCCAACAAAAGGCCTTGCGTGCCCCCGATCACTCTCCTTCTACCTTCTCAACCCACGTTCCTTCGATTCTATACCACCGCTTCACTCGTTCAGCGGGCATTCATTCTTTGCGTGGATATTATCATTTCCATAATGAAGGGATCTATTTTCGCCGCCGCCGCCTTGGTCGGCTCTGCCATGGCCGACGGTGTTCACCGTCGCCATGACGCTTTCCACCAGCGTCGTGAGGCCTCCTCCAGCGTCTGGTCCTCCTCCGTCCCCGCCGCCGAGGAGACCTGTGGCTGCACCACCAAGGTCATCACCTACTACGGTGACGCTACCCTGGTCCCCGTTGAGACTATTGCTCCTCCCTCCTCCACCTCCACCCCCGTCCCCGAGTCCACCAGCACTCTCACCAGCACTGTGCACTCTACTAGCACCAGCACTCTGACCGTGACTGTGTCGGGCTCTTCCTCAGCCCCCGCCTCCACGGCCCCGGTTGCCTCTAGCACCGCCGTTGCCAGCACTCCCGCCGTTGAGCTGCCCACTCCCGGTGTCAGCACCTTCTCCACCACCGGTGTCTACACCATCCCGGCCACCACCATCACCGTCCACGACACCACCACTGTCTGCGGTGCCACCTCCACTGAGGTCCCCAGCGGTACCCACACCTACGGTGGTGTTACCACCATCGTCGAGACTGCCACCACTGTCGTCTGCCCTTACGCCACTGTCAAGCCCTCCGGCAGCACCGTGACCAGCGTCATTGAGACCACCACCTACGTCTGCCCCTCCGCTGGTACCTACACCGTTGTTCCTCCTACCACCACCACTGTGCCCACCAGCACCGTTCTGGTCTACCCCACCCCCCAGACCATTGTTCCCGGTACCTACACCCAGGAGGAGAACATCGTCACTGTGACCCGCACCGACTACACCTACATCTGCCCTGTTGCCACCAGCAGCCTGGCCTCGACCTCCGCCGCTGCTGTCCCCACCACCGTTGCTGCCACTACCACTGCTGCTCCCGTTGTCAGCACCAGCTCCGCCTCTAGCTCCGCCTCCAGTGTTGCCTCCAGCTCCTCCTCCACCACCTCCGCCGCTACCTCCACTGGTGTCCCCACCGTCCTCGGCGAGGGCCAGTACGGTATGACTTACTCTCCCTACACCGCTGGCGGTAACTGCAAGACCAAGCAGGAGGTTCTGTCCGACCTCAAGGTCATCAAGGGCAAGGGCTTCAACCTGATCCGTGTCTACTCCACCGACTGCAGCGGTCTCGAGTTCATCGGTGACGCCTGCAAGGAGCTCAGCCTCAGCATCATCATGGGTGTCTACATCGACGGCTCCGGTGTCTCCGCCGCCCAGGAGCAGGTCACTGCGATCTCCAAGTGGGCCGAGTGGGACATGGTCAAGCTGATCGTTGTCGGTAACGAGGCCATTCAGTCCGGCTACATCGATGCCGCTTCCCTGGCCTCCTTCATCAAGTCCGCCTCCTCCAGCTTCAAGGCTGCCGGCTACACCGGTGTCATCACCACCACTGAGCCCATCAACGTCTGGCAGCAGTACGGTGCTGCCACCCTTTGCGGCGCTGTCGACATCGTCGGTGCCAACATCCACCCCTTCTTCAACGCTGATGTCACCGCCGAGAAGGCCGGTGAGTTCACCAAGGGTGAGTTCGAGGAGCTCGAGAAGATCTGTGGTGGAAAGGACGTTATCAACCTCGAGACTGGCTGGCCCAACGCTGGTTCTCCTAACGGTGCTGCCATCCCTGGTACCGCTGAGCAGGCTACTGCCATCAAGTCCATCGCCAAGGCTGTTGGCTCCAAGTCCATCTTCTTCTCCTTCTCCGATGACCCCTGGAAGAACGCCGGTGAGTTCAACGTTGAGCAGCACTGGGGTTGCTCTGGAGTCTTCTAAGCGTGACGACTCTCCCATGGATTTTTGAATTTATTTTTGTTTAGTTCTGCAAATGCAAAACTTGTACAGGAGGACTAGGAGTTTTACCTTTCTCTGGCTTTGGTGGTGTGTCTACGGACTCCGATCGGCCCTTTCTTCCCTTCTTGGATTCTATTTTAAATTTGACTCCTGTGGTAGATACACCTTTTATTTGACGTTGTCTACTGACCTTGCACCTTTTTGATCTCCTTCCTGTTTTTAGTTTGTACATTTCTCATTTATGCCTTCTTACGAGTTTTGATTCTGGTAGTCTTTCCTTTGTAACGTAGTATGTACTACATACAGTATTTGCAGTGTCGGCTCTGTACTTTGAACTCAGGGTATCCCTCTCTTTCATTGCTTATGTTGAAAACCCCTCTTCCAACATCATTTGGCCCTCTTCGAGTTCTCATACGATCAGTTGTCCACTGACATCATGCAACTGCGCCCGAGACATTGGGGCGGTGCATACCGCCCCCAACACCGAGGCTCAACACACGTGAGATCAAACTAGCCTCTTCAGTTTCCCATCCCTCAGGATAAGGCTTTGAACCTCCCAAAGACAAAAAGCTGTGCCAAAGAATAAATATCGCTCCTTCTTTCCAGTCAGGAACCAAAACCAGAACCAGAACCAAATCGAATCCGAATCCAAACCACATCAACTCCCTTAATCTCTCACAATGGCATTCCCATTCGAATGCGAACCCTTCTACATACGCCCCTTCCTAATAGTCAAATCTATTACCGTGGTATTCTTCACAATATTGATCAACTTCGTCATCCCAATAGCCGTGGCATTGTTCATTATATCCGTCGTCGGCCTGGTGTTCTTTGCTATACTTGCCTTAGTGTTTGGATGGGTTCCGGATTCCGAGGAGATTAAAGCGAAGAAGGAAAAAGAGAAGAAGGAACGAGAACAGAAAGAGCGCAATCCCAAGGAAAATCAGAATAAGGGAAAGCCAGATGCAGAACTATTTAACACTCCTCTTCCCGCAACTGCGAGTGGTCCCGGTGGTACTACCTATGACCTGGAGAAGCGTCTTGAGATTGAGCTTGAACTTCTTGGGGAGATGGTTGTTGCGAGAAGGGAGAGGTTGGTGGCTTTGAGGATGACGCATTCCGGGGATGAGGCGGAGTATTTGGAGGTTTTGGAGAAGCTTGAATAATTGGTAGTACCTACGTAGGTACCTACCTAGGTAGCTATATGCTGCCTTCCGAGTTTGTTGGGTAACGGATAGCTATACTTCCTAAATAGGAAAGGTAGCCATCTGACTTTCCCCGGACCAGGGTTCTTCTAACTTTGAATGACTTCTCACCTTCCATCTTCTCTTCTCCATCCAAATCTCAGCTGTTACCAATATACTCCTATCACTTGTATCTCGAATCCAAAGTTCAGGGCACTGGTGTGTGTTGCTACGACTTCTATCAATCTTCTCTTCTCTCAAGACCCCAGCTATTACCAATATACCCCTATCACTTGTGTCTCGAACCGATTTGAATCAAATCCGACCCGAATCAACCAAATCCCACCTCGAACCCTCTCTTCTTGATCATCCATATACCCCTCGACATGGAGCAATTTGCAGATGAACTATTCGGAGACGGGTACCACGAATATCCCCTCCTTCTCCGTCCATTGTATGGAACTGTTATCCTCGTCATACAGGGTTCCAAGTTTTTCTTCTACTTTTTCTTGCCTGCTGTCGCCGCTTACGCCATCCTGATGGGAGCTGTTGCATTGCTAGTCAGTATAATTATACATATTGCAGATATGGCAGGGGAAAAACTGCGAAAGAACGACGATGGGACACGAAAGAAAAGTGACGACAATGATAGGGCCGGTGGCAGTGTCGAACGTCGTCTCGAGGCTGGCGAGATCAAATTTTGAGATTGGTGTCGACATCGTAAGGGATATTGGTGTCTTTGATCATTTATTGCTGGAGGATATGGGTAGAAAAGATGGCTAAAGGATGGGTCTCTTTTGCTCCGTTCTGTTTGGAAGTTTTGCGTCTACGGAATGTTTGTTCATGGAGTTTGTTGGATATCTCATTTGCAGAGGCCGTGTGTTATTGGGCTGTCTTCTCGAGTGGTCCGCCATCTGTCAAGGTCAAGCTGAGCCATGCGGAAAGAGGACCGATACACTAGGGATTATCTTTTATAATAGCTGCATCAGACTAAAGCTATTGATCGCTGTTTTATATTTTTAGGTAGACCAGGAAGCCTACGATTGCAAGGACAATTTGTGATATTCCAGAATTATATACCATTAACAGAATAGATAAATACAAGTGAAGCAATGGGCACAGTCCCAGGGCAATGATTCCCCTGCCCATGTTGCATCCTCATGTCAACTCAAAGGCATCATTGTTGACTAGGTAGGCCCATCCCTCCTTTTATCATATTGTAACTCCAAGCGAAAACATCTTATAGTGCTGTGCAAGTCTGTCATCCTTATTAGCATCTTGGATCAAACAAATGAGACTTGGTAGATACCGCGTCGGGGTCGCTAGGTACTTACACCATTGGGTCCGCAAGTAAGTCCCTCACAGCAGCATCCTTCGGCAGCGCAGTTAGCAGCGATACAGGCCATGGTGTCCTAGTAACATCGTTAGAAGTTGTTCCCCCGGGTTCTTCAGTATTTTAGTCATCGAGCAGACTCACGGATTGGCACACGATTTCGGCCTTAGGGTATGCTTCGGGGAGGGCGACAGTGAGAGTGGCGAGGAAGCCGAGGATAATGACGGAGGCGCGCATTTCGAATTGGTGGGAAATGGAAAGAATTGGAAATGGGGTAATCTAGAATTAAGACGAGGTCCAAATCAGCGACCGAGTCAAGTATAATAATAGAAATACGGTGAAAACGCCGCAATATGCGGGTTCAGACTTGATGCAAGGGCAAGGAAATGATGTAAAACAAAACATACATTGAGAAAAAGCAACAGTGAAGCGGGAAATAGTGAGATTGAACAACGGGGTATTTTTAATATCGAAACCAGAAAAGTAAAGACGAATGCATATCAGGCTCCATCGAAGTCTTATAGCTTGCAGGCGCACTGCAATGACACACGCCACGCACCAACACGAAGATCTATCAATGTCTCGCCTAAAACAGGGCCATTGGGGGATCTACAGGGGCAGCTGTGGGATCGATCGGCACTGATTGGATGATGGCTGGGGCCGCCTTGTCGTTCTCGCGGGCGGATGCCCTACAGCGGGGATTGTTTGCGTCAATGGATGCAACATCCGGATACATACGACATTGCTTAATCCTGTTTGATTGTAAATTAATGAATATTTAATTTAGTAGGGGGCTGTTTTTGCCTCCTGTTATATATAGCAGGAAATGGTGTGTAGAACAAAAACATAACAAGCTTACCCCCACTGACTTCATTCGGGAGTATGAAGTCATTGATAGTGGCGGATGGAGAAGTCCTTGTACGATTGTGCAACTTGGACCATGCCAGTGATCTAAAGTTGACGCTGTGCTCATAGTTCGAAGGACACAAGCATCGTGCGCCCCAGATGTGACTTGAATGGGGCTGTTGATAACGCGGCTGACGATGTCACCAGCCGCTTGGCATTGTAATTGTAAGGGGTACATGGTGGTGCACCAGCTGAGGGTTGTGTTCTTGCAGCCTTGGCGGTGACACAGGGAGCTTGCGTGGGCTCCCTAGATGGGAAGGGATATACTGCCTGGTGGGTCGAGGGGGCTGGGGTCATGACACTGGATTGGTGTACTGCGCTGGGGGTTTCGTGAGATATCATTTTAGGGAGATGAACACAAATTTGGGATGGGCGAAACAGCATACAACATAAGCAGCGGGCAATTGATAATTGATGTGGCGAACGTGATACATCACCTGGATATGGAAATTTGACACCTTGGGGCTCAGGAATTATCGAGATATGTGTTGAGGGGCCATCACTGGAAAGGCGAGGGGCAAGCTGCCAGTCAACCATAGCTTAGCTGATGTTAATAGTCTTGGAAAACATCATTTGATAGTTTCTACAAGTACGCTTTTCTCGGCTTGTTTGTATTTTTTGCGGCCTAGGCAGCTTAGCAGAGGCAACGCACGGCGTTCATTCCTTGCTACTCGATGGTTAAAGTTACTAAGCAGTGGAAGAGTTGCAAAACAGGTTAGCCCTTCTTTCAAGGTCCGCTTCTTTCTTCGAAAATGAATCCTTGTAAACGTTGGAAAATGGTGGCCATTATTTAAAATTCCCATGGAGCTTGGTGATTCTTGTGGTCAATCGCGGTTGCGGTGGGCGGGCGATCCGGGCGGGTCACTGGAGGACA
Source organism: Penicillium aurantiogriseum (assembly GCA_019977855.1). Lineage (NCBI taxonomy): Eukaryota > Fungi > Ascomycota > Eurotiomycetes > Eurotiales > Aspergillaceae > Penicillium > Penicillium aurantiogriseum. The sequence goes on along the minus strand of JAFCIW010000003.1, from coordinate 8,246,122 downwards.
GACAGTGTGTAAAAAGTGGCCAATTTGGCCAATTTGGCACTGTCAAAGCACGGCCATGTTTGTTTGGGTGACACGGTCAAATCTGGTCAATAGACGTATAGAATTGGCAGATATTAATTGAGGGATAGCTTGTTACGTGGTGTGGATTTTTACGCTTTGCTTACTGCGGTGTTTATTCTCGACGGCCGTGATGAGATTCAGACAATTCGACGGTCGCTTTTTTGTGTACAGCATGGATCGAAATCAGTTTCACCACTTTTCAAACCCTATCATGAACCACGCTAGCCCAATTATAGATTAGAGCAGATTCAAGCTTTGAATCGTATTGAAATATATCAATGCATGACAGAAGGTTCTTTGAATTACTTGTAATACGTTGGCCAAAAATACTAGAAGCTCGTAGGGGACAACGACCGGACACTTTATTCGAAATCTTCCTCAGTACTACCAGAAGAATACAAAAGTTGCTCCTCTTCCGAATAATCAGAGTTATTGTCCCGCAATTCGACCCCTTCGTTATCTAAGTCGTTATCCGAGTCGTTCTCTGGACTATTCCCCGAAGAAGATACGCTAATATCGCTTTGAGATACCCCGTTCGCAGGACTATCTCGTGGGCTTGTATGAGCCTCAAAATTCCAAGTCAGTTGCGATGGCCCCGAAGCAATCCAGGGACTCTCCTGTCTGATAATATCATCCCAATCAATATCATCCCAATCGGTCCCATGGAAACCATAGGAAGAATCAGAATTGTCATCGTCGTTCAGGCAAGCCCTTTTACTTCTAGGCTCATCTGAGCAGCTAGAAGTATTCTCAGAACTGCTCTCTCTTGCTCGTTTATACCCAGCTGAGGCGTCAGGTATAGGGGGTGTATCATTCGAATCTTTTGTTTTTGATTGATCAGCAACTGGAGTCAACCCTATTTGCTCTTTTCTTACTTGTTATATATATTTCATTATGTATGTTACCGGCTGCGTTGAAAATTCTTCCAAAGTTGTGACCACCTTCAGTGGTTGTTATATCGCCAGTTTCTTCAAGATTGTGGTCGAGCTGTTAGTAAACTTTACCCACGTAACTTAGTGAGTAACTAAATGGTACTTACGCAGTGAAGAATGACGATCTTCTGTAACAACACACCCCGGATTAGAGGCTATCTGAAGGCCGTGGTTTCCATCATTGAAGGAAGCGGATGCCATATTCGGACTACCGTCATCTCAAGGAGAGATGAACGTTGGAAGGGGATACTTGCTCTTTAGCTGAAAGCGGGGAACTTCTTAGGTTCACCGTCAGGTGATTTCGCGTCTCACCTATAGCCACTAGACCTGGCTGGAGGGTCCAAGGTCCGGACCCTCCACCCGGCCGGAACATTATGGCTCCGATCTGAGCTTCCAAATAGGAAGTATACACCGCTCTTCATAATGGGACAAATGCATATTCTTTCTCAAAGACTACATCATATACGCGCCAAGCTACAATCTCTTTGAATAAGTGTAAGAATAGACTTGTAGTATTGGTTAACTATCACAAAGCCAACCAGCACGACATTCTTACCTATAACCAGTGTCCATGGACTAACTTACTACAGCCAGATTGTCTTGCAGAATAGCATTACCCTAAAAGTGCTTGGCTATTGAATATTTGTACACAATCAAGCTAAACTACCAGTATATCATGGCGTCTATAAGGAGAGCCCCTCTGTGTAGACCATCATCTAACTCCGAGTTCTTATCAATCTCTTCATCACAATTCAATGTTTTGCCAGAAAGAATGCTGACCAATTCCCTGAAAGGCAGTTATAGTGTTAGTTCATCCAGAAGGACTCTCCATCGAATCCTAATTATCCCATACCCAGTTCTTCCCAAACCCCAATCTAACAACATCCATCCGAGACGGCTTCAAACCCAAACCCAGGCTGGCTGCATGCAAGACAATAACCGGCCATCCAGCGAATGGCTTCCATGAAGGCGTTTCAACTGTTAAGCCGCCATCATCGACCTGGAAGACACCCATCTTGTCTTACTGCATGAAAGCAGCAAAGTTTTAGCTACCAACTATGGCCAGACGCACGATTCGACGGTTGATTCTATTAAGCGAGTATATGGGAGTTTTGCGAGACAAGAAACAGAACCTTCTAGAAGTTTCTGTTGGAATGTAAACATTTTTCTGGGAGCCATCTGACGGAGCGGCATTGCCCCAGCATAGCGGCTCGGGAAGCGGGTACCAGTGGGAACGAGACTCGGTAGGTCCAGATCTGGCTTATGATTGGTTCCTAGTCGACATATGCTCCATGGCCACAAAGCTTGGCAGAGCCTGGAAACAATCCGAAATGCCAATTGGATGGATGTGAAGCTTTGTTGATCTGCTCTTAATATATCTACCTTCCTACGTGTCGAAATATGACCTTTGTCTTATTCGTCTATTTGCGCCGTGAGGTCCTCTTCGGGGTTCTCTGTCTTTCTCCAGGGAATGCAAGGAGCAAAATGCGCTACCTAGTGACCTACGAGACGTTTCCTGGGCTTATTTGATGTGCCCAAGTAATCTTAAATCAAGAAATGAGGTCATTCAAGAGGCCATCGGTCATTTTCAGCACATTTGAAGGAAAACTGTGAAGCCTGCTCTATCATTTCCTTCCTACTACAGGTCATCGCAATCACCTTCGAGGTCTGCTATATTATGTGGCGGGCATTCCATCGGTTGAGTTGGTAGAGGCTCTGACACGTAGTTTTCCGGTACATAGTGAACAATCTCCACAAATTCAACATGCCGCGGTTCATATCCGATCATCCCAAGATCTTCCAGCTGGCCAAAGAAATATGACATGATATCCAGAGGTGTTCTCCCCCTGGATCATACCTCACTTTTTCTTTATAGATTCGTTCTCCTTCCTCGTTGACAAATTTGATGAAGTAAACAAACCGCCTGGCAGTTTGTCCCTGGTACTCACAAGTGCCCTCTTTCCACATCACAGGAGTTTGAGCCTTGAGCGCCGCCGAGGGATACTCAATGGGGTCTTCACCATCGATGTGCCAGCGGGGTAATACGCTAAACTTTTCAAGAGAGGAAATAGTCGCTGGATCCAAGTCTACAGGGAAGTAGATTGTCAGGACCTCATAAAGCATAGGAGGAGACATCGGGTGGGCTGCTATGATGTGCCCCCTATCCGGGAGCAGGCAGTAAAATTCTCGGCTCCATGAGCGAGTTGCAAGAGCTTCCTCTAATCGGAGATAAAGTTCCGACGTACAAAACTCTTCCCTGTCTCTGCTGCCTCTCCACTCTAGTATTTGATTAATTTTTGGACATTTAAAAGACGATATAGCAAGCATCTTTCAAGTCAATAGTGTAATACTGCGTACCGATAATCAACCACTCAATATTCCTCAGCTCCTGCGGACGGCCTCGGGCGACACCGGTGCACTCTTGGAGTTTTTGTATCTCTTGGAGGACGGCAAAAATTTCATCGCTATTGGGAATGACACCATTGGGTGCATCTTTGAGCGATATCCATTCTAGAATTCGACGGTTTTCGGGCATTTTGGCTGGAAATGGATCTTTGGAGTTTTTTTTTTCATTGTCTTGGGATTATTTCTCCCGGTGCGTCCGCTTGATCGAGTGGTGACAGGCATAGGACCTTGGAATGAAAGAAAGATGTAAATGTCAAAGTGCAAGGTCGGACTCTTCTTATACGGTATTGGGTGTCAAACGAAATGGTATCGTAAAATAGGGGTTACCAGCGATGGTGTTCAAGTCTCTGTATTTCTGTATCCACTCTCCTAGCAATTTATATGGAGCGGTGATTGTATAACATAAATTACAAAACATGAAGGATAAATCAATCCTCCGGTATACTGAGTATGTCGAGTCCATTATTCCAACAGCTTGGCAGAGCCTGGAAATAATGGCATCGTCTTATTATTTGGGCATGGATATGATACTAATGGTTTCTAGCGAGAGATGTCCTAGTTCAAGAGAATTAGCAAAATCGACACCTACTTTGTAAGATTTGACGCAAACCTTTTTCATGTGTTTTGATTGTGGGCTTTCATCACGGATATGAGATATAATTTCTGACCCGATGACTTTCTTGGCCTTGGGGATAGAATTCTTAGTGTGTGTGTGTGTGCGTGTGTGTGGCAACTACTGAATCATATACACCCTGCTTTTTCATAAAACAACAACATGATACCTACATAACAATAAGGAACCAACTCTCAACCATGACAACTACCCAACCCATCCATACACCTCAGCCAGCCGGAGCTTAGGTACTTCTGAGTGCGAACTAAGAACTCGGCTCCTCAAACACCTGCGTCCACGGCGCCGCCTCCCCAAAGTTCGGTGTCCCATCACTATTACTCCCCACCGGCTGCACCATCGTATACCGACTATCATCGCACGCTCCCTCACTTTTCGTCGTCGCATGGAAGGCAGTCCACACCTCCGTTCCATCCGGACTCTGGAAGAAGCTATTATGTCCCGTGCCGTAGTTCCCATTGCTCGAGTCCAGTAGACATCCATCTGATTTCGTCCACGCACTCGCCTGGGTGGGGTTCGTCTTGCCATCCCAGGTCAGACTGGCTAGGCAGTAGTATTGTGTCCAGCAGTAGGAAGCGGAGTATATGATCCGCGTCTGTCCGTTTGTGTACAATGCCGCGGGACCTTCCTGCACGGGGGTGCCGTGGATTTCGAAGTCTTCGGTTGGTTCCGAGATGACGGTGATGTCGCCCGTGACGGAGATGAAGTCGTCGCCGAGCTTTTGCATGCAGAGCGACTGGTAGGTGACGCCATGGAAGCAGGAGAAGACGAGGAAGTTGCCGTATTCATTGAAGCGGGCGACGGTCGCGTCGATGCCCCATTCTGTTGTTAGCTGGGCCCCGTAGGTCCAGGAGTCCCAGGGGGTGCTACCTCCTACACCTCATAGTTAGTCATTCAATTCTCCCCTCGTTATATAAAGGAATAGAATTGATGGTCGGGGCCACAGGGAACGGGGCTAGGTGGGTATCCATACCAGCTAGAACGTGCGATCTCTGCCCATCCAGGTTATCCGCATTCCCAGCAGTGTAGTAGATATACCATTTATCGCCGAGATAGTGCAGCTCTGGGGCCCAATTATTGCAGCATCGCGAGGTGTCCTCGGTCGAATAGACGACCTTCTTCTCGCCGTCCTTCAGACCCTCGATGCTGGTCGCCCGGGTAATTTGCACGTCTGCCCATGATGTCGTCAGGAGGTAGTAGTATCCACCTGAGTAGACGAGACTGGGATCGCTGCCTCCGGGGTTTCGGATGGGGTTGGTGAATGCGGAGGCGAGGGCCCCGAAGGAGACGATCGCCTTTATTAGTGAGGAGATGATGCGCGCCATTGTCGTGGTCCGGTCCAGTTCGGTTGTCGATGCTGGTTGGATCTATTGATGTAACGATCAATCCCTGCCCCTCTTATATACCTTTTCTCCGTGTCTTTCCAAGACTGCCCAGCCATTACAACGACGAGCCTTCCGGCAGAAGGCGATGAACCCCACCAGAAAGTGACCATTCGAATCCCTTCGTCCTCATCGCGAGGCGTGGTGTCGGTGGGCGAAGCAGCCTCCGGGCTAGGACTATTCCACCGGAGACCCTCCCTCTCTACCATATTAGTCCACCACTCAGTACGGTTTTCTTTGGCTTGGGACGTTCTCTCGGCCCCGCTTGGTTTAAGACCCGTCCATACATAGTTGCTAATTTGATAGAGGTGCTTTCTCCGGGGAGACACTCATGTAGGTTTCTACGTAGGTACGGAGGTGGGGCATAGGCCAAGTCCGGTGGCACGCTCTACGTTGGTGTGTCTTCCCGGGTGGTTTGCAGGGTTTGCACTTCGTTACGGCCTCAGGCAGAGAGGCACTTTCGGTGTAAATCACAGTATTTTACCACTAGTTGGTTAGGATTTTTATTAATGACGGGGCCTAAGCCTGTGAAATCGAGACTGGAAGAGGAACAATAATGGTGGCCCACTATTGTTGAATGGGGCTTCAAAGATGCTCTTGATATGGAAGGGTCCAGTTAGTCGCGACCCATGAACTTATTAGCACCAATGTTAATGTCCAGTCACTATATGTCTAGAGAAATTCGCAGTCCTAGCATGCGTTATGGAAAACTTGGGAACAGGTGCTTTATAACAATGACTCGGTTGTGATTGTGTTAATGTTAGGTTTCTTGGCTTTGACGTCGATCGAAGGCGTCAAAGCTGTCTCTGTAGCCTGACTCTGTGGTTGTAATCCAGCGATTATCTAATGTTCCGCGTCCTTGGAATCGGACAAGATACTTTGTCCGTTGGGCTCTCGTTCCGTCGTGTCGGGGGTGGCCCGCGTTTCTTGTTCGTCGAACTTGGATGGACTGGATGGCTTGGGGTCCTATGTGTGAGATGAATGCGAATTTTGGTGTAGAAAGTTCCCAACTTGTTTCAAGAAACTTTGGGGTGCGATTTGGCTACAAGAAGCTCTGGACTTGACGCAAGAAGTCCTAGTTCTGCATTATCGCATTATCCCGAATCCTGAAGGGAGATCTGATTTCTTTCAAGGTTCCTAACAACATAAGAATGCCTTCGAGATAGTACTCTTAAACGGTATTTGACTGCCACAGAATGGCAGGCTCTGTGGCAAGTCCGAGTTTCCTTGTCTTGACGCTAGGCGATTTAGAACCCATTGGTCCTCCGGTGCATTATTGGCAATTAAGTCTTCTCTCGCTGCGATGGAAGAGACATTGCCGCAAAGAAACAGGAAGTGGCGTCCGAGAACAAACCGCGTCATTATCGGTGGATTCGTAGACCGCGTCGAATGAAGATGAGATGGACCGTTGAAAAGTTAGGATCGTGACTTGCTGCAGAATGGCAACTGCAGTGGGTATTTTACCGCCCATTGTCCATCGACACAATGTTGTCGGAGGAATATCGTCTCCTCGTATGTTGAAAAAAGCCCATATATGCACCCGAATCCTTGCGTATACTGGGAGGGCCGACCCAACAGAACTTGGAACCGAGATTCAGAGCGGCTGATGATCTTATCGTTAGGGAGTCCGGCGATTTTGCAGGGTTTTACCCAAGAGGTCTTGATTTCACCAATGGTCTTCCAAGAATTGGTCTACCGGACAAGGTGAAGAAGCTTTCTGTAAACAGAGATAACAATTAGTATGATACAGCAAGTTCAAGCTGTATGATTTGGAGAAAATACCAGATAGTGATCCCCTAACCTCTTCCGGTTGAGACTGTGCTGAGGGAGCAAAGGAAGATAAGGAGAAAAGAGAAACAGGAGAAGGAGAAGGAGGAGAAGGTGGGGGGGGAGGTGTTCGTGCCTTGGCCCGCAGCAGTTTTGTTTGGATCAAGATTTCTTAGGACACATATATCACTTGGCCCATTACTTGGGTAGGACGTAAGTACGTTCCAACTGTCCCAAAAGTGAAATAGAATACGGGTTCTCCCCGTCTATAAAAATTCCCATTGCCAAAGCCGTGTTACACGATGAGCATGTAGACACACAAATTGTTGGAATAATCAGAACCTAACACCTAGGCGGCCAGACAATAAACGCCCACTGTCGATGTATACGACCTTGGAAGTTGCACTGATAAGGTTGCAGTAGGTGGGTCCAATAAGTGGGTCCAGATCATCTATGGTAGAAATAGTGGGGCCGGGGGGATTTATGTAAAGTTAAGGTTATTCCTAGCAATACCCGGGTAGTGCAGTAGTTAAGAGCAATGTCAAACTTGCAAGGTTGCCCTCTTAACGAGCCACAGGCCTGGGTTCGATCCCCCTTGGAACCAAAGTTCGCGGTCAGATGGCGTAAAAGCGATGTATCGCTGGGGATCCCTCTTCTTTTTGTCTCTTTTTTTGCTTTAAAATTAAAATTGATTCCAATGAGGAAATAAGCAAATGAATGTATGTATAACTTATGGTTTAGGCTGAACATGTAGCTATCTAGGTTGTAGACCATTTACCTTAAGATACCTGGTCTAGGGACGGGGTATTTATATAAAGTTAAGGTTATTCCTAGCAATAACCCGGGGTAGTGCAGTAGTTAAGAGCAATGTCAAACTTGCAAGGTTGCCCTCTTAACGAGCCACAGGCCTGGGTTCGATCCCCCTTGGAACCAAAGTTCGCGGTCAGATGGCGTAAAAGCGATGTATCGCTGGGGATCACCTCTTCTTTCCTTTTTTACCTCTTCAAAAAGTGACTATGATATTCCAAATTGAAATCCCAGAAGATGAGGCTTTGGGGATTAAATTGCCATTGCAATAAATCCAAGACACTGCACGGTGTGATCTTGCAGATCACGAAATATTGTTTACTGTTGGGGAGAAGATGTTGGCCCATTCAAACTTTCCGCTCCCACAAATTCCAGCCATACGTCCGTCCAACCTTTCGCCCACTACATATTGCCAATCACGAGACTCGTCCTTTCCACCCACCACCCTGCTATCGATAGTAGGATCAGCCATTGCTGAGGAAGCCATTACCGGTGGATCCCAGGCCGCGGCCGGAGAATTCCCTTACCAAGTTTCCGTTCAAACCTCCTCCCACAAATGCGGTGAATCTATTATCGATAATGATCATATCCCAACTGCCGCTCACTGCGTAGGTGGATTATCCGCAGATCGCCTGAGAATCCGGGCGGGTTCAAACCGGCACGACTCGGGTGGGAAGCTGGTCAAGGTGGCTAAAGTCACGCAACACTCGGAGTTCGACGCGAAAACAATCAAGAATGACATCGCTGTCCTCAAGCTGGCCTCGAGCCTAGACTTTGAGGCTGCCATCCCAGCTGTGACATTTCCATCCTCAGCGGACGATACGCCGCAGGTGGGGGCCAGGTTCTCTGTCACTGGCTGGGAAGTGCTTCTGCTGGAGGAGGCTCTATCCCCTCAAACCTCTTGGTTGCGTACGTCCACATTGTTGACCACGAGAAATGCGCGGAGGAATATGTGAATCTCCATGAAGTGATGACTCCGTGATCTGTGCTGGTGTCCAGTTTGGAGGAAAGGATTCTTGCCAGGCAGACAGTGATGGTCCACTTGTTGATGCTAGCTCTAAGAAGCAGGTTGGAGTTGTTTCGTGGGGCTTTGGATGTGGAAAACACAACCAAGCTGGTGTTTATGCTAACACCGCGGCTTATCTTGATTGGATTCAGGGGCCGTTCTATTAGTCTAGATCCATTGGAAAGACGAAATACCGCATTTTTGTTGTTAGTTCTTCAAAGGAATCCGAGAGGTCTTCCCACGAGTTTAACACCGCCATCTCTGTACATTTATACCGCTCTTACCAATGGCCTTCGGCTTCTCGATCGGAAAATGTGCACAGAATTTAATTCACAGATATGCGACTCCAAGAGTCATCATGTTAGTTTCTTTGCCGCCTCAAGGTGTTCTAAATTAACCTACCGGGGTTAGTCTTCTACAAAAGTAATACAGCCTTTGTAATGTAAGAAGTGGATCACCAATTCTCCACCACCCCTTCGAGATCCCTCCCTAGAACATTCCACGGGCCAATACGGTACATTACTATATAATGACTCATTAGAAATGAAATCCCAATATATTTTATACTGCGATAAATAAGGAATCAAGGCCTAGATAATGACAGAAAGCATTATCGCTTAACATCTGGGAGTCTCGAGTTCAAGTTTTTCTGAAATGTGAGAGGCACGAACATAAACAGTGTGCAATTTGGATCCAAGACGTCAGAGAGAAATTCTGCGATGTCAGCTATGTCTACAAGCTAGGATCTGTCGCTGTCGACGCTACCAACGCATACATGAGTGGTCGTCGATCGCTCCCTAGCAACGATGCTCCTCCGAGCATCAAGGATATGCTCAAGCTGAGTGGCTACAGCTATAATCCTGTTGAGATCACTACTCTTCCTACTGATGGAATCAAGAGAAGAGACAATGAGCCATATCTGCTTTCGCGTCATATATATAGGGTACATATGTATCTATAGATACCAGATTTTAGGCCGCGGATACAAATTTCCCGATCGGGGTGCCGCCACTTTATGAGGGCGCCCAGGATCCTACTCACTAAGTATTTCACAGTACAGGGTGATTGCTCAGTGAGCGCTCAGGGTATACTCAGTTAGCGGCTGGAAGGATGCATAGTTAGTAAATTCAATGTTCTGCTATTTGCCGAGCGAAGCGAAGCAAAATTAAACGATGTGGCATTCACCTTGGCCAACACTAAGATCGATCAAAAATCGATCGGCGTGGGTGCACAGGCCCCTAGATATATCATATATCAACCATGTGGATGCACCCGTCAGCCAGCCATCGCATTTATTCTGATGCAGTCGCTCTGCCTGTACTACATTGTATGCAGTCAGACTCATCTCCACGCTTTATAGACCCACTTAGGCATGAATATTAGAAATTTTCAAAAACTTCCGGGCTTCCAAATCTTGAAGAAGCCTCGTTTCCCCTTCATAGGTGGAAAGATCGGCGACCGCATGACGTCGTTGGGCCGAACGGCTGTGAATCAGTTTCACTACTCCGTTCTCTAGGTGTTTGCTTCTATACCAGGTGTTCATTCGCCTATGCCCTATTCAAATACAACCAATATCGAAGCTTTCTGCTTCCAGCATTCGCCTCCCATATTAAGCCCGGTGTTGCCCGTTCTCAGCTACAAAATGAATCACCCCACCTGAATGCATGAACCTAAATACATTACATCACCACATGCATAGAAACCCCGAAGCAGATTTTGCAATTATAGTATCCTTACCCTGCGGGGATCTAGTCTAGAAAGTGTATAAAAGGACTCTTCTCGCTCTCCCATTCTATAATTCTTCCTAACCTAAATCTAGTTACCTCGACAAAGAAATATCCACAACGATCTTTCCTACTCATAAGCACCGAGAGCCATGTCTTACCTCCAAGAAATCACTGTAAGTACATCCCGCCACAAGAATAGTCCACGTATCATTAACACCCTTCTTAGGTAGCCTACGGCGACCATGCCAGTGAGGAGCCCTCTGATTCTATCGAAGTCATTGATAACAAGAGCGGCGATATCAACCAAGGTTTCCATGGAAAGTAAGTGGAGTCCTTTTATACCCTCCCACTACCTATTAGATAAATGCAGAAGCACTAACATTCTCTTTCGTTCGTTGGAAGATATGTCTGGCTTGTTCCGTTGTACATCAACACCCCTGGATGTACCGATATCTCTGTTATGATTCAATCTGGCGGCCATGTATTCTGGGATGATCTTGCTAAAGGTGCGGGAGGAGACTACCGGTACCTGTACTTTAAGGGCCATGGTAGCCATAGAATAGGTCGTGTTGCGCTGGTCCGCAGTGACCGGAGGATCGACTTTAGTTGGGTCGACCGCCTCGGCTGGAATGGATTTACCTCTGATATCAATGAAGGTCGGCACGGGGATTACCTCTATATCATATGGAAGTGGGTCTAAGAAGGATTGGCTATCTCTATTTCAGCTGTCTGCTTTGATCCTGTTGTCTAAAGCATTTTGAGCTACTGTGAATGAGATTTTACCCTGGCTTCGAAAATACTACAGAAATTTGCCATGCATTGCAGCATTTCTTATGAGAAGATCCGAGGGCTCCACATACTTGGAACCTATGGAAGACATCTTCAGCTTGTACTAATGAGGTGGCTCGAAAATCATTTTTCCGAGCGGAGCGAAGCAAATAATATAGGCAATATAGTCAAGAGTCTATGCAATAGTCTAGGCGGCTCTTATAAAAAAACTAATTCGAGGCCGTTACTAGGCTGATTAGAATGATTTAAATCTATATAAAAATACAGAGTTTTGCTATATATGCCGGAATTAGAGGATTTGATATTGAGGGATATAATATAGGTTCTATAAGGGGATGTTAGATGTCTAGGTGCCTAAATGTCAATGGGTGTGACACAATCGAGCTTGAAGTTCGGGGTATAAAGCTTGACCTCCCTAGCTGTAATGTCACTCTTGTTACGCAACATGTTTGTGGCGAAGCCACCAAGACCGCACGGCGACGTAGCTCAGGCCCGAAGATTTCGTCAAGGTTGATTTCCACCTGTGCGTGGATGTAAGGAATGATGTCACTAGGTTCAACGTCTCTGGCCTCGCCCGAGACGGTGTAACTGCTCAGGAATACGACAAACTCGATGCCAGCGGATTTCAAAGCTTCAAGGGTGGTCTTCATGTGTTCTGAAGAGCCGAAGGCGAGATGGATGAAGGCGCGCTTGGCTCTGGATTCATTGACGGCCGCAGCGACGGAACCGGGGCCTGTCAGGTCGGTTTGGATTCTCTTGAAACCCCCCGGCTTGCTCTTGCTCCGAGCTTAGACCCGGAATGGGCTTCTTCGGATCGTGCATAGCTAGGACAACCTTAGCTCCATGCTCTTGGGCAGTGCGGGCTGCGATAGAACCGACGTTTTACCCAGTGAGCAAAGAGCGGCAAGAGGTGAGCACTAAAGCGGAAAGGGAAAGTCATGTCGCGCGGCCTAAAATCCGGTGTATATGTGTGAAATCCCCCCACGATGTTGGTTGCTGGCGGACCTGCCTATTCCGGAAACGAACCGCCCCGTTCCTAATTAGGAAACTTTCTCAACTTTTGCTCGATGGCCAGATGATATTCATGAACAAAGCTTTTGTAATCCGGTTAAATAAATGCTATAAAAGCTCTTTCGTCTACTTTTCTGTCTTGTGTTATTATCTATTTATTTTTCTGGTTCTTGAGTTATTCGGTCTATTTAACAGCACAACCATGTCTATTGGAGTGAAAGATAGTCCACACACTACAATCTATGAAGGTCAACCTCGCCAACATGAAAACCAATCTTCGTCATCATCTGAGTCGTCTTGCCAGATTGATGACGAAAAATGGAATCACCCACGATCTAACATAGCAAAGACACTGGCAACATTCTGGAGCTTCCTAATAATGGGAGCAAATGACTCCGCATATGGCGTAAGATCCCATCTAGATATATAGCCATGGCAGTTTGAAACTTATACTAATCGAATACAACGATTTAGCCACTCCTCCCATACGTACGTCAACCCCTACGCCTCAAATCCCCCTCCCCCTTCTAACACATTCCCAGCTCGAATCCTACTACAACCTCTCTTACACAATCGTCTCCCTCGTCTTCCTATCTCCACTACTCGGCTATGCCACCGCCGCAATCGTGAATGAGCGAGCACACTGTGCCATAGGCCGACGGGGCGTAGCCTTCGTCTCATCATTGTGTCACCTGATAGCCTACATCTTGAACTGTGTGCATCCACCATACCCGATCCTCGTTGTGTCATTCATATTCGCAGGTCTGGGAAATGGCCTCGCGGACTCGGCATGGAATGCTTGGATTGGAAACCTCGATAATGCGAATCAATTACTTGGTCTGCTTCATGGATCTTATGGTGTAGGTGCTGTTATCAGCCCTCTCATTGCATCCCTACTTGTCGCGGATGCTGGGTTGCCATGGTATTACTTTTATTACATTATGGTAAGTTATACTTTGTCCATTATTGTGGGATGGTTTTGGCTCATGGTGATCGATTTTCATAGATTGGAGGCGCTACAATCGAGATTCTCGTCTGCGTTGCGTGTTTCTGGGATTCTACAGGAGCGTCATTCCGACTCGCTAAGAAACAACAACCCGGTGATACATCTGAGAAAGCAGGCTTGCGCAGGGTCCTATCTACAATGCCCTTTGCGCGAATTACTTGGATCTGCTCAATCTTCTTACTTGGATACGTTGGCGTCGAAGTAGCGCTAGGAGGATGGGTCGTGACATTTATGAAAGAAGTGAGACATGCCGCACCGTTCGCTAGCAGCATGACGTCTACGGGATTCTGGCTCGGGATAACCCTTGGACGGGTTATTCTTGGATTTGTGACTCCTTTGATTGGTGAGAAGATTGCCATCTCGGTAGGTTCCCCCATTACCTCTATTACGTTCAAGTTATACCACAAGCTCACTTTAAGTAGATCTATATCTCGCTCGAGATAGCATTTTGTCTCATCCTGTACCTGGTTCCGAACTTTTATGCTGGCGCAGTCGCGGTATCCCTGCAAGGGTTCTTTCTGGGTCCGTTGTTCCCAGCGGTTGTGATTGTTACCACAAAACTCTTGCCAAAGCACTTGCATGTCAGCGCCATTGGGTTTGCGGCAGCCTTTGGTGGCGGTGGTGCGGCTGTGCTTCCGTTTATTGTCGGTGTACTTGCGCAGGCTAAGGGTGTGGAGGTTTTGATGCCGTTTATCATAGCGCTTTCGGGGGCAATGTTGCTTCTTTGGAATTGTCTTCCAAGAGTCCCGAGAGATAGCAGTGCATCGGCTAACAATAACCGTGAGGCTTGCTAGGGTAACATGGCGTATCACATGTAGGAACTGCAAGCCCAGGAGGTCGAGGACGGAGGTGTGGTGTGAACACTTCTAGTAAATAATGGGTGGAGACGATTACAAGCTGTAAATATTGAACTTCAGCCAGATAATGGAACTAGAAGTAGCATATTCCCCAAATATATACAGCATACAGACCACAAGACTAGTCGGGAGTAGGGCAAAGTCTAGAGATAAAAGGACATCAATCGAATCAATTACCAGTTGGTGTGCCGAGGGTGGAGATAGTCACTTACTCCACTAATTGTCGTGCTACGGTCACAAACCCCTCCTGAGAGCTAGTGATCAACATCGCCGATCGCAATTCTGCATCTCAATGTCTTGTAGTTTGTTCATGTTAGGAGATACCCGAGATCGAAGGGATATGGATGTGGTAATGAACGGTTCCTGTATAACCCACGTTGTTAGAGAGCAATTTGACATCTTTCCTGGCTCTGGCAAGGTTCAGAGGGCTGGACTGAGCTGAGCTGATAAAAAACAAAAACAAAAAAAAACGGGCCGTCTTCATCTCTTCACAGGGTCCACGATGAGATCATGCCCCGCGTCGTGTTTTTAGCTCAACGTACAGCCCACCATGGAGCTACGTATTTAACCTAAACCATTGCTGCCCGCGAGAGTTCGTGTCAATAAATTCCACTCTGTGAATATATCAATTACCACCATGGGTAAAGCCACAACCCTCGACATCGAATATGCCAGACTCATGGCCCGCAACCCAGAAGGAACCTTCCTATACATCCCACCTCCCTTCAAAAAGTTCCACCCCGGCTCGGTAGGCTTCTTCGACGAGAACGGCGGCTGGAACCAGATCACCGATCTCGGCAAGGAAGGACAATCCAAGACAGACGGCTTCACAGCGCTTGGCCGCACACTAAGCCGCGACGAGCCCACGGCATCGATGTGGAAGACCCGGTCCTCTGAGAGCGAAGATGGGAACCATGTCCGACTCTCGGCAGGATTGTCAGCTGCAGCTGCGGCTGCCGTTCCGATCGATGTTAGCGGCGACGGCAAGCACAAACACAGCGCTTCGGGGAAAGCGGGCCTGGTGACGGGTAGTCTGGTTAAGCGGGAGAAGATCCTGGCTCCGTTTGGGAAACCTGTTTCGAAGTGGGCGTCGGAGAATGCTAAAGCGCTTCTTGCGTCGGATTTTTCGACGGATATTGAGAAAAATGGACTTTGGATTATTCAGTCTGTTTGGGTTACTGATGAGTGTGCTATTCATATGACCAATAGCAAGGATAAGGAGATTGATGTTGGTTTGGATATTGCGGCTACTGGTGTTGGGAATGTTGGCGGTGGGGGTGGGACTTTTGAGAAGTTGCAGAATGAGGGTTGGACGACATATCAAGCTCAAGAGGTGAGGATTATTTTTTGGATGAGACTGTGTTTTGCTAATTCGGTCTAGGGGGATGAGGGACTTGTCGTATCATTCAGCGGATCACACTATAAGCCGCGTTTGTTCCAGAGATTCCGAAGCGATGTGAGTTTTGTTCCTACACGTATTAAGCCATTAAAGTCCACTTGGTGACTTCCAGCTAACCATGCTATAGCCTCTCAAACAATCCACAGCCGACAGCTACCTGCGCGGAGGCGGTGAGCTCGTCAATGAGTTGGATTTCGAAGTTGAGAGGATTGGAGTGAGCGACAGTGATATTGAGGAAGAAGAAGCAGCTGAGAAGAAGGAAGAAGAGAAGATACGGGCGGAATCCGACGCGAATAAGATTGCAATCCTGAGGAACACTAGTGTCACTCATGATGTCTAGTATAGGATATTGACAGTCAAAGCATATTCAATCCTCTTTGCCCCCTTCGCCCCTTGTTCATTCCGCTTAAAAGGCTAAATGAACGCCAAATATTAAATAGATTAATATGCAAACTAAAATTGCCAAGGGAAGAGCTGATTGCCTGAAAAGCAAATGACAAAGAAAAGGGGTTCCCACCTGAGCAAGGGTAATCAGATTTGCACCTATCTGATATTGCACATCCTCTTTTGATTCGGCCAATTTCCGGACCCTGGTATCTGAAGAATACAATCTACACTTGACTACTGACTAAAAGACTAAAAGTCACTGACTCGGAGACGAGCCGACGGTTAGCGCTGTTGAGTCCAGGTCCACTTCTCCGCATCTCCCCGGGATCTCGTGGAAAAGGATATCCGGGGGTGTCGCCGTGTCGGGATGCCGGAAAAAGAGAGGGGCTGATTGATTACAATTTTATAAAAACAGGTACCTCGAGATCCTACACAGCTCAACTTCCCTCTCGCCCGCGTTGATGGAGAAGACCACCCCATCATGGAAGACAAGCCCACAGGAGTTGTCATCGGACTCACTTCGGTACAAACCCTCTCCCATCAAATAACCACTTCAAAACCAACTAACCAAACCCCAGTCCAAACCATGGTGGAAAACAACCCACCTAATCCACCTAAACATCACAATAGCAAGCCTAATCCTCTTCTCCAGCACCTTCGGCTACGACATCTCCCTAATGAACAGCCTCCAATCCCTACCCCAATGGCAAACCTTCATGAACAACCCAGTAGGAATAAAACTGGGCTTCATAAACGCCCTCCAAAGCATAGGCAGCATCCTCTTCCTCCCCATCCAAGCATGGTCCGCCAACCGCTTCGGCCGCAAACCCACAATCCTAGCCGGATACATCTTCATCATCCTCGGCGTGGGACTGCAAGCCGCCGCCCAAAACCCCAATACATTCATCTACTCCCGTCTCGTGATCGGTATCGCCAGCGCCTGGTTCCAGTGCGCCGTCATCCTCGTCACGGAAATAGCATACCCGTCGCACCGCTCGCTCGTCACCGCCATCTACATGTGTCAGTACTATGCCGGGTCCTCGCTGTCAGCGTGGATTTCCTTCGGAATGAGGAATGTGCAGAGTAGCTGGGCCTGGCGTTTACCTGTTCTTATGCAGATTGCGTTGCCGATTCTCGCCTTACCTGGTACCTTGTTTGTGCCTGAATCCCCACGCTGGCTGCTTAGTTGCGGGCGGATCGAGCAGGCGCAGAGGATGCTGGTTAAGTTTCATGCTGGCGGGGATGCGGGTTCGCAGTTGGTGGCTTTTGAGATTGAGGAGATTAGCAGGGGTCTGGCGGCAGAGCGGAAGGCTCGACCAGAGGCGCGCTGGATTGATTGTGTTAGGACTCCTGGGAATCGGTATCGGCTTTTCCTAAGTGTTTCATTGGGTATTTTTGCTCAGTGGAATGGGGGGTAAGTGTGCATCCGGGCTTTACTGTTGTTTTACCGAGATGAAAAGATGAAATCGAAATCCATGGAGAGATCCCTTGCTGACTGCTTATCTGCTCTAGTGGTGTGGTGTCATACTACTTAACTCTCATTCTCGATACAATCGGTATAACCTCGACAACAGACCAGACCCTCATAAATGGCTTCCTCCAGCTCTGGAACCTGATAATGAGTGTGGTAGGCGCGTGTCTTGTCGACCGTGCTGGCCGCCGGATGCTCTTCATCACATCGACTGTGATAATGCTGTTCAGCTATATCTTCATCACTGCGTTATCGGGCAGCTTCACGACGACGGGTACCAGTGCCGTCGGGACAGCTGTCATCCCGTTCTTGTTCGTCTACTATGCGGGCTACGATATCGCTTTCACACCACTGCTTCTGGCGTACCCGGCTGAGATCTGGACGACCTCGCTACGTGCCAAGGGCGTTTCTATCGCCGTGATCTCGAATTATATAGCGCTGGTTTTCAATCAGCTTATTAACCCTATTGCGTTTGAAAGGATTTCTTGGAAATATTATTTTGTGTTTTTGGTCGTGCTGCTTGTTGTTTTGGTTGTTGTTTGGAAGACTTATCCTGAGACCAGGGGGAGGTCGCTTGAAGAGATTGCCTTTATTTTTGATGGGGAGGAGGCGCGTGTTACTGGTGGTGATGTGACCACGGAGAAAGGGCATAGTGGGATAATTGAACATCGATCATGAATGTTTGACGTGACACGTAGGAAAAGTTAAGATACATCAATCGTAGAATAGAGATAATAATTACTACCTCCGTAGTAAAGAGGTAATGTCTGCAACCCTTTGTCGAAGCGGATTACTTCGGGTTGTACTTGTCCTTCCAGATCCTATAGTATCCATTAGATTCAAACTCCACATCCTCAGTCGGTTGAACATACCATGAATTCCCAAGAGTAGGACACCCATTCTCCTCGGCAAGTCTGTAATACTTGGCCGCTTTGAACTATAACCACGTCAAGTCAGAATAGGCACACAATATACAGCTAAGCAGAGATCAAACGTACCTTGTCCTTCTTACCCCCGAATCCCTCGAGGTAACACCAACCCGCTTCATTCATGGCATCAGTGTCACCCAAATTCGCGGCAGTCTCATAATACTGTCTGGCAGCAGGAGGATCCTTTGCTATACCCCACCCATTGCGGAAGCAATTGGCCAATTCGAACATAGCGAGAACGAGTTCGCCTTTGGCGACTCCCCTTTCTTGACCCCAGCACGGAGGGCCTCCGCCTCAACCGCGGCGGAATTGGATGCAGCGGCGGAGAGATAAGTCACCGCGCGTGCAGGATCTACAGGACAACCCCATCCGTGTCTGGACATTTATTAGCATCTAGAAAACTCATAAACACCTAGACGTGGTATTACCGTAGTGCGAGGCCATAAAGAACCTGACTCAAGGGATTATTCGCGCCATTTGGATCGGCAAGTTGTCCGAACATGTGCGTTGACCGCTCGAGTTCTATAGTCCAAGTCAATCAACATATATCTCCAGCTGAATATAGAAAAAGAAGAAACTCACCACCAGCTTCATGCAGTCGAATCGCTTCTTGAATATTAATCTATAATCCGTTAGCCCCACATTCCAACCATAAGCGCAACCATCACGCAAATATATAAACAGTAACCACCTACATCTTCCTTTGGATCCAAACTGACCCGACTCTGACTCGAGCTCCTTGACCTAGCCTGCTCCAGCCCCAGTCCCAGACCTAGCGATGCCTCCCCCTCACCCTGGCGCCCCGGCAACGACGAGCCAGAATGCGCAAATTGCGGATTCTGCTGTACTAGCACAGTAGCCCTCTTCTCCCACAACGCCTCCCGCTCCTGCTTACTCGCGCCGTGATCGTCGTCGATCTGCGGCAGGTCCGCGGGGATATTAGCGGAGGAGTCACGCGAGTTACTGCGACTGCGATGGTCGAGATGTAGGAGGTTTGAGAGACGGCGCTCGCGACGGGGCGGAGATTGCGAGGAGGTAGAGGAGAGTCTGGGGGAGCGGTTGAAGAGTTGGAAGCTCCGGCGGGGAGACGTGGGCTCTTCTTGCGTTGGTGATGATAGGTATGGGGTTGGGTCGTTTGGGTTGGAGGGTGGGATTATTATCTCCTGGGTATGTGTGTCTGAACGGATGAGCTTGAACTCGGGTGCTGGGGGTGTTGGTGCATTTTGGGGTGGTTGGGTGCTGAGATCGTCGCGTTTGTTGAGGATATTGCGTAGTGAGGGCATGATGCTCATCTACTTGGCGGATGGGGGCGGGAGTGGATTCTGGGTCTTTTTCTCTGTGTGATAGTCGGGTGTAAGGTTAGGTGGGAGAGAGAATTGTCGAGAATACATGTAGGGCTGAGGATGAATGATATTAAAAATAACCACAAAGAATAAACAGTGGCTGTGTAGGCGCCAGTCCACGTCCACGGGCTGATGACTGGGGTCCGGGGTCTTGGCCAACGGCTGATGTCCCGTGTGCACACAAAGAATATATTAATACTGGAAAACCTGGGATATCCCTGGAATATCCCAGGGACAACTTGTATACAATAACATAGAATTCCCCAGATATATAGATCTATATCTTATCGCATTCTCCACGGTTCCGGGGGTGGCGTGCTGCATAGACCCTGCATGTCATAGGGCGCCTTGGGTGGACTCAGCCTTTGCCCTGAAATGGCCAGGGTTTACTTCCAAGCACATACTACATAAACTCTAGGTACCAGTCACATACATTCAATAGGCACTCTTGAGGATCTCTTTGTATCATATTCTGGTCAAAGTGTTCTACGATGAAACTGGTCCGGACAGATTCATATGCCAGGCATCAACCGGCGGGCATTTCCAACCCCAATTCGTTTGAGAACATGTCTTGAAACCATGTGTGTCCGATTATAGAGTAAGAATCAAAATGGTATTGCAAGGTCTAACTCGGCAGATGCAAATAGCCCTTATAGTTTTGTACACAATGCCGAATGCAGTGAGCTACTGAGCCCATTTACAGGGCCTTGGACGCCATGATGCCTGGGAATCGTTAGCACTATTCTATGTAAAAGGTCAGTTGGTAGATAAACTCACGCTCAACATCAGCAACGCTCTGCTGGAGGATCTGCTGGAGAACCTTGGGGCTCTCAAGCTCCTTCTGGATCTTGGCAATGACGGACTCGGCAAGCTCACGCTGCTGGCGCTGCTTGACCTGGTTCTCGTAACGCACCCACGAGTCGAGGACCTGCTTGGCCTCGGCAGCGAGGGCAGTGCGCTGCTGGAGCTCGTAGGCCTGGGACTCGAGCTGGGCGGTTTCCTGCAAACGGATTGTCAACAACCAACCCAAGTATCAAGGTACGCGACCGAGTATTCCTACCTTGGAAACAGCGAAGAGCTGCTTGGTAACCTCAACAACGCCAGACATCTGGGAGACGTTGTCGATACGCTGCTGGACAGCGTTGGTGTGGTCGGCACGGGCAGCGTTCAGGATGTCCTTGTGCTTCTGGACCTGACCCTCGGCCCACTCGCGGTAGGCGGGACCACCGTATTTGCCAACAGCGGTGAAGACAGACAGCAGACAGAAAGCAGCGACGGTCTCCTCGTTCATAACGTACAGCTCGTTGCTGATGGCGGCGATGGACAGACCGGCGGCGGCAGAGAGGGTAGCGGTCTTGGTGACCAGGGAGTTGCCGGGGATGGCGTTCAGGATCGACTGCGCCTTCTTGGAGGGCTCCTCGGCGGGGACGTTGGAGGCCTGACGAGAGGAGGTCAGGTTGGCAGTGACGGCAGGGACACCACGGGCGGGAAGGGCCGGCCGAAGTCGGGATGCGCCTAGGGTGAGTTAGTAACTGAAGGCATCGAGTCGATCAGACGGTCGAGGTTCGTAAAAAGCGTACCAATGGCGCTCTTAGCAAGACGCGAAGCCATTGTTGCAGATGGAAGAATCTTGGTCAATGGGGTGGGTGAACGGAATTGAGGAGACTTGAGGTTCGGGATGGCTAGGAGGTGAAGACGCTAGCCGTTTCGGGCGGTGGTTCCGTTCCTCGGAAAAACCAGCATCCGAGATGGTCCAAACGATAAAAAAAGTTGCAGATAACCTGAGTTCACGGTACATTACAAGACGCTAGCCCAAAATGCCTGCACTTGTTACGGATTCAAGCTCTAAGAAGCGCAAGAGCGGCAAGAATGCCAGTGGCCCATCCTCCAAGCGCCGCGCTGTCGCCGAGGACAATTTCGCCGAGAAACTGTCTACTATTCAAGAGCTAGAGAATCAAATTGCGGAGTCGCGGAAGGGCTATAACAATATTGTGACCCTACTATCCATGCTCAATGTCGAGCAATCGGCCGAAAAACCCGAGATGGCTGTGGCCGTCTCTCTTTGCCGTGTGTTCAGCCGATTGATCGCCGGAGGAAATTTGACCGAGTCAAGCCGTGCCGCTGAGAACGAGAAAATCGTCGTGGCATGGTTGAAGGAGCGTTGCCTTGATTACCAGAATGCTCTTGTGGCTATCATGCGCGAGGCAGATGCTTCCTCCCAGGTATGTATATTCTGATCTGGCGTGGGTTACTATAACTGACGATCTCTAGATTGCGGCTCTGACGCTGAGCATGCGCATTGTCAAGGAACGTCTCGCCCATATCCCGGGTGCGGAGAATAATGTTTGGTCGACGGGTTTCTTCAAGGATATCTTTGCGGCCATCGTCGAGGCCAATAACGGCCAGGATCTGCAGACCGAAGCCATTGCGAAGTTCGTGAAGGAGTATGAGGATGTGAGATACTACACTTTCACACAGATGGCGTATGTATATCTTTTCCCTGCTGTCGAGTCTTGCGGCTAACATATATAAGTGATTATGCCTCTACGAAACGATCCCCCGAAGTCCTCGAAACCCTGATTAAGATCCTTCAGACCTGCGATGAGGTACCTGGACCGGAACACAAGTTTGAAAACTTCTACGCGAAACGAGACACCAAGAATAAGCGCTTAGTGTCGGCAAACTCCCACAAGAAGCAGGCACAGGAGGCGTGGTTGGCCATTTTACGAAACAATCTCTCGCAATCGCAACGGAAAAGCCTGCTGCGTATGATGGTGCACAACATTGAGCCGTGGTTCAACCGACCGGAACTTCTGATGGACTTCTTGACGGACTCATACAATGTCGGTGGTGCGACATCTCTCCTCGCACTGTCTGGTCTCTTCTACCTGATCCAGGAAAAGAACCTGGACTACCCTCAGTTCTACTCTAAGCTGTACTCTCTCCTGGATTCCGAGCTGCTGCACTCTAAGCACAGATCACGATTCTTCCGACTGCTGAACACCTTCTTGTCCTCAACCCATCTTCCGTCCACATTGGTGGCCAGCTTCATCAAGCGTCTCGCTCGTCTTGCACTGAATGCCCCTCCCTCCGCCATTGTGGTGATCGTTCCGTTCATGTACAACTTTTTCAAGGCCCACCCCACGACTACATTCATGATGCACCGATCTATTCGTGATAAGGATGAACTCGCGCAAGTGGAAAAAGAAGGCATGGATGATCCGTTCGATCCAAACGAGTCCGACCCCAACATGACCAAGGCCATCGAGAGCAGTATTTGGGAGATCGAGACCCTTCAGTCTCACTTCCACCCCAATGTTGCGGCCATTGCACGGATCGTCTCCGAGCAGTTCACAAAGCAAGCATACAGTCTGGAAGATTTCCTTGATCACACATATGCGGGCATGGTAACTGCAGATCTTGGAGTGGAAGAGAGAAATCTCAAGAAGATTCCTGTCGTCGAGTACCAGATTCCCAAGCGTATCTTCACAGATCGCCTACTAGAGGAAGATGGTGGTGTGGACTCTGGTCCAGGGTGTCTCATGCGGGATTTGTGGGAGTTCTAAGGGTTCTATATCAGCGTATACCAATTCAATTTGTTTGACAATCAAGTCTCAAGGGTTTAGACATTGCGGGGTACAGTCGTAGTTCCTTGCCTGGAATAGAAATGATCATCTACCAACAGATCCCTTGCTGCAGGTCTAACCCTGGAAGTCCCAAGTCCCAACTGTGAAAGTAAATATTGGACATGGGCCTCGCAGCAGTGGCTACAGACAGCCCCAATTGGCAAATCAAAGGAAGTCAATGTATTTGACATGTCTTGGGGGCCATTACTGTTCTGTAACCACCATAGATAAAGCAAAAATGGGAGACCAATCCAGCTTGTTGCTGCTTACACTGTACGTTTGAGATATATATTCTCCAGTCCCGCAACACTCGGTCGTATACATTTCAACTCGACCCAACTTACTCCGTGCGATTATTGTCATTACTAGTATTGTTTCTTATGCATATAAGCTTATGCATTGAACTCTATTGATATACATAGCCAGGTCATTGAGTTGGAAGGCTGGGGATATATTCGGTATTCCTCGTGTAGTGTGGATGGCGATCAAGCTACCCCAACCTCCAGACTACACAACTAAACCATATGGCACCCCTTGGTATGATCTATGGTAGGGCAAGGCTCGGGAAATGCTTGATGGATGGTAAGAGATGATCATCGAGCCCTATAGATCGATCTCCACCAAAACAAACCGGAAAGGGATGGCATTCCAGCATTTCCTGGAAAGTCGTGTTATTGGGCTACCATACTTCAGCCTTCTCATTTATAAGTTATAAGCCCTTCGTTGTATGGGCTAACCACTCTCATGGTCTATCAGCCACTATGAGGGTAATGAAGCCTCGCCGCAGCCACCCAGGCATTACGCTCAAAATGAGAGCAACCCCCGTACTCTTGCCATGAAACCCGGTAAATCTCTCCCGGGCAAAGTCTTGAATTAACATTTTCTCGGGAATTTACAATGCTAGCTAGCAGGTATTCCCCACACAAGGGAGACTACATGCTTTCTTAGGTAATGTAACGTATTGATGCTTCACTATTAGGGCCATCGGAATGCAACATTCTCCCATAATGCCCTTGGGTCTCAGCGTTAGAATACCAACAGGCGGCTTTCATACTCATTTCTGTGGGCCTGGGAAAGACCCTGGCAATTTTTGTCGTCAGTTAAGAATCGCGATGCGCCACCGAAGTTATTGGAGTTGTATCGCGTTCTCCGTCACAAGCTCACCTAGTTCGCGAATATCACTCTTTTTCTGATATCACCTCACTTTCCTTAAACCTTAACTATAACTATCTTTGACTTTCTTTCCTTACAATGCACTTCTCTCAGAGTCTCATTGCCGTAACGGCTTCCCTCGTGTCCCTTGGTCTCGCCGCCGACCCTCTATCCTTCACTTCCTGGCCCAAGGACCCCCTCCAACCTGGCAAGCCGGTTACCCTTACATGGACTGGCGCTGATCCTGATCTGGTAATACGGATATCCTCTGATGCTGAATCATAACAAAACTGACTCCCTTTAGCCTGTGACCATCCTCCTTCGCCAAGGTTCCTCCGGTGCCTTGCAAGATGTCAAGCCCATCACTACCAGCAGCAAGGGTGGCTCTTTCACGTGGACGCCTGACAGCGATGTCAAGAGCGGCGATACCTATGCCTTCCAGATCTCGCAGAAAGATCAGACTAACTATACCGCTCTGCTGAAGTCAGCTGGCAAGCCCGCCGCTGATGTTCCTGAAGCGCAGGCTGTCACGTCCGAGACTGGGACTGCTGCTTCTACTTCTGCAGCCACCGGTACCACCACCGGAACCACCACCGGAGCCACCACCGGGGCCACCACTGGTACTACCACTGACACTACCACCGGTACTACCGACACTACTTCCACCCCTAGCACCTCGACCACTGGCGGTACTACCGAGGCAACCCAAACAACCCAGACCACAATGACCAGTACTACCAGCAAGGCCCTCATTAGCTCTTCCGCCAGCGCATCTGGCAGTCCTTCCAGCTCAGCCGTTGCTAGCTCAACCGATAGCCTGAGAGCCACTGAAACTGAGGTTGTTAATGGCAAACAAGCATCCTCCACCGCAACCTCGCAAACTGGTGCTGCTTCTGTCCCGCAATACTCCATGCAATTGGTAATGGGTATTGCCGGTCTCTTGGCTTATCTTGTTTAGTTTATTCCGTTTTGGCGTCGTTGGTCTCGTTCTTGGACTCGGTGTTATGGTGGAGTTATGGAAAAATGGTATAACTTCCTGTATATAGAATACCCCTGGATATCATTGATATTAGGTGACCTGAGGCGTTGAGGAAGTAATCAATTATATTCAGCATATTCCATTCATCTGACATGCATACATGCATCCTCAAACATGCAAACATTCAAACAAAAGGACCAAAACACGAAGAAAAAGAAAAGAAGAAAAAAAAACAAGACCTGTCGTTCCCCGCTAGCGCCATGGCGTTCCCTGACAGACGCGGAGTTGGAACACAAAGAACCAAAGATCGACTGATCTTCCACAACTTCAACTTTTCTTACCCCTACTTGTTTTGGAATATTCTGCAGGATCATTTTGTTTTAGTCTTTGATGATCTTTTGACTATTGCATGAGACAGCGCCTTTATTGATCAGAGGCCTCCCTTGCGATGCCTAGATGAATAAGCGGAATCATAAGACAACGACCTCACATCTTGCTCAATTGGCTTCTAATACTGGTATGAGCCTTTCCCCTCACAGGTCTACTGGTTTTTGCTCCCATCTTGCTCTTCCCATCTGGTTCCTCATGACAGGCGCGGGCGGTCACCATGGGGGGCTTCAAACGGGTCATGAAGCGTCTCAGCCCTAGCAAAAATCTTATACCGATTGCTGCTGACCCCCCCTATCCGTGCAGAAGCACCACAAGTCAATCTCCCGCATGTGGACACACAATTGAATATGCACCAGCATAACGGATTCCTTGACGATGAATCAGCCCCCGAAGGGCAGAATGGTTGGTGATTCCGCTCCTACCCCTCAACTTTCATAGCTTACAATCTGCGTACTCCAGGCTACAATCGAGCCTCCTCGTCTCCTTCGAACCCTTCGAACCGTTCCGCGAACCCCGCCGAAACGAATAATAGCGATGCCCCCACATCTGAATGGTCAGCCGTTGGCCACGCAGCGGCGACAGGGAAATCCGGACGTGTCATCCACAATCTCCAGGAGGAAATAGCACGTCTAACGCGCGAATGCACACTCTACAAGTCCCGCGCGGAGGAGTACCAAAGAACCAACGAGGCCTACAAGATCCAGCAACAAAACATGAACGAGCGCCTACGGAACCTCGAGCAAGTCAACGAGACCAACCTCAACTCAATTGCACGGAAAGACCGGAAGCTGGAGGAGCTAAGAACGGAGCTCCAGCATGAGCGCAGCAAGCGGCAGGACGCGGAAAAGGACGCAAACCAGACCAACCATACTATGCGCGAGGAGCGCGAGAACCACAATCGCGAACAAGCCCGGTCACTAGAGATCGCCAAGCACCACGAGACACAGTACGAGGTGCTATCTAGCGCGACAAAACGCGACAAGGCAGAGTTGGCAAAACGCATCAATGCCATCTGGGCCGAGTTCACGACTATCGCCAACGCGCAGAAAACACATATACATTCCACCGAGCGGCTGGAGGTTATTGCGGATCAGCAGAACAGGGAATTCGACACCCTCAAGGAATCTTATGAGAAGCTGCTCGCTCAGCACTCCGCGTATAAGGAAATGAAGGATAACGACTTCCGTGAGACGATTGAGTCAGCCAAGTCCAACAACGATATGATCGCTGGTGTCCTTGCTCAGGTCAAGGAGACCGAGACAGAAATGAAGTGGGCGATCCGGCTCAATGAAAGTCGGAAACCCAGTGATTGATTTGAGCTTTGTCTTTTGTTCATCGTCGGCTGTTTGTGTCAACCTCCAACATTAACCATGCGAATCGTCTATCACCACACCCATCTTCTTCTCTCTGCTCTCTGTTCTGCTCCCCCAAAACATACCGCCAAATTAACGCCACGACCACCTTCAAAAAACATTATTTCGTCCCGATTTCACCACTCGATCCTATGTCTCAACAACCCACTCCCTGCCAACCACTCCTCTTCATTTCTCATAGACCATTCTTGGCCGGTGCATGGCGTTTCATTTTCCTTTGCAGCAGATACCCGTGGCAGAGCTCAATTCCGTCGTGTTACCCTTTGGTTTTTTGTATTCTTGTTTCTATTCTTACCTTCACCTGCATTTTCATCTCCTTTCCCGTTGTACTGTTAACCTCCCTTGTTAGATATGACTCTTGACGACCTGCATATTTTTACCTGGATATGATTACACCGTGATGAACATGGTGACGAGTCTTGTTTCTTGCTCATGTTCAGAAGACCATTAAAGAGAGTGGCTACATATTTCCTTTCTGCCTAGATGTTATGGGTGGTTATTTTGCAACTCCGAAATTTATACTCTTTCGACTTTTGCTTGATTTGTTCTATATGTACTCCCCATCTTCCGTGAATTATTGTAATCCAATCTCATTGTCTTTGATACAAGATAGCAACGCGCGCTCACATCGTCCATCGCTTGCTACTGACTTCTAAGCTCATAGACACGATAGAACCTAGTTGTTCCTTCCATTCGCGAAGGTTTGAACATCGTCGCTGCCATAACAGGCGACTTCACTCATTTGACTCTCTTATTTCACCTCTACTTCCTCTTTCTTGCTCTCTCCTCCGCCTCTTCCATCTTCATCTTCATCTTCGCCTCATATGCAAAAGTGTTAACTACGGCGTGCTTCGTCAAATCGGTTGTCTAGGTGCTGTTCGCCCAGTCCTTCTGTAATCGGTTTGCCCTCACCTGCCTTTTACTTAATCGATTGTCTCTATCCCGGGGCCAATCAACCCACCTCTTGCTAAATTGCTTTCTTCGTACATGTTTCAAACCAATTCACGTCTTCAAATCGATTGATGGCCCAAAAGGATCTGTCTCCAATCCATTTGCATCCGTCTCACGGTCTCCAATCGATTCCCGTCCGACTCCGATTCATTTGCGTCCATCTCTATCAAGTCCGCATCGCCACACCTATCCACCCATAGCTCCCCAAAATACAATCCAAGATGGCTAATAGCCGGACTCTTTATTTGAGTTCAATGTGGTCACTGGAGGACCGAGGGGTAAGTTTATATCCTAACATCCGCATGCTTATCATTCCGAATGGCCGGGACTGACCAAACTCGATATAGATTTCAGAATTCCGAGACAAGCTCAAGTATGGCATAATATATACACTTATATTGATCAAAAATAACTCTTTTATAGGAAGTTGAATCCCGGTGCTTCGATCAAGGTCCAATATCAAGCTGATAAGCATGTGAGTTCTTTGTGTAGTATTATAATGGTGGCTCTGCTAATCCTACCCAGTTCTTGATTGTCACTGGTCAGTTCGATGATGAATTCGATATCGAAATCACATCGCTGCTTGCAACTTATATCGAAGAGCATCGCAATGATGATCTACTTGAGGTATGTTTCAAGGCCTCCCCAGCACGCTAGTTATATTGTACTAATGTCTCTCCTACTCAAGATGCCGAGAGTTCGGCAACTTCCGATCTCGACCTACTTCGATCCCAACCCCCTTCTTGGCTACGGAAGCGATGCGCAGCCAGAGGTAGAAACCCTAGTGGAGGAAATTATGCCGACACAACCCACTAGCGATGGATCCGTTGTCAAGTTCTGGTATCCCTCGCAGGTGGGATTGGGTCCCATCTCTCATGACTCAGGCCCTCTCCTACGTCGAATTTCCGAAATGACAGAAACACAAATTACAGTGCAGGGAGCCCGAGGGCTCCGTATTTCTGCACAACACATGGACAACATCGAGGAGGCAATGGAGATACTCGACTCCCTTGAAGAGTGCTTGGTATAGTCCAAATTCTTCTTTTTATAAGTCCTGTATGTTAATATATATTTTCTAGGATCTCATTGAGAACCAAAACCGAGGGCTGATCATCCTTACTCCAAAACGGGAAAACGCTACCTTTCGCGTCATGACATATGCACAGATCAGTGCCACTGCCTTGTGGCGTATTTTAATCGACCGAAATGCCTCTCTTCGTCTCCCAAAGATAATGACTCTGGTGGTTTGTGAATTCGACGAGCTTGCAAACGAATTCCGTCCACTTCGCAAACTTCGGCACCCGCCGCAAGTGGCCTTGAAGGAAACGAGCATTACTCGAGATTGGGAAGACTATCATTTTCCAGAGATAGGTCCGAAAAACGACCCCCTCTTAGGGGGAATTGATCAGCATCTCCCGCCTAAAAGTGAGTCCTCTCCCGAGAGGAGCGATACTCAGCACCCGTATCTCTCTACTGGGAAGGCAAAAGATGTCGACAAATGGATCTCTCGGGGTGTCGCTAAACGGCCCTTGGCAACCGACAGTCGTGCAAAAGCACCACTGGGAGATGAGCCTACCTCCCCTGAGATGGTTGGGTCCAAGCCTCCACCTGGGTCTAGCGTTTCCGCGCCACGGGACCAGAGACAGCCCGGCCCATTCAAGCCCAATCCTGCAGGCGTCAAGGGACGTGTGGTTATGCGACCAGATGGAACTGTAGCACCCTCTAGCCAGCCTCGACAAGAGAAGCCAACAGACACCCCTCGTGGAATTACCTCCCTGTTTGGCAGACTCAGCTATAGGGAGAGAATGAGGGAGCAACAGGTAGCCGGTTCGTCTGTCTCAGTCCCTCAACAAGGAGCCGTCGGGATTGTTCGTAGCGCGGCTGACTCCACTGCTCCCAATGCAGGTTCCAAACAATCAGAAACAAGGTCTAAGGCAACCGGTCCTGGGGATTCTACCTATTCTACCTCTACTCAAGAACCGAAATCAATTGCCACCCCGTGTCCCCCAGTGCTATCCACTAATCCGGGTGCAACACCCAAACAGTCGGAAGACAATTCACATGCAGCTGGTTTGGCTTCCTCTCCAGCCATCAAAGAAGAGAAGCCGACCAGCACTCTGCGCCAGCCAATTCGCTCTAGTTCTCCAAGAGTCGACAGGGCCCAGCCTCTTGGCGTACCCGAGGCAGTGGATTTACAGGTGAATACAACACAAGGGCGAAGTGTCGATTCAGTGATGGGGGAGATAAGGCTAATGCTTGAGACTGCCAAGACCTCAAGGGAACCCAAAATGGAGGAAGCATCCAGCAAGCCAAAAATAACAGGTCAAAAACACCCAAGCACCACATCCACTCAGCTGGATCTCGGCAAAAAGGACACAAAAGACCTCAGCCCTCTCATTAATCTTGATTGCGAAGTGAAGAGCCTGGATAGTGGTTTCCAACACATTGTTGCGTTTAATCCGCCAGCTACAATCCCATCAAGCGGTCCGGAGCAATCTACAGATGCTCAACATGACCAATTCCAGCATGGCGAGACTACCACTTTTACCGATATTTTCGATACGCCCAATATCGATGATACAACTACGCAGCCTCGGCTAACTCAGAGCATCTCTCCTTGTCCTGAGTCAACGCAAGATCCGATGATTCTTCGGGAGACCACTCCGGCCTCTGCTGCCAGCGAGCCTGCTCAACTAGGGCTCGCTACAGGTGTGTCATTGCCTGATTCGGAGGTTGCTGGCTCCTATAAGGAGAGTGACGTACTTGAAGACGAACAGAAACCTAAACAGGCTCCTGAATTCCGCAGCAAGGCCGATGAGGTAGCATTAGAATATCTGCTCCAGCAGATCAAGGACAATCCTGCGCCAGAAATTCCTAGCATTGAGGAGATTTCGATGCCCCTTGATGCCAGCCTGATTGATCTTACACCTCAAACTCTGTCTTCTACCTCGCGTCAAATTTCTCCGCATGGTGGTATTCAGCAACGCCAAAGCCCTGGTCGGGGGTTGAGAAGGTGCCGTTTCTTCACCCAGATCTCATTGATATCTCACCTCAGATGCTTTCTCCTCGCTCGAGTGATGTCTCTTTGCAACAATCCGACGCCAAAATCGAGGAGCAGGATACGGAAACAGAAATTGGCGAAAACCTGGCTGTCTCGGATGAGACTCAGACAAGAGAATTCCGCGAGACAATGTTCCATCAGCGGCCCCCCGACAAGGCTTTTCATTGGGTGGATGAGGTGACCAAAGTAGTGAAAAGGGCAAAGATTGAAGTCCACACTGCTAATACCCGGGAGCGAAAGGAAAACGCTGAAACCAAAGCAGAGAACAAGGGAAAGGTTCAAGCTCCCATTGTTAATCTGTGGCACCGACGAACAGTATCTAAGTCAACACAAGCACAGCTACCAAAAAGCATTGATTTTCCCACGAAGGCGGTTGTGAAATCATCAAAAGAAAAGAAGCTCGTTCATGACTCAACAGAGTCTCTGTTTCGCTTCCTTCAACCAATTCTTGATGCAGTCCGCAGCTTTCCTGGAACGTTGAGTCTTCAATTCCAGTTCGGTCTTATGTTCATGCCCAGTCTGCCAGCTTCAACAAAAGAGCGGGAGATGAGCTATAGGGAGGTTCACCAGCTGTTCTTCTCTAAGAACAACTTGACACCGCCTCCAACCTCGTTCTTCGAGCGCTTGACTTCATCTCCTATGGACATTGACTACCTCATCGATTTGGAGGCCAACCAATCTCGTCTGTTCGACCAAAAGTACAGCCACCGAGGCGTAAAGTACGAGTTCTGGTGCCGCGTTGGTCCGAACAGAACCATTGTTATCTCAGTCAATGAATATGGACATGCTATGATTCGATATCCTGAGATCTCCCTAGGCACGGTGCACTTGAGTTTCCCTTCCCAAGTCTGGGATGCAGCTGCCAGGGTACAAGGCTTCATCGAATACATTACTGGTGCTGACCCTGAGCTTGATGAAGCTGCACGAGCGATGGCGAAAAGCATCAGGGTAGAGCCAAACAATAAACATCTCCGTATTCTGGTCCGTCTTCCGCCTGCGTCAAAGATCAAAATCGAGAAGGTATTCATGGAGCGATGGAGTCGTCACCCTTACCGCTCGCAAAAGAGTAAGGACTTGTTTCTCCAAATCAGCGAAACCCAAGAACTCCTTGCCACCCCCTCTATCCTAGATCCAGGTATCATGGTTTTGCAAAACGCCCCGCTTGAGAAAATGGTCAAGGATGGAAAACAGTGGTGGCAAGCCTCCATTGTCAGCAGCAAAGTGGACGACATCATGAAGTCAAATTCCTTCCTCGAACCTGGTGATCGCAATGAGTCTTGGTGTGCGACAGATCTCCTCGGTGCAGATATCACAAGTGTCATTCCCTCTACTGCGAACCAGGAGCTGAGTACCCTCGGAGCCGAAGTTGGCCATTCGGGCATTGGAGCAATGTTCCAACTTGCCAAAACTGTCGTGCAGAAAATCGATGCTGTCGGGTACTGGAACAGAGGTCCTGCCAGTCTTGACCGTCGTACAAACACCTCGAATGACCGCAGCCAGGGTGGTACAGGTACGGTCAAGGACTCGTCTGCGTACTTGGGGAAACAATTAGTGCCCTGGGCTCCGCCAGCTGGGATCAAGGAAAAGCACAAGTGGTGAGAAGATAGGGAGGATGAAGATGGGTCTCCGGGTCGGGGTGGAAATGGGACAGATGTATTCTTGTCGTTGTCGTTTGATTCTTAGGATCTTTATGGGTTCATGGATGTACCCGGACGACATGAAGTGGCATTTAACATAACACAAAAATAAAAAAAATACTGTTTGAGCTTTTAAGGATCGCCCTGTGGTTAGTGGATTTGTGTAGTTTGGCTGTCTAGTAAATATATGCCTGTAGCTCGTGACTACTCCAGTTCATAACACGAACTGGGTTCAAAGCTGATATAGAGCTGGTATGCAAAATGAATATTATATTATGCCTAGGTGTATTGATGTAGCAGCCGGCTACAACACGCTCAGCGAATTGACTACTGTACTCTTAATAAATTATATCAAGTGGAAAGGGGACACTGCATTGCATGAATAAATCATTGTCAATACAGCAAATTATCCCTTCGTCCCAGACGATTTCAATATCTCCACCACTTCAAGGCGGCCTCCTGCCGGTTTGACCCGTCCTATCCACTATCAGAGGCACTATCAGAGGAATGATCAGTGCTGTCGGTAATTAGCTCCTGCTGCTAGCAATTCCTGCACTACCTCGGTGTGTTGTTCGAATTGTGCCATGTCGAGAGCTGTTCGGCCAAAAGCTTCAGCATTAATATCTGCTTTTGCTGCTAGCAGTGTCTGCACTATATCGAGGTGCCCTCGTTCTGTGGCCACTTGAAGGGCTGTCCAGCCGTCTTTAACAGGAGATGTGTTGACATCTGCTTTGGCTGCTAGAAGTGTCTGCACCACTTCCAGGTGCCCTCCTCTTGCGGCCGCTTGGAGGGCTGTCCAGCCATCTTTAGTAGGGGATGCGTTGACATCTGCTTTGGCTGCTAGAAGTGTCTGCACTATATCGAGGTAACCTCCTTCTGCTGCTGCTTGGAGGGCTGTTCGGCCATTACGGCCAATAGGAGATGCGTTGACGTCTGCTTTGGCTGCTAGAAGTGTCTGCACTACTTCATGATGGCCTCCTCCTGCAGCCACTTGGAGAGCTGTCAGGCCAAATTCACTAGAACATGCGTTGACATCTGCTTTTGCCACTAAAAGCGTTTGCACCACGTTAAGGTGGCCTCCTGCTGCTGCCGCTTGAAGAGCTGTCTGGCCATATTTGCCAGGTGCGTTGACGTCTGCATCTTTTGCTAGTAGTGCCTGCACCGCCCCAAGGTGACCCTCTCCCGCTGCCGCTTCGAGGGCTGTTCTGCCATTTACTTGAGTATTGATGTCAGCCCCCGCTTGGAGCAACAATCTTAGGGAACGAATACATCCATCTAGGGCAGCATATGACAATGCATGATTCAAGATGTTCTCGGTATTGTTAACGCGGACGAGTACCTCGGTATATCGATAACGATTGTGAATGTCGGCGCTGCGAAAGATGAAATCCTTCATATCTTCGGACAAAAAGTGAGACTGATGTCTTGCGTAGTATAAAAGTAGTGCATAATGTTCATGGGCCAATAACCATTGTATAGCCTCTGGTTCATCATTTCCCTTTGTGTGGGTCTGCTCCTCCGACTCCCATGGTCTGCATGCAGTAACATCATCGCCTTCTATGCACCGACAAAACAATCGCCACATAGTACTGTTCATATCCGGAGTCAAGTCGGTCAGATGGTTGAGCCAGTAAACTTTGGCATAATTGAGAAACTGAAATCCTTGTTTTTGGAGCTCTAGCTCCAGCTGGGAAGAAGTCACGTCTCCCAATATATCCTGCGCTGTTCTCTCTACCTCTCGAGCGCTGAAATGCTGTAGCTGGCGATGGCCGAAAAGAAGCCTTCTGGATATCTGACTGGTAGCTCTGCTGAAGGAGCGGGTTGGTAGAGTACTGGTACCGAGCTGAATGGGCTTGATAGGAATACTGGAACCATTGTGAACTTTCGCTAACTGGCGCTTGAAGTCGGTGAAATCCAGATATATCATACAAAGGAACCCAAAATTCCGGTCGACGCTTGCAATCTCGAATTGTGCTGTGTGTGGACCGTTCGTGGTAAAAAGATGTTCTTTCACACTACGATGAACATAGTGTATAGTATCTTCCTCTTCATCAACGAATGTTAATCCGCAACAACCATTGACGACCCTATTCATGTCGTTGGGGACCCTTCCGTGTTCAAAGGTCTTCTGGTCAAGGGAAAGACTAAGGGCTTCTTGATACTCTGTGACTGATAATGGCCGTTTCACGGTCCCGCAATATTGTAGTAGTTTCATTGCCTGCCCGGCCGCCCTTCCCTCTCGAACACGATGAAGCTTTCGATCATAGAACTCAGCCAAGCTCCGTGGAAGATGATCCAGTGCTTCCAGGATATCGTGATCACAATTCTGTGCGCAAAGCTCTTCAATACAAAGACTTGCCCAAAGGAACCTGTGTTTTTTCAAGTCTGTTAGCAATGTATCTATGATTTCGTAATCATATAGCTTAAGCTTGATATATGTCTTTGGTTAACACTTACATTCCGTCAGATTTGTCTCGTAAGGTACTGTATATCTTGTTGAAAATTGTTGAATCCCCAAGAATCAAAACCTCATCGTCCAAACACTTTTCCAACGTCTGGGTAAGATAGTGATCCATATCCGACTTGACCTTTTGCTCATTCACCATGATTATGTACTGCGGTGCGGTCGACTTGAACCGTTTTTCAAGACCAGGTCGGCCCGCGCAGAGGATTTTGAAACCAATACATTTGCTGCAGAGCTCAACCATAGCCTGTGCCACCGCTTGAACCTGACTGCCATCACATTCATCCAGTCCGTCCAGGACAACATAGTACTTCTTACCCTCATCAGCCTCCAGATGAGATAACAAGAACTGAATGACGTCGGTCGTGCTAAGATCCCGGGTGTTCTCCTGTAAGGAGAGTAGAGTTTCATATTCGCTTTGCTCAATCTGGGTATCGAGGATTTGGCGAGCAAGACTTCCAAGGATGCTCCTCGCAGATAAAGTTGCCTCATTGTCCACGCGACAGAAGTAGTAGCATACGATCTCATTGCTCTTGCGGGCCGCATGTAACCGTAACTGATCCACCACATTAGACATAAGCACTGTCTTCCCCATGCCTATGGTGCCTAAACACCAGAGCATCGCGGTTTGCGGATCATCTTTCCACTCATCAAAGACCGACTCTTTCTGAAACCACTCAGCCGTGGTTGGGACCCGTTGCTTCATGATCTGCCTCAGAGGACGGTCATGGTCGATAGGAGAAAGGTTGTTTCGAATGATTGTCTTTAACTTCGCCATTTTACTTTTTTTTAATTTCAATCGCCTCTCGTTTGCCTCTGCTTGTTGTTTCAGTGATGTTTGGAAGAAGTTTCGGGCCAAAGGTCGGAATGTTGAATTCTGTTGACTTTCATATTCTAGCAGCATTTTTGCTTCTTTGTCTGCTTGCTTTGATGCGAGTGACACCTCCAGGTCTATCTTATGTGTAGCTTCATTTAGCAGATCCAGGAATGGCTTGAACTCGGATTCAAAGGGATTTAGTATCGACGAAAGAGTTTGCTTAATGGCGGTTCGACGGGAGACCTCGATGATCTTGACACACAGATTGATGATGATAGCGTAGAAATCACAAAGGGCGCGTTGGAGACCAATGCAGTCGGGATAGAGTGGGCCAAATTTTTGATATGTCGGAGAACATTTGCCGATACGCATGATCATGCTCGTGACTTTGTCAAAGTAAGAAGCCACATTGCTTGCCGTCAGGATAGCAGTCTTTATCCCTCCCCAGACGAGGGCGGCGATTATCGGATTGGAGCTAATGAATGTGTCCACAACACCGGTGAACTGCTGCGTTGCCTCCAAGAAGGTACACAGTCGCGGAGCCACGCACCTCCTCGTCGTGCTACTATTTCTAGCATCGATTTCCGCGACAAACTCAATGACGCTCGCAATATCCGGTGTGGTGGTGCTTTTTTGAAATTCTCTTTTTTGCTCCTCTGTCAAAGTACTCTGGAAACTCGCCAAGGCTGCATGGAGGGATTGTGTAGGGTCTGCCCCCTGCGCCCCTGCTCTTGGGGGCAGCTGAAGAGCCATCAGACTGTTTCTAGTACGCAATAAATAGTCAAACAGTTCATGGGCATGGGTATTCCCATAGATTTTGTCGTTGCGGACTCAGGGGGCGGGGTTAATGTCGTTTCGACAAAAGCTAAGCCTCGCAGCCCTGCAGTCACATTAGGGTCACATTGATCGTCACGTGTGAAGTCAGCCCTGGAGTACACTTATTGTGTTCTGATGCTGAAGCCATCCTCGATCTAGAAATACCACATAGAGTGCATGCTGGAGAATTTAAACATTCCTTTTGCTATTAAATCAACGAGGGAGCCCGGAAAACCCGACGTCCGCCAACAGTAGTCTATGCTCAATGTATGATAATAAACAACCTCTAAACTTAATGCGAGTATATTCTTCCCTTTAAATCAAGTATAATCATTCTTCCTCTTCCGGCGCATCATCCACACCACGTAGCCAAGCGGCTCTAGCATCTACTGCTGCCTTCCGCACATCACGCTTAGGATCATCAAGCACCGCCCGCAAGGACCTCAGAACCTGAGTCTTGACAGGCAAGAGAGGCGAGATACCCGGCGGCGCACGCGCGTTAGCTGCAGCGCCGGGCACCTGGTGCGTAGCGAGGAGATTGAGACATCTCAAAGCATCCGCGCGGAGACGGGGGCTGTTGACCGCGCCAGGGCCGATGTTTGTAGCTGTTGTTTTGAGGAGTCTCGTGACGAGACTCTGGACGTGGCCGCACTTGTCGATGACTACGACGCCGTTATCACGGATAATAACGGCGAGAGTGTCGAGAGTTGCTGTGCGGACGGCGACGGAGTCCGCGGTCTGGAGGTCGAGGGATTGCAGGAGGAGGGGGAGCAGGGTGGGGAGTTCTGGCATGACCAGGGCTGTGGGGATTGTGGAGAGGATACCCGCCAAGGCAGTTAGGTGGGCTGGTTTGATGTGTTCGGGCGCTTTTGGGGCGGCGGCTGAGTCATCTGTGCCGGCGATGTTCACTTCGCGGATGCGAGATGAGATCAGGGGGATGACTGTGGTGAAGAGGCGCTGTCTGCAGAGGAGGCGGATTGTAGCGCCATTTGTTGCGGAGAGGATGTCATCTTCACCGAGGATTATGGAGAAGCCTTGTGCTGCTGTCGCGCTAGTTTGCTGGTCTGGGGAGGAGAGGAGAGCGAGGAGGGAGGTCAGGATGTGGGTGGTTGAGGGGGCTAGGCGGAGGATCAAGGCTTTGGATAGCCAGAAGATAGTGCGGATGGTTGCAGGGTTGAGGCTCTTTGATTCTGTGTCCTGGCCTTGGAGGAGAGAATCAAAGAGTTTCTCGGCGATTGTCACATCCTGCTTCGACAAGAACTTGTTGACGAGCAAGGCCAGATGACGCAGGTAGGCTTGGTGTGTTGCTGGTTCGGTGCTCGACACTGCACGGTGGACGAGATCCAACAGCAAACCGGACATGTCTGGGTTGGTGTGCGGGATTTTGTTACCGCAGTCCTTGGATATTCCGCCGAGCAGGTATGTCGAGATAATGATCGTACGTTCTTGGTCCGCATTTGTAGTCTGGGTGAAAGGAATAGGCATAAAATCTGCAGCTGCAGAGAAGAGGCTGTAGACATTTTCGGCAACTTGTTCCTGTTTCTGAATGGAAACAGACCTGACAAGGAGATTGCAAAGTCGACCCAAAATGTCAAGCACGGTAGGATCGTTGAGAATGCGGTTCTTTGCCTTTCCAGATGCCGACGCGGCGACATCGCGGCAAAGTCCAACCACAACCTTATCGAAGTACAAATCCACACTCTGGTCTTGTTCCATGTTTCTCTGTTGCATAACATAAAGCAAAGTGGTGAGAATTGCACGTGGGTAAGCAACTGACCCGGGTTGCTCCTTTTGCAGCAGAATAGACAGTTTGCTAAACAGACGACGGAAAAGTGTCTCGAAAATGTCCCTCTCGACGCTGATCTGAGCAAGGGTCTCGAGTGTCGGCAGATACAGGGCATCCGAGCCT
Source organism: Penicillium aurantiogriseum (assembly GCA_019977855.1). Taxonomy (NCBI): domain Eukaryota; kingdom Fungi; phylum Ascomycota; class Eurotiomycetes; order Eurotiales; family Aspergillaceae; genus Penicillium; species Penicillium aurantiogriseum. The sequence continues at coordinate 8,207,037 of JAFCIW010000003.1, read as the reverse complement.
TCATCTTCCTCTGGCAGAGTTGCCACAAACGCAGGGAAAGTGATATCCACAATCAGGCGGGGCTTGTGCTTGGAAATCTCAGCAAGAGCAGCAATTGCTTCTTTCTTGAGGTCATTCCGCCCCACAGATTCCTCCTTGAGAAGGATTTCGTCAAGGTATTGCACGAAAAGCCCAATCTCATTCTCCTGGAAGAAATGGCGCAAAGTCGACAGGCGCAAGAAGCCCTTCAAGGCAGTCACCCGGAAGGAAACCTCTTCCTTAGCTGCACCCATCAATGCCTGGCCAAAGAGGTCTGAGAATTGGTCTTTGAATTCCAGTAGCGGGTTCTCGATAGCGGCCTCACCACCTCGGGTGGTCCACTGTCCAAATACGGTTGTAGCAGATTCGAACAAGACATTCAAAGTTTCGAGAAGCGCCCTTTGTTTGACGATTCCGTCCGCTTCTTGGTAAAGTGTGAAAATCGGAGGTACGACTGTTTGTACCACAAGGATAAAGGAAACAGGTGAAGCAGCAGAGACACAACTGAGGATCGACTGTGCCGGCTTGGCCTGCTTGTTTTGAGGCTCCTGAAGTTGTTCGTTGCACTCCTTGGTGATTGGCTGAAGGTACTTTGCAAGAGGCAATTCTTGTGACACCTCAGTCACTCCTTCAGATAGTCGTTGGGCGATTGCTTGCAGAGCCTCGAGGGATGTTTCAGATAAGAACTCTTCTTGAGCATTGAGAATCTCAAACTTGAGGACTTCCCATATGGTAATGGAAAACTTGGACACTGTGTTGGGGTCGTATGAATGGATACATGCGATCAATGTACTAAGTGCATCTTTCTATAGATTTGTTAGATCGCTTCGATATGATGTTTCGTTGAATAATCTTACCTTTACATTGGGAGAAGTAGAATCAAGCTTGTCCAATAAGGCGGGGATAGCGTGGGGTGCAAAATGCCTTGTCGAAGAGATACATTCTTGAAGACGACCCTTCAGATCCTGTGCGGTGATTCCATAGGGGTCATTGGGCGGAGGTCGGAATGTGATTGGGAAGTAGTTATATACCGAGTCGAAGAGGGTCTGTATGGTGTTAGCGGAATCCACGACTAGAAAAAAGACATTACACATACCTCAATGTGATTCGAGATATCCCATTCGACCATAACCACTTTCAGGATCGAGAAAACAATCATCAAATTTCTGGGGTCTTTCTCTCCCGTCATGATATCAACAACACCCAAAAAGTGAGATATCTCCCATATCACGCATAGCTCCGCGGTGGTTTGACATCAAATCATTGAGCAATTGATAGACGTGGAACCGTTGTGTTTGAGACCTAGACTGGAGATCTTGGAAATTGGAGAAAAGTCTATATCAATAAATCAGCACTGGTCATCATTGGGTTAAGCTTTATCCCCGGTGAACACAGGGATGTTGCATGCAACGAAAAGTATAGCACCTACGCTTGTGCTACTTGGGTAGCCAAAAATTTGTTAAACCGGTCCAGACCCTGCAGGGCCTGCAACCCATCAACGGCACCTCCATCCTCAATTCTATCACAGAAGAATGTAGTTAAGACTTGGATCTGTTGTCTCGAGAGGTATTTCGGCGAGAGAGCTTGGATAATGGCCGTAAGATAAGAAATCGCCTTTCCACGTAAAATCGGGTCTTCGTCGTTAATATATTCGCCGAGAGATTGGACGGTATCAATCAGAGTCGCCTTCTTGGTCTCAACATCTATATTCACTCCCGTTAGTAATGCACCGATTTGAAGTGGTCTCAGGTGCGGGGCGAATTGGCATACCGTGCGCGATTCCCTCCGCAATGCGCTTGGCTTCTTCTTTGTCGTGGTCCACGACCAGCATAAAGGTCTGCAGAGCCGACATGATACCAATCGAATCAATTAGGAGCGCCAGACGTGTAGATTGCGGGGAGCAAGACCAAGATCGCATCGGCCAATTTCTTGTGGCCGGATGCCCTTATCGATAAGGGTCAGGTGATTTCGTTATCTCTCTCTTTCCATCACGTGCCAAGGCCTGTTGCGTCATGGATGTAGTGAGACCTGCTTCTCTGTCCGGCGTCATTGGCAGCAAGATGACTCCAACCCGCAGCATGGGATTTAATCGACTAACAACATCTATTCTATTTACATTTATTCTTGCTAGCTCAACAACTGCACTCTGGGGCCTATCATATCCCTTCCCCTCACATCAACAGCCACTAGCTCTCGAACACAAAGAGCATCGATCAATAATGGATAAGATACTCCCTGGTATTGTCCAACCACAGAAGACGGCTCCGGATGAGGATGTGAGCTCGAAAGACAGCGGTAGCCCTATCATCTCAGATGTCCTGCCCAAGACCAAGGGCATCAATATCTTTGCGCGGTTGACCCGCGACTTTGAGCCAGTCGCCAACCGCCTTAATGATGCATCCAAGAACATTACAGTTCTAGCACCACGCAACAGTGCAATTCAGGCTCTTCCGCGGAAGCCCTGGGAGAATCCAGAGGACTACAAGAAGTTCGGAGAGGTAAATGCATATGAGGGGCAGGATGGTCAAGATCGGGCAAAGCGGAATCTGCAGCGATTTGTGGAGGCCCACCTTATTCCTGCTAGTCCCTGGAGAGTTGGGGAAGAGGTCGAGACGCTTGCAGGGGAGAAGTTGAAATGGACGAAGGAGGGTGATAAGATCTTTGTAGGTTTTGTCCTCTCCGAGTCGTTGGTATCGTAACTGACTGTCTATAGATCCAACCTGGCAACATTGAAGTTGATTCAATTGCGGAGAAGGTCCATAATGGGGAAGTCTGGATCTTGAATGAAGTTATTAATTACCGTCAACAGTGATTGGTTATGAGCTACTACGATTTATGGATATTGCGCAATATGAATCACTGAAGAACACTCGAATAAATTATGTAGATCCACAAGATTGCGGCTTATTTAAAAACATGGCACATTCTATTCTTTATGCTATCAAAAGCCAGCGATGACCACAAGACAGGTATATACACCAACACTAGACATCACATGCAACGTCAAACGGAAATTAGATCCCCGCAGGAGCAAAGTTTTGCAGGATTCTCTCTTCCACTCCATCGAGAATGCAGAAGTGCTCCATCACTTCCAAGTTCTCCGCTTCGTTCAGATACAGCTTGTCGGGATCTTGGCCGGGCTGGAGCGGGTTGACCATTGCGGCAGGGTTAGCCATGCCCATCTGCTGGGCCATTTGGTTGGCAGCTATAGATTATTAGCGACGGTTCTTATGGGCAAGGGTTAGATAGATGCATACCGTTATCACTGCCGAGGATGAATCCAAAAACGGACTGAAGGCCCATCAAGTTGAGGAAGTACCACGAAAGACTGGAGACCCATTGCACATCAAGGTCGCGAGTCATGACACCAGACTGCAGCATCGACTTGAACCGGATGGTAAGCGGGAAGGGCAATTTCACTGCGGAATTAGTAAGCTCGTTGCTCATGTCCATTTATATCAAATGCAACTTACAGATGACAAAGCCAGAGAAGAAGGCATTGATCCAGCTCATGATCAAGGTTTGCGGGATCATCATCATCATGTTTCCCTTGAGCATTCCCATCATAGCTTCCATGCCCGCAGGGTCGGTCATGGGGTTCGCGGGCGGTTGGCCACGGTTGTTGGGGTCCTTCAGAAATGCGCCGTTGCGGAATCCAGTAACCATGTAGTTCTTGCGCATCTCGAAGGACTCGCGGTCGAGCACAGAGCAGGCATTGTTGCGGAGATTCACACCGCGGAGAAGAGCAAGGCGCTCGCGAGACTCGGCAAGAGTGGATGGCGATTTGGGGGGCGTGTTCATCAGGACCGTAGCATAGTGGCGAAGGATTCCGGTCAGGATCTATTCAAGAGGGGTTAGTTGCAGTCCGAGAGGTATCGCAGATATTTGAGCTTCAAGCGCCGAGAGCATATCATACCATAACAATTGAAATGGGAAAGAGAATCCAATAGCTATAAGCAAATGGTCAGTCCAACTTCCGCTTGATCGAATCATGTTCTCTCACAATAGCGCCGGATCCCTAAGGATGGTCTGCTCAGCCCCTTGAATTGCCATATTGAGGCAGAATAAGAATCAAAGAAGTGCCTCCTTTGAACCCAAACAATAAATCAGTGGTGGCTGCAGGTGGGGGATGGAAAGTTGAAGGGGCCGCGAAGATGAGGTTGCCAGGCGGAGAGGGCTGTCATTGGCCCGCGTTAGCTCCAGCTTTCTCCAAAGGGCCACGCCGCATCTTTGTCCTGCGATAAACAACAGCCCTGTCTTGACCACTGAATACTGAACCACACTCGATATTTCGGGTTTTAAAAAGCTCTTTACTCACGTCTATTCTCAAATCTGTCATGGCTTCCACCAAGGTGCCGGTCTACTCGACCAATGGTCCGTAATCCCGATCTACTCTATACAGCAACAACACTAACAGTGTGGACAACAGATCTCAAGTCTACAAGCGACGATGCTCTCCTTCCTTACCTGACCAATCTTCCTGCGCCATACGCTTTCACTCCGGACTACTCGAAGACAAACATTCGCTTCCTGCTTGGATATAGCGCTGTCGCAATCGCAGGGTTTACTTTCTACGCAGACCGTACGCTTGGTTGGGAAGCAACTACCTCGCCCTGGATTATCACGGCAGTAGGGACATACTTTGTCTTGAACAGCATTCTGACATACTGGATTTGGGCCGTTGAGGCTGGCGAGGTATACTCCGGAAAGAGGAAGACTGGAGAGACGGTATGTCAATTGATCTTCAACTCTTTCAAGTTTATATTTTATGGCAGGTTACTAACAGAACTTGTTCATAGATATCTGTCTCATCATCAGCCAAAAAGTTCTCCAAGCTCTACAAGCTCCATGTCACTTATAAGTCTGCCACTGGGAAAGTTCTCCAGGACAAGCGGTGCGAGGCGCCCTTCACAACTTGGTTCTCAGCAGATGGTGTATTTCACCCCGAGCCTTTCCGTCGCTGGGTGGCCAGCGAGATTGATGTTTTGAGATTGGCGGCGAAGGAGAATGAAAAGAAGTCGGGCTAAAATGGAAGGTTACCTATCAAATACTATCAGAGGTTATGTTTTCGGAGCTATTGCAAAATGCAAAGCTAGTTCATTCTCTAAAAGAGATTAAGAAGAGTGCATTGGAGTTACATGTTCAAATGAGCAAGGGAGATATCAGTTTCCTATGCTTTGGTTTCCATTTGGCTAGTTAATCAGACGCATCCCAACAGTGTACGTGACTATTTCAATATTGTCCGGCAGTGAAACCAATTTCATATGCAATATCTACCCTTGACTCGATTTGTGAGCAAACCTACTCTAGGTTAGGGCCCCTTAGCTTGATCTATTAGAATAGGATGTCCTACCTAGGGCTATCGAGCTCACGTGGACTTCTACTTTCCTGGAAGGAGCCCTGGAGGTCGACTGCACTTTCCAGACTTGAAGAGTTCAAGTTGACTCGAACCTTCCAACCTTAGAAGTTCAGAGCTTTGAGGCTCAACAATCTTGGAAGCCAAGGTTGAACTTGGAACAACTTTGTCTTTGATCTGCCCATCACATATCACCTCACTACTGAACTGCTCTTAAAGTATATGGCTTTACTCTCAGTCAAGTCCAAGTTATCAAGACCTCGTCACATATACCTCCCGCAACCTTGAAGACCTCCAATATGGGGTGTAAATCATCTGTCCTGGTTCGACCTCAAGGTAAGATCTCATCCCACTGAAATATACTGTATGAGTGAGTGGCTGATCTAATAATCCGGTCATTTCAGTTCTCCCGCAAATAACAGTCAGTATCCCTTGTCTGGGTTTCCCAGCAGGAGATTGAAGCCCTCGTCAATGCCACCGAAACGCTCGAGATCACACGACAAGAGCCAGGCATGACATGGACTACACCGCCAACAACGGCGGATGCATCAACCACGCTGCCCACTGATGAGCCCGAACAAAAGGAAGCCGAGCCCACTGCTGGGCAAACCCGACAGGGTCAAATCTACCATATTCAAACAAAGGCACTTGACCGGCCGGTTAAGTATACCAGTCAAATATGCCTCATCGTCATACCATTTGGGTGGCAGTTCTTAGGGACTGGAGGCTATGACATAGCACCCGGTCTCCAATTCGTGGCCCATCACGCTGTGGTACTTGCCGTGGATCTCGTTCCTGTTCTTCCTCGAAGGCTTCTCCGGAAGATCTACGTCGGTGAAGACGCCGCAACGTCGGCGACAGAGTCACTAGCGCATGTGTTGGCTGGGGTGGATCAGTTTGCTTTTTGGGAGAGTAGCATGGAGGAACTCGTCCTCTGGTGGCTGTCCCTGCTGAGACCCTACTGGCGTTTAATTGCGTGTGTTCTGGTGCTTGTCCTCGTGTTTATCCTGGTGATTATCTTGTCTTAACGGGCTTATCCTTGAGAGCCATTGGTCTCTTGTCTGTACAGCGGTGTTTTATTCGGGTCAAGGTGGACTCAATGGTTTATTACGCGTTAGAATGGTTTGGCTATTGTCAGTCCCAGTTGTTCTCGTGACAATTTGTTATTATATTAATACCATCACCCGCCCAGCAGCGAGTTCTTCTATTGGAGTATTATGCGACATCAGAGTGCGTAAATAATAAGCAATGGTAATACACAAGCAACAGTCTTTATTATGGAAGAATAGACAAGGTCAACAGAGCCAATCTCTATAAGTTCCAAATGTGGAACGTGGATGGGAGAAATCTAAGCACAGGAAAGAAAAGAAGAAACATGAAGTTTCAGGAGTATATCGAAATGGCTAATAACAAACAGAATATCTATAATCTTTTTACGGAATGACCAGCTCAGGGCATAGCCATCGAGAGCGAAATGTCAATCAGTGGTGAGCAACCTATGATGATGCCTCAAGGGTGCCAGGTCGTTCAGTAGCCTCGGCGGGCTTGACATCGTCCATTCGCTTGTTCTGGATGAGTCTCTGTAATTTGACATGTTAGATGATGTTTCAAGGAACCACTCAGTATGTGAATGAAGTGTAGAGATGAAACATACCAGCAAGTTCCGCAACAGAACAACAATGGTGACCTTTCCAATAGAGGGAACGAAGAGCGAGGCCTTGTCTCGGACCTCGTGGGGGAAGTTCTATATCAAAACAGTTAGCAACCACAACCTCATAACCAGACTAAGATGCGCAAAAGGAAACATACCTTCTCGCTAGAGAAGTTGACACAAACAGCACCCTCACGCAGAAGGCTAGTATCGAACTTGTACTTATCACTGGGCACACCAGTAATAACCACATCACAAAGCGGCACAACATCCTTCAAAGTCTTGCCCTCAAGATCAACGATCTCATGCGTCTTCTTCTGCAGTCCCTCGCCACGAGTAAACTTCTGCACACCAGTAATATCAACTGAGTAAACACAAGCACCATCATTAGCGAGCAGAGCAGCAAGCGGACGACCCACGACCTCAGAGCGGTTCACAACGCAAATCGTGTGTCCGAAGAGACGGTTTCCGTAAGGCAGGATGGTGTTGTAGATGTTGAGGTACTCGAGGATCTTGATGTTGGCCAGCGGGGTGCAGGGCAGGATGGACTTCTGGCGCTTAGCCTCGCCGTCTAGGAAGCGGATGTTCTGGTACATGTTGAAGATGTAGCGGTGGCTCAGGCCCTCGACGTCTTTGGTTACGTCGACTATCTGCTGCAGGTACTGGTCCTGGCGGGTGCCGAAGATGGGGTAGTAGACGATTATGCCGTCGACGTTGTTGTCGGTGTTTGCGTTTAGGATGGCTTGTTCGATGTCGTCGCGGGACACTTCGCGCATGGTGTACTTGAAACCGCTGGGAAAGGCATTGTGTTAGTGGGTTATTTCAATTGGAGTGTTGGCTGTGCTTTTGGACTTGTTTGGTTGGCCTTTTTGGTGTTTTGTGTTTTTTTTTGGCCGAGGGGTATGTATGAATCATACTAGTTACCCCCACCATTCAGCCCACCAAAGAAGCAATTGGAGCCATTGAAGCCGGATAATGTCAAGATAATGTAGGTACTCACTTCTCCTCGCATGTCTTCTGCGTCATCTGCGCGTAGGTCAGTGCGGCAGGGTCATTATTGGCCAACAGGCCGACCAAGTGAGGCGGCTTCTCGAGAGTCTTGAGGCCCTCGTGAACTTCGGTGAGGAGGTGGTTGGCAACGTGCTTGCTCAACATCACCTTGCAGGAGGAGGGGGGCTTTTCGGTAGGGGCAGACATGACGGCAATAGGACGATAATAACAATATAATCAGTAACAGAGAGAATGGTGAAGGTCCTCGGACGCGGGGGACTTCGTGATCTCCGGGAAAATCTTGATCGCTTATCGATAAGAGATGCCGGTTTCGGCCTCTACTGCCGGGTCGTGTCTTTTGGATGATACAGGGGGTATAGAATGACCATGACAATCTAGATATAGCCAAGGCTTATAATAATCACTGTCAGTTGATTAACACGTACGTATATAAATTCGAGTTTTTGTTCGGTTGAGGCATACCTCTCGTCCTCTTCATCCGACATGTCCGAATACATCCCTTAGCAGTCATGCAAACACAAAGCTACAAAGTTACATTCTACAATTACAGTATAAAGGATTGAACAAATGAAAATAATTGCGGTCCAACATGGAGAGCATAAGGAGACCAGACGGAATTAGAACGGTCGTCCACCCATCTCGCGCCCCGATGCGCGGATAAAATCTAAACGTACAGGATATAATCACATTTTGGCAGACCAAAGTCATTTTAGTTCTCGCTCGAACAGCACTACGGGAAATCCTTGGTCCGCCCCCCAGGATCATGCAGATAATTACATCGCTACATCCAGGGGCAGACTGGGATCTCCTGCCAGGCACCGGCACCAAGAAGAACAGAAAAACAATGGGCTCAAAATTGTACAGGCTATCTTGTCTATACACATAGAGTCAAGAAAACAAAGCCGACCACGAAGGATCATCCGAGTTATTTCTTCACTTATGCGTTGAAGGTGGAGTTGAAGGCGGAGATGGCCTGCTTGAGGGTAGCCTCAGTCTCCTTGGAGACCTGGCCCTCCTTCTCAATGGTGGCCTGGATCTCGGGGTGGGAGCTCTTGAGGTGAGCAAGGAGGTCAGACTCCCAGGTGAGGATCTTGTCGACGGGGATGGTGTCGAGGAGACCGTTAACACCAGCGAAGATCAGAGGAACCATGTCGGTAACGGCCATGGGGGAGTACTGCTTCTGCTTGAGGAGCTCGGTCAGACGCTCACCACGGGCAAGGGTCTGCTTGGTGGAGGCATCGAGATCGGAACCGAACTGGGCGAAGGCAGCGACCTCACGGTACTGAGCCAAGAACAGCTTGAGGGAACCGGCGACCTGCTTCATGGCCTTGACCTGGGCGGCGGAACCGACACGGGACACGGACAGACCGACGTTAATGGCGGGACGGATACCCTTGTAGAACAGCTCGGACTCCAAGAAGATCTGACCGTCAGTGATGGAAATGACGTTGGTGGGAATGTAAGCGGACACATCACCACCCTGGGTCTCAATGATGGGGAGGGCAGTCAAGGAACCAGCACCGTGGGTCTTGTTCATCTTGGCGGCACGCTCGAGGAGACGAGAGTGCAGGTAGAAAACGTCACCGGGGTAGGCCTCACGTCCGGGGGGACGACGGAGGAGCAGAGACATCTGACGGTAGGCAACGGCCTGCTTGGACAGATCATCGTAGATGATGACGGCGTGGCGGGCGTTGTCACGGAACCACTCACCCATGGCACAGCCAGTGAAGGGAGCGATGTACTGCAGGGGAGCGGCCTCAGAGGCGGTGGCAGCGATGATGACAGAGTACTTCATGGCGTCCTGCTCCTCAAGGGTCTTGACGAGCTGAGCGACGGTGGAACGCTTCTGACCAACGGCAACGTAGATACAGTAGAGCTTCTCCTCCTCGGTGGCGGACTTGCTGTTGTTCCAACGCTTCTGGTTGAGCATGGTGTCGAGAGCGACAGCGGTCTTACCGGTCTGACGATCACCAATGATCAACTCACGCTGACCACGGCCAATGGGGACCATGGAGTCGACACACTTCATACCAGTCTGCACTGGCTGGTTGACGGACTGACGGGGCAGAATGCCGGGGGCCTTGAGCTGGGCACGGCGCTTCTCCTTGGTGTTAAGGGGACCCTTGCCATCAATGGGGTTACCGAGAGCATCGACGACACGGCCGAGCAGCTCGGGGCCGACGGGGACCTCGACCTAGGGGTGGTGTTAGAAATGTTGCCAAGGGGGGGCTCATGGATTCAGGGTCCAATATCAGAATGAACCCAGGGGTTGGGTTGGAGTGCTTACAATCTCGCCGGTACGCTTGACGGTCTCACCCTCCTTGACGAGACGGTCGGAACCGAAAAGCACGACACCGACCTGGCCGGCCTCGAGGTTCATGCACATACCCTTAACGCCGGAGGCGAACCTGAAGATGAGTTAGTTTTCGGGTCTGTATAATGCCAAGACTTTGGGGGTTCACGTACTCGACCAGCTCCTCAGCCTGGACGTTGGACATGCCGTGGACACGGGCGATACCATCACTATTTAAAGCTCAATTAGTTTCTGTATCGGTATTTTGTCGATTGTTGATAAACAATGGCGGATTCGATGGAATTGTAGCCGGGGACCGAATTTTTTTTTCGCGCCCCCAGCCGCCTAGGGATAATTGACGTACCCGACCGACAGAACACGACCGGTCTCAGCGAGACCAGCCTCCTCAGAGACACCACGGATGCGCTGCTCAAGGATGGAGGAGACCTCGGTAGGGGTAGCCTTGGCCTCGGTAGCGTACGAGCGAACGCCGTTGAGAGGACCGGCAGCAGCCGCGCGGACCTGTAATGGACGAAAAACCTGTTAATGACCATCCCAGAGAAGGACAATGCGTCCGAGCCATTGTTGAAGTATCGTTGTCGAGGTATGATGAGGTATGAGCATCGATCGAGCTCAAGATTGAGATGAAGGATGTCGAACTGGCGATGGACGAAGGCGGCTGGGATGGGATAGACTCACCGAGGCGATGCGGCCAGTGGCCGAAACGGCCGCAACGGAGCGGCTGGACGACCGCAGAGCGTTTCTGAACATTGTGAAAGGGGGTTCAGAGGATGGGAGGATGAATTCTCTGAGGGAGAGATGTAATTGGGGAGAGAGAACGGGAGAGGAGAGAGGATTGTGGACGGGAGGGAGAGCTTTGTCGTCGGGGGGAGGATTGGATTCTCAGGACTCGCGCTAAACCGTTTCGGACGCTGGGCCCTCCGAGGTGGCCCTAGTGTGAGGCCACGGTGTATCTTGTTACACTTTTAGTATTACTACTATGCTATATGTTATTTTTTTATTTCTTTCTATATGATCTCTATGAATTCTCCAAATTTTTCAAAATATTCTACAAGGTCATAATGAGTTACTTCCATTGACATGGCCGACCGGAAGAGTGTGCCACGGGCCACTGTCCTTCCGTTTTTTTCTCTTCTCGGATCGGCGGAATTCCTGGTCAGGTGAATCGCTTATGTCATGGCTTTCGTCACGGCAACCGAAGGCGGATGTTTTGTTATAGCTTGGATTAACTATATTATGACTATTCCTTATTTCCATATCTCTATACTTAGTATGATATATGATACTACCATACAATAAAAATCACACATAGGCCAAAAACATCAACGCCTATTCCACGGGAAAGGGATAAGTACATCCCAAATTGGCCAAAAGGCAATGCAAAATAACACTCGCAAAAGGATAGGGAGTAAAAAAAAGACTGAAAGCAATCGCTTTGCTAATAACAGAGATATGAATCAACGCGCTCATGAAGCTACTAAAGCTTCCAAGATCAACCAAGACAACCCGAGAACAACATACGGAGTAGAGCACCCGGTCTTGGCGACCAATATCTCCCCTTGCTGCATGCTGTACGCACAAGTCAGCATCTATTGGGCCGCTTTACCCTTCCCCTTGCCATTCTCATTCCCCTCCTTCCGGAACTTCAGAATCTCCAGCTCAACGCCCTTCTCAAACCGCTTCTTAAGCTCCGAGCGATATCCGAAGAAGAACAGAACCTCCATCCAGACAAACAGCGGCGCAAGCAGGAAAGCCTGAACAAGATTATCTAGCAAGGCGGGGGCACGCTTCTCAAACACGCCGTGTCCAATAAACTGCGCCAGCCATGACACGATGTGGATGCCCCCGGCCCAGTAGTTCACGATGCTGCCGTGTGTGCTGAGGAGGTAGTTTCCGTAGTATGCAGCTGTGATCACGGCAGGCGCGAGTAGGCCGCCAGCTATGGGCTCTAGGAGGACATAAAAGGTGGCGTAGATGAGGGCGCCGATTGTTCCGGCATTTGCCGGCAGGTATTCGATTTGGATGGCGTCTGGGAGAGTGAAGAAGGGCGGACAGTTGCAGGCCTTGGGGGTCACTGTTAGTACCCTTGTGCACTGGGATATCTTGTTTGGTTGAAAAAAAGCCGAGGTTCACAAAGGTTCACATACGAGTACGATGCCAGTAAACAGTAGGACTGGGACGCAGGTGATGTGGATTGCAACGTTGACCTGCGCTGTTAGTAAGTGTGCGCTATTGGCGATGGGGATAAGGCCGATGTACGGGATTGCTATGGTAGGCTCCGTACTAGTTCTCAGTCAGTTATAGTCGTTCCGGGGGTTCCAAGGTTGGATGTGGATGCTTACGAAGAGCAACTGTTTCTCAAGATTAAGCGCCATCTTGCCGGGTATTCCGGGTAGGAAACAAAAAGATGGGGAATTCTGGGGGATGAGTTTTGCGGGGGATGAGATCAGGCAAGTGGCATCACCTTTTTATCGGAAAGCGTTGAGTGGTGCAATTGATATTCAAGGCACTGGCCCTGGCGTCATGTGGCCGTTGAGGACGTTGGGTCTTGGCATCGTAACCGCATACATCGGCTCCAGGCGTGGCAACTACCATATACAGACCTATCAAACCATCTACATTATAACTTTACTAGGATGTTCTACATTGCAGTAATGGATTATCTACATATGTGGTTATGACTGAGGACCTCCCCCGTCTCTCATTAAACTGATCGTTAACTACTCCGTACATAATACTGTAATGTCTAGTATGGAATGTTCGGGTGAGGCTTTAGACTATGTATCTTTTTCTACAGGTGGCATTTTTCTTGTGGGATTTTGAGTGCTACAGGATAAAGATAGTACATATGTATGGCCTTCCAATTTGTTAATTTAGAGCTCGGTTGCAATATGAATATCGAAATCTAAGGTACTAGCCGGCAGATATATATAGCTTCAGGGTATGCAATCAACCTGAATCTGAAACATATAATTAGTTGAAACCAACCGGACAAGGCTATATATAGCGTAAAATGGGAGTATAAGGTAACCAGAAGGCACAAGCCAGCAAATTTATTAGTTATTTACTTCTGTACATGTCGTCAAACATCTAACTATTGTCTGCTATAGACCATCCAATCATTCTTCATATAAGAAGCAATCCTCCACCCGGTCAAGGATAAAGTATCGTCAAGTGCAATACTGACTACCTATTTCAGAACGTAACCTATCAAAAGGAAAAACGAAGTTTCAATGACTTGAAACGTGCAAGTATCAAGTCAACTTCCCACCGATCAATAATCGTACCACGTGACTCCACCCACCCAAACTTGGCCCACCAGACCGGAGATGCTCTTACGAAGGGAAAGCTTGCGCCTGCAGCAACTGTATCTGCCTCCTCGTTCAAGATCCAAGGCAGATACAATTTCTGCCACTCCCACGGGTACTCGGATCTGATTTCGCTCATTTCTGGCAGCCATATCTTGTTTGTGCTTTTTACCGTTGCAGGTCATGAGCGCGTGGTCGAAAACGCCGTCCCTCGACCTCGATTGACAGCATCACTGTCCCCGAAAGCGACTTGAATCTTTCCACTCCGCACTTCGGCATTAGCGCATTTTCATCCAACCATAACCGCGATGTTTTTCCTCAAAGAAGAGACCAAGGTGATCTCGATGCACCCGTCCTATTTCGGACCCAACATGCGAGAGTACCTCATCGGTCGACTCAACGAGGAGGAAGAGGGACGGTGTACAGGTGATCACTTTGTGATCTGTGTCATGGACATGGTTGATATCGGCGAAGGGCGGGTGATGCCTGGAATCGGACAGGCGGAATACACCATCAGATATCGTGCGATCATCTGGAAGCCATTCCGTGGCGAGACGGTATGCGCTTGGGATCCGAGGTTGTCGCCTTTGGGAATTCTTGCTGACTGAGCTTAGGTCGATGCTATTGTTACCTCCGTTAAGCCTACCGGTATCTTCACCCTGGCGGGCCCATTGTCTGTCTTCATTGCGCGAAAGGTATTGTTTTTGTTTGCTCTGACCTTGGATCTCCGAGTCTCACTGCTGACGACTTATCAGAACATCCCCTCCGATATCAAGTGGGAGCCCAACACCGTGCCGCCGCAATACACCGATCATGCCGATCAAGTGATTGAGAAAGGAACTAGTTTGCGGTTGAAGATTCTCGGTGTCAAGCCCGACGTGGCTGCTATCAATGCCATTGGCACCATCAAGGAGGATTATCTTGGGTAAGTCATTCGAACCGCGCCCAGCACATATATCCTTTCTAACGCGGTTTCCTTTAACAGACCTTTGTAATGAGACACGATTGCAACACATACCCACCCTTTTCACCAATACGATAATCTACCATGCTATCTATCGATCCCCGAAGATACGGCGAGTGCTTGGATGGCTTTACTGCCTCACAGGGGAAAAAAAGAATTGGCCGGTCAGGAGCTGGAGGTTGACAAGTCCCTGTTCGGTACATATGCCATACCTCTTTTTTGACTTCGATGGCTATACTTCAATGAAAGACCGATCATGTCTCCCACCCGAGAGTGCCCGGATTGGGATCGGCATTGCAGTTGAAATGACTTCCGACCCACCAGAGATCGTGTCAACCGCTGGGGCATTTGACCTGAAATGTACAATTGCATGAAGTTGCATGTCTAACCCTGTGCAATCCATACCCCCTGTAGAGGAAGCCTTTAAAGTTGTATTGGTGTATTCTCCAGATTCTCCAGTTGCCGGAGAGACGAGCCAAGCCCCCAAGCCTAGGCCCCGTATGGTGAAACACTGGCGTGTTTTTAGATAATTTCAGGGATGTTTTTCTATTTGGATCTATGCATTTTTCCATTCATTATTTGACATTGGAATATATATGCAAGGTACCGAGGACTAACTGGTTCTAGCGTTTCCCCTGTATTATTGGGGACGTTGTACTCCCGCACTTGGGCCTCGTAGAACCGCCTTTCTCTTTCTCTCTTTACTCTTCTCTTCTCTTCTTAAGATAGTTTCTTTGTAACTTCAATCTCATCTACCTTCCTTCTAGAGTATTCTAGAGTAGCTATCTTCTCTGGAATATCTTTCTCCTTCCAACCCCTGTCTCTAGACGGTTGACAATGTCCTACTTCAAGACCGAATACCAGCGGTTCCTGGATAATCCCAGGTCTGCTAAATTGGCCGACGATGTGTCCATGATCTATGTTCCTACCACGACGAAGTTCGAGCAGGCCGACAATGTCATCACTCATGTGTTGAAGAACGCCCAGGTGGTCAAGACGAAATCGAACCAGGTTATCAGCGCCATTGAAGGATCAGACTCGCTATGTCTAGACATGGAAACAACCCTCGAATTCACTGAGGGTGGTGGGGTTTATCTCCCCTCGCTCGACGATAATTTCCTGGCCGACCGTGTTGCGACCTTCCCCACGGTAAATTTCCCGACGCGCGTCGCGTTATCAAAAGCTAATGCATCATCCTGCAGGTCCACATTGTCCACTTCGACGCCGATAAACTGATCAAGCAGATCCGCATTTACTGGGATCAAGCCTCATTGCTGAAGCAAGTCGAGGTTATTGGAGCGCGCGGACGCCAATGGCCCATTCGTGATGGAAAAGATCAACTCCGTTTCCTCAAAAATGCCGAGACAGCGCGTTTGGCACCCTCGCAGCCCGCTTCTCAGAACTCGGAGACCAAGCTCCCCAATCGCTCCTCATCCCCGGGCAAGCGCCGCATCAGAGATCCCTACGCTGCCGACTCCCTGACCGAGCTCCTATCCCCGAGCAAGGAGACACCCAAACCCGCATCCAGCAAGAAATACACCCAAGACCCTTACGGAGCGGGTTCCTTGAATGAGATTCTGTCCCCCACCAAGAAGGCCCCCGCCCATGTGCCTCCCTTTGCGCCCTCGTCTGGGCGACCTGCCACGCGCAACTTCAGCGATATCTTCGTGAAGGATGACCATCTGCCTGACTCGCCCTCGAAGCCCCAGCGCCGGGCTCCCCCGGTTGACGAAGAGGACGAGAAGGCCGACAAAGGGCCCGTTGACGAAGACCGTCATTTCTACAGAACCGACCCCAAAAAATACAGCCACTTTGAGATCGGCGAAGATAATGCCGCCGGCAAAGGGCCCGTCGACGAAGACCGTCATTTCTACAAAACCGCCCCTGGAAAATACAACCACTTCGAGATTGGCGGCGACAACTCGGAGCGCGAGACAAAGGGAGAAGTCAGACAAGCCAACACCAAACACGCAACCCACTGGGACTTCGATGACGTCGAGACCCCTGTCAAGGTCTCACGCGCCCCACGCGGACAAGAACGCCGCCACTTTGGCTTCGGCGATAACGAAGATGGCGATGGATCTCCTCAAGGCAAGCCAAATGTGGCCAAGCCCCGTCGTGACGCAGACCGTCACTTCGAGTTGACCGATGAAGAATCCGAGGACGACGGACGGATCATCAGCTCATTCGGCGGCCGTGGCAAGCGTCTCTACGAGAACCGTCTCTTCGACGACGAGGGCCAGCCCCAGACCTCCGAGCGCGAGAAGAAGGACGAGGCCCTGCCAACAGGCAGCAACGTCGTTAACCGCAACAAGAACTTCGTTTCGCAATTCGAGCTGGCGGATGACCCCGCCAAAGAGAACACGCCTCCCCAGAAGCATGCTGCGCATAATAAGTCGATGGAGTCCCACTGGCAGAACCACGACGAGCAATCCCCCCTCCCGCCTGCCCAAAAACACACCGCGCACAATAAGTCGATGGAGTCACACTGGGGTTTCGACGAGCAGTCTCCCGAGCCAGTTAGGAGAAATGCCACCGCGCAGCGCAACCCTCTCGGCCACAACCAGCCCAGCTGGAACCATGGAGAGAACTAAGTGAGCCTGCGCTGGTCTAAGGCTTAGCTTTGATACTACAAATGTATCCCTTGTCAGCGGAGAAGTCGTCTAAGCTCCGTCTTCCTGTTATACGACAAGCAACGGCCGACTATTTCCGATCACGAGCTATGTATCGATACCCGCATGAATTTTGGACGTTGTCCTTGAAACTGCAAAATCACAAAAAAAAATAAGAGGCCGATGGCTTCCCCTTTACTTCGCGCTTGGAACTTGTAGTTGGAGTGTGGAATGCCTGGTCTGTGTGTACTACCTTCAACCATTTGCCTTCTTGTCTATCTTCTTTTGCCCTTTCTTTTTACCTTTCTGTACCTTGCCCTCGAAATGTCAGTGTACAAGTTTATTTCCACGAGAGCGGGATTTGTTTATCTGTTAATTTATAATGTTTGGCTTTGATTCTTCCAGTAAACCCTCTTCTACTTTAGAACATAGTACACGTCTACTAAGGGATCATATATGTTATCGTTTGAAGATTCAATTCAGTCTCACAGCTAAGTTATTCCAAATAGTAAACTAGATATCAGTGTCCGATGTCCAAATATCGAATCTGACCGAGACAGAATACCCCAAACGACATTTTCCAAAGACCAAAGATGAGCGAGCGAATGTAAGTAGGTTCTTCAGGTCCGAAATGTGATATCCTTCATTCCTCCACCAAATTGTTTCAATTCCAATTCAAATTCCACTTCCAATTCCACCACCAAATAAATTCAATCCAAATCACGTAGATTCCAAATAGATTCCAAAAAGATACGCAAACGCGCATAATAGATATTCAATAGATGTCAAACCACAAATTCACCCTAGATGTAGAACATAGTCTCCGCAATATTAGGATGGATTTTGACATCCACCATACGGGACATATCCGCCGTGCCCTCAGTGCCACTGGTACTACCGCCAGAAGCATCAAGCGACATAGGGTCGAACAGATCACTCAAGAAGCATCGAGCACGCGTACACACCAGATCGGCATAGTACGCCGGCGGACAGACACTAACGGCCTTCGTAGCACGACCGAACATGTAACACATCTTGTGAGTGAGGTCTTGGAGGACATCAGCCGCGCCGGGGCCGGAGCTGTTAGCGGGATGACGGGGGTAGAAGATCTCGTCCCAGACGGTGAAGTAGTGAGCCGGACGGGCAGTTCCCTGGAGAGCGGAGTGAGCCTGTAGGAAGAAGTCCCAGTCTCGTGCCTCGGAGACGCCGCGGTCGACGACGGTTCCGGGGATTGGGTTCTCGCGGTTCGAGTCCTGTTCTGTTGTTGGGTAGAAGCGGGTGTTGTGGCGCTTTCCGACGACGACTATGGCAAGACGCGGGAGACCCTTCTTTGTCTGGTCTGCTGGGTAGGTTTTCTTGCATGCTTCTTGCAGGAGGGGGAGTTCCTCGTCGATGACTTTGTTGTATTGGCCCTCTGAGACACCGTCGCGGTAGACGATGATGTTCTCCGGGAGGGATTTGTTTAGTTTTCGCCAGTGCTGGAGACGGGAGGCGAGGAGGGTTTCTAGGTCGGCGACCATTTCTTGGCGGGCGCCTTGGACGCGGATCTCGGCGGGCCATTGCGCGAGGGTTGCGTCGACGGAGGCGACGATACCTGCTACGCTGGGCGCTGTGCTGGCGGAGCCTGGGGACGGGTGGGTTACGTCGATACCGACTAGCATTGTCTTGCCTTCGGAGATTATGCCCAGGTCGGCGGTGCGTAGGGCTTGGTTGGCGCCGCCTAATTTTAGGTTGATTTTCAGGCCCACATTGGCGTTGTACTGGTCGTTGGAGTTGATGAGCTTTTCTGCGAGGACGTTCACGTTGCGGATTCCGCAGCGGACGTCGCAGACTTGCTTGACGCAGTTGTAGATGCCAGTGTCTTTAGTATAGAGGATACCAAGGATGAAGACTGGGTTGTGCTGTTTTTGCAGATCGAGGACGGCTTGCTGGAGCTCGTTGGCGTCGTTCTTGCCGGTCAGGACAACACGTTTGCCGGACTTGTGGGCGTCCACGGCCATTCCCATATCCCTGAGTGTCTTTCTGAAACCTTGCAGGGACTTGTCAAGCTGATCTGGGCTTTGGAAAACTGGCCTGGAGCCCTCCTGATCAATGTAGAGATAAGTCCACGATTTCATGGTCGCAGGCTTGGAGAACTGGATTTGACGCATGTTCCAGCTGCCAAATTGAGTTCTGATTTCCTTGGTCCTGTTTCCGTCTTTGTAGTAGACATTGGGGGCGGGGAGAACGCGTCCAGGAACCGTGATCAGTTCAGTGGAAGAGTTAACACCGAAAGCAGACTGTAAAGGGAAGGTTAGATAATTTGACAAGGTCTTCGGAGCCAGGTAATTCTTACTAGAGTGGCATTCAGAGGCTCGCCAAGTCCCAGCACACCAACGCCCTTGGTAACAATCGAATGAGCGTTCTGGCCCGGCTTTCGACCCATAACGGCGAAGCGGAGCATACTGGCTGTCTGATCGCCAGAAAGCTTGGATTTAGCTGGCTGGCCAGGCTCGACTTCGCAGACCTCAACGGGGACATAGATAGGTCTGTCACGAGACCCGACATTCACCACTGGGTTTTTTGCATTCAAAGTCATGTTGTACTCTAATAGGAAAGTCAGCATAATACGAGGAGGAAGGGAGTCGAAGAAAAAGATGAAGGAAAAGTGAGGATCAACGGACCCTTTTTGAAGAAGTCCGCAACGGTGATGTAGCGACCTGCCTCCGGAGGACCGGCCTTGGGCGCTTTCTTTCCCTTCTTAGCCTTGGACTCGGGCGCACCGGGCACAGCGACGGGCTTAGGACCAGATTCAGCTAGGAAAAATTGCACATCTTGGGGACCGGCGCCGTGGGTCTTAATTATGGGTGGGTTGGGCGACGAGATACCATCACCGCGGCTGGCCAGGCCATAGATAGGCCTGATGCGAGGCCGGGGCTGGCCGCGACTGTTTTTGCGGGTGATATGGGTGATGCGAACGCGTAGGCTCTTGAGGAACTTCTCCAAACGATGAGTGTTCCTGCTGTTGTAGCCTTGGATCACATTGGCCAAAGGCCCTTCATTGTAACAGGCCAGATATTTGACCTGGACGTTCAAGAGCACACGAGCAGTCGCGGCACGCACACTGACGAAGAATCCACGCAGGACAGATAGGCCACCGCCAAGGTTGAAGGATTCCATGGTATCCTGACGTAGACTGTAGTGTCTGTTGGCTCCGACAGAGACGACCTGGTCGTCCGTCTTGGGGTGGTGGCCCATGATCATGTTGAGAGCAGCCACAATCTCAGACTTGGATTCAAGCATGGCGCCGGCGTTGGTGGAGGTCAAGTAGTTAACCAAGTCGATAGGGTTGACCTCACCAGTATACTGGCAGGTAACCTGGTGCACTCGGGGTGGATCGATGTAGTCATCATCAATGTGCTCTTTGTATCGCACATCGAATTTACCCTCGGTCAATTTGACACATGAGACCAGGGTAGACCGGAAGTCCGACGCAATACTGTTCTTTTGCTGGGGGAAGTGCTCCTCCAACAGCAAACGCACAATGTGTCGGGCCTTCTTGCCCACAGGGGCAGATCGACCTGCAGAGTCGGCTGCAATGGAAATATGATAGCGGAACAGCTGCTTGTTAGGCAGGGTCAGCGGCAGGTAGTTTGCATACAAAGTTACCGGCCTGCCAGCTGTGCCATAACCAGGACGTTCGGGATATTTTGCCTGCCTAGGTGTCTTCTGGCCGCTCACAGTAAGGGCCTTGGCAAGGTCATTTTCGGTCTTGGTAACGGTGGTGTTAGGAGGTGGGATAGGTTCGCCTTGTCTATAGGCAAACGATTAGATTTGGTTCAACGAGCAGCCAAGAGTGAGAGGCAAACCTGAAGATAGGTGGGCCCAAGTTGGTAGCACCTCCACGTCCTCCCCCACGTCCACCGCGGAAATCACCACGACCACGAAAATCACCACGACCGCGGAAATCACCTCCACCTCGGCCACGACCTCGATCACCTCTAAACTCGCCACGACCCCTATCACCACCTCGGCCTCGGAAATCACCTCGGAAATCTCCACGATTTCCATCGCCTCTACCGGCTGGGCGGAAGGCTAAATCGCCGCGACTTTCCCCGCGACCGCGACCTCGATCGCCACGGCCACGATCACCACGATCACCACGTCCACGACCCCGATTATCACTCATAATAAGGTAATGGATAAATATGGATGGCTTTAAAGATGTTTAAAATAAAAAAGGAAGATAGTGGAGGATTGGGGAATAGGGGATGGACGGCTTATTAAGTATTATGGAGTGCCCAGGTGATGTATCGTTTGTTCTTCTTTATTTGCTGCGTTGGTAGTTAACAGGGGTGTATATAGTGTGACTATAAGATGACCAGGGTGACAATTGGCTAATTTACTTATATACATCGAATGTACCTAGGTAAGTAGTTGTACAAGCTATGGGGGCTGCTAGTTGGTATGAATGTTGTGACTATGACCCTTCATCGTTTTCCATGGTGATCTCCAAGTACAATATCAGGAGGATGTTCATGTATTTACTTATTGACACAACAATAGGGTCATTTTTGGTATCTTTTTCTACTGATTTTTTTTTTTAAAAAAAGAAAGAAAAAACAGTAAGAAACCTAGCTCTATATTCGTTGCTGTTTGTAGTCCCTGTGGTCGACCGGTAGATACATGCAGGGATATGATAGCGGTGTATTTCCAGTTTATTTCGGTGATAGAAAAAGTAAGACTGCGTTTCACTAGTTACATATATTTCTGCATGAGTTGGGGGAGTTCGTGTGCAATGATATCCAATGATTTAATCTCGCAGTTCAGCCTTGCCCTAAGAGTGTCGGTTCCACGTTGCAGCCTAAATGTTGGTGTTGGTTGGTGTTGGTTGGTGTGTTGCATTTGATATTACTTACGAGTGCTCTTTGTTAAAATCAGAAGCGCAATGCACCGCTTAGGGCCATAATGTAAGAAAAAAAAAAGCCATATCTATGGATGGTATGTGACACGTCAAATAATCTTCAAACAGGTCGACAGGATGTCCACACATTTGAATATTAGTTCTTCACGGTTTTGCTCTCTTCAATCCAGCACTTGTACGATGACTGGAGGTCTGGAATAAAGATTATTAGATTTGGTGTGAAATGGGTCGCAAGCGCTTGTGGAAACTGCGGTGAGATGATTCCTCGACTAGAAGGCTCGTTGATCTTACTGACCTAACTAAACACACACATAACAGTGCTAAATGCAATCAGACAGCCTTTCCTTTAAGTAGAAGGTCTTGGGGCTACATGCTACTAGAGGGAGAAGGAAGAAACCCTTGCTTTTCAAACTAGTAAAGCAGGGCCTTTGTAAAGGCCTGCACTAACAAAGAACAAGCACAGGCTCAGTCTGACAAACAAGCAAACATGCAGTGCATGCATGGGGTTTCTGCATATTACGTACACTCCTGGTACTTTCCCTGCAAATTATGAGAAGAGTTTTCCATGGGGTTTATCATAGGTAACTAGGTATCTACAGGTATTCTCTTCTCTAAGAGCCACCAACATGGGTAGCAAGTAGTGAAAAGACTCAAGATACTGGAGGGTGACACGAAGTCTCCCATCGAAGAAACAAATTCAACTCGAGGGCTCAAGAGCCAAGGAGTTAAGGCAATGTAGCTTCAAAAATTCCCAAGCAGGCGGTTAGGCCCACTTGAAGTGGTCAAGGTGGTAGTTTTCAACCAGCAAAAACACGATCTCGGAAATTTCCTCACTGATCCGTGTAAGACCCTTGCACTAGAATGGAGGGGAAAAAGAAGAAGAGGAAGATTGGGGGGCTGGGTCAGGTATTTATATTTCTCTCTGGGCCTCTACGCGCGTAGGCTCCGCCTATATTGGACATTAACCAAATACAAACAAAGAAACAATACGCGCGTAGGCAAACGCGGGCACGGCTGCCTCAATGAAAGCAAGTCTACTGTTTCCGGACCAGTCTGGAATGAATCAGTCAATTCCTAAGACCGGGGCAAGCGACAAGGTGACGAATATAAACGAAGGTGACGAAAGAGAGAAAGAAAGGAGAAGCTACCATAGACAGGCAGCAAAGAAAGCGATTGTGAAGCGAGAGGCAGAGTATAAGGATCAACTTAGGAAGCGGTTCAGCCAATGTGATCAAAATACTATATCATTACGATAGAGGGCTCTACTCGAATTCACTATCGTTCCTTTAGCCAGCTCGGTAGTAGATCAAGTGCTTGAGTGCAATTAAACATAAATCTTCTTTCAAGGAACTAGAATCCCAGACGAAGTAGAGTCTGCTCAGGTCGCGCCTCGTCTTTGCGCAGGTCTCCTGAGGCTACATGCTACCAGGGAGATGGAGGAAGAAACTCTTGCTTTGTAAACTAGTAAAGCAGTGCCTTTATAAAGGCCTGCACTAACAAAGAACAAGCAAAGGCCCAGTCTGTCAAACAAGCAAACATGCAGTGCATGCATGGGAGGCACTCCAACGAGGTCTTACTGCCTATTCTGCTCTTAAGCGCAGCATGGCTGCACTTGGTCAGTGGGTTGTTCTTTCTGACGCAGGGAGTGGATTGGGGCACCTGGCAGTTCAAATTGCCAGTAAGGTGATGGGGTTGCGTGTCCTCGGCATTGACCAAGGGCGAAAAGCCGAATCGGCCAAGAACTCAGGTGCCAAACCTTTTGTGGATATTTGCAAGTTTCCTACCGATGATGACGGTGTGGCGATTTTAAACCTCGTCAAATCTCCAACTGGAGGACTTGGGGCTCACACTGTCATTGCCTGTACCGCTGGCAATATTGCCTATAGCCAAGGGGTTCAATTTCTAAGATTCGGCGGTACCCTGGTTTGTGTTGGGCTCCCAGCAGGTGAGAAACAGCCGATTGCTAGCGCTTCTCCTGGAAATTTGATAGCAAAACAATCAAGAATTATGGGATCGACTGTTGGCAAGCAATCGTGTTGATGCCGTTGAGTGTTGGACTTCGCTGCTCGAGGAGTTGTTCAGTTCCACATACAGACAGTGCCAGTGGAGAAACTTTCGCAATTTTTCCAGGATATCAAGGTACGAAGTTTGCTCGGGCGAGCAGTTATCGGCCTCTCTTGAAGTTTGTCTCCCTGAACTACATAAAATTATGATTCAACATGTTGATCTAACTAGAATAGTTATTTGTGCTGAAGACGATTTACGCTGCTAATCTAGGAAGCCAGTTGTCCACTTACCTGTCTACCTACCTATAATGTATGCTGATATTGCAAAGGACGTGAAAAGCCTTTTCATTAAGAAGGATGTCTCTTGAAATCCATGAGAAATTGCATTCGGTAACAAAATAAACACATAAAATTCCCGGGTTTCAATACCTGAGATAAAGAATGACCAATGCTAAATTATACTATAATATTTCTCGGGGTAAAAATCGTCTTGAAGTTGTGTTGGCGTACAAACCATGCATTCCACAGTTTCCATTCTTGGTCAGGATGTGCCAATTGTACCTATCCAAATAAGTTAGCATCCCTAATATTTGCCTCGCGTAGGAAACAAAGAGAACATACCTCAAACCTCCGCAAAAAGCTGGGTACAATTTTATAAATCTCCATTAGAGAAATATTCTTCCCAATGCAGGTCCTCGAACCGGCGCCGAACTGGAGCATCATTCCATCCATAGCCTTTATTTGATCCGGCGGGGCAGTAAGCCATCTATCCGGGTTGTATACGTCGGCGTCTGAACCAAAGATATCTTCACGACGGTGAATAACCCAAGGGCTGCAACCAACGATTGTTCCGCCACGAATGAAATGACCGGAGATCTCCACCCCCGATGCAGGAACAACACGTTCCAGCGGAAGTCCCACAGCGGGATGCATACGGAAAGCTTCCTTTATACAGGCATCGAGATAGGGCAGCTGTCGCGACTCTGTCCACGAGACCAGTCCTGTTGGACGGTTCACGATTGTACCGTTGTCCACGGCAGCATCCAGCTCTTGCCTAACCCGCGTCATGCACTTCGGGTTCTTAAGTAAATAGTAGAACACGGATGCAATGCTGATGGCGGTTGTTTCAGACCCGGCAAATGCCATAGAGACGGCCATGGTAAGGACTCGTTTGTTTGTCATGAAATCTGGACGGGCTTCACCGGCCTTGAGGAACATCGTGAGAAGGTCATCCTTTGATCCCGTTATATCAGTCTTTGCTGACATACGTTCTTCCATACGGTGCTTTGCGAAGATAGCCACAGGATGAGAATTATCTGATAAGCCCAACTTTTGAAGGAGATCAAATATCGGATTCTTCCAAAATAGCTTATCTAGCCATGGCATTTGACCAATCGGGCCAGAATAATCGAAGATATTTGCCAGGGAACTGACGATTCCATCGATGTCTTCATTTTTCTCGATAAACCCATGGCGTTTGCTATACGTGATGCTTCCAATAACATCAAAGGCAAAGAATTGTAGCCACCGTGCGAAATCACACACTGTGGCTCCATCAGCGAAAAGTCGGCTCGTTTGATCGAGGAAAATCTCTGTCGTCTCATCCACCATTGGCTCATACTGTACTAATGAGCTCATTGAGAACGCATGGTTCACAGAACGGCGGAGATTCGCATGGAAGCTCTCATCCAGCGTAGAGAACAGCGATGGCAATGGCTCGCCTTTAGAAACGGTCATTTGTACTGGGTAAAATTCGGACTGTCTTCTCTATTAGAAGGTGTGCATATTGCAGGGGTCGGCATATAACTACCTTGGTGAATCCTTTGTTTAGACCGTAGATCACTTTCGTTGCCTTTGGGTCCGCGAAGGACAAAGTGCGTGGGCCCAGACGCACAATATCGCCATACTTGCGGTGTAAAGCTATATGCGTAAGTTCAGGACGTCGACCCTTCACATCGATATATCGCCAAATATCAGTCAGGTGCGCCCAGAAAGGGCCAGGAAAGATGTTCAGCGAATTGTAGTAATAATTAAGGGCTAGATAGAGTAGGAACAGAGGAGGAACTGCATAGACAGCATAGTAAAGTGCAACACCAGGAAAAGATATGATAATAGCCATAATTATGTCCGATCGCTTAGGTCTTGTTCAACGCAGGAGCCATGGGGACGGCACTTTATATACACTTCATCACAATATACGTAATGTTCTTATCCACCAGAAGGAGATCATTATCTCAAAGTGCTTTGATGCATAAAAAGACGCTGAAATCGGCAGTTGTAAATGTCAGCATCCGATGGACGATAGTGTAGACATGTGAGGTATCTCTAGGAAGCATTACCCCGTGCAAGTTTTCGATTCGTCAAAAACCGGAAGATGGATCCACTGGAACGTAGTTGAGGAGATCCCCCGTATTTTGTGGATGCCAATTATATACCCCATCTTTGGGTGTAGCCCGTGGGTCGGCATTTGGGACGACATTCAACAACCGAGAATTCTTTGTCGCGCAATAGTCGACGCTATTCTGCATTAGGGTTGACTTTATTCAAATACCTCGTAATTTGAACTCCTATACTCAAGCTACAAGACTTGCATCGCGTAGGAATAATCTAAGATATAACTGTATGTACTAACGGAAGTATTGTGCAAACATAATCCGAACTTTTTAGTATAGCAAATCCAAATGTAGCAGCTCAACAATTTAAAAGATATCGGAAGTCGCGGGTCTTATTCTACACCGATTGGCGTTGAAATTTCAATACACCTTTTGATCCTCGAAAACATGTTAGACATATATGGAGAAATCTGCGAAATGTTTATATGGGGTTTTGTATTGGCAGCGAGTTTGTGGCTACATTAGTCTACCGGCACTATTTCTATCCGCCGTCCCACATCCCTGGGCCTACAATAGACATATCAACCCGTGACTGGCAGAGCTGGCGTTATCTGAAAGGACAATGACATGAAGATATTCTTCGACTACATGCACGGTACGGCCCAGTGGTACGCATGACCCCAAACGCTGTATCTATGCTTGACGCCAATCATGGACTACGGGTAATTCACGACCATGGCACCCAAAGAGACGAAGTGAGTATGTCCTGTGCCCAATGAATCTGAATCTGCAGAAAGCCAATTTCTTTTTCAAATATAGACCGACTGGTATCAGGTTTGGAACAGCAATGGGAAGGTAGCCAACACTTCATTTAGTGAAATAGATGTCAGTGAGTATCCACGAAAGCGCAAGCAAGTTGCAAAAGCCTATGGCATGACGTCTATTCTCATAGTGGAATAATACATCCAAGCTGTGGTTGATCAGAGCAGAGAAACCTGTTCGGATCCCCCATGGAGCATCCCATGTATGCACATGCATGTTTTCTGCCAGAGCTTTCCTCGGAAGGTTTTTGTAGGGTATATAGACCCTGGTTTGCTAGATTAAATACATGAATGGTTCTTCCTCTGCTTTCTCCCAACCCTAGTAGTAGCCCTCCAACAGGTTATGTAGCCATCGTCCTCTATCCCCTGAATCATCGTTAATCTATCAAAACTCATCAAGCTCCATTTAGACTAGCACTGCCTAGTACTAGATCTTGCTTTGGAAACTCTTCAGGGAAAGGATAACATATCGTTATACCTTACCTCACTTTGACGAGGGCAGTGAAGGACTCAATATACCTTGATCGTTTTGGATAATGCAAGGCTCATAGCCAACTGAGCACGAAGATCCTTTGTAATTCTCTTTAAAAACCCCACGATTTGGATTCCTTCTTCAACATGGTGAGTTCGCAAACGCAGGCACAGGTGCCTCCAGATGACAACCACTGGCATAATGAAGAGGATGTTGTTATTACCGACCAAGCTGTCGGCCTTTTAGATGTTGTAACTTTCAATCTTTATAAGATTACCTCGCCTCTCAAACAGAGAGAGGAGATTCGGAAACGTATAAAGGGTAGGGGACACGGAGCCTTGAAGGCAGCAATGCCGAGCTTTCGCACAATTTCTCGGAGGCAGTTTTCGCCAAGTGAAGAGTTCATTACTTCAATGAAGTCGACATACAAAACGTTGGCACATTTGAAATCAGGAATACCCCTCTATTATGCTCCGCAGACGATGCTTATAGAGCTAATGGAAGTGCCGGAGTTAAACAGCTACGTCGTTGTCAAGGACAATGAATTGAATGCAATTGAGAACCCACCAAGTGTTATTACTGTCGTCGTTTTCATCAATACAGTACTGCGACCCAGGACTATATCAAGTCCACCAATGCAGACTCCGTTTGGAATAGCTGGAGTCCGGAGCCGTTGGAGTTAACTGCACTAGCCCAACTACGGCTCGGCGATCTGCCATTTGGAGGGTATAAGAGCAGTGGGCTTGGCCGGGGGATGTTGAGATATTCCTAGGTTACTTTAAACTAAGAACTCTTTTTAAGCTTAAACTCGGAATATATACCCCTTACAAACAAGTACTATGTTATTGAAGCCCGGTGACCGGTGGAGGTAAGTGGCGGATTGTATAAGTATAATAGATGATATATATGTTGTAGCGCACGCAAGTTATGTCTAGTGTGACTCTAACGTCTAATCTAGGCAGTTCTCCCTTTTTTTCTTAAAAAAGAGTATGGGGTAGATGCGACGCACAAGCGTTTGGATAGGTCGAGCTGCTACCCCTTGGGAATTGAAATATGCAATCCATATATGCATCCATGTATGGTTTAACCGAATTACGCCTATGAGTCACTGATCGTCGTATAGCTGGCCAATCGGCGTCAAGCCAAGGAAAAAAGAAGTCTAGCATTGAAAATGAGAATCGACATGTTGTCGGAGTTAAGGGCATATACTTGATCACCCTCGAGAGTTAGGAAGAGTGCATTGCATCTAACAGGGGGCAATAGAACCATTTCCAAATATAAGGATATATGTACTGTTTATATACTCCGTATAGCCATGATTTCCAATGTTGTATTGTGTCCACTACCCCCTTCGAGGTGAGATCATCTGGTGATAAGGAAAATCGGAGATAACAGATTAATCATCATTTCGTCGGGACCTTCACACACCTTGTCTAGCTTCATTTTCTTATGATCATCTCTTTGTTGTGATCGTTAACTCAAAAAGGAACCTTGATCTCGATTCTTGAATCAAAAATATCTCAACAGCCTTCCGAGTCTGGTTTTGGCCCCCGACCACGCTTATCCACCCACGCGGCATCTCCCACCCCTCCTTCACAAGCTTCCACAACGCACATCCGTTCATCGCATTGCCCCGAAATTTGTCTAGGTGATACTGTGCGGCCTACATATCATCTCCGACCGCATAAAATACTCGCGAACAACATCAGCCTCATCTCAAGCCCTAGGTCTGGCGCGGTTGCCTAACGACACGAGCCAAATCCTCTGGCATTGACGTTGCGCCAAACTGTTCATACGTTGCTACGGCCAGGGAAGGAAACAAAATTGCTTTCGGAATCCCGTGCAGATATCTAGGAGTGTCTTTCAACCAGACTGAAGGGTTATTTGGATGAATTGCAGAGAAACTGAGTGGCACGTTTGATTCGGTCTCAGAGCTGTACGGACTACGACAGCGTGTTTGAGAGCCCCGCCCGGCTGGACCGCTGACTTGAAGTGCACTGAATCATCTTTGCCTGTGTCCACGGGTGTTACCGAGGACATCGTTATAATTTTGATCACACATACATGATCATGCCATTCAAAATGACACCGACACCTCCTTCTACAAACTCATCGAGTGCTGGCCACTCTCCAGATTACAGAGTCGTCCGGAAACGAAACCGGGTGCCCCTGTCATGCGGGCCTTGTCGGCACAGAAAGTAAGCATTCAACAAGACATGGCTGAAATCTAATTTTTTTTCTAACGGTTCCAGGCTGAAATGCAATCGTACAAATCCTTGCGAAAACTGTGTCAAACGAGGAGATGCTGCTTCATGCAACTATGCGCAACCCAACTCGCGCAAGAAGAACTCGACCCAGCAGGTTTCCAATACACCGGATGATATGCAAAACCGCATCGATCGGCTAGAAGGCTTGGTTCTTTCGTTGATGACAAACGGCTCTCAGTCTGCGGGCCCGGCTGCTGCCATGGCGGTACTATCTGGGGAAAGTAGTGCGGGCTCGGCTCGATTCTCCCATGACATCGACGCCGAAGAGGAGGGTATGGAGGGCGCCGAAGAGAGCGACACGGACCAGGTGACGAAGTCGTTTGGTATCATGAAGATGGACAATAACAAGTCGTATTACATCAGCGACGCTCATTGGGCATCTGTGTTGAATGATGTAAGTTGAGGACGTTCGACCAAACCCGAGTCTTTCTAACCTGTCAAATAGATCTCCGAGGTGCGAAGTTTCTTCACAACGCACAAGAAGCAACTCGAGGAACAGTTTGAGAAAGTTAAAGCGGCCCACCCAGCTAGTGATACAACAGGCGCGAATTTGTTGTTCGGTATCAATAAGTCGATGAGCCGTGGGGAGATCATGAGTAGCTTGCCTTCTAAGTATACAACTGACATTCTTATTGCTCGCTATTTCAATTGCTATGATCCTGCAACACGTGAGTATTTGCTATTTCCATACCCCGTGATTTTATTTCGATACTGACTTTATCTAGATGTTCTTCATGGGCCTACATTCCAAGCACAGGTAAGCTCGCCGAAAAGAAGTTCATTGTCAGTCCAGACTCTGACTCTGCTAGTATAATAAACATTGGGATGATCCAGCTGCGACCGAACTCGTCTGGATCGCCATGCTCTTCGCAATGATGAGATTGGCAATGCTATCTTACCACCGCGAAGGCGATGAGCCACCTGAGTTCCGGGGCAAGTCTCTGGACATGGCCGCAGGTTTCCGAAATTCTGTAGCACAATGCTTGACATTAGCCGACTACACGAAACCTCACCCGTATCTGATTGAAGCGTTCGTGTTTCATTTACATGGCGACTTCTCTCAGACTCGAGAGGCGGACATTTCCATTTGGGTCATGACTGGCGTTGTTGCTCGCCTGGCAATGCGATCAGGATATCACCGTGACTCTAAAATGTTCCCAAACATCACACCTTTCCAAGGTGAGATGCGACGGCGAGTGTGGTCCTTTGTGCGCCAGGCCGACCTTCTGTTCTCATACCAGGTCGGGCTGCCGGGGATGATCCGAGGCACGGACAGCGATACTGAACTACCACGGAATTTGTACGATGATGATTTCGATGAAGACTGCAAGGAACTCCCGCCCCCTCGTCAGTTGAACGAGCCAACACCAATCTCGTATTTGATTGCTAAGGCGCGCCTGGCATATGTATTCGGTAAAGTGGTTGATCAAAGCTCTGCTGTCTCGACATGCCCGTACGAAAAGGTGATGGAACTCGACGCGGAACTCCGACAAGCAAGGGACTTGATCCCGGACCACTTGCGTATTCGGCCTATGGAGGAGTGCCAGTTGGATCCTGTTAATCTGATCATGTCACGGTTTAGCGTAAGTTGCCTGAAACCCGCCACAACTTACATCGATACTGACCATTTGTGTAGGTAATGGCCGTATACAACAAAGCTCAATGTGTGCTTCATCGCCCGTATGTGGTTCGCGCACGAGAAAATCCTCGTTTCACCTATTCTCGAAGGACATGCATCGACTCAGCAATGGAGTTATTGCAAGTCCAGTCGCTCCTGCACGCGGAAACGCGCAACGGACGCCTACGCAGTCGCCAGAGCCGAGTAAGTTCCCTCAGTTCAGCCGACTTCTTACTCGCAGCCACTATTGTTACTCTCGACCTATACCACGGCCTGTCATTGCAGGTGAGCGGCCGGCCATCGGGAGACACGTACACGTGGGGCCGAGAGCGGCGCGATGAAATGACCGCTGCGATCCAACGCTCAAAAGAAATTTGGGATGAGTCGCTCGATGAGAGCATGGAAGCATGGAAGGCATCCAGCATACTTGGTGTGATGCTGGGCAAGTTGCACATGATGGTCCCAGGCGTCGAAAATAGCGCCGGAGCTGCTTCCTTTGAGCCACAAGACGAGAAGCAGAACGCGGCCATGACCCTCGGCCTGCTGAGCAGCGGAATGAGCCCGATGAACCCGGGCCCACCACCATTTGCGGATCCCATGTTCAAGATGGGAGAGTCGCCGATGGGAACAGGAGCAAGTGGCGTGGGCGCCTCGGCCGAAATGCCGGGTGCACTTTCGCCCTTCAGCAGCATGTTCGGACAGATGCCGGACATGCAGGTTAATCTGGATTGGGTAAGTCTTTTCTTCTTTGGGACCCGGATTTCAATGCTAACATATTGGTATCAGGATGCTTGGGACACATACATCCAAAACCCCACCCTCGACACATCCAATCAATTCTGGCCTATGATTGATGCACAGCGCCAAACAACTCCACAGTCTGGAGGCATATCACAGCCTTCGGTGCCTAGTCCTCTGACCTCAAGTCGAGGGCCATCGATTGGTGGTGTTCCCCGGCCACCGACAATGTTCTCAGCATCCTCCAACAGCCCCGACAGTGGAGGTGTGCCCATAACAGGGTACGGCATGCCGCCAATGCCTCAACAAAACAATGGTCGGGGCCAAGGTTCCCAATGAACGAGGTGTATTCGTATTTACACTGATTTATTCTCTCTCGCTTTTGCCAGAAAATGTTTTGCGCTGGCCCTTTTTGATACCTCGGAATGTTTTGTTGGTTTCTTGACCTGATGACTTGAAGCAATGAGGCATGTTTTGCTTCTTCTTTACCGGATGGATAGGTATGCGTGGGAGCGACTATGATCGCCATTTTGATGGAGGAATTCAAGCGATCTGAGAAAAGATGTTGTCTTTCGATGGATTCTGTTGGTATTGGTGTTGGGGTTGGTTAATGTACATGTATCATATCATGAGGCTACCGTCATATATTTCCACTCTTGAATTGTCCAACCTCACATTTGATTTGTGTTTTATCTTCACCTAGACCCCAAACTTCTGAATGTTGTCTATTGAAAATATCTTGTTCAATGCTTTTTACAACTTCCATCTACATAGGCGCTATATCGGTCACGTGCCGGTACTTATCTGCCTGGGAAAAAGTATCTGGCTTCGCGCAATTCTTCTCCAGTCAACATATTATTTCTAATACGTGATTAACACATCTTGTGTTAATTTAATTCTTAATATGTGAGTCGCACTGAATGCAGAGTCCGAGTCCGAGGCCTTATACCCCATGTTCCTTCGATCTCTGCTGCAACTTTGGAAGATTGCCGAATACTAAACAACTCATCCCCAGGCATTGCTTCCGCCGGGCCGTTTCTCAGCTTCAATTGTCCCCAGCCACTTCGCGTTCATCGATCACCGCCTCTAGTACAGTGCTGCGTTCAACATGTCCCACTCCTGCGCGGTTCGCCTACCCAACCTTCACACAGACACGGTTAAACTCGACCGATGAAGGCGGTCCACGAATTCCGGTCAGATATATTCAGTCTATCAAACAAGACATAAAGCCAGAGGACTACCGCCTAGAAAAACAACAACGCAGACGTCAGTATATGAGCGAAGGCCCTGTACCGAAGACCACCGTGTACGTCGGCAACCTCTTCTTCGACGTAACCGCAGAGGACCTGCGCAAGCATTTTGAGAAATTCGGTGCCGTGGAGAACGCATTGATTGTGCACGATACCCGCGGGTTGAGTAAAGGGTAAGTTCCCCAAACCGACGATTGACAGCAGCAGCAATGCAGCTGAAAACCCCATCAGACACTGACCCATTCTCCCTTCCAGTTTCGGCTACGTTACCTTCACCACCGTCGAGGAAGCCACGGAAGCAATCACACAAATGCACGGAGGCATTTTCGAAGGCCGCACTGTGGTCGTGCAGTTCTCCAACACGATGTACAGATCCATGGCCGACAACAAGCCCACCAAGACCCTCTACATAGGCAACGTGCCCTACGAATTGACGGACCAGGATCTGCAGGATTTGTTTGATGATATTCCCGGAGTCACCGATGTCCGCATCCCCGTCGACCGTCGCACGGGCTTGCCCCGTGGATTCGGACACGTCGACTTCGTCGACCAGAACAGCTCTTCCCACGCCAAGGAGGTTCTCTCCCGCAAGGCGCCTTACGGCCGTAAGCTGGTAGTCAGCTTTGCTAAGCATAAAGTCTTAACCCCTGAGGACCACCAGCGTCACCAGCAGAGGAAGCTTGAGAGGCGCTCCCACAACAACCGCCGAGATGCTCAGGGTGATGTCGAGTCTGAGCAGGTCTTCGATAACAATGAGACTGAGAAGAAGCAGTAGCGATATGTGTGAATTATACAAACTGTACAATAGTGTCCTAATTTGGCAACCGGAAAAATTTCAATATGATGTATTTAAACAGAAATGATTATGTCTATTACCTACACGTACCATTGTTTGTCTTACATACATACTCCGTATATATCTAGGGCTATATAAGTGACATATTGTTGGATGGCCCTAGACATCCATGTGACAGGTCCTGTACAACATAAATAGGCAGATAGCTCCTCCCCTTCCTCTCTTTCTCCATTTCTCTCCAGTCCACTTCATGCCATAGGAATCCACATACATTGATTTCCCCACATCTATTGTATTTCGATTCAACATATTCAGAATCTCACGTCATACGCACTCGTTTCAGCAATTGCTCCCGCAGATCACCAGAGGACCTTTTACTTGATCCTGAGTGCTTATTCTTCAACCTCCGACTCAACCTCGACCGATGAAAATCAATAAACAACACTCGCTGCAATTCGGCATTCCATAATAAATTAGGCAAGCGCATATCCTCATGCACAATACCGAGCGCATAGATTTCTTTCCTAGACCTCCGAATCTGTCTCTCCAACTCCAGAGACATCTCCATTTTTTCTAGGTTCTCCCCACCCCATGCCATGATCAGCATATGACGGATCTCACCAGCCCCGTGAAGGAAGTACTCCATATCAACCACGCCGAGGAACACAGGTATTGCCGAGCCCTGTGCTGCGCGAAGAAGGCGATAAACTTCGATTTCGCGTGAAACTTCCGGCCAGTGGAGGGGTGTTGTCACCTTTCCGAGGACTGCATAACCGTATATGCCACATGTAACCTGGAACGGCGCTCCATATGACCCGATTGGACCACATGGTATGCAATGCTTATCAACATCTTTATCTAATTGGATTTCTAGCTGTTTGAGAAATGCCTCTGCTGTTATCTGATGTTGGTTGTTATTTGGATCACGTCGGTGGAAACCGACATTCGGACAGGAATCGCCCAAGGCGCGGTTCTGCTGGAGGCCGAGTAGACATCGCTGTGTGAAAAACTGGTCGTGTTAATCACCACCACTTTGGCCATGACGGAATTGTTTTGATTGGTGGGCAGGGGGTGATGCCGACATCAGCTCGCTGAGAGTTCGCTTCCGCCTGGGCGCCGGCAGATTGGAATCAGAGTCGGAAGATTCTGGATCTGTTACTTGGTCGGTCTGTGGAGGTGCGCAGGTAGCTTTTGGCTGTGCTCGGGCCTTTTTCGAAGGGGATTGCTCGGGAGATGGGAGCCATTCGGAACATGTGGTATCACTGGTCGATTCAAAGGAAGTATGTGCCGAATCTGGCGGTGTTTGTCGCAGCTCTTCATGCGGAATTTTTGACCGCACCAGAGAGAAGCTAGTTGCCCAGGTCCTCAGCTGAGCTTTAGCATCTTTACGCCAGTTATGGTCTCGGACCGGAAAGAGACAACTCATCAGAATAAGACATAGGGCCCGAGCGATGGCTGTCTTTGGTTTTCCATAGTTTGCATCGTTGTGTACCTCAATGTTGGGTTCACATAAGAAGTACATTAGGGTCCCGGGATCATCATATGAACACGGAGAAGTGTTGGAGGACTAGAGGAGAATTACTAGGTGGGGAGAAAGCAGAAGAAGAATCATTAATGAATTAGAAGTGAGAGATGCAGGGTTTTTTGCTATGCCCTGCAAAAGCATCTGAACTCATGCTCAATCTGTCAAACAAGCAAACAACTAAACTAGCAAACATGGAGGTAGTGCAACAAGAAGGACTAGAGCGAGTCCGATGGTCACACAAGAGTATTCCAATCCCTCGCAAATCATAACATGGTATTCCTGTGTAAGCACCGAACCGATAATCTGTTCTGCGTTGTACTTCAACTTTTTAGATTTATCAATAGGAATGGATTTGCAGCTGCCCATAAAGCCCATAAAGCCCAAAGCCCAAAGCCCAAAGCCCAACCCACTGGTGGGCTATGGGCCAGGGGTTGGGTTGGGCTTTAGATGTCGGGCTCATTTATGGGCTTTGCGGAGCTCTAAGGTACACATATTCTGAGATTTCAGAAGTGGGCAAGCCTCCTGTACACTTTGCCGACTTCATCGCCCATTTGTCTCGCGGCCCGCTCATGTACAGAC
Organism: Penicillium aurantiogriseum; assembly: GCA_019977855.1. Lineage (NCBI taxonomy): Eukaryota > Fungi > Ascomycota > Eurotiomycetes > Eurotiales > Aspergillaceae > Penicillium > Penicillium aurantiogriseum. The sequence goes on along the minus strand of JAFCIW010000003.1, from coordinate 8,170,495 downwards.
CGGTCATCTAGCATGGCTGCTCTTTTGGCCTGGGTGGCACTGACTTGTGCCAGCTCCTCCGAGGCCAGTTCAACTGCATATAATTAGCAATGGTGCAAATATTTAGGTAGAATCCCGACTCACCATGGCAAAAAACGGCTGCCTTCTTCCCACTAGCCATGGCATGCGGGACATTGGTGCTGTTATCGCTGTTGGCATCACCCACACCCCAGACTCCGGGAACAGTAGTCCGTAGGCCAGAGGCCATCGTGTTTATTTTCTTCCCCAAAAACCCAACTCCCAATTGGTACGGCAGCTGGGATGCCTGCGAAGCACCGTAGTTGGCCATAAATGCGTCCCGCTCCTCGTAGCTCCCGTCCGTGAAGTAAACCAGGAACTTGTCAAATTCCTTCCTTGTCGAGTCGTGAACGTCACTCCCGCTTTGTGTTCGCGTGATATTCAGAATGGGCTTAGGGTTGACAGTAATGTTGTACTTGTTGAAAACTTTCTGCCAGTCTTTGTTTTTACTGTTAATCCGGTTGATTTGAGCGGCGTTGTTGTTGGTGCCGTTCGCGTAGATGCGAATGTCCTTGTTCAGAGTTGGGTATAATTCTTTCACGCTGTCATACGCATCAGAGAAATCTCCCAGGACACCCATCTTCTGGTCACGGTGCTCGAACCCATCACACCATGGACACCAGAACACGCCTTTGCCGAATGCCTCCTGAAGTCCCGGGACGTTGGGGAGGTCATCCTTCACACCGCTGGCCAGAATGACCTTGCGTGCGGTGTAGGTGCCATCGGCGGTCTTAGCGTGGAAAGAGTTTTCAACTTTTTGTATAGTTATGACCTTTTGGTCGAAGAAAGTCGTCATGTTATAGAAAGAGATTTGCTTTCGGGCAGCGTCTCGGAACTCAGACGGAACGACATCTGGTTCGGAATGTTAATTAATTCCAAGATCAAGAACAGGTAAAATACGTACGGTCACTTCCAATGACATCGTGCATATGTCTAGTGGGATTATTGCGATACTCTCCCGAGTCAAACAAGGCTACTTTTCTCAGGACGCGCGACAGCCCACTGGCTGCACTGAGACCAGAGGGACCCCCGCCAATCACGATGACATCGTAGTCTTGCTGGGGATCCTGTGCCCAGACGAGTGTAAGAAGAGCCTGGACGGCGAATAGCTTTTTCCAATTCCAAGTGAGCAACATGGCCGGTAGTAAGTAGGTAAGGCTAGCTAGGTAGTTTCGAGGATCGAAGTGGATAGATAGCCGTATATGTATTGCGGGAAGTTGGATAGTTTACTTGATTATTAAAGAACCCGTTGCTTTAGTTACAACTCTTACCGAGATATCCGAACAATGGCAGCTTGCATACCCGATACTTCTCTTCAGCGGGTTACATCCGGGAGCCCGGCTTGCTGCGTCAAAAAAAGCTGAACACATCGTCGACAATATGGTAGATCTGTATTTGTCCCAGTCGAATGGCACCTTGTACAGTTGCATCTAACATCGCTGATCTGACCGCAATGATGTCACGAGGCGAACAGGAGGGTTGCTATTTGAGCTGCTGCTACGTTCTGCGTGAATTAATCTCATCCACAATATAGATCGAAATTTCCACGTAAAAGAGTAATTCACCTAATCCAATTCCTTGCCCAATACAATCCAGACTCACTGATATAAACTAATGTTGGCCAGTATCAACAACCTTGGTTTAATAGACAGCGAAACACAACTGTGGGGGACGGCGTTGGGATATGTAACTATACTAATCCTGCCGTCGCAATAGGCTGCTAAAAGGGCCATACATAATGACATAAAGGTTTGGCGACTGTGTTTCCTCCCAATTATGGCTAGCTCCAGGACTAATTGGGCCCACATCGCGCAAAAAGGTTATTTAAGCATATCTTGCCTGGCCATTGATAAGTTGCGATGATGTCATTAGTTACTGGAGTTACTCCAGAACATGAATAAATGCAAGTTCACATTTATGATTGGCCTAGACAAAGCTCGGTTTCAGCGCAAAGTATCCCCCCAGGCTCTCAACAACTGTCTTCGTTTCTGTCAATGGTCTTGCAGTGCAAAACGTATTCAATCTGACAATGAGACTCAGCAAGCGACTAAAGCTGTTGTTGTTGGCCGTGGTACCACAATGAAGATTCGGAAACCATTTGTAACTGATTTTCCTCTGCCGGAGGGTTCAAATGTTGTGTTTGGGACAAGCATATTTCAGCTGTTAGAGAAATTCGGGGCTAGGTGATCTGAGCTTCGAAGTCGCTATAAACCAACGAGTACGAACAAACTTCGCCCAATGAATGGTCATTCGAGCTTGCTATAAGCCCAATTCCAAGGTATGTACTACAGAAATGAACTAATCCCGACTTTTTTCTTTTCTACTATCCGACAGTCCCTTACGAAGTTTTGACCGGGATCTGTATCCAAGCGCCTAAGAAGCATCCTCTTACTAAAAGCAAACTACCTTAGCGGGTCTGGGCTCGCTTAGCTGAGTATCAGGCAAAAGCAACAAAATAGCCTCGATCGGTTTTCTTCCGTGGGTAATACGGGCCAAATATAAAGCATTGCAGTTCTAGTTCACTGAAGCTCTTAACTCAAACACAAACTCGCCGAGAAATGTTAAACTTCGCTTGTGTTATTGAAGGGTCAGCGATTATAATTTAGAAAATGCATGATCTGAATCGGATAACGCACTGACTTGCGTATTCTGCCGACGCATCTGATCAAAGAACGTTCATACTCCTTGAGTTCATGGTATGCTTGCTCTGAAATATCCAACACCTGGTCTAGACGACTAAAACATACACGAAGCGATTGCTTGGTTGAGGGATTTTATGTCCAGTTTTTGATCCCAAGGAGTCAAAATCAATTGCCTCTGGTCAAGAGACTAAATAGGAAGTAGGCTCCGGAAGCAGTTTGGGTTCTGCTGATTGCTAAGGATTGACATTTTTGGCGCAGAAATCGAGCCCAGATAATACTTGACCGCAAATTAAACAATTGTACAATGATTCCGGTTTAATGTAATGGACTATGGGTGTTCCGATATGTTTAAACATAATATGAGATGATATATGCAATATAGTGGAATAGACTAGCTTCGCTGTAATTGAGGGAGATGAATTTCAAGAGTAGGGAAGAGGACGCCACTGGGATAGCAGGTAATGCTGTTGCCTTGGACTAGTTTACTATAAGCACTTGCCCCCAAAAGCCAAAAACGGCCACGGACATATCAACATGTAAGCCGCCACATGGCCCCCGGTCATAAAGGTTGATATTCGCTCCCTCCCACATTGTCAAATATAAAACATGCCTGATCATACGATCCTGGAATATAAAAAGCCAGGGCTAGAAGGTCTTGGTGGATCCTTATCCAGTGTATGCATACATGTCTTACAAAATCGCTCACGTCTTAACCAGAAAAGGAACAAGATGATAGTGATCCACCAGGGTCTCTGTCCAGAATAGATCCTGATCTGATAATGGCCAATAAAGCGATCGTGGCAGGATGTGCTCACTGCATATTGGACCCATCCATGACTCGCGTTGCAGCTATACCAGACGAAGAAGGATAGTAGCATTGCAGATGGTCAAATATCTAAGTGTCTATCAATGGCTAGACTAGCTAGTTGGCTTAATTAAATGGCTCAATTAAATATAAAAAGGACCCCTTCTCGCTATCTTTCGCTTTGCAACTCACACCATGAAATCCATTTCCACCTCCCTCGTCTTGGTCCTGTGCTTCTTGACCACCATGATTGAAGGTCTCACCCGTTACCAAACCACACCCCCAAGCGACGCCATCGTCTGCCATGACAGACAAGCTCTTAACGACCTGGCCAAGGCCTACCCGGACGGGCTTCTTCATCCCGAGAACGGAGGCTACTATCTGAAGGATGGGGATGAAGTCGTCGTTGGTATTGCCAGCGACGATCTTTGCAAGGAGCTGGACGGTTCCTTCGCTAGTGTCGATGCAAAAATTGCCGAAGAAGCTGAAGGCGCTGGACCCGAAGATACTACTTCTGTTGAAAATGTCAAGAGAGATGTACTTGCCCTGCATAACTCATGCAGCCACCCTCGCTGCTTCAATCACGCCCATTGTCTGACCTACTCACACTGCCATGTATGCTCTTCCCGCAAGCGTTGTATCTAGAGTATCCTGCAATTTTGATAGTGGGGATGTTGGAGAGATCTAAGGCTTACGGAGATGCGGGTCGGATAGCGAAGGTGGGGGAAGGTAGACTGGGGGTATCCTGACTCCTGCCTTGGTCTATACTTCTTGTAGTCCGCTTGCTTCACTACTTCTCTCTTAGCTTTTTGTAAACAGCATGTTGGCCTAGTCAGTATTGAATCAATTCGGTTTCAGCCCTTCACACTCTCGTCCTCACGAATCCCCTCCTCTCCTTTCTAATCACACGGTAATGTTATTTTACTGTCTCTATTTGAATCCACCGCTCAATGCACCTCCGTGGTGACGATACACATGTTATTTGTACTGGATGTTCGTGTTGAATCGGGCTTGCGATAATTGGGTCGATTAGTAGTTCCCTGATTTAACGCCTGTACACGGTGAACTCCATGACTAGAAAAACCACGTAGGCAGCCAGAAGTACTAAGCCAGCAATTCGGTGGGGTCCCAGAAAGACGACCGCCAGAAGGGACACCGAGGATACCTAAACTGTCACCAGATCAAATAGAATAAAAGTATCTGACCGATCGAGGTGTCCCGCTACCGCGACAATACCGACATACAGTATTAGTAGGAATATATTGCTCCCTGCTATAGTAGCAACAATTATGCCTCCTTGTCTACGAAAGCTGCTGAGTATAGCAATCAACTTCTCTGGTAGGGTCGTGGCAAAAGCGATCACGGTTAGGCCAAAGATAGTTCCTGATAGATAGAGAGAATCAGCGATAGTACCTATGCTGTGGGCAAGGATATATCCCGACAACGAGAGTGCGAGCAGTCTAAAAATAAGCTGGAGAATATGATGATAAAGTGGTTGTAGAAGCTTTTTGCCTTTATCTACGGATATACTCGCTGTTTCCGGGGCCGCATTTGTATCTCCTAATAGAGGAGAAGTCTCTAAAGCTGGCGGTCCGGTACTTTGCCTTAGTGTTTATTTAACACAAATATCAGTAGATTTATTATCGCTTTTACCATCCGATAGCTAAGGTGGTTTACTGATATCTCTATAGATGGTATAGCCAATAGAGATAATATAGAGTACGAAGAGAGCGATAAGAAGCCTGCCGGTAACTCTATTTAGTTGCTGAAAATATGCTAAGATAACGAAAAGGGTAGTGACGAAGAATTGGAGCGCAGAGTATATCTTCGCACTACTATCAAAAGGGTCCCCGCCCGGATAACAAATAAGCCCTAGCGAAAAGGCACTGAGGATATTGGAGATTGCAGAGCCTATAACATTACCTAGGGCTAAAGGAGTGCAGCCTTGTAGGATTGCAGTAATAACGACAGCGAGCTAGAGAGACCTTATTAGCACCGACTAGAGGGTGGAGCTCGAACTAATATATCTCTTCATATTCAGCTCTAGCAGTCAAAAGGGCAATAAGAGTCGGTGAGATGCCCAGTCGCTGTCCTACAATCACAGTGTGATCGATGAATTTGTCTGCACTATAGTCAAGTACAAAGACCCCGGCAATCAACGCTGCCGTGTTAAAGAACAGACTGTCCCAATCCCTTGCATAGATGTCGATATGTTAAGTTCTGCAAAGTCGTTATTCCAGGGAAGATTTATGGAACCTTTGCTTGGACATAGTTGCAAGGCGGAACAAGTTTGATCCGCGACTACCTAGTGGATCTGATTTCAATCCACCCTGTACAGCCACCAAGGAACCGCGCGTAGTTTCGAGACACACAGTAACTCCGTTGACTCAGAGGCAGAGTCTAAACTGTATTCAAATACTTAGCGTCCCTTTTCCGTTTCTCGGAATCCTACAAATTTTCAAGAAATTCACAAAATTCGTCGGGCAATACCACTAAAAAGGTGAACGATGGACGAGAAAGAAATCGAGACAGAGCGCGTCCTTCGAAATGCGGGCTGGCGGCCTGGACGCAAGATCGATACCAGTGCATGGCGGGATCAGGTGGGGATGTCAGGTTTTGTCTGGACTGAAGCGGCAGAGCACTTCCTCTCAGAATTTGGAGGTCTGGTCATCAATCACTGTGGCCCGGGGATTTCTTGCGCTCGTTCGCCCTTTGAATTAGACCCTCTTCTCGCCGAGGGCGAGGACGACAGATTTGCGGAGTGGGCCACAGTACTTGGCGAGCCTCTCTCTCCAATCGGGCAGCTCGATCATGGGCGATTCTTTCTGGGTATCTCTGGGTCTGGCGATATTTACCTCGTGGAAACTTGGCTAGCCTCCTTCGGTTCCGGACAGGAAGCCCTTAAGGCCCTGGTTCTTGGAATAGCTCCACGAGAGATTGATGAGCACGGTCTCGAAACGTAACTGCAGACTCTTTCGAGGCCCTACCGCCAAGACCTTAGCGTCAGTGCGACATCAAGTTGCGGCTGTACATAATCTGCCCCTTAGCTTGCACTGTAACTGTGCACATGTAAATTAAAGTGCATGATCTCCCCAACCTCATCCTGTTCCTGACGAAAACATTCCACCACTTCAAAATTGGACACTCCAAATCTGCTCTTTGGAAGCTGTTTGTTGTTTGGGACCCTTCTAAATTATAGAAGTGCCAAGGAAAGTTTGTTTACAAGACCGAATATACACGTGTCATGGAAATTGAACTAAGCTCACCTTTTTGAGGGCTCCGATTTTCCCAATCCCCTGGCTTTCGAGAATTACTCTATATTTCTTCACAGAAAGTTAAGAATAATAATTTCAGCATAACCCGCAATGCATATGCTTGCAAAAGTTGCTGGTGGCGAAGTTGACGAGTATTATGATGTTCTCGAGGCATTTTTCGCTGAAGGAGCCGACGGTTCGGGCTTAGTGATGACGTTCCAGCGGCAGCTCTCTGCAGAGCCGTGGGATGGTGATCCTTCAACAGACGACTATTTCAACAACAGTTATTGTATCACCCTCGGATCTGAAGTGACGATATATGGAGGGCTAGAGCAAGTCTTCTTTCTGGACTCCAGAGGATGCTTTTATTTCTCCGATCATGCGGCTACAGAGCTCGGTACAGGAAGTCAACTGATCGTTGATTTTGAGGTGTCTGAGCACCTCCTACAGCTCTTTCAACGGTTTCTCAGACAAGCAGTGACATGGGGAGTCCCTAGTCAGATCCCTCAACTCAACGGTTTAGCCTTCGAAAGCTCCATTATGGATGCTCCAACCACTCATCCAAAGTCAGGTGAAGGAATTAAGGCCCCCAATCTCAGAGCTGGTCACCTCAAACTCAGATTTGTCTCCCAAGAGCAACTGGATTGTGAAGACGGAAACCTTCCTGATAATGTGGCCGGTCCCAGCGAACCGTCCCCCGAGGACATTGCATATCTTTCCAACTTGACTCCTTTCCAACAGAAGATACGCGATAGCTTCCATGGTTTGGGCTGGATTGATACCGACATTTGCAAATTTCTGATCCAGTTTGAGAACGGGCGAGAACACATACGGGCTGAACTAAGAATGAAGGGGCAGAGTGAGACCGACATTCAAAAGCTCGAGGATCTCTGTGAGACAGATATGGAGGATTTCTCGCACCTCCGACGGTCTGGCGGCAACCGGGCCCTTGAGCAATACCAGTCTGAGCTATACCTGCTGCATGAGAACAAGAGACAAAGAAGGGTTATGTTAAATGAAGAATAATTTCTTCGTCCCTTTTTCGTTTGATTACGAGGCTCGCTGGAAGATACGTATGACCTCCATGAACGCAGTGCTCCTGGTCTTCCAATTCATACTGTGTGTGAAGGAACATAGAAGTACTTTAATGCCCGATTTTGGAGGGTTGGTGTCATTCCCACCATACAAATTCTCATATGTATCAAACCCCAGGCGTTGACGCCTTTCGACCGTACAAATTGCGATATTGAAGCTCTTCCTACCATACAAACCCTCAAATCCACCCAAATCCACGGATTGATGACCCCTATAAAGATAAGATCCGGTCTTCTCTCTCAGAATGCTATGCAGCCAGCAGCTCGAACCCTCTAGACAAATACAATATCATTAGCAACCTTTTAAAATAGTAGGTCACCTTACGAAGAAAACTAATATCTCTCGGTGTTTCAGGGCTATGGGCGGTCAAGGGACATCCCACGCTACGGGCGGAAAGGCATTTCCGGCGTCAAAAGTGGTCATTTTCGTCAATTCCACAGGTCCTCATATTCTAATAAAATTCCGAAATAAATGAACTGAAAATAGTAAATGAAAATGCCCTATTTGTAAGCCTAGCGATAGGCTTGAAGGCGCTCAGACGTGATATCCCTAAACATGTGATGAGATTAATAACTCGGCATCTTTTCGGTCTTTTCGGTCTTTTCGGGATAAACTCGCGACGTTCAGGCGATGTGCAGGGGTATCCCTATAGCCTTTTGACTTCTACGGATTATTAACACTCTGCTCTGATTATCAAGCTCTCAAGTTAACGACATTGAAACAAAGAATATAAATACCCGTAGACCTTTCCAAGGTTGCCTTTAGACATTCACAATAACCATCCCATCAATCCTAAAACCATCAACCATCAACCATCTACCATCAACCATCAACCATCTACCATGTCTAACATCGAAATCATCTGGGGCGGGGCCTCAATCATGGACGAAGTCGCATATCCGACTCTCGAATCAATCAACGAGGTCCTCGACATTCTACAAGCCAATGGCATCAACCACATCGATACAGCCAAGTACTACAATAACTCCGAGGAGTTATTAGGAAAACTGCACGCCGAATCCCGCTTTACCATTGATTCAAAGTATCCCGGCGGCTTTGCATCAGAGCCTTCCACCCCAGAGTCCTTCAATACAAACCTGAACCGGAGTTTGTCCCTTCTCCAAACCGACCAGGTAAGCCCCCCACAATCTAAGACCTACCCAAATCCCTAACACTATTTCCAGCTCGATATCTACTACATACATGCCCCCGAGCGCAGAAGCTCAATGGAAGTCCTGCTGGCTGCTATCGACGCAGCCCACAAAGCGGGGAAGTTCAAGCGATTCGGACTATCCAACTATCTGGCTGATGAAGTCGAAGATGTAGTTCGCATTTGTCGCGAAAAGAAATACATCATGCCAAGTGTTTACCAAGGGAACTATTCTGCCGTTGCACGCCGGGGCGAAAAGGAAATCTTGCCTACGCTACGGAAACACAATATCGCTTTCTATGCCTACTCGCCTATCGCTGGAGGATTCTTGACTAAGGATGTTGCGACGCTGGTCTCTGGCGGCGAGGGGCGGTGGGATCCTAAGACCCCACTTGGTGGAGTCTACAATGCGCTCTTCAATAAGCCACATATGTTGAAGGGATTGGGACAATGGGACACGATTGCTAAGGAGTCTGGGATCTCTAAGGCTGAGCTGGCATATCGATGGGTGATGCATAACTCGGCTCTTAATGGGGAATTCGGAGATGCTGTGATTATTGGCTCGCGGAATGTTGAGCAGCTCAATCAGACACTTGCTATATTGAGCAAGGGTCCTCTTAGCGCGGAACTCGCAGCCAAGATTGATCAGGTGTGGGATATTGTCGAGGCTGATTCGCCTTTGGATACCTTTAACGGTTTCTCGATGTATGACAAGAAGGTCTGAGGTCTGGTGAGACATGTGAAGGAAATTTGTAATTAATCTCTAATACTTAGAAAACAGTCTCCTTTTCACTAAGACACTTCAGATACTACTTTGTCGAGCATGTACAACATAGAAATATTACAAAAGCTAAGTTATGGGAAGTGGGGTGGTGGGGGTGTGGATAGCTTCAAAGATCCCAAAGAGGAAACCTTAGAACGATTACTTACTGATTATAATTACCCCACTTTTTCATAGACTAAATTTTGAGGGGCACTATGAGGATATCTAAATATACATTTCAAGTGTAATAAAAACCACGCTGGTGGTAACAGGCGCCCCTACCGAAGAAAATCTCCGGGACGAGGCTTGGGGACGGAGCCATAATCGCTGCATTTGCAAAGCAGATTGTAATAACATAAAGGAATGGAACGCAAAGCTTATTGAGAAAAAATGCTACGGCTTTCGTAGGTTTATGGCTTTCGCAGGTTAAAGTGAAAGAATGTAGTACTGCGAGAGCGTTGGTTAATGCCTTGTTTTAGAACGGCAAGAAAATTAGGATACCTGAATTACTATTACAATTCCTTAATAACCAAAGTACCCCGATTTAGCTAGTGTTTTCAAGTCCAAAAATGAAGCCTTTGACCACCATACAAATTAATGCATCTCCTTTTGTGGACTTGCAACCACCCAGAAATATGGAGATGCATTAATTTGTATGGTGCCCAAAGGCTTCCAAGGTTTGAATCAATTGACGTATGCATGGTTTACAGTACACTGTATAGGGCGGTGTAGAAAGCGGTGCTAAAACGAGGCATTAAGGCATCAATCCCCGAAAACTGGGGTTTGACGCCTGGGCCCAGTAGGCTATGGAGTACTCTGATTCACTTTTGTCGAAAATAAAACAACCAATCACCTCACATTGAGAGCCTGAACCCTGTCACTGTACCTTGTCACAGGCTTAAACCACCGGTTTCTCAATATTCTGTTCAGTATTATTCAGTTTCCAGTCTATTTTATGGCTATATTCCGGTCTTTCCGACCTTGAAGCCCTCCATATTTTCATCTCACCAAACTATTTCCAACCATCCCCCCTCCTGAGAGAGTCCTAATGGCCCGATGGAACCACGGGGCTTCAAGAGAGCAGGACCTTCGACCACGACAGATTCAAGCAAGCGACGAGCGCCATATGCAATTCATGCCTGTGCAGCCTGTCGGCGACGGAAAGGCAGATGTGACGGCCAACAACCATGCGGGTACTGCAGTAAGCGGAGCCAGCTCTGCACCTACGAGCAAGACACTGGGATTTTTCGATATCCAGGGCGGCAGACAACACCACAAGAGAAGGACATCGGTCGGGCGCAAGACCAAGCGTATTTGGTATCACAATCTACTGCGCAAAGGCAAGTCCTTCACAACACTACTATCTTGCCACGCTATCTACCTGCTGCCATCCCCGATAGCCCCGTTTTCTTAAGCGATGATATTCCCTCGTACACCTATCAAGCTTATTCCGCATGCCCTGGTCGGAATCACTCGTTTTACTAACAGCTTCCAACCATTATATAGTCCCGGGCCTTCTCTTGCGGGGCAAGTTGCAAGTCTCCGTGTCCAGCTAAACAATGTCAAGCCCATGGCAAAAGCCACCAATGAACCGAATAGCAGCACTGGCTACGCATCTACAAATTCCCTGCTTTCAGTTGAGAATCGTTGCTCCGATGGTGAATCGATGGGCGTACCAAACAGGCAAGATCAGGCAGGTCCAGACGGATCTGAATCAAACAGGACCAACCAAGTATTCTACGGACCAACAAGCGCGGACTACAGCATGAATCTGGTGCGGATGAAATTGCGGGAGCGAAGTATCCTCACACCCTTACACCGCCGCCCGATGCTGCCAAGTTTTGAAGAAGGCATCACCTCTTCAACAAGCCATTGGCAACCAACACGGCATAGTGACAGACACCAATTATTGCAGTTCCGGGCGTGCCTGACGTTACAGGACGCCAAAGACGCCTTATCCACGTACCACGAGGTTGTGGGAGCTTTGCATCCATTCGTCGAATCTGAACGCATGGAAAAGCAGTTGGACGTCTGGTACTCTTACGACTCGAGCCACTTTACCGGCGGACACAACCAGCCGGATGATGATGATCTTATAACCTTGGTTCTGATGCTAGCAATAGCAGCACAGGCTCAAGTGGATACGATCCAGGCGAACCTGGCGGTAGTTATGCATTCTAGCGTTCAGCATGCGGCCAATGCAACGGCCACGTCCGGCACAGCAAGCATGAAAAAAGCCACCATCGTTTTACTACTGGTAAGCTGTCGACTGTTTCTTCCATTTGTGCTGTAGGATTACGCCCGACTGACGGTTTTCCCGAGGGTTACTATTACTTTTGCTACGATCTGCCACGACTTGCGTTAAGGATGTGTGGCACAGCTGGGCGTATATTGTTGGAGCTCGGATTTCACAACGGCGATGTTCTAGATGAAGTTCTTCATTCCGACGGCGAGCGCAAGGCTGTCTGCGTAATGATGGCCTCCATCATTATACTTGATCGCCAATGGAGCGCAATGACTGGCCTGCCGGCAAACTTCCCAAATGCCACATTTAATCCGACACCTACCTACCTGGTGAGTAATAGTCTCTGTCAATACCCGCGAAAGGTGAAATCATGGTTGATTCGTGGATGACGTGTACCCATGTGTATTGGTTGAGAAGAAATAGAGAGTAGCTAACGTAGTTACCGCCAGATTGACGCGCCTTACACCAACGCAATGTACAAGCTCATCTTGATCAGCGACAGGTTCAACGAGCCTATAACGCTTGCAGCCAGAGGTAACAGCCATATCGACGATGACTCCATTGAGCTCCTGGTCTTCCAAATCCAACGGTGGGAGCAAAGCTTCGTCGGAGAGGAGATCCTCCGCGACAGAGAATCTTCAGATTCAAACCCGGCGGCCGTCCCTCCTCCTTGGGCGCTGCTAGTGGTTTTCCGAGCTGCGTCCCTACGAAGTCTCCTACTCCGGCCCTATTTCTTCCCAACATCCCATATCCAGGGAAGCAGAAAGCACATACTCCCAGCCCTAGCGCTGGCTTCTCATGTCACGGATGCTCTCACTACGTTGGATCTCACCACAACTATCTACCGCAACCAACGGCCGTACTACCAATACATATTGGCATCCATTTGCGCCCTCATGTTCCTTGTCACAGCCTATGTCGAAGAGCATCGACAAGCTCTCTCTCAGGATCTGCCGCCTGACTATGATGATCAAATTATTTATTGCTTCCGGCGAGCGAAAGGGTTAACTGAAAAATATGCAGGTGTATCCAAGGCAGCGCATACTCTGTGGAGGAGAATTCGAGAACTCTGTAATGCAATGGAGAGCTACGGCTCACAGAACAACGCCGAAACGGGGGGGCCCCTTGGCAACCGCCCCTGCCAACACTGGGTCCACGACTGCAAACCCTCCTTTGTCCGCCCAGCAATCCCAGTCTCCAGCTTGTCCACAGGCCCAAGAACAGCCCCATACAGCCATGCAAGACTTTCCTTTCCGGTTTGATCCTTGGTATTTCGGCGGCAGCTTAGATATGGATTTCACAGTCGATGGCGACGACGGCGTTTTGCAAAGCTCACAAGCCTGGGGACTGGCGGAACAGCCATTTAATGTGCAGAGTTATCTCTTTCAGTGAACGCTTTAGATATCGGACGGAAAATCATGATGGAACGACGATAATGGATCTATCGCTAGTCGTAAGAATTGTAAATAAGAAGACTACTATTCTCCTAAACTAGTGTGACAGTTGTAACATTTTCAAGAAGAAACTCGTAGTTCTAACTGAATCATGGGACTTCAATTCAAGCCTCATACGGAATCGTAGCCTATAAACAGACATACGTAACTTCCGAACAGCTTACAAACTAGTTATCTTCCTTCACTGAGGTCGATTAGTCTACGTGTTAGGGAGCGCGAGATGCAGCGATTAATCTCCATTACTACCCATAACCATCGTCAGATCTCTTAGGTACGCTGGCAGTCCCTCCCGTACATCATTGACCCTCCCAACACGACAAGCGCCTATCTAATGTGTGGCTTATATATCCCTCCCCGCGACACTCTTTAGGAATAAGGAAAAGTTGTACCTAGGTAATGTACACATCTCGTCATCCCCATTGTTCGGCCCCAATTGGAAGCTACGAAGGTACGTCTTACTTCAATTTCGTCCGGGACTAGTTTACATGAATCTAAATCAGGTAATAGTAACATTGGGAATTAACTAGGTTGGGGAAAATCGTCGAACGAGCTAAAAACCCCACCTAACTATTCCTAAGTTGTGACCAGACGCGTAAACCAACAGTTGCCCATATATATATTCGGGGCAACAGAGTGGTTTTGAAGCCGAAACACACAGCAGTCCTCGAAAGAACCTCGTGACAGAAGTGTCCTGTTGTAGTCGATGCTTTGAGGCAAGCCTCTAGACGTCTTGAACGACAGGCAGCGTGGGATACATCGGGTGTGACTGGGGTATTCCACCTGCAAGACGTGACCTGGGGAGCCAGAGCGCTAGGAACAGACTAGTCCTATCCACGATCTTCCGGGCCTTTATGTGGCTAGGGAAGATGGAATCCAAGGAGACCTGGGAGCCAGCGCGAGCCAAAGAGTTATGTCCAACTGCTTCAGGGTCGGCTCCTTCAACCTTGCCGAAAGCGAGCTGTATACCGATCTGCTTTTCTCCGGGGGAATGCAGGAGCCAGATGGCGGCTGCTCCCTGCTCCTCGGCATTCCTCTTCAGCTCTGGGTAGATGCGTTGCAGTTCTTTCTCCACATTGGACCCATCGTAGGTCCAGCGTTGGTATCTGCCAACGGCGTGAGTGTCGACTGGTGCGAAGTTGGTCGCTCCAATGACTTCCCAAACGAAGCGCTTTGTAGACCCGAACAAAGACTGATTCCAAAACTTGACGTTGTTCACCTCAAAGACGTTGGTGGTCCAGTCCCAGTACTCCGATGCCTGTTGAGTCGTGTCGAATAAATACGCCCCGCCGCTGAGCAGTTGACCGTTCACCGGGTCGTAGAGGTTTGGCAGATACTTCAGGTACATTCCGGGGCGGGTGTCCATTATCTTGCGTTGAACATCCTGTTGGTTTACAATGTCTTGGAGAGGTGGAAGCCCGTTGATGACGATTTCCGAAGTAAAAGCCGCTTGGGCCGGGATGTCCCCGACGAGGTAACCTTTGATGCCAGTCATATTCGGTGTGCGTTCCCTAAGACCTCGTTAGGTAGATAAGACGGTATCCTGGGAATAATTACTCACTTTTTCAGGGGCAATGTATAGATTGCGATAGTCTGTGAGACGTAGGTAATTGCCTTGTGAAAGGTTGCTTGGATTTGAGGGAAGTGCAATTAGACTTGAAGCTGATATTTAACTATTTAACTAAGTAGCAACCCTATCGGTGCTAGACACTAACTCAACATTAGTGATTACAAGCCTTTACCATGCGATAGTTTGAAATTCACCGAGGTTCTTGGAAATGTAATCTCCACTTTCCGTCACACCAGAGCCTTTAGAAATTCATTCTGTCAATCTATGGCTCCGCTCTGTACACTTGGGATCAAATCCAACAACTTGTGTCCCAGAATAGAGATGTGTTTCGGCCTGCGGGCTATATGGTGAGTCCGCTTGTCCTTACCTGGTGAGCCCTAACTTGCCGGAATGACGTAGTGTCCTTCGGAAGTCCTGAATTAGAGGCCCACCTTCCGAACTCACCGGACTCACAGTTGGCCCTTGACACATGGGGTCTTTCTCCATATTCCGACCCATGCGGTAGTTACCCAATCAAATTGGAATATCGGCATATTATAGACGCCGAGCTCCGAATAGCTTGTTCCACTTTTCATAGAACGTAGCTTATAAAGGAGCTATTTGAAGGAGAGAAGACGATGAGCCGTTCAGATTTAGTCATTGGTCCAATCCACCTTCATCAGACATATCACCAATGGGGGCAAAATACCAAATTGCTGCGGTTCACGCCGCTCCTATTTACATGGACAAAGAGGCGACAACAGAAAAGATCATACATTTGATCGAAAAAGCAGGCCAGGATTCCATCGACTTCTTGGCTTTTTCAGAGGCATTCTTGCCCGGATACCCGGTAGGCGCTCACATTTTCACGCTTCACAGCTTCGCTTGAGTCTCATGACTAACAGAATTACTAGTATTTTGTCCATATATTCGCACCAGTCCAAATCTTCCAGGCTGTCGCCGCCTATGGGAACGAAAGCGTTACAGCGGATGGACCGGAAATCAATCGCATTAGAACAGCCTGCGAGAACCACCACGTGGCGATTAGTCTTGGCTTCTCAGAGCGTATTTCGGGTGGTACTGCTCTTTTCAATTCTCAGATATTTATCGACAGCAAAGGGTCGGTATTAGGAGTGCATCGAAAACTGCAACCAACTCTCGGCGAACGCCTTGTGTGGGCTCAGGGTGGTGGGCAGAGTTTAAGAGCATTCTCGTCGTCTGACGGCTATGTAATTGGCGGGCTCTTGTGCTCAGAGAACTCTATGAATGGAGCGCGGCAAGCTTTGCTGGAGGACGGAGAACAAATACATGTTGGAGCTTGGCCGGCTCTCTCAGCCCTTGTCGCACATGCAGAAACCGTGGATCTCCAAACCGAAGCACTGACAAAGGGGCACGCTGTGGGTGGCCAAGTATTTACTATCGCTGTCTCCGATTTTGTCGATGACCGGTGCTTGGACTGGATTACAGAGAACTTGGGGCATTCTGACCAGTTAATTGCAGGTGGAGGCTGGTCTGCCATTGTCCACCCCAACGCCACCTATCTTGCTGGTCCTCATACGGGACCGACCGAAATGTTCGTTCGGTGTGAAATCGACTTGTCACATATCTCGATTTGCAAAGTTCTGACAGATGCGGTTGGCCATTACAAAAGACCGGAAGTCCTGAAGATTAGTGTGAATAGGGCGCCACTTTGGCCTGACGAGCATGATTCAGCTGATATGTAGTGTCAGACCATGGAGTGGTAACTTACCGCTACTGATTGGTCATAGAGACTACCTTTTCTTGGGTTTTGTATGTAATTCTTTGCCAATTTGCAACTCTGTTGTGACCGCCGAGTATCGGCATATTCCGAGGTAATTTCAACATGCCCTCGACCGCATGCTTTCTATTCAACCATTTCATCCTGAATCGGTTCCGCTTGACCTCATTCGTAATACATACTAGTCTATACGGCTTGAGCTTGTTCAAACACGTAGCTTTCCTTTTCTTTTCGCTTTTTGCTTTCTTAGATTCCGAAGTAATGTTGTACAATGACCGACCCATTGCAGATAGACCCGTGTTATAGTACTAGAAATACGGACAGCGAATCTTTGGAGAAGCCTGGATTGAAATTGCATGCAACTGGGTCAGTAAGAAGTAAGACATCAGACCACAAATGACGATCGTTCTTTACAAAAAGGCTCGTATTTATACGAAGGCAGCTTTAGGTTTCCTTTGTGGAACTCAGCATACGACATAATCAGAATACTACTACAATAAACTGTTGCCTGAGGATATGACGTTTTGCGGTGCTCGTAGCCTCGTATACTCGTATTGCATACTCAAAGGGGCCTTTCCGGATCTAAGGAAGCCTTGGCACGGCATAACAATGTAGATCTGATGGATTGAGGTATCAATTTCAGGAATATGGAAAACGAATACGCTTCCATTATCTCAAATATATAAGAGCAGAAGAAGATGGGAAGTCGAGATGTAGAAGTCAACTACACGTGTTCACATTCAACGAAATCTACCGCGGCTAATCGTCCAATATGAGGTTAGCTCCAAGCTGTCTACTTTCACTCACCGTTCTAGCGACTGCCATCACTGCTAGTAATGTACACTGCAAATGTGTAAGTACCTATTACAATTGAATCCAGGTGCTACCACACCAACTCAGATCAATAATCCTCACAATGCACAAACTTAGACTCCCAAAGACCCATGCTGGCCCGTAGCCTCTGAATGGGCATCTCTCAACACCACCCTTTCCGGATGCTTGATCAAAACAGTACCTCTAGGCAGTGTCTGTTACCCATCACAGCCAAACTACGACCCTGTTGCCTGTGAGGATGTGATCAAGAACTGGACTACCTCGTCATTCCACTCCTCCGACCCTTCGAGCATAGCCGATCCTGTCTCATCCAACAGTAGCTGCACGCCAATATACCCTAATGGAACAAGTCTCTCGGGAGACCCAGATGCAGGCTCGAAGGGGTGCACACTGGGGAATCTCTCTCCGTATGTTATCAATGCAACCGAGGCCAGTCATGTTCAGGAGGCCTTGAAGTTTGCGAAAGCGCATAATCTACGCTTAAACATTAAGAACACGGGACATAATCCGGACAAGAGGTGCGTGGCTGCAATATGTACCCTGTCGTTCGATCTAGACTGATCAATTTACAATTACTTTAGCTCGGCATATGGAAGCCTCTCGTATGGTTTGCCTTTATTACCTCAGAAGAAAGGATAATAAATGGCCTTTTGCTGATGACTCTAGGATCTGGACTCATGCCATGAAACAATTCCAATTCCACGAATCCTACATGGCTTCAAGTTGTCCTCAAACTGTTGGTCATATGGCGGCAACCCTCGGCGCGGGAATTCAGGACGGAGAATTATTCGAACTATTGGCGCAACACAATGCGACTGGTGTTGGTGGAACAAACACAGTATGGAGAAAACGCGACTTAACCCATATCAGATGCCGTGCTAACAGAATATCACGATAGGACGTTGGCGTTATCGGCTGGGCTACGGGTGGAGGACATGGCTTTGCGGCACTAGAATATGGAATGGGCGCTGACAACATCATCGAGGCTGTAATGGTCACTCCTGACGGAGAAGTCCTAACCGTGAACCAATGCCAGAATGAGGAACTTTTCTGGGCTATCCGTGGCGGCGGTGGTGGCACGTTCGGCGTAATTCTCAGCGTTACGGTCAAGGCGTATCCGATGCCATCTGTCACAATGATCGGTCTGGACATTACTGCGCGCAATGGTACAACACCTAAAGCATGGTGGAAGCTGATTGCAGAGGTTCACAAAGAGCTGGCCGTACTGCAGGACTCCGGTATTGGCGGATATTGGACTATTTCAGGACCTCCATTCCACTTCGGTCATGCCATGTTCCAATATAACACGAGCAGTGCCGAATCGGCTGACCAGGAAATGCTTCCGCTCAAGAAACTGCTAGACCACCGAAATGGGACGGTATCATCCAATATTACAAAGTTCCACACCGCATCTTGGTACAACTTAACCAAGATGTTTCCCCGGGTGGAGCATACGGGCACTTCCCGGTCTGCTCGCACGTCTCGATTGATACCCCGCCGGGCAATTGAGGATACTCGAGGATTTGCTTATATTCTGGAAAAGATTGGCCCTCAACCAGACAATCCAAAGGTAGGTCCACTACAATCCTGGGCTTTGCTTTATAAAGTGATGTTCTAACAATCATACCTTTCAGAATGGAGTATCCAATCCATCAATGTCCGGAACAATGACCCCCGGCAAAAGAATGGTGAACAATTCCTTGAATCCGGCCTGGCGCGATGCCGTCGTCCACCTCATCACCAGTCAGTCCTGGAATGACTCACTACCAGACTCGGTTGCGGCCGAAACATACGACAGAACTACCAACGAAAAGGGCTATTTACTGCGCCAGATAGCACCAGATTCGGGTGCTTACTACAATGAGGTATGTTTTCTGCATGTTGACCCTGAGACGTGTGGCTCAAGTACTCATACGATTCCACGAAAAGGCGGATCGTCATGAGCCCAATTGGCAATGGTCTTTCTGGGGACCTCATTATGCTCGACTACGTGAGATTAAGCAGATGTATGATCCACAGGATTTGCTGTGGTGTCATCACTGTGTGGGCAGTGAGGGATGGATTCAGGAGAAGAATGGAACGCTTTGTCGAGTGCCCTGAACGAACAAACTGAGGGAAAGGGGATAATGAACACGGATGTACGTGCGCACGGGACATTGCAAAAGGTGGTGGCTTTTATAACCGACGAAGGTTCACTCGGTTGTCGGGTCTAGTGAGTGGTCTATGAGGGAAGGGTGCGTGTTGGAGACACGAGACATATCAATTTATATATAGTGTATGGTGCGTTTGCTCAAGATCTTCGAATATGATATGTACTCATAGACATCTATCACTTTTCTTTCACTTCTTACTCAAATCTTATATTCTTACAATGCGAAATTGAGTGGTAAACTGATGAATCAAAAACAATCTGGTATTCAAGTGGCTTCTCGTGTGAGGCTTCCGCGAGGCTGGATGGCGAATCTATTTTGCCATCTCCTCAGCAGCCGAGTGTGGACGAAATGTTCCTTCTGGTCGGCGATGTATTCGTCCGCGATAGTATCAGACCAGTAAGGGGTGAATTGTTGAGAATTGAAGAAGGTTGTCATTCCTCAACAACAATTCGAGAATAGCTGATATACCTCGCTGCGGTCCGAAAACCAAGGGAGGAGGGATGAGGGATGATATCAAGCTCGGTAGATCAAGCTGCTAAGAGAGGGAGCAATATCCCTTTATTGTAAGTGCTAACTGTGAAGGGGAAAGAAGGAGAAGAAGAGGTCGAGGCTATGTAGCTGGCAGTCCTGGCAAACAGGGTCAGATAACAACCGATCCC
The DNA here is from genome assembly GCA_019977855.1 of Penicillium aurantiogriseum. Lineage (NCBI taxonomy): Eukaryota > Fungi > Ascomycota > Eurotiomycetes > Eurotiales > Aspergillaceae > Penicillium > Penicillium aurantiogriseum. The sequence goes on along the minus strand of JAFCIW010000003.1, from coordinate 8,150,079 downwards.
ATATAAGATAAGTCTAGGTAAACTGGCACTGAGTATATTTTAGCGTTCTCAATTGGACGACCATTTCCTGGATATATACAAGAGCTGGATTTCAAATCTCTACTCAAAAACAAAACAAAAGGCCGAACACTGAAATTTAGTAAGGGAATTCACTCTCCTCCCCCTCCACAAGTCCACGCTCCTTCTGTAACCGATCCTGCTCATCTAGATATGGCATCAAGATCTTGTCCCAACTAGACTTGCCTTTATAGTAAGAAACAGTCTCATCCCAATTCCGAATAGCCTCCGCCAGTCGACCAGGGATGTAAGGCTCCTGAGCCAATTTCGTCACCGGCTCGAAATACGTGCGAATGGTAAACAAAATCGCCCCCGAGCGTGGCAGCCGACGTAGTGTCTGTCTCTCTGAGCGGAAGTGGATTTCGTCAATTGTCAGGCCTTTGCCGTTGGCAGTCGCCCATGCTGGTAATTAATACCGTTAGCATTTGCTTCATCCATAAAGAGATGGAATGGGGAACGAACAGGCTACTTCTGTTCCTTGTTGATCACCCATGCGGTGGGACCAGTGGAGTCCGTCGTCGAGTTGGATGAAGAACTGTAGCTTTGGTTAGAACTATATATTCTTCAAATAATAAAGCAGAAGGTAAATTGAACATACATTGTTTCTTTCTACTGGCTTGTCCGGAGTAAGCTTCAGCATGAACTTATTCATGGCCTTTTGTAACTTGGCCGCATAATGAGGAACGCCAGCTTCGAAGTGAAGCGTATCTAGTGACATGCGGAATTTCTCCCTGAGGCGCCAGAAGCCCGGGAGGCAAACGGCGGCCGCATCGAGGTGGTATTCTCCGTCTGTATTGTGTTAGAGATTGCGCATTTCGAATTCCCAAGCAAAGAGAACATACCATCATTCTTCATCATCAGCACTAAGTCATCCTGAACCAGCAGAGCTGATGTTGCGAGAGCCTCGTCGGGGGTTGCTATAGCTAAAGTTAATCGAAATCCTTTGTGCAGGAGCGATGAATCTGAGCATACCTGCCGGGAATGGAAACGCCTCTCCGGTAAGGCTATTATGCACTTTCCCTTCTTCCAATCGGAAGGTCTTGGGATAACGATGTGTCAGATGACGGACCAATTCCTCATTGAGCTCGAAACAAGCATCTTTCGTGACTGCATTATCGACATATTTGATATGTTCTTTGAAATCCTTTTTCAATTCCGCTGCTTTCATATCGTGGTATCGAAGAAAGTAGGAATCCATTTCAATCCAATTGTCCCAGTGCAGTTTGCGAATTCCCATTGTAATGAAATTGGGCCCATGTCGAAACGGGCGATACAATTTGGGGTTATTTGAAGTCGGATCATCGGGATGAGGGCTGGGAAGTGGTTTTATGAATGGTTCTTTCTCCGGTTGTTGTATTTGAGGTGTGCTGGATTTACGGTGAATTGGCCATTTCACTATTACCCATGTGAGGATGGACAGGAGTAGACCTAGAAAAGGAAGGGCGCCTGATGCAGGCGCGATGCTGATGGGAATCATTGTTTCGTCTAATGTTGAAGTTTGTTGACGGTAACACTTGTAGTATACATAGCTGATGGGGTGTATGTGCTCTTAAATAAATTGTGTATACATGCTATGTTGCATATCCTAAACCGGGACACTTGATAGAGCATATTAAACCCGCTAAACCCATTTAGGTAAATATTTGGGCCACAAACGACCGAAGCGACCTGGCAGTTGAAGTGTCCACCCGTTTAGGTATAGTGTGTACCGATAAGAGTCTTAGATTGTGGGTATCCCCGCCCGAGTACCGTGGATGGGGCTGCATTGAGTGTTCGCTTATTGGACGCGACTTCCCCGCAGTTCGAAAACTCTCCTATCTCGTTTCTCCTTGGCCTTCCCAATGCGGCGAACGGTTGGAGATGCCGTCACATTCTCGGCCCACCTGTGTGGGGTTGAAACATATCGACGGGTCTGGTCAGTAAAGGCCAATCGTGGTTTCGGTAAGATTGTCGAAAAGTAGCTTCGAGTGCTTAACATTTAGATTGTAGCGGAATGCTTTTGATCGTTTAGAGATTAGTGGAAATGTTTGAAATATAATTCTTAAGACTATGTCATCGTAACTAACAAGCGCGCTATATAAATTCAATACCAAGTTACTAATGCTCAGCTTCTTCTAGAGGCCCTTTGAAATCTGTATCCAAGTTAGTACTTCATCTTCGAGTCAAGGGAAGGTAAATTCTCACATCTCCGCCCATAGAGCATATACCAGCCCATACTTAAAGCCACACAACCCACGAACACAACCGACGCATAGGTCATAGTTTTACTAGTGACAGGAAGCGTCACAGGCATGCTGAACAGAATAACCTGGAAAGCAATCCACAACAGCGCAAGGACATTCGCCGACTTTCCAATGAGAGGATTCAGCTTCCAGCGCGACTGACTAATTTCCACGCGGCGATCAAAAAACAAGCTGATCGCGATGGGAATCGCATACGCCACAGCTAACGCGATCACGCCCACCGACGCAAACGCCGTGAATGCACTACTGCTTCCGAGGTAGGTAAGTCCCAGTAGCATTTCAATAGCTGTAACCAAGCATAGCGCTGCCAGTGGGCTGTCCCTGACAGTAGATGACCAGAGGTGCGAGAATGGGATTGCATTGTCACGCGAGAAGGCCCAGGTACATCTCCCGGCGGTGGTTGTGATACTGATGGAGCAGAAAAGGGCGACAAATAGAACCAGGATCATGAGGACGATCGAGGCTGCGGGTGAACCTGTCACCACGTGGATGATATATGGCAGGGCCTGGCCATATGGCGCAGCAATGATGTCCGCTAGCGGTGGAAGAGTGAAGCAAATTGGCACAGTGAATACCAGCGCTGCAGCGCCGGCTACCACAGGTACTAGGCTGATAGCTGTGGGAATTTGGACTTCAGGGTCTGTACATTCTTCTGCCATGGATGTCACCATCCCCAGTGCGGAGAATGCGTAGGCTGGAGGTAGTAGGCCGATGAAGAAGGTGAAGTGTTTCTCCCAGCCAGAGTAGCTAGGATCATACCCAACAAAGCCTGTGTAGACATCGTGACGACCGGCTTTCGCAAGGACGAGGAGGGTTATGGCGAGTGTGATGCATGTGACGACCGAAAACGCTGCGGAGAGTGTGTCGATGAGAGGAAGGAGGTGGTCGGCGAAAAAGCATATCATGAAAACTACAAGGCAGATAGCGTAGAAGATGAGAAGTAGTTGCCAATCAGAGGCCGTCCAGGAGGGATAGAAGATGGACACAGTTGCAACGATGAGAGAAGCAATTCCAAAATTCACAGAAAGCGATATGGTCCAGTTCCCGATAAGCCAGATCCAGCCTGTGACAAACGATACCAGCTTTCTGCTCCCGCTGGTCTTCAGGAGCCGGAATGACCAGTGGTAGATACCAGATGAGGTAGGGTATCTCGAGGCGAGTTCTGAAAGAGAAAGAGCGACACACGTATCTAGTGCCAACACCACCAGAAGTCCAATGAAGAGGGAAAGTTGGCCGCCGCCATATACGGCATTGATCAGGGCGCTACCGACACCATAGGGAATAGAGGCAATTGACAGGGACATGAACAGCATGCTAGACAGCTTGCGCGTGCGGCGCAGCTGAGGCTTGTACCCCAATTGGTATAGCTGTTCATCCTGGTATGTGCCGAGGCCATGGGTTTCAAGTTTGTCGCACGACCCTATGCTGAGGTCTTGTTTCTCCATGTTTTTCTCCGTTGGTTGTCCTGATTTGGAATAAAGAAGATTGCCCGGTTTGTAGATTCATCCTGTGGGTATGCAGCATTGGTCTTGACTCTTTATACCGTTTCCCCACAGCATGCACCTGGATAAGAAGCTTTGTTCTAGTCCAACAAGGGAAAGCAGTTGGGCCATTTATTATTTTGCCGGCTTAATGAGGAAGCCATTAGGTAGGGGTCACGTATCTATGACTTTGCCCAGGGCTGTTATCATGGTCCCCGTGCCAAGCTTGGAACTACATACGGAGTACAATATACTATATTACGGCTAGACGATTGCGGGGTAGGACCGGCTAGGCTATGGGAGTGTTTCAGCTGGGCTTATCGGTACCATTTGTCGGTGTTAGCAAGTGGGTCCAAGGAATTGTCGAAGTTGCCCAAAAACTTTCCCAATTGGGTTTACCTCGATCTCGTGGGCAACTTGCTATTCTGTCAGAAATACAGATATGCAGATACGAGACAGCTCCGTCCCGCTCCGATTTCGGCCCTGTTCTTGCCTCTATCTTAGAATATTGGAAGATAATACGATTACAACTATTGAACATTATGCCCATGGGGTGATTTGTGGTCTATTCGTACCTAGTGTCCAATTGCACCCAACAATCGATCGATAAACAGCCGATGCAGATCTTCCAATACCATTCCTCGTCAGAACCGTACATGAGCTTGACCTGCTTGCTATCCTCCTCTATATCGAAATGATCCAACCAGCTGCTGTACCAATCCAAAAACTCGGGGATGGAATCAAATCTTGGCTTCCGGCCGTAGAGAGGTGTTGGATTGTCGCCGCCAGCGTGCATAATGACAACCCGCCATGCCCAATCTTCGTGGTTTTGATCTGAGGCATCCTCCCATCGACGACAATAGACATAGTCGCTGTACCATTCATCGTGTTCTCGACGCGAGCCGAAGCCAGTTTGGAAACCGACCTTCACCTCTAAGTCTCCGTCGACAGTGCCACATATAAACGCGTCACTGAGAATGTCGTCTTGAAGGTAGTCGTTCAGTCGTTCCCGGCATTCCGCAATGTCCGGAGGAGGTAGTGCTTGAACACTTGGGTGATCCGGAAATGCAAAATGGCGAATCCCAATTGACCCTAGCACAGGCTCTCACTCACAGATGCCCAAGTGACGGAAGTCCGGATCTTTGACACCATTGGGGTATTTGATGAAGTGACCCAACTCATCACATCTCGGAATATGGAAGTTCTCATCATCTTCATCCTGCTTAGCGGCCTCGTTACAAAAAGTTTCGACGGTCTCAAGATTTCACGCCATTCATCTGTCACCGGCGTTGAAGGAATAATTCCATCCATATATTCATGAATGTTGTCTTGAGGTCCTCTAGTCGCGAGACATTGCTACCTCGCGAGCTTGCCGAATAGTGTCTCTGGGAGCGCAATCATTAAAGCCACTCAAGTGTTTTTCGTTTAAGCCACCCCAGTAGGTAAGCATGCGATGTAACTATTCATCTTCGGTCGCGAGATGCATAGCTTCGATCTCATCGATGCGGTCTTGAATGAACTGCCGATTGGAGGACTCCATTTTGGCGCGAAATCGCTCCACGGCAAGAAGCATGGTTTCGTCGGGGTTGGTGTCTGATTGTGTGCCGCTCGACATGGCCGGTGTTAAACGATGATTCTTAGCGGGGAGGAAAACGGCGAAATTCAGGATTCAGATCTCGTGTCCAGAGTGGAGTTGGAGCTTGGGCAGTAAGATGGTAGTGGAAAGGTCTCGGCTTACGGCTCCTTCCGGCTTGTCTTTGTTTTCATCTCGCAGGTAAACACGATTACAATTATTGAGAATCATGTTGTTTTATGAGAATAGAAGTTCTCGCTTGCAAATTATATACACGAATTCACCACATGGTCGAGCCCACGGGAGGAAACCCCTCCCCAGCTAGTAAGGGCAATGAGCCTCAACCTCAATTTCAATCACCATCCCCTCAATTCCCAGCTTCCCAATCTCGACACAAGTCCAAATGGGTCGATGACCAGGAAGAACCTTTTTGAAATTGCCGGTGACGATGTCGAACGTCTGATCCACATTGATATGATAGCTGCGCACTGCATAGACATTTTCCCACGACAGACGCGAGTCAACGCTCTTCAGGGCCTTTTCAACATTCTCGAAAGCGATAGCCACTTGTTGTTCAACGTCTGGGTGGACATTGCCACTCTCATCCCAGCCACCTTGGCCAGATGTTTTGATAGTGTTTCCGATGCGGACGGCTTGCGAGTAGTGGAAGGATTCCGAGTTTGCCTCGGTGCCGGCGTAGTTGAAGAATTGCATGGTTGTTTTATTCGTGGATTTGGAGGACGAATCCGATAGGTAGAACTGAAGTAGATAGAGATGAGATAGGGATTTTAGGTGTGATGAAAGGAAATGGAAGCACTCGACCTATTTAAACAGCCACTCAGAGCATTCCTCTATTCAAAGCATTCCTCTTGGGGAATGTACAGAAAATGGGGTATTTCAGATATGGTAAGTATTCCGACCATGCCCTTTAAACTACCTAAAAAGGATATCTACGCAATCTTGTATAAATTGTGGATGTTGGAGATAATAGCCCAAGATTTCAGCTGAAGATGGGTACGTTACTTGCCTTAGAGGGCATCTTTCTCGACATCTTGCACCACAATGACTTGAATGGGAAAGTAATTGGGCCAAGCCATCGGACCATCAAAGTCCCTCCATCCTCCAAAATCACCCGCCCCTCAACTATAGGGCCCCGCATTTCCCAAATAGGCAATAAGATAGGCCACGCCCAAATCAAAATTTCTTTGGCTGGTCCCCAGAAAACATTGCTATTTGTCACTAAATGAAATATATGTTGTCATTGACCATGGGGATTATAATATAAAGCCTTCAAACCTAGAACCTTTCAACCGAAACTTCAATCTACATTTCACAATGGCTCAACCTATCCAATTGACGGCTCCTAACCAGGTCTCTTATTTACAACCTACTGGTGAGTAGGTAATTCTTCAGAAACTTGAGTGCAGTCACTAATAGTTTGATAAAAGGACTGTTCATCAACAATGAATTCGTTCCCTCTATCTCCGGCCAAACTCTCTCAACTGTCAACCCTTACGATGAATCCGTGATCGCCAGCGTCGCATCTGCGGGCCCAGCAGACATCGACCTCGCTGTAACCTCTGCCCGAAATGCCTTCAAGTCAGAAGAATGGCAATCACTGGCCGGATATGACCGAGGCCGCCTATTGAGTCGCCTCGCGGACCTCTGCGAGCGCGACAAGCACATTCTCGCCACAATCGACGCATGGGATAACGGCAAGCCATATGAACAGGCCTTGGGTGAAGATCTTGCCGAGGTCATCTCTGTCTTCCGTTACTACGGCGGCTGGGCAGACAAAATCCACGGGCAGACCATTCCGACCAGCGAGGCCAAGTTGGCCTATACTAGACATGAGCCTATTGGAGTGTGTGGGCAGATTATTCCTTGGAACTATCCCGTTATGGTATGTCCCAAAAAGGCCCTCCTTGACCGAAGCCATAGAGGCAACACTAATGCTAAGTAGATGGCGGCATGGAAACTTGGACCTGCTCTCGCATGCGGCAACACCGTTGTCATCAAAGCTGCCGAACAAACTCCGCTCTCGATCCTCTACCTCGCTTCCTTGATCAGAGAAGCTGGCTTCCCCGCTGGAGTGGTAAACGTTGTCAATGGTCTCGGTGCCACTGCCGGCGCCGCTATGGCATCGCATCTGGACGTGGATAAGATCGCATTTACCGGCAGCACCAACACCGGAAAGGCCGTTATGAAAGCGGCCGCTTCAAACCTGAAGACTATTACACTCGAAACAGGCGGCAAGAGTCCCTTGCTCGTCTTCGAGGATGCCAACCTCGACCAGGCAGTGAAGTGGTCGCACGTCGGCATCATGAGCAATATGGGTCAGATCTGCACATCCACCTCGCGCATTTATGTGCAGGAGAGCATCTATGAGAGTTTCGTCGAGAAATTCAAGCAGTACACTATTGAGAACTCTGTTGTCGGTAGCCAATTCGATCCCCAAGTGAACCACGGACCTCAAGTGTCCGCTGCGCAGAAAAGTCGCATTCTGGGGTATCTTGAGACGGCCAAGCGTGAAGGCGCACAGCTGGTTCTTGGAAATGATCAGCCTTCCCCAGATGCCAAGGGGTATTTCGTCAAGCCCATTATCTTCAAGGATACGAATCGCGATATGACTCCCGTGCGGGAGGAGGTCTTTGGTCCCTTTGTCGTTATTCAGTCTTTCAAGGACCAGAAGGATGCGGTTGAAAAGGCCAACGATACTGAGTATGGACTCGGTGCCGCTCTATTCACGGAGAACATTACCCGTGCTCATAAGGTCGCTGCTTCTATCCAGGCTGGCATGGTTTGGGTATGTATTCGCAGATATAATTTTGTATGGCATATGCTGACCCTCAACAGATTAACAGCAGCCAAGACTCCCATTTCGCTATTCCGTTTGGCGGATACAAGCAGAGTGGTATTGGGAGGGAATTGGGTGAATATGCCCTTTCGGCCTACACTCAAGTGAAAGCGGTTCATGGTCAGTATCTTTCCCAGAATATTTGCCACCGGCATACTGATACTGTTTTTAGTAAACTTGGGGACTTGGCTTTGAATATCCCCGTAGAGTAACAAATGAATGATATCTTGTACATAAGAGACCAGATAATGAACAATTCAAATATCTCACTAGTAAATTTAATCAATTTAATGGATTTTTGCATATGATAGACATCAAATGTACCTGGTACCTCGTCTCGTGACTCTTAAACTGCCGAGTCGGGGAACCTCGGCTGAGGCGGAAAGCTCTTGAACCCCACGTCAGAGCGATTCGGGGACCTTAACCTTTACATTGTCTTTGCTTCTCTTCAAATTTCCTTTTTGCATTAATACTCTACCCTATTACCTCATCTTTAGCTCGTCACATTCCCACCATGTCATTCCTCGGTGGCGCAGAATGCTCTACCGCGGGGAACCCTCTCTCACAATTCACGAAGCACGTCCAGGATGATAAATCACTACAGCGCGACCGGCTGGTCGGCCGGGGACCAGGCATGCAAGAAAGCATGCGCTCACAAAACATAATGGGCGGACAAGACCAGGTGAGCCAGACAGCCCACAACGAACCTCCCCGCAAAGAAAACAGCAACGGAAACTAACCTCGGCGTCGGGAAACTGCTTATCAGATGATGGACGATTTTATGCAACAACCAGGCCAACAACTTAACGGGCCCTCACCCCAGCCATTCGCAATGGAGCACATGCGCCGCGAGTTGGATAATTTCCAGACGGGGCCGGCCCGCACAGGATCACCAGGGTGGGCCGGGGAGTTCGACGCGGGCGAGCAAGCGCGCATGGAAGCCGCGTTCCCGGGTCAGATGAACAACGGATCTGGGTTCAATCCTGCCGAGTTTGCCCGCTTCCAACAGCAACAGCAGAACCGTATGGGCATGCCGCAGACGTCGAGCCCTACCGCCGCCACCGCATCGCCCATGATGGCGGGGTACCAGCGGCCGATGGCCATGGGCGGTGGCTATATGGGTGGTATGGGTGGTATGGGGATGATGCGGCCTATGATGGGCGGACAGATGGGGATGCAGCAGGGGCCTATGGAGGGGCAGACACAGGATAAGGGGAAGGGGCGGATGGTGGAGCTTGACGACGAGAACTGGGAGGCACAGTTTGCTGAGATGGAGACTGCGACGGTTGGAAATGAGGCCCAGACGGATGAAGAGGCTAATGCGGCCATTGAGGCGGAACTGAATGATTTGGACAGGTCAGTGCCCTCCAATGACGCGTTTGAGTCTGTATGGCAACGGGTCCAGGCTGAGACCGCAACGAGCAGGAAACTTGCCGAGGAAGATAACTTTGAAGTCACTGATAACGTGCATGTTGGTGATCTCGGTGACTGGGATGGCTTTGATAGTCTGAACTCTCGCTTCCGGGATCCCCAGCTCGGCGATTATATGTTCGAGGAGGATAATGTCTACCAGGCCGTAGGCAATCCATTCGAAGAGGGAATGAAGATCATGCGCGATGGCGGTAATCTGTCGCTGGCAGCGCTGGCTTTCGAGGCTGCGGTTCAAAAGGACCCGCAGCATGTGCAAGCATGGACGATGCTGGGCTCTGCGCAGGCGCAGAACGAAAAGGAGTTGCCCGCTATCCGCGCGTTGGAACAAGCCTTGAAGGTCGACCCCGGGAATTTGGATGCATTGATGGGCCTGGCTGTCTCGTACACAAACGAAGGCTACGACTCAACTGCCTACCGTACACTCGAGCGTTGGCTGTCCCACAAGTATCCCACTATCATTGACCCGAAGGAAGTATCCGGCGACTCAGACCTCGGCTTCACAGACCGACAACTCCTCCACGACCGCGTAACAGAACTATTCATCCAAGCAGCCCAGCTCTCCCCCTCAGGAGCCCAGATGGACCCCGACGTACAAGTCGGACTGGGTGTTCTTTTCTACTGCGCCGAGGAATACGAGAAGGCCGTCGACTGTTTCTCCGCCGCGTTAGCCTCCACCGAGTCCGGCAGCACCAACCAACAGGAGCAGCTCCACCTCCTCTGGAACCGACTCGGCGCGACCCTCGCCAACTCCGGCCGCTCTGAAGAAGCCATCGAAGCCTACGAGCAAGCCCTCAACATCAACCCCAATTTTGTGCGCGCCCGCTACAACCTGGGTGTATCCTGCATCAACATCGGCTGCTACCCAGAAGCTGCACAGCACCTGCTGGGCGCGCTATCCATGCATCGCGTTGTGGAGCAGGAGGGCCGCGAGCGTGCGCGTGAGATCATCGGCGATGGTGTGCATCCGGATGGTCTGGATGACGAACGTCTGGAGCGTATGTTGCATATTAGCCAGAACCAGAGCACGAATCTGTATGACACGCTGCGTCGGGTGTTCAGCCAAATGGGCCGTCGTGACTTGGCTGACCAGGTTGTCGCCGGCATGGACGTTAACATCTTCCGGAAGGAGTTTGAATTCTAGGTTATGGTTGTTGATCTGTTACGTACATGCAAAGGTATTGGATATATCATTCGAATTTCTGGCTGGCAAGGCCTGGCTGTTTTGTATCTACTTTTATCATTTTATGGCTGCTTAGATGGGATCTACAAGCCATAGAGGAAAATTAACTTCTTCATATATATGATACGTAGCTGGATTTCTCTCGATGGTATCTCGGCCGTCTCCCGAATGGGCCTGGATTCAGCCACCGCCTAAAGCCAATGGGATTGGACACCCGCTTCATAGGTAAATCTTAGGTCAAGCTTGAACGGATGATGCTACCCGGACGCTAATACTCTCACTGGCTTCCAAGACTTTGCTTGTGAAAGGGAGTTGGATTCATCAACTCATCAACAACCTTCGCAACAGACACGGCCTTCTCCTCTCCAAATCGACCCCCAACAATCTGCACACAAATAGGCATTCCATGCACAAAGTCGATATCATCTAATAAAAAGCAAAATCAGCATAGGCAACCCTCAAAGATAACAAACAAAAGAAACAATGACTCACACTGCAAGTAATTGAAAGCATCCGACTCATTCCTAATAGAATGACCCTCCCACTCAGTATTACCTGCACTACCAACAGAATCAAGACCCCGATCTGCCCTCGCAACAGGAACAGTAACAGCCGCATAGTCCAGCAGATTCCACATAGCCGTGTAACCCAGCCACTGCTTGCTCTTGACCCACGTCTTAGGCTTGTAGCCTACCCATGGCAGGACGGGCATGAGGAGAGCGTCTATTTCCGCTGAAATCCATTGTTTGAGGAAGGCGGTTTGGAGCGTGAGCTTTGTTGCTTCGACCTGGTTTCGTGTTAGAATCATAGATGGATTTTGATTTGGGATTGTGATGTTGGTGGAAGGAAAAGAGGTTTTCATAGATTTTATTGTTGTGGGTGATACCTTGTGACTTACCTGCTCTCGCTCCTCATGTGAAAGAAGATCGGTCTCTTTCCCGACAACCATGCCCTCAATCAAGGGTTCGTCGACTATCTTACAGAGCGAGCGACAGTGCTGGCCGCCATCGGCGAGAATACCTTTTGTCCAGAGATTGGTGATGGCGATGTGGAGGGAGGTGTCCCACTCGATTACTTTCACAGGTTAGTATAACCATTTTTGACCGCAAGTAAAGACAATATTCATTTCAAGATAACGAGGGGGGTGTATACCTTCATGACCAGCGGCTCGTAACGCAGCTACCGTATCGCGCATTGCCCTCGCAACAGGAGGCTGCGGCTTAACGACACCGTCATCAAAAACAACGCCCAGTCTCAACTTACGATTCGCCGGTGGCGTGGCGAGCTCTCTTCGCCATGGGATTGGAACTGCGTTTGGGTCTAGACTCCACGGACTGGATGCAATGAGACTCTCCATGAAGTACTCTGTCGTAGCGAGGGAGGTAGCCATTGGACCAGCAACTGGTGGGACGAGGTAGTGCTGGTGTAAGCTATCAATATGCATCAGTCCTGAGCATAGCATAGTTTCTGCATATGGACAAGGGAAATGAATGACATACAAAGAACAGTCCCACGGTACTCGCCCGGTCGTCGGACATATAGAGTACAGACCCTGTAGATTTGAAGGTACTCGGATCGAGCCGCCGATGTCAGTACCTATTCCCAAGACGCTGCCTCCGGACCCAACAAGGGCGCCTTCGCCGCCGGAGCTACCACCTGAGATTAGGGCGTGGTTGAAGGCGTTTACGGATTGGCCGAAGACATGGTTGTATGAGTCGGACATCTAATCGGGTAGTTTAGTGAGTGGGCTTTTCTCAAGCACGCATATAATCGAAAAAAGAGAAATAGAGAGAGCGTACCATCAAAGACTGTGGAACATTGGTCTTGACATAGAGCACAGCACCCATCGACTCGAGTAACTGCACGATTGAACTATTGGATTGGGCTGGTTTATTAGTTAGACCCACCCAACCTATACAAATATTAGCAACAATCCAACACGACATTAACAAGACAGGGAAAAGCTCAGTAAACCCACCAACTGTCGTGTCAAACCCCTCAACATCAAACCGATCCTTGACAGAAACCGGAACACCATGCAAAGGCCCAACAACCTCGCCAGTACGCAGTAGATGTCCATCAAGCTCCCTAGCACGGTTAAGAGCCTTATCAAAGAAGATCTCGGTCAAGCACTTGGTAACCTGCTGTGCTATCGCAGCACGTTTACAAAACGCCGTTGTCAGCGCCTCGCTCGTCACGCGCTGGGACTTGACTAGCTCGACGAGGTCGCGGATATCCGGGGTCTCCGTCCATGCTAGCTCATCGGCGGAGAGGATGCCGCTTGCGCGAATGGTTTCTACACTTGATGCTGGTGGGCTTTCTAGGAGGGTTTCTGATAGGCGCCAAGCTGAGGGGATCAGGGTTAGCTGGGTGGCGCGCTTTTCGAGGACGCGGTTGTTCCAGGGTGGTTTGCGTTGGGGTTGCTCTTGTGGGAGTTTGTCGATGGTCATGGTGGATATGGTAGTCATGAATGAAGTATGGGCGGAGGTTGGGTTTAGAGATGTAAATAAGCCGATATGTCAACTTGGAGCTTATCTCCCCTCATTTCGGTAATAGCCGTGAGGGGTTCGGATAGAGATTAGGCTTCACATATGATAGGGACATCACATCCTAAAGTCCCAATGGAAGGTAATCGGGAATATGCGAGTGGAGATACAGTGTCTTAACCTGTTTCCAATCTCTAATTTGAGGGCTTGAGAAATGTAGTCTTGCTTTCCCCCCCACTTTTTCTGCGATGTATAGAGCTGGGAGTGCATATAGTATGTGTACGTAAGAAGATGGATGTATAGAGTGGTGAGCTAGGCACCAACTACTCGTCCATGGCATTTGTCGACGATTCGTCACTTCCTCGTACTTCCTCATTTCGACTCCGCCTAGGTACTTCTCTCTGATATCGACATGGATCGCAATCAAGTGAGCGTTGACTTTACAAACAGATTATCCACATTACTCGATGCTGCGCGAAATGAAGAGGTTATCTCAGAGTTGGGACTTCCTCCCACAGACCCTCGTGAAGTCCTGAGCTGGGTTTTATCGAGTTCCGTTACTTCTACACCTTCCTCATCCGCATCGCTCAGCACTACACAGCAGGCTTCTGTTGGCTTCCGCAGTATTGGCTTTGGCCAATGTGGACTCATCTTCGAGCGGCCCGGTCGTACTTACGCGATCAAAATCGCCCGCCCGTCTTTCGAAAATGCCCTTTGGGCGGATTTCCAAGCCCACTTCGCGGTCTACCAGGCGTTTACAAACCACCAGTCCGAGTCCGTCGAGTCCGTCGAGGTACGAATTCCCCGAATTTTCTCATACGTCCCGAAAACCAATAAAGAGTGGTGGAACTCTCATCTGAATCTATTTCGTGGAACGCACCTCTCTTTCCCTCTACCTGCAATGGCATTGATCACCGAGCGGATACTTCCACTTCCTAAGCTCGCCCGACAAGCCCTCATCGATACCTATTGCCCCGCACCATCGCGAGTGGCTGTGTTGTCTCACGACACTAACCGTGACTGCCTTGCCCGTATCTATCTCGGCCGTCGACGTGGTGCGCATGATCCGCCGCCACGCAACTTCACATTGAGAAACTTCAATTTGTGCCTAGATCAGATGATCGAACTAAATCTACCAATCCAATATTATGCCAGAGCTATTGGACAGGCTTTAGCAATTATGCATTGGTCAGCAAACGTCGATGGCTACGATGTTGAATTTGTGCTAGGCAGTGAAGGCGAGACGACATACACCCAGGATATTTGTCGTTCGTTGGGACTTAGCGCAGAACAAGTTGCAAACATGGCACCTCATACAGACCTAGACAGCATGATACGTGTCAAGTCTCAACGCCGAACCACTCGCGTCTGGGTTCTAGATTTCAATTTGTGCAGTATATGGGAAGAACGAAAGGGGCTTGAAAGGCCGGATGATTTGATAGCTCATCTTGTGGAGGCATTCTTTCAAAACGACCCATACTACCCTCGTCCATCACAAGACCCTGAACCTGAACAGGCTCTCTGGTTTACGTTCAGCGAGTCATACCGTGATACAGCAGTGAGGCTACTGTCAGTCCCAGGAAAAGATCCACGACTCGCATTACTTCCGCAGAAGTTTCTTGATGCTTGTGTGTTGCGACAATCGGAAAATTCAGCTTAAGGTATCCACCCTGCTGCCATATAAACTGGAAGACAACGGCATGCTCTACCTAACCCATAACTGTGGATCCGAAGCATTGTCTTCCACTTGGTCCACGACAACCATGCCATCCAAGGTTCTGATTGTCGCTGGCAGTGTATGCTAGCGATGCGCTTCCGTAAAGGAGCCGAGCTGCTAAGCAGTACATCGCAAAATGTCTCATGTGCTTAGAAATAGAGTACCACGCCATAGGCCGTACGACTTGCTTCAATCAATTGTATCAAATTGAGGTCCGGATGAGAGTATGACTGTCGCGTTGAAAAGGGTGCAGTGTATCATTATCTTGCTTGCTAAAGATTTGTTCGATAATCCAAACTTTCTGTAGCTAATTGGATCCAGCCGCGTAATATTATCGGG
Organism: Penicillium aurantiogriseum; assembly: GCA_019977855.1. Lineage (NCBI taxonomy): Eukaryota > Fungi > Ascomycota > Eurotiomycetes > Eurotiales > Aspergillaceae > Penicillium > Penicillium aurantiogriseum. The sequence continues at coordinate 8,134,715 of JAFCIW010000003.1, read as the reverse complement.
TAGACATCTCATGCTTGACATCCAACTTGATTTACAAGTACAAGAATAGTCCGCTTATGCGGCCTTGTCATATCCATTTAGTGATCTTTTAGATGTCTTTTTAAGGCATATACGAAGGCAAAGATAAAGCATGCTTTGTGTAAGAGACTTTTTGATGTATATCCTTTGATCATTTATCGCATTATAGCGATCTCGCTTTATCCATAAGCTCTAATGAGATCCAAGCTAGATGAATTCTCTCATATCATTTTCGCCCTTCACTTCCTTGAGGATGAGGGCCTTCCTGTTTGGCTTGATTCTCATTATGTGACAGAGTTGCTCCTTCCTTGTTAGGGGTACCCAACTACATAAACTGCCTCGTGCCTTTTTCCTTTCTCTTTTGTTTCTCTCTCCTCCAACGCAGTCACAATGGAATTTACGTGAGTCAAGTACATCCAAACTCCCATCCAAGGCCATCTGCTAATGAGGGAAATCCAAAGTACCTCGAGAAAACGTGCCAGGGTTGATGAATTTGAAGACGAGGAGGACTACAACCCAAGGTACAGGCCACCCCCCTCTGTGCAGGTTGTGGAGCCAGATCGCACCCGGGAAACTGTTGGCCCCGTTGCCATCGCTGTGATAGCAGACATATTGGGGTTTGCACGGCGTTTTGCAGAAACTGCGCGGACATAGGCCATTCCTGGAGACACTGTCGGCTGTACATCCCAAACCATATATGGCGAAGGGAGCATTGTGGATTGCTTACTACAATCCAGAATGTGAACATAACCGTGCCTGTCATTGACCCTGCGCCAATCTTTACGCCAATATCTCTGAACGCCGCAATCCTCTCCCGGCTGGACATAGCCCTCCATGGCCTCCATCGCAAGGCAGGCGTTCCGAACCATTCACGTGTTGTGCTGAACAACGTTAATATAACGACCAACATCCTTGCTGCTGAGAGAGAGGCTCCTCTTGCTCCGGATACCTCACTATTGGATAGAGTCCAACGCATTCCAACTGGACCGCGATCAAACATTCCCAATACTAGGCCCCCTCCTACAAAGCCAGCTCCTACAAAGCCCACCTTCACCCAGTCAGCATTCGCTCGTTCGGCCTTTTGCCAACCTATGTCTGGTCAAACTGCTTTTGCTCAGGATACCTCGCTATTGGATAGAGTCCAACGCATTCCAACTGGACCGCGATCAAACATTCCCAATACTAGGCCCGCTCCTATGAAGCCCACCTTCGCCCAGTCAGCATTCGCTCGTTCGGCCTTTTCCCAACCTGTGTTTGGTCAAACTGCGTTTGCTCAGGATACCTCGCTATTGGATAGAGTCCAACGTATTCCAACTGGACCGCGATCAACCATTCCCAGTACTAGGCCAGCTCCGACGAAGCCCCCTCCTACGAAGCCCACCTTCGCCCAGTCAGCGTTCGCTCCTTCGGCCTTTTCCCAACCTATGTTTGGTCAAACTGCATTTCCTCAGCCGACTTTCATACAAAACAACTCCGTCGGCATGACTCCAACCTGCCCCCGCCACACCCGGCTTTCTGAGGATTCGAAATGTTGAGCTGCTCGCTTGTGCCAAGGAAGAATTCAATGGAAAGGAGTTACACCAGGGAGGCTTATGAAAGTGAGATATATGTACCGTTTTGTATGGCCACTATCCTGTTAAATGTGCGGTCGAATGAATCGATGTTTGATTTACCTACTTTCCTAGCATTCATTAGCTAATCCCGTAAACTGCGTCTAAGGTTATTTGGAGGATACAATAATTCCACTATCGCAATATTTGCCCATCTTTTAGGGTTATCTAGATTGACGATAACACCGCTTTAGGTAGCGATCGGCCCCGGCTTTCACCCTCCCAGCACCCTCATAAACCCAACTCACGCTCGAAAAAAACATGTCATCTATCTCCATCGGACTCCCCAAAGTCCATGCTAGGTCAGGAACCAATTCTGTCCCACCAACCGACTTCATAATCGGGACATGGCACGTAACCCACACCACCCTCCCTCTATGGAAAGGCAAGCGCAACGTCAACATCACCTACAAGCCCCTCCCCGCAGATCCTGCCGGAGTACAAAAGATCGATGACCTGGTACAATACCAGTCCATTGACTCTGAGAAAATCAAATCCGTCCATGGCGTGGATACCCCAACGCCAGGTAATCCCGGCGCCTGGGATTGGCGCGGTAAAGGCTGGCTGATGATCGCCAGCTCGCACTGGGAGTGCCTCGGGTTCGGTCATACCGATGATGATGATCGGTGGATGGTCACGTACTTTGATAAAACGCTCTTCACTCCTGCTGGCGTTGATATTTACTCGAGGAACAGGGAGGGGCTACCTCAGACTACTGTCGATCAGATACTGGATGCTCTGAAGGGCCTTGGGGTCAAGGATATTACCGACCTCGCGAATAGCGTCTTTCAGGTTCCACAAAACTAGGTCGGAAAGCTAGAGACTAGCATATTGCCCACGTGGCAAGGATCCGTTGAAAGCAAAGTGCGCAGTTTGTTGAGACAATACCCGGGAGCGCGATAGGGAGAGAGCTTCGTGACTTTGACACCGTCAACATCGAGTTGGGGATCGTCAAATTGGTGAAATTGGTCTCCCGTCATATTCACTATCGACCTTTGGACACCATTGTCTATTGGCTCTGAGATGTCTGGCAATTTATCGGAAAAGAAAGGTGACAATGGCCATCACACTCACCATGAGTGGCCTTTTCCTACGAAGTCTGAGGCTCTCATCGTCCAAGATCACGTTTCGCATGTCAACTCTTTAAGTCTACCAGCTCCCTCTTAGGGGGTACTCCTGTCATGTCACGCACTATATATATCGGAGCCTGGACTATCTGAGCATAATGCTCAGATATAGTGGTCTTTTTGGCCTAGTTTGTAACTCGCCAGTCCAGGGGCAGGTGCTAAAAACTTCCCCATCCATCACAATCTACATGTGTGATGGCTCCGACGCATCCAGGAATCCTAATGGCTCACGAGAAGAGGACATATATACCTTTTCGCCAAGTGCCCGGACTGCAAATCCCGAATCAAATGTGACGAGCTTCCTCGGCATATTGGTACGTGCGAAGTTGCGGTTTGTGAGATTTGCAACCGACAATTTGCTGATGCAGAAGCGATTCGACAACGTCCGACTGCTGGTTGTCTTGCACAACCTCAACAGCTCTCAGCAGATAGACCTCATGGCTTGAATTTAGGCATCTGGAAGTCAAGTAGACCCCGTGGCTTGAGTTTGAGCATCTGGAAGTCAAAGGCACCTAAGAATGTGTCTGAAGGCCACAGCTTTAACTGGTTGAGCGCGAATTTTTCCATTAACGCCTGGAATCCGTCGAATGATGAAGGCTTGGGGGGATAACCCTGACGCGGTGGCCATCGGCGATTTTGAATATTTGGTGCAGTTCGGAAGATTCCTCAAACATCAGGCTGGGAGTTCCCTCCAGTGATCCTTTGTCTGCTTAGATCATTACCGAAGAAAACATGCTGTTGAAGCACCAAATTTCCAAATTATAAACAAAGCCGACAAGGCATGGTTAAATGATATTGATATAGATCTCTATCTAAACAGTCATCAACATGCTAGCATTCTTATACCAGCTCAGCAGAGGATTCTCTCCATTACGCGTCTCCGTATCCTCAATGTAAGCCCAACGGTGCACGAACTCCTCGTGGCTCGTGACCTGCGTCAGCTTCCCAGTAACAGCACGATACATATCCTCGACGACATTGAAGTCCGTCGGGAAGAAGATATCGAAGTAGCCTTGGTGGACCTGCAAAAAAAGAATTAGCCATGTTCAAAGTTCACATCGAAGAGAATATCCACATACAAAAGGAGTCGACACCGGCACTGTCTGCCGCTGATACCGAGTCTGCACGACCGGTGCGTTGATCCCAGGCACGGCATCTGGCAGGGAACTGAAGTCACTGGAGACTAGACGGTGGGCGGGGAAGTACTGGTTCAGGACATCGAAGAACTGCATCAGTCGGGTGGGGATGTACTCGGGCAAGGAGTACTCCTTTTGGAAGGGCGCGGCGGAGCGGAGACCGCGGAGGAGTGGTGGGCCTAGCGGACTCGGGAAAGGACGACGGGCGGCTGCTTGACGCACGCGCAGGAATCGAGCTGCGACGGGGTCCAGCTGGTTGTTGTAATACTCGTGGAACTCGCCGTCAGAATCGATCAGCACACCACCCTGCTGCGGCATTTCGGTGCCTTGCTTGTAGCGGATGGTGTCATGGGCGAAGTTATCGAAAACCTCTAGAGCCAGGAAGAAACACGGGGAATGAACGTATGTGTCCCAGTCGAAGATTGACCGATTTACAATCTCGACCTTGTCCCGGTGTCCCTTGGCACTGAGCTTGTCGGTCAGATTCTTGTACTGTAGATCTGCGAGCGCGGGCGAGATCTCAATGATCTTGAACTTGGTGCGCTGATACACCTCGTGATCGGTGTCGCGGATAAAATCCAGAATGTTTAACATCATTGTGCCGTTTCCTGCGCCCATTTCGTAGATGATCAGGTCGTGGTAGGGGTATAGGGTCAGCTTGTAGTTTGACACCAAATACCGCGCAATCGTCTCGCCATAGTATGGTCGGAAGAGCTCTGTCGGTGTGTGCCATAGCTGCCGCGCGATATCTGGGTCCGTTGCATCAAGCTTGTCTTCGAACTCCGTGTACCGTTGACCAAGGAGTTTGTGGAACGCGGGTCCGTCTTCGATGTTGTTGAAGTCGAATGGCTCTCCGGGGCTGAAAATTGTCGCGTGTTTGGAAAAGTATCCGTAGTGTGGGTTGTAGAGGCTATCTGAAAGCGCAATGTCAGAACTAGTCTCGCTTCATTTAGCCGCCGAACTCACCGTCGATGAACTCGCGCGTCAGCATCTTCACTTGCCGCGGCCGTTCGCGGCGGTTGCGTAGCTCCTTCGCCGTCACCGTGGGATATGTCCTGTACTCCTCATCGATGTCCTTGGGGTAGTCGCCTCGTTTTGTCCAAAGCTGGATATCATCTTGCGCTTTGCGCTTGACATTAACAGGTGTGCGCCGCGTCAGGAATGATCGGGATTGTGGTCGAGCAAGTACAGAAGGCGACCGCCTTAGTGATCGACATGCCGGATGGCGGAAAAGCTGTCGGAACAGCTGGGTGAGGACTGGCGAGTCCATTGTGATTGCAGAGCTAAACTCAAGGTTGTTCCGGGGAGAAGGACGGTGTTTCTGGATAACCGTTCTGGCCTCAGGCAGGATACCACGTGCCTCAGGCAAAAGTCATCACTTTCAATTTCTTCGACATTTGTGACTACATGGTTCTTGAAGCCGAACACAGGTTGAATCAAGAGAATTCTTTGAATTGACTTCACTTTCAATATTTCTTTTCGTCGACGAAGTATAGGCTGACTGCTATCTTCCACCAAAAAAGCCTGATGGTCCGAGCTTCATATCTCCCGTCTATGCACCAAACCTCAATCTTCAAGACATAAAACGGCATTGGAAGATGCCAGATCATTCAACCGCGTACATAGGCACGGCCTTCGTGGCTGGTGTTTGCCTGGCACTCGCATATCAGGAACTCTCACGTTCCAGGCGTGAGGATAATGTGCCAGAGCAAATATCTCCAACAAATGGCCTCATTGCCCGAGCTGGCCCACCCACTATTGTGGAAGGCATTGAAGGCTGCATTGGAAACACCCCTCTATTCCGGATCAAGTCACTATCAGATGAAACAGGATGTGAGATTCTAGGCAAGGCAGAGGTAAGTAGCCTTGGTACTTCGTACTTCGTATACCAACCTCCTCAAAAAAAAAGAGCTAAGAATGCGCTAACAATGCCCGCAGTTTTTGAATGGCGCTGGCCAGAGTTCAAAAGACCGAGTGGCATTAAGCATGATTGAAATTGTATGCCAAAATACACAAAACGGAAAAAAAAATATTACCTCTACTAGCTCAGCATCACTGACTCCAACCAGGCAGAAGAACAGGGTATCCTAACACCCCATTCCGGTGACACAATCTATGAAGGAACGTCGGGATCAACCGGCATTTCACTAGCAACACTAGCCCGGGCGAAGGGCTACTTAGCACACATGTACGGAATACGCCACCCTCTCCTTCCCACCCAATGGCCAAAACCACTAATGCACATGCAACCCAGCTGCCTACCGTCGGACCAGGCAATTGAAAAATCCAACTTGCTACTGAAACTCGGGGCAATCGTGGACCGTGTTCCGCCAGCACCTATAGTGGAGCAAGCCAACTTTGTGAATCGCGCACGAGCACTAGCCAAAACGCACACGGCCTCATCGGGCATCTCCTCTGCGTCAGCGGATGAGCAATCCGATCTCCCCGCGGCAAACGAACGCATGACCCGTGGCCGGGGCTTTTTCGCCGACCAATTCGAGAACGAAGCTAACTGGCGCGCCCACTATGAAGGGACTGGTCCGGAGCTGTATGCACAGTGTGGGGGCCAAATTGATGCATTTGTAGCGGGCGCCGGCACTGGTGGGACCATTTCGGGCGTCGCGAGGTTCTTGAAGCCGTTGCTGCCTAGACTTACTGTTGTGCTGGCTGACCCGCAGGGAAGTGGGCTTTTTAATCGAGTCGTCTACGGGGTTATGTTTGATGTTAAGGAGAGGGAGGGGACGAGGCGGCGGAGACAGGTTGATACTATTGTTGAGGGGATTGGGATTAACCGTGTCACTGCGAATTTCGAGGCTGGGAAGGAGATGATTGATGATGCGGTGCGTGTTACTGATGCACAGGCTTTGGCTATGGCTAGGTGGCTTGTGGAGAAGGATGGGATCTTTGTTGGGAGTAGTAGTGCTGTAAACTGTGGGTTTATTAACTCTCTGACTAGTGCATCTGATGCGTTGTACTAATGGGTGGATTATAGGTATCGCCGCTGTCAAGACAGCAAGGAAGCTTGGCCCTGGTCATCGGATTGTCACGGTACTTTCGGACTCTGGCTCACGGCATCTGTCTCGATTCTGGGCCAAGGCTGGTGATGTGGGTGGCGCTGTTGATACCAAGCTTGAGGATGTTATGAATGCACGGGATGAAGACTTTCAATAAATAGATTAATTGAAGGTGGTATGGAATGCCATGGTTATGGATATGGGTGTGGATAGATTTATCGATTGGTCACTGGCCCCCTATTAGTATATTTGATTGCACCCAATCAACATGTTCAGGATTTTATAAAAATGCCCAAGAAGCCATTGGGAGCAGACTCCTTACTGTCGGTTGTCCCGGTCACCCCTTGGATTTCGAGCTGCAGCAGTTCTTCCTGGGCAGTGCCTTCGGACGCATCATCGCTATCTCCTGCCTCATCTTTGACTTCCTCCACGACTGCATCGGATTCTGGCTCGTCCTTTATCTCGTCGTCCTGCATATCTTCTTCCGGCTGCTTCTCTTCCAGCTCCGCGCGTTCCTCCACGCTCTCGATAATTGAAGAAGTAAAGCCCTCGCCAACAAAAGCACGTAGCAGCTCAAACTCAACCTCGTGTCGTGATCGGCCTTTGAACCGACTTTGTATCTGGCCCCAGGTAAGATCCGATTGGGTGCTGAGTCGGGCGAGAGCTTCTAGTTCAGGCTGCGACCAGGCGGCGGAAAGTGGAGGCGGATTGGTGAGGCGGCGGGTCCAGTGATTGTAGAACCAGTGCCAGACTGTCTGGTATTCGCGACCTGGCAACATGTACATCACATCACTGGCCTTCTTTTCTTGTTTGTACATCATGCACACGATCAGCTTTGCTTCATCGGGTGTCATGGGTTGCCTTTTGCTTGGGGTGCTTTCCATGCGCTGCGGGGATGATGCTTGGGTGCTGACCGTGGCCGTAGCCTTGGGGGTCAAATTGCCTTCCGCCATAGAATGGAATGGCACTTTGTTTTTGTATTCTGCGCTAAACGCTTCGTTTTCTCGATCACTTGGTCTGTAGGCCCCTGGGTTTTGCTCTTCCGGCAATCGGTCTTCTTGGTGGCTCGGTTCGCGGCCCCCATCTCCGAGGCGTGCTTCAGGCACTCCATCTATCTGGTTGCTGGATTCATGATCCCCTTCTTCGAGGTGTGCTTCTTCGAGGTATGCGTGGGGCCCTTGATCGTCATGGTGACTTGGCTCATAGCCCCCTTCTTGACCATCGCCTGGATCATCGCCTTGGTCATCCACTTGACCATCGCCTGGATCATCGCCTTGGTCATCGCCTTGGTCATCGCCTTGGTCATCGCCTTGGTCATCCACCTGGTCATCCACCTGGTCATCCACTTGATCGTCAACTCGATCATTAACTTCAATGACAACAGCTGGCTGTTTCGAAGGCGTGGATGGCCCATCGTTCTCTTTAGTCGGAATGTGACGCTTCCCACGAATAATTTTCATTTTCGATGGTGTCGGTGACGGTTCATAGTCCTGCAAAGGGTCATCCGATTCATTCCCATCCGGTACTGCAGCGAAAGACCAGTCGTGCGTAACAGGGCTAGAATGGTATTTGCGCTTCGCGGCTGGTCGGCGCTTACTTGGCGTAGCCTTCGGTTTCGTTTCTGTACGAGGTCTGCGGGGTTTGCGCAGAGCCCAGACGGAGCCGCTCCCCGGCGGGGACGTAGACCTGATGGATGGAGAGAATCCCACGTTTGATTTGCGGGTCTCCGTGGTCGGGGTTGAAAAGGATGGGGGCAAGTCTGGGACCGCCCATATTGGATCTTGCGGTCTGGAAGTGGGGATTGGGTTGGTGGGATGGGAGACATGTTCCTCCTTGGTTGTAGGACTGAGGCCTGCAGTCCCTGATGCTTTAAACGTAAACACGAAATCCAAAGAGGTATCCATGTCTGCCTGTAGCTGCTTCGATGGCGATTCTTCGCGTGGAGCATCTGAAGAACGAGCACCGGGAGAGGAGGCCATTGAAAAGAATTCATCCTCCTCTCCCTTCGTGTTGCTGTCATCGTCTGCATCAGAATCTTCTGGTTCATCCAGGTCAGCCTGCGGGAGCCATGATCGCGGCTGGCCACCAGCATCGTGCTCGCCCCGCATGCCCAGGAGATGTCCATTGTCTACCACTATATCCCCGGTCTGCAGATCGATCTCATCACCAACATCGGAGAAGTCCTGGCTATATTTCGCGAAAATGCCTTCGAAAAGAGACTTCAGCCGCGAGTCATTTTGTGCACGCGCTGCCGGGAGATCAAACTCTGCGGGGACCTCTTCGCCGTCGTCGGGGGTATATGAAAGACATGGTCTCTTCGCTGGTCGTTCCGTGTTGTCGTGCATGGAGTGGTCCATGCTATCATCCGGGTCGTTCATGGCTGCGGATAAGAATCGATCGGCGCGTGCCTTAGAAGTGATCGAACGTTGAGCGCGTAGTAAAATAACGCATAATTAGATTTGGCAACAATCTATTGATTGTCAAAATAAAGTGTCAAAATGTGGTGTGTAGGCGCAAGCGCGAGCCAAATATGCGGCAAAGCAAAAACAAACTGAAATGACGTTCCCCCGAAGCTGCCTGGGAGCTCCCCGACTTCCACTCCCCACACTCCCCGGGATGAATTAACAGCCATGTATTGCCAGAAATGTCGCACGCCGCTGAAGCTGGATGGCTCAGTAGAGTCACTCAACCCAGTTGCCTTTGACTTATTATCCAGTAAGTTTTACACAGAGCGATCGTTCCGATTCCGCTAATCAGCGGTCTAGACTCTACAGGAAAGACGCTGTCAGATACCGGAGCTGTCTCCTCGTCAGCGCGATCGTCCTATCCACCCGAACACCGCGACAAGTATGACCAGTCCTCTAAAAATGCTACATCGCCAGTTTACAGACGGTCTATCCCCGCCCCGCGTGCAGGAGGCCAGCACCACCCGCCCGCAATACCACGAGCCGATAGCGGCAATATGTCATTCGTGATGCTCACTGAGTCTCAAGTTGCGCCACCACCAGTCGGTGAGAGTAACTCTGCTGCCCGAAACAAGCGAAATCATACACAAGCCCAACTACGGGGCCCGGAGGATGGGTCATTCGTTGATCAAGTGGAGAAGACGACACGACTGTTTGAGATAGTCTCGGCGCGCTCCGATATCGACCATCCTATTTGCGTGGAATGCACCGAGCTACTTGTGGAAGGATTACAAAAACGATTGGCTGGGTCTACGAAGGAGCGAGATGCATACATCTCATTTCTTCGAAACCTGAATGGGTCCATCCCGACCGAGGACGAGCTGCAGGCGGCACAAAAATCGTTGGATGAGAGCCTGGAAGCGGAACGGGCCGCATTTGCAGAGCTGCAGGCCTTTGAGAAAGAAAAGGCTGCTCTAGATGCAGAGATTGCTGGTTTGGAAATCGAATCGCGACGCCTGGATGCAGACGAGGAGAGCTTTTGGCGGTCGCGAAATGCGTTTGCCTTGACGCTCACTGAGTTTCAAAGCGAGCGGGATGCGCTCAATATGCGTTATGATCATGACTCCCAGCAGCTTGAGAGACTGCAACGGACGAATGTCTACAATGACGCGTTTTGCATTGGTCATGATGGATATTTCGGTACTATCAATGGACTACGGCTGGGCCGGCTGGCCAATCCTTCGGTTGACTGGCCTGAAATTAATGCTGCGTGGGGACAAACCGCTCTACTTCTGGCCACGATGGCCGAGAAACTCGGATTCCAATTCCAGGGGTATCGTCTCAAACCACTAGGGTCTAACTCGCGGATTGACAAGATTGAATATCCCATGCAGCCATCCGGTCAGCCGGTCGAGGGAGCTGCACCTAAAGTGACCCAACTGGACCTTTTTTCGTCCGGGGATCTCCCGCTCAACCTCCCTTGGCTCCACCGTCGCTTTGATTCGGGCATGGTGGGGTTCCTTGAGTGTCTCCGCCAGCTGGGGAAGTTTGTTGAAAAGACGCCAGCACCCGTTGTATCGCCCCGTCGCGGCCAGACCGGCGCCACCGCACCGGGGCTAAAGCTGCCCTATGAGATTAAGCGGGACCGTATTGGCGATGCCAGCATCAAGTTGGGCTTCAACCAGAATGATGAGACATGGACTCGAGCCTGCAAGTACACGCTCACTTGCTGCAAGTTTCTCCTTGCGCATGCCAGCAATCTTGCTAGCACGGGGTCTAACAACTCAGCGGTCGCGGCTGCAGCTGTAGCAGCCGCTGACCAAGCCCGACAAGCAACAGCCCCGAGGAATAAACCCTGAAACCCCGGGAATTTTTTTTATTTTATTTCTGATCTAAAACAGCAAAAGGTGAGGCTGCACAGGATTCCAATCCCAGTCATGTGGGCGCAAAATCGCGCAGATGAAATTAAAGACCTGCACAGCGCATCACTTTCGTACTTTGTCGATAAGCTCCACGATGTACATCGATGTACATTATAGGGGTGGCAATGACGTGCCACTGGGATGTTTCAACCAAGGCTGAACCCCCTCGTCTCATTGGCCTGTCATAACAGAACTGGAATGACGAGCCCAATCCCCTGACATATGTCGGCTGAGTGCAGGACTGGCGCGTGGGCCGGGAACAGACCTCCCCCCCCCACTCTCTCAATAACTCCCTCATTATCTATCGCGGAAGAGGGAAAGTGCCTCCGATGTGCATTTGTACCATTTCCAGTCTGCGCGCTACATCCTAGTACCTGCATGCGATCCGAGCCGGTGAACGATGGTCTGTGGACCTATCAGGTTATCGACGGCAGATATCTCCGTCTACAGGCGGCTCGAGTGGAGTGGGCTCCACGCGGGATGGCCGTTGTGTTCCCAAGGAAAGCGCGGTTAATGGGGGGTGTTTTCCTGTATATTTGTTTTGATATATGTATTTATATTAGAGAATCCTTGGAAGATATAACAAAGTACCCCCCGCACTTTTTTACAACGATCATCCATGTAGGATGTCGTTATTTAGTCTTGGATACCTGAGATGGGAGTGGTATTTACGCCCTGTTTTTATTATTTTATGTATTATTTTGCTTTTTCTATTTATTTTTTAATTTGTCTCTGATTATCCCCCTTTCCTACATGTACTTCAAAATTCATTGTACTCTAGTACTTTCACTTGATCCATTCGGATATAATCAAAGCTTCAAGCAAAGATACCACATATCCCTCTCGGGGACCAGGATTCTGTCTCCCCGAAAGACAAAACCCAAAAAACCCTGTAGATCAGTGCATCATCTTCAACCTCTTCCCAGCTGACCACACTAGTTCCTGAGTTTTGCACTGGGAGTTCTAGCCCTTGGGATATGGGCCACGCGTGCAGGTGATAACGGGGGGCATGTGCACCGTTGTATATGAGCGTAGGATTGGAGTGGAGTCAAAAGGTAAAACATGAAGAGAAATCCACGGATGATTACATATTAAGTATACTCCGTACATGAACTCCCCATGGTACTACATACTATCCCCCGAAGGCCTAGATACTGTACGGAGTACTCCGTACTCCGTACTTCGGGTAGAAAGTCCCCCAGGAAAAAGAAAGATACAAAAAAAAACAAGGTAGAGCTAGCACGGACCTTCCATCGTACGTTTTTTTTTATTAAGTCTCGGCCGGAGTAGGTTATTAGCTATAAATACAAAGGCACTAAAGGGAAATTGGTAAATTGGTCTGACAGGGTAACCTTGTCGCGAGACCAAAGCGCATGGTATTTCACCCCCTTGATATGGGTGGATTCTGTTAACGGGTTTAACGGTTTTACTCCCTTGCTTGGGACTGTTGAGATCTCGCACGTTATGGCAGGTGTCATATAGATAAATACATAATAATCTCGATCTCACGAGTCATGTATATTTCTTTCAATGTGACGTGGCTTATTGATCCGCGGCCTTGGGATTCTTAGAGGGCATTTTTAGACTCGGACAAAGACCTGTCAGGATTTCGGCCCGCTCCCGGTGTTTTGTTCGGATCTGCAGGTCTTTTAGTTGGATTATTGGATGAGGATAGTATTATTATAGAGTATTTTGTATAAGAGCGTAGTGGACTCTGTATAGAGTACTATATCTGTAAATATTATCTACTATCTACTAGTATTATATACCAAAAAAAAAAGAAAAGGCAACGGAAAATGCATCCAATTTGCGGCCAGTGCACTGCATGTAATAGTTCGCTTAGGCTGGAAAGGTCAAAAGTACCTTCTCCACTTATAGCAATGAATTAATATATAAGAAATAGACCATCAAAAAGCAAATATATACATATATAATACAAACAAAAAGCACAAAGAAGATATCTAGACTCCTACCACCAGACTCGGAGATATTCTCCCTATATTTGTATTCTCCAAGTTGCCTAAGCTGATATAGCTAGTCCTAGCTGATGGTCCAAGCTGAGCCACTCTCCTCCCCGTCCAATCTGATTTGTCCGGGGAAGCAGGGGGTCGTGCGTCCGCGTGCACGTCGCCGCAAAGAGGAATTCCCTTGGCCCCTCATCTCTTGCCTCTTTGCTCTTTTTCTCTTCTTTTTTGGATATTTCTTTTTCTTTTTGGGCATTTCTTTTGGGATATTTTAGATATTTGATTTAATTTCTAGAACATATTATGATTTGCATTCCTTAACCGAATTTATTATGGACTCTGTTTTGCATAATAATCCCATGAGACCAGTATGATATAGGAGGATCCCCAACTCTATCTCTCTTATACATTTTATAATCTCTTTCCATCATGGAGAATAATTACTCAACTCCCATCTCCCCTCAATCTCCAAACGTCTTTCGACCCCGCCGATCCGATGACTGGCACGAATACCGGGAAATCATCGAACAACTCTACCGCAATGATCAGTTGAAACTACGCGATGTCAAACGCATCATGGAAAGAGATTATAAGTTCTTTGCATCGTACTACTATCCTTTTTCTTCTGATTTATCATCTTCATCTTCATCTTCATCTTCCTACAAACATCAATAGCTCCCCTTGATCGCAGTATCACCTAACTCCCAGTCCATTAGAGAAAAACAATACAAAGATCGTCTGGCAGCATGGCATGTGCGAAAGAACATCAAAGCCAAAGAAGTCCATCTCATGCTTCGCAAGCAACAGAAGCGTGCCGCCCAAGGCAAACAGACAGCATTCCGCGTAAACGGCCAGAACGTCGATCCAAAACGTATCGCCCGTTTCGTGCGTCGCTATGGAACATCATGGGATACCAACCGAGGCAAAGAACCAGAGACTGAGACTCAAAGCCCAGAACCTCGTGAGTGGACATCTCTCCCGAGTTGATATAGACCATTATCCATGGATATCATGGATATATCTTGGCAAAACTCCCAATGTTCAATATACTAACAATTCCATAGAAACACCATCCGACATGACCTGCTACACACCAGAGCCAACAGACGAACACAGCGTTACAACACCCATCTCACCACTCCCCGACATGCAATCGCCAACCCGAGAGATGCCCCCATACCCACTCGGCTCATACGGTAAATCCACGGCCGTTCCGGTGAGTGTGAGTGTACCGAATGATATTGATGGAAGATATCTCGCTCTAGACCCAAACCACCTCGAAAGCCTGCCCGATCTGGAACTGGAAGAAACACCGCCCATGCCGATGTCCATGCACCAAACCCAGCCTCAGCCACGCCATATCCAGTCCTACCACCATTCAATAGGCAACCATCTCTCCCACGGTGCACATGGGTCTCACAACTCGCACAGCTCGCACCCATCGCACGCTGTACACGGTTCTCATGGATCCCATGGATCGCATGGTGTGCACAACGGTCACAATGCTCATTCTTCGCACAGTTCTCACGTGCATGGTCATCCTGGTCCGGCACCGAGGGATCTAGAGGATGCTCCGAGTGAAGTGGATACTCATCCGCCGGATTGGAATACGGTTGAGTCGTTCCAGACGAGGTTGCAGGATTTGGATTTCACGCTTACGCAGTCGATGTCGAAGTGGGCTAGGGATCAGGATCCTAACCATGAGCCTCCTCACCACGAGGGGTTGGGGATGTGATTTTGAATTTTGATTTTTGATGGTTTTTGGTTTTGATTTGAGATTCTTTTTTGACTGCTTCATTCGCCATTTGCTTTCTATCTATGTCTTGATTTTCCATCCCCCTTCCTTCCCCATCAGCGTGTGAGCCCGTTTTCTTTCTTTCTCTCTTTTTGTCTTTTCTCTATGTATATGGTTCCTGTGCTCTGTTCCCATCATCTCCCTTCCAAACATAGCCCAGGGAGGAAGACTCATAGCAAGGGCGTTCTTATTATGGCTTCTCCGCGTTTTAGATTGGTGATCTATGCATTATGGCATCTGAGTTTCTGTATATCCTTTGTGCTGGCTATGGCTATCAAGTATGGGTAGCACGAGAACGGGGGACAAGTCTCAGCTTCACAACAATACCTATCCATCCGCTCGACCGATATCTTCCCCTCTCGAACCAACCCCGGCTCCAGTCCCAGTCTCAGCTATGTCTCACCCGACACGACATTTCCTCAACACAAGAAACAACCCTGGAAACTACTGTGCTGCAACCCTCGTCTTGAAAAATCACTGCCCAACACTTTTCTACCACACAACCCCGGCCACGTCGCCGAGTTCCCCGACCGACCTTTGCCAATTCACTCTTCGCTACGATTATGCTTCACTTCATCCTAGACAAACTCAACTGTGTACCAGCCCTACGACCCCTCCAGGATTCCCCATGCACAAGATATTCCAGTTGGACACGATCGCAACCTGCCACGCTGCACCGAAGTATCTCAAACAGTCAGTTCTTCGTGGAACTTATTGTAACATTCTACTCTATCCATAGACCGCTACAGATATAGTCTCTACCAGCAGACCTAGCCAAGTCACCCAATGGACGTATATATGCAGGTAGCGATACGTGACACAACTCGGAGAGAAGGAAACATGGAAAACGTAGTGCAAACGCATTGGAACAATTGACGAACTGTTATCTACAACGCATTTCAAAAAGCAAAACCAGTTCCATCTAAGCGTTTAAGCAGATTATACTCCGTACTCAGTAACTATGCCGAAAGTATAATGATAACAGTACCCAGCACGAGATCAATATAATTCCAAATTCCAAATCAAAGGGTAGATGAGTATGTAGAATGCATGGAGTACGACACACACAGTAAAGAAAAGGCAACAACCATCGGCCCCTTACTCTACTCTCCATTACCCCAGTACATGAACATGAACATTAACATCATACATATGTCGCAAACGATATATGGAGTACATACATCAGCGAGCGTAAAAGTAAATAGTGTATGACAAATAACCATATATGTCTCCAAAAAGCCAAAACGGCCCTAACAAACCTCAAATCCCAAAATACACAAACATCCCACAACCCACACACAACCCAACCGTCTCAAACCAGACACACAGAATACAGAATCCAGAATACGGACGAAAATCCCCAAAAACAAAGATAAAAGCCAAGCCAAGCCACCCCCGAATCCGCCTCACCAGCCGCAATCCGAATAAATCAACACGAAATGTAAATCGAACCGGGAGTGCTTAGTCGGGAGGCGAAAAGGCCAGCTGCAGGGAGCCGGATGTAGACGTGGATTACAACATAGTTGGGGACTTGACTCGAAGTGGAAGGGGAGACTATGCTCGAATGGGGAAGGTAGGGAGCAGGGGGTTTTGGAAGCGAGATGACGTGGGCGGGTATGTGCACCTGCATGGAAGGGATTTGTTTGATTTTGATTTTGATTTTGATTTTGGTTTTGGTCTTGGATTTGGGTTTTGATTTGGATTTAATTTAGATTTAGGGATTTGCATTTGCATTGGGTTTGGTTTTGGGGATGCAGATGGGTTAGGGATACACTACATCTACTCTGCAGTGCTAATACTAATTGTACGGATTCGTGCATATCATATACGATGTTGGATAGGGGTGTTCATTATGTAATATTAGTGTAGATTGGGAATAAAATATAGGATATACCTAGGTACTCCGTACGGATGTAGTAAATGAAGATTGATATTCGATGTATCGAGTGTCAGAGTCAGTGGAGATTCCGGATATGTGCCGGGAGCGGACGGGACGGGTATGATGGCCCACTGTGGGCCACACGAGGGATATTCCACGAGGAGGTGCTCCGTGTTGGATGGGAGAAGGTACGGAGGATTGGATAGGGGTATATTGGTACTTTTGTGGTTACGGAAGGGGAAGGAGGGGGGCTTTTGTTTCGAACTAGGACTAGTGGGAGATCTTTTCAAGGTTGCGGTGTGTATGTGGTGCATTGCACTAAGTACTAAATACATAAGCCAAATAGGATCGGGGACCGTCGCTAAAATGATTCCAATCCGATGGAATGACAGAAGGGGAAGGAGACGCCAAAATTGAAAAAAAGGAGAAAGAGTGGGAAATAAAGAGATCACCCAGGCGACACTGTGTAGGGTGAGGATAACCACTAGCATGGTAGTAGATCACGGTTCATAAAGAGGATCGAGGAAACCCAAAGGCACGCTCGGGGGATATATAAGAATGAGCATAAAGCTCGAAGGGATGGGAGCTTTTGGCCGGTTAACGTCACTATCAGAAAATCATACCCTGCTCCACCATGTCTAGCAATTCAAAGACAAAGGCAGACAGAGACAAGTAGAAGAAGGAAGCCCAAATTAAGCACCGGGCAAAGTCTATGACACAGCTCATGGCCCATGGGTCATGGCTCATGAATAGAAAGTGCTCTTTTGGAAGCTCTCAGGCGAGATATCACCAATCTTGCTGTTAATCTCGGGCTTGCCCAGAGATGACAGACTCTGTGTGCGACCTTCAGGCACAGCGTCACCCTTCATTGTAGAAGTGCGAGTAGCAGGCTCGCTGCCTGCTGTGATAGCCTGCTGATTGGGCCGGCGCTGGATAGTCTCCAGGTATGGGCCGGGAAGATATCCGACACGACCATCGCGGGCACGGCAGCGCCACCACTCGGAGGCATTGCCCATAGGATCAGACTTGCTGAGGACGGCGACAATATCGCCCTTCTTCACAGCCAGGTCGATTCCATTGCTCTCCTGGGTCTCGGGAGTGTAGTCGTAAAGGAGACGGCAGAAATCCAGCTTGGCCGGGTCAAGCGATGCTGCGCCTGGCTCGCCGTTGGGGCCGACAAGTTGGCGGCGCTTCGCCTCTTCCTCCTGGGATCGGGCCATGGTCTTGATGAGTTTGCCCATCAAGTAGGGGAGACCGAATAGTGCAATCAGGAACATGAAGAAGGGCTTCTTAGATGGCTTGGTGGGAGCCGGTGAGCCGTCGGGGAGTGTAGTAGCGGCGCGGCCGCCCATGAAAGCTGCAAAGGCAGCGGGGGTCAAAGAAGTCGCATCAGCTGGAGGAGGACGTCCTGTGAGCTTAGCAATCAATGTGCGGAACCACCGAATGAGGGTGAAAATGCCCAAGGCTGAGCCGAGGGTGGTGCGCAGGTTTCCGAATTGTTCTGCGACCGAGACCATTGCTATAAAAATCAGTCAGCGAGTGTCCATAATATGTTTTCTTTTTCTTTAGAGGAAGACAAACCAAAGAATGAACTGTGCGTGGCCATGTATGTGCTCTCGAGCATCTGAGCAAAGCCACCAAACGCACCGACGATACTCTCAATCATGTGGAAAGTGGCCTGGGTGCTCTGCCCGAACGAGTTCGTCAGGCTGTTCGGATCATTGGGATCTTGTCCCGGCATGCCGCCGTACATCCCTCCCATGCCTCCCATACCGCCCATGCCACCATACATGCCACCTCCGTAGCCTCCATAACCGCCGCCGCCGTACATGGAGCCCATACCGCCCATGGAGCCGAAGCGGGAGTAGGGTGACCCCATCGCACCCATGCCACCCATGCCACCGTAGGTAGATCCATACGCGCCTGTTCCAAGGCGCGAGGCTCCATATGGTGAGTAGTTATTGGCGGTGTTGTTGACTACGGAGTTGAGAGTGCTGGGACGGGAGGGAAGGTCGGGAGCGGTGGACGTGGATACTGCGGGGTTGGTTGTGGTAGTCATCGCGGTCGAGGCAGCAGGGCTACCGGCGATAGGTGCTGTTGATAATGCGTTTCCTGGAGAGAAGAAGAGGGGATGTTAGTCGGGGGTGGACACTGTGGGTTGCGGTGACTCTGGTGGCGCTAAGATATCGGCAATCGAGAGAAAGACACTTACCAGCTGCACCTGCTCTCTCCCACGGTTTCGGTGGCGAAGGCGTCGCCATGGTGTAAGATATTAGTGTAGTCGCATCTAGATACGATATAGATTGTATTCGGATAGATTCGTCGCGAGACTGAGAGGGTGAGAGAAGAGTGAAGAGAGAAGAAAAGGACGCATGTGGCCGGGAGTGGAGATGCCGAGGTCGGGGTTTGCCGAAGAAATACGGGGTATCTTCTGCTTAGTGTACAAACATGGATGGTATTTATGAAGATTATAAAGATCGAATAAGTCTACGTAGTCTCTAATTATCACATTCATCTTGTTCTAGTCCTGTTCGCCCTACCCTGTTGGCCCTCTTCCACTTTGGCGAAATCTCTTCGGTGGCAAATTCATGTACCTGGGAGGAGACCGAGGTAAATCTGAGATTAAGGACAAAGTAGATCGAATTAACTAGTGGAGTCATATGTTATACATATGTCTAGATACATATGTAACTACTCCGTATATACTGGCTATTATGTACACATTTTTATCTACATCTAGCCCGTGTAACTCGACTGCATTTTCTTCTAAGCCAAGACTCGGCCTACACGTGAACACATCCCTACAGTAATCCAACTTGAAAGAAAACCTGAAGGATAAAGGAGTATGGATTCGCACAAGTACTCCGAAAAAAACAATCCAGACAAAGTCTATCAACGCCATAGCACAGAGCCATATGTACAGATGCCAATGCAAATATGAAATACAGGGAACTCATAACTCGTCACGATTAGCATAGGCAGCTGGTTGAGTATGCGGACGCGGCTGAGGTGTCTTCAGCTTCCACATGCGTGGAGGCACCGGCAATCCGAGCCAGTAATTATACAATCGGATGACTTCCGAGCCGCCGATTTGGTAACTACGAGAGTCGGTCAGTATCAATGCGAATAAAGCAAACTCAGGCTCCAACTTACATTGTATGTGGGATGTCCATCCAAGACTGCCAAATATACCCAACCGTACCCCAGACCATATCCCACTCGGACTTGAGATCCTCCCAGAAGCCGTCGTCTGGACCGGGCGGTTTACGCTCCCAGGGGTACCGCTCGGGTGCCTTGCCTCGGCCCCAGACATACTCGTCTTGGGGTCCTTCGCCTTCGAAGTAGAAGTTGTTATTGCCGTCCCTGAACACGCGCCGGTTGTTGCCGAGGGCGTTGGCGTGGTGGGAGGAGGGTACAGCGCCGTGAACGGGGAACATATGAGTAGTGCCGGTCAGTAGTGCTCGCTGCATACTGCGCGAAGCAGCGATACTGTGCGAGATGCGGCCAAGGGTATTGATGAGGGCGACCAGCTCGGTGCGGCGCAGGGGCGGGTTCTCGCCGTTCTTGGTTTCGTCATATTCGAACAGCACCTTGAGCGCGGTTCCGTACCCGTTTACTTGGAGCTTGCCCCAGAGGCGGCACTTGTCGCAGCCGACACAGTCCATCAGGCGACTGACGTTGCGGAAGCGGTTGCGGAAATCCTCTTTCAGACCGAGGCCGTTGGGGTCTTGGAACATGACCTTTTCGTCAAAGATTTGGGGGAGTTCCGACAGGGTGCCTGTCAGCTTGTTCATGCGCTTTTTGGTCTCGCGGTCTTGCACGGGATCACTAGCGCAGAAGGTGTACCCATCTAGGTGTTTGCGCAGTTTTGCCACAGCGCGCGATACTAGCGCATAGTTGAAGTACATGTTTGAGATGCGCTCCGGGTGGTCGAGGAGGCGTTCCTTAAAGCATTGCACGTTGGGGTGCCATTGGCCTGTGGTTTGGTTGAGGTAGTCCCAGCACAGATGTGTCGAAATGGACGCGTGCATGCCGCTCAGCAGCCGGTGGAACACCCGCTTCTCTAAGCACTCGTTATCCAGCGGCAGGCCTTCTACTCGCTGCGACTCCTTGTGGAGCACGTGGCGGAAGTCAGAGGCTGCCTGGAGGCCGCCCATCGGGACGTTCGCCGACTGCTCGTCCAGCTCATCGGCCACGGGCTTCAAGAAGCAGTTTTCGCTGTAGATAGCGTTCCACACTTGGTTTGCGCCTGCTCCGCTGTATCCGGTAAACCGCTCTGGGTTGTCCACCAAGCTCACATAGTCTCCCTTCCCAGTGGCACCCTCGTCCTCGGGGACACAGTAGTCTCGCTCTTCACATTCGTCGTCGTATTCCACGACACAACTCTCGCCAACATCTTCACCCAGCTCTCCCTGGAGCGGGCGTTCTCTCGGGCGCTCGGCTTGGATATTGGGGGGTGGGTGGTTCGCCTTGGGACCCTCTAGTTTGCTGAGTTCTTCCGCGCGCCATGTCAGCGGGATATCCTCCTCCGAGTCAATGGTGTTCACGGCGCAAGCGATGTTGCCACACATGCTATTAGCATCATTCCAGAAGGGACACTCTTTATTGAATAGGTTGAGGCGATAGTAGGAGAAGAAATCCGTTTCTTGGGTGAGGGAGTTGAGTGTTGTGAAAATCAGGTCGTTCATGCCGTTTATCTCGCCATACGAGACACAGGCATCCGATACCATGGCTGAGGGTTCGAGCTAGAGCAAATGGACTGTCAGTCATCTGTATGGAGTATCCGAGTATCCTTGACAAAACTTACAGCACACTTGGTTGGGTCCAGTGCAAGATTATGAACGTTGGCATGACTCAAGCCAGCAAGTGCGAACACTGCGGCATAGAGCAGCCTTGCTGCAGACCGCATATTGACCTCCGACTTGTAGTATATGTAGATCCAGCGCGTAGAGTAGTTCGATTGTTGTATATGCAAGGTGGCGCGAAGGCCAAAGATTCAACGGGAGGGTCTGTTCGGTGGTGGTAAGTGGGGTTCGCTGAGTGATGGTTATGAAGAAGAAGAAAACAATCTCAAGAAGATCAAAGGAAAAAAATATATAACAGAAACAAGAATGTCAGGGTCTGCAAAGTGGACAAGCTGGCCTGGAAATGCGCGGAGGATCGGCCGATCGCCAAGAAATGATAATGGCCTGATTGATAATGTCTCCTGATTGGCTGACCAAGCTTATTGAGGTTCCAAATTTGGAAAGTGGCAAGATGGAAAGTGATGGATGTGGTGCCAGAGGATAGTGCCATCTAGTTACTATTATACTATCTTATAGTACATTTCAAGATTAATATAGTACAACCATACATATAATACAGCCGGTCTACAGTCATTCCCTTGTCCAACATGCCACTTTGTAAATATATATAAAACAACTATCTACCTCTGACTAGACAACCAGACCGCCAAGGTGGTTATTGAGTAATTAATAAAGTATTTAAATACGAATTTACAAGCCATTCAGATCCCTGTTCAAACCTAGCTATCTAACCATATCTGAAACGGCCTACAAAGGTTCTTTGTCTTTGTGCTGAGAAAGCCATCAGCTCATGAGGATTGCATGACTTATCATTGGCAGTTAATTGCTAGACAAATGTATGAATGGATGTACAGTGAAGGCAGCAACAAAGCCATATTTACTCAATTGCCCGGTTAACCCGAACTTGACTCATTATCGTCTTGCACTTGCACTCTGCACTGAATATATATCTCACATTGGAAGCTACAAATATATTTTAGCAGCCACTTTGTTTTTACTGAAATGAGATACAACCACGTAACAAGGGGTCGATTATTTAGCGAATAGCTACTAAGAATTCTACTAAGTTCAAGGGCCCCAACCTTGGAAGTTCTACTAGGTGATAATTTCCTGTGTATAAAACATTCTCATTTAATAGTACCAACCAAATGTCATTTTCCAAAAAAAAGAGAGAGCAATACATAGTCTATCAAAACAAAGGTGAGTATAAAAATCTATTAATCCGAAGTCAGTGTAAGAAATAACGACGAAGCCAACCAATATTCTTAAACCCATCGATATGCAATACCAAATCATACATATTTATCATCTAAGATCCAAGTTGGGAAGCTCAAACGGGTTTCATTGCCCATTACCCCGCCGATGCTGATGATGTCAACGACGAGCGCTAGGGTCCTGACGGGAATTCCTATTCAAAGTCTCCCCGACATGGGCATTCAAAACAGACACAGCATCACCGGTGTTAGGGGCTGGTACGTTAGACGGGAACTGCATACCAGCTGGGGGCTGCACAGACGTCTTCGGTGCACCCGGCAGAGCACGTCCACCGGGGAGGCTGAGTGGGGTGAAAAGGGAGTTAACACCTGGAAGAACCGGGTCGGGAAGAACGCCATTCTGCTCGATATTACGGAGTGGAGCTGCCATCTGAGGCATTGACGGTGTTAGTCTAGCATTTCCACGACGTCGCGGACGGGCACCGGGTTCAGGGTATGGGGCAGCGCGATGGCGGGTTCGCCGTGCCGCGCCGTAAATAGTATCTGTTGGAGCAGGCAGAGTGATATTGACATGTGGGTGGGTACGGACCGGGCCGGCATTTTTTGTGGCCTTGGTGACTGGTCCAGCGCCGCCTGGTGTATAGTATGGAGGGCCGTCGATATGCACGATACTGGCCGGCTGCTGCACGGGATTGTGTATAGGGAGCTGGCGGGGGAAGACTCTCATATCGGTTAATTGCCAACTCGCTAGTAACTGTTCCAGCTGGTCGGCTACGCGGGTGTGGTCTCGCTGGTGGAGAAGGTCTGCAATGGTGTAGCCCAGCTGGGCTTGGGTATACCAGCAGGAATACCCGAACTCGGTACCGAAGTAATTCTGATGACGTTGGGCGCGGGCAGTGAAGTACTGTGATGGAGCATCGCGGACGATGGAGCTGGGTGGATAACTTGAACCCATCGTCTCTCCGGCTCGTCGAAGGGTCGAGAGCTGGAGATTGAGCTGGCCCATCCGGCCAATGATCTCGTCTTGGTTTGCTGGGTAGTTGTTTCTAAGACCATGGATGATCTGCTGCATGAGTGTCCAGAAATTAGCATGCTCCTCACGGAACTCTTCGGACGCCGATCTGCGTCCTGACATGGCTGCGGTTTAATAGATTAGTTGGATGGTAGTGGATAGTGATGGAGCTAGCCTCGTAAGTTCGAGGTTCGAGGCTGTGAATGGTTGTTTTATGTGAAAGGCAAACAAGCTAGGAATAGTCTGATAAAGGTCAGTCGCCAAAGTTGTAGAAGAATGAGTAGAATATGGTTTGATGAGTCGGATATGTTCGGTGACCTCGAGGTCTATATATGCCTTTCGAGGTCGGCTTAACGGGTCGAGTAAACAAGGAAATACTCTTATACACAAAGAATATATAAACGGAAACGAACAAAAAAGTTGAATGGCATTGATCTTGTGGTTTTGTTACTTGTCTTTGTTACTCCGACTAAGCATCGGAGATACAAGGATGATAACAAAGTGATCAGGGTATCAAAGATTTCAGTTATAGATTGCGCTGACCACGTGAGATTACAGCTTGGCCGCTGCTTTGTCTTCTCTTTGGTAGGGTTGATCATGAGTTTGATATACAATATCATTCTTGAGACGATGCTCGGGCAGTGTTATCGTACTCGCATAAAGGCAAACCCCTCGATATAGACGAGAAGTCAAAAGACGCAAACTGTCCACTGCTTGTATTTCAGGGCTTCACCGGGTGCACGTCAGGGAAGACGAGTTATGATGCCGGAGAGGCGAAGTCCCTCATTTAACACTCCCCTCTGAAACGAAGCTTTTTGGTTAGTCTCGTCTTTGAATATCGCATATTTCATCGCTTACCCTGTAGGGCAGTTTTTCAAGTTCGGCCCATATGCTAGACGGGGATTGCTCAAGCTCCTCACGGAGCTTTAGAAGCAAGGTCTTGTCATTGAGCAAGTCGAACATTCAGATCTTCAATGTTCCTGTTGTAGTCTCTGTGCCTCCACTAATCAACGAAAAGACTTCATCCTGCAACTGATCTAGTGTTCTTTCTTGCGTGGGCAAGAAAGGGTCACATAGAGCACCGAACATTGTTACTTGACCGTCCACTTTACCTCCATTTTGGTCTGCTTGAGCACGCACCAGCTTTTGCAGTCACAAGATGTTCTCCAAAGCTTTTCAAGCGATTCAGAAATGAGTCACGGCCACGGAGGAATCTCACCTAGACGTTCACGAGGATACGAAATAGATAGTTTGCATAGGCGTTATTGAAATACATTTACCTTTTCCTCGCACTATGGAGGACTATAAACCGTTCTCCGAGAAGTCAACCATCGCATATATTTCCGGACCGGGGAATCTGATTGCTGGCCTTAGGCAACGGCCGAAACATAAGGCCTTTCGAAAAATCTTTGTTGTTGTAACTCCTAGTATGCACAAATTCCCCCACTTGTCGTGGGGTAGCTTGGCCGATGCTATGGCCGATCGGTGTCGCAAATTGGTTGTCCATTCACCATCTCTTTGGCTTCTTTGTTGTCCCTCATCCGCTGGCTTTGCATCATTCGAACCCGACAGGGCGACTCTTATTGCACGCTTTGGATTGTGCATATGTTTTCCATAGAAGCTCTGGAGGCTGAGGGTCTCTAGCCTGGGCAATAATTGATCTATATGAGAAAGGATAGGTGTGAAGGAACCAGTGGTCAAAAAGTACACCGCAGGACTAGATTCTCATGGCAATGATTCACACATCAGCTTAGAATGTGTAGTGGGAGTCGAAAAGACATTGCCCTATTGTCCTACACTCGGGACTCGTTTCTTGGCTCGTACGCATCGGGTTACCCTCAAAACTACCCCTCAACCATCACACCAACACCCTTTCTTCCAATCTCAGATTAGCCTTTAATTATAGATTACTCTCTCTGCTTATCTACAATCACTCCTATGTCATCAATTGCCAAACCAACTATCGTTCTCGTGCATGGTGCATGGCATGGGTCGTGGTGCTGGAAATTTCAAATCCCCGCACTTGAGGCTCTCGGCTATGCCGTGGAGACCGTGGACTTACCATGTGTTAGTGGGGTATCTGGTACGACACAGTTCGACGACGCGGACCATGTACGGTCTGTGGTGAAATCGCAGATATCTATGGGTAAGCGCGTCGTTGTCCTAGCGCATTCGTACGGCGGACCGATTGCAAGCGCTGCCATCAAGGGGCTTTCGGATAACGGCGTGCTGGGGATGATTGCCCTATCTGCGTTTGTCTTTCCTGGAGGCATGGACCAAGGCGCGGCCATTCGCGACATTGGCGGTTTGCCCTACGTGGCGTGGGACGTGCCGAGTGAAGGCCTTTTCCAAACTAAAGACCCCCGAGGCTTGTTCTTCCCGCCAGATGTGTCGGCGGATCTAGTTGACTGGGCGGTACCGCAGCTTCGTCCTCAGAGCATGGCTGCCAATATGGGAATTGTGCCCCCTCAAGCCTGGCAGGATGACTCCTATACTGGCAGATTAGGCTATATTAGGTGCACGGCTGATGTCGTCATTCCAATCGAACAGCAGGACGCCATGGTGGAAGGCGCAGGTGGCCAGGAGAAATGGATAGTACGCACTCTCGAAGGATCCGGTCACAGTCCCTTCCTTTCGCGACCACATGAAGTAGCTGCTGCACTTGAGGAGATTGTGAATGCTTTCGAAGCTAGGATCCCAGGAAAGAAATGAGTTATAGGACGTTATGGAGTTGATCTCATTTGTACTAGCCCCTAAATCTGGGGTTATCGGGTATTCGAAATCATAAGTTGAATATGGAGGATAGAAAAGGAG
The DNA here is from genome assembly GCA_019977855.1 of Penicillium aurantiogriseum. Taxonomy (NCBI): domain Eukaryota; kingdom Fungi; phylum Ascomycota; class Eurotiomycetes; order Eurotiales; family Aspergillaceae; genus Penicillium; species Penicillium aurantiogriseum. The sequence goes on along the minus strand of JAFCIW010000003.1, from coordinate 8,108,000 downwards.
TACTAAGGTCGATGTCGTAACCGTGAAGGGTAGCAGTGGGGAGTGAGTGGGCTACATCGAGTAGCCAAATCGCAGTTCCGGAGGCAATGTCTGCGATAGTGAGGTTGGGGATATGCTGAATTACAGGGATTCTTTCCAAAAATCTAATTGCAGATCGAGACAACAGGTGGCGGCGTGACCTCGGCCAGGCATGTACCCTTTGCTGTCTGTGAGATGGAAGCCGGATTCAATAATCGAGGACATGGTGGAGAGGTGTCCCTATTAGAAAAAAGGGATCAAGAGTACCAAGTGAGAGGGTGTTTGACAAAGGAGGGGCAGTTCACCTGGGCCGGTGTTTGATCCTAAAAATTTAAATGAAGGAAAATCACCTATTAGTAGCACCACACGTCGTGGAAGTGTGATTCGTCGCTTCTCTGCGAACCTACCATTCCTACTCATCGCTCCTGGCCATCACTGACACCGACTTGGTGAGCAGTGAGTGAGACCCTCACGTATTTGGATCACTATGAAGCCTTCTGTCGCGAAGTAGTCAATCTTGGAGCATGCGCGGTACATCAGCGCATAGGCGCGTTATATGGACCGACAGCGGCCACAAGCCGTGAAAGTGGAGAATTTTATAATCAGCTGGTCTACATCGTTTCTGCTTGTGTGGGATCGGACACAGGGATTCTACTCCAGATTGAACACGACTGACTCCGCTCAGGAGACAGTTTCACGATCATCATATTTCAATAAAAGGGTCTTCGAAGAGGTCCTCCCCTTCTCACTTGCACGTACCCGGAACACTTGGGATTCGCTTTTGCAAATGTGAGATATGGTCCAGGAGCAGACGGCGACATAGTGTTGCAGGGGTGGGCTATGGAGGATGAGGACTTGGAATGGATATCCGAGCATCGCATGGGGATCAGGTTTGGAATAACACGGCAGTCGTGATTGGTAAAACGTCGTTGATCATTGATCTACATAGATGGCCAATTTAACAAGGCAACGTGGTGGTTGCATTCGTCGTTGGACGCTCGGTGATCTGTACAAAAAGCCCTCAACAACTATAAGATCTCTCCTTCAAAAAGTCAAAATCCGAGTTCCTTTTCATAGGAATTGGTAATGATCTCTCGGGTCAGTGCCACCGTCTCGTCGATCCTATTTAAGAACGGCGCGCAGTGGCTATAAGCCAGCTCCTTGACGATCCACTCCTTCTGCGTGGCGGCCATCATGCCGAATTGCGCCTCCTTTGGCATCGCACGATCCTCAGTGGTGATGATAAACGCTAATCGCCCTTGGAATGCCTCATCTGCCCAGGCCGGATGGGGCTGTGGCGAGGTGAAAGCTATGGTCGAATGGGGTCTGACTTCTGCGGTCAAGGCCTGGGCCAAGGCCGGATCGACATCGGCAGCGAAGCGGTTAATAGGGTCATCCGCAATACTGAGATTCACCGAGGGCTGCAACAGGTCAGCGAGTTAATTCCAAATTCAATCTAGCGGGGGCGTAGAGGTCCTACCTGATTGATCAAGACCCAGGGGGGCAGGTCTCCTCCCTGAAAACCGCAGCAACTTAGGCCTTCAGGCACGAGGAAGGCCGATAGGAATATCAGTCCAATGACGCCGCCGACTTTGCCTTCTTGTGCCCGCTGCGATTTGGCTAGCCCGGTAGCCGCTGCGGCACCGGGCATGCCGCCATATGAGTACATGAAGACCACAACATCTTTACCTTCATCCTCCACAAGGGATTTGAGAGTCACAGTAATAGCATCGGTGTCGGCCTGGCAGGTGGTTGTGGTCGGGTCCTCGGGGTTGAACGAGGGGTATCCCGCGAAGTGGGTATTGTAGCCAGCGACTGTGAGAGCTTGGAGAAATGGCCGGTAGAACGCCGGGGCGATCCAAGCGCCAGGAACAAATAATATGGTGGTCATTGTCTTAGACGGTAGGTGTGCCAGGGGAAGGAGCCCAGCAAATGGCGGATACCGCCATAATATACGACGGACGTTAGACCTCAAGTAGACAACTACCAACGCTACTGAGCCTCCCGGGACGTCTCATCTCCACTTGCAGGGGTTCGCTAAACGTGTATGCATTTTCCGCTTTAGTTGCGCTATGCCAAATAGCCCCAATATCGTGACCACCCTGATTGGACCGCCAATTAGCGTCAAGCATGGTGTGTTGGGGGCGGGAAATTATTCCGTGGTGGACAGATGTATGTATGGTATATTGACAATGCGCCACCCCTCAATTGTCAGTCTGTTCTTTCGTTTGTCGCTCCCATCATAGATCTTGAGTCCCGAATCTGAACCTAGATACGCGTGGCTCGCGACTCACCATTACAAGTGAACAGAAAGGCCAGGAGGCATGTTCCCTGCTCATCTCATAGCCACAGGATGTAAGAGGAAGAATCATTACAGATATCCTAACGCGATTGGTTGGTACTTGAATGAGCTCGAGGAAGTCAAGGTAAAAACATGTTCGTTGTTTCACATGTTGTTGACGCTGTTTAGGGCAGTATATCCTTTGACCAAGGTATAATCAAGAAGAAAAATCAAAGCACATGAATGTCACTCCTCTTGACTCATGTCCTAAAACATTATTTGGGAACGGCTTGATATATATCGGCTGAGGACTACCGAGCATGCCATCATGGTCCGTTGATGTTCCGGGCCCCCGGGGTAAATACTCGATTACATAACATAAATTACAAAACATGCAGGATTAATAGATCCTCCGGTACGCCGGTCTTAGATCTGCTTCAGCCCCACCATCATCATAGTTTCAGCCTCCAAGAATATCCTTCTAACTGCATATATTCATACTCCGTACTACAAATACTTCTCATATCCTAGTCATATTATGAATAAGAACATGTAAAAACACACTCGAAACAACAACACTGGATGAGGCCAGATACCGCCATGATTGTGCAAGTAAATATCACGTGATGATATCGGTAAACCGATGATCGGCTCCAGACTGACCCCGCGTTCCTCTGGTCGATTCCCAATCTTGATCCTTCGAAAAGCTTTGATTAAATCCACCTATCACCATGGGTATCCTGGGCCACCACAATCTCGACCCTGTCGTCGAGCCTATCGCCATATTCGAACAATATGTCGCGCAGGAGCCGCAGACGATAGTCCTGAAAGAAAAGGTGCTCTCCGTCTCTGGGGATAGTTTCGAAATCAAATTGGCCAATGGACAGCCATTTTTGAAAGTGCAAGGAGCCTGGGTATCGCTTTCTGGTCGCAAGAAGGTCGAGGACGCCCATGGCAAGCACTTGTTTGATATTGTCAAGGAGCTTCTACACATCCGTTCGACCTATGCAATCGAAGACACCCACCACAAGAAGCTTTGTGAGGTCAAGAGTGGTCTCACATGTAAGTATCGCTTTTTATAATCCAAGACCATTCAGCAAAGTAGACAGACTCCGCATGTTATACACATTACTAACTGCACTAGTGATCGGCTCCAAGGCCACCGCCAGTTTCACTGATAGTAAGGGCAAGGCAGTGGCTCTCAAAATCAAAGGAGGCTGGTTCGATCATACTGCCGATATTGTTGACGAGAAGAGCGGCCAAACAGTGGCGCGCATTGACCGGAAACTGCTGAGCGGCCGCGATCTTATGTTTGGCCAACAGACCTACGCCGTTGTTGTGGCACCCGGCGTGGATGCAGCGCTCATCGCTGCCTTATGTATCTGTTTTGATGAGAAGAATAATGAGGAACGCGGAAACTAAGCACCGGCATCTGGTCCGGTGTTGATGCCTGAAGCACCAAACTTTAGCATAAGACACCGACTCCAACCAATATTGTTAACTAATATCCTACTACATCCAGAATTAAAATGCTGGCCTCCCTAGTTGCAAAAAAGAAAGATTTAAAATCACCCTGTTGTTGAAAGTATTACTGGTCACCAGCGAATTTTCACTGTTGTATGTTTTTGCCTTTTTTCTTTGCAATATAACTAGGGGATTGGTACAGAGACCCCCCCTCCAGTAATGGGACCCCCCTTTCAGTAATGGGACCCCCCCCTGCCTGATTTTTCAGTACCGCCTTCCTGATCTAGTAATGCACCTGCCTTGACATCTGCACCTGCCTACCGCGCTCCACACCGCCTTCCAATTTTGGACACCGCCTTCGTGTCAAACTCCCTATACAATTGTAGTGACACAGCAGGTACCTGCAATTTGTATGTAAACCCCTAATAAAATTAAGTCACTTTTGTCACATAGCACTCCGTATATATATAGAGACAGGATCAAACAAATTGATACTCCAATTCTGGTTTATATATATTAACCTGCCTTCTTCTACCTCATTTTTGACATTCATTTTCATCCAAATCCCTCCAATTCCATCTGTTTTCATCAGTTTTCATCCTTAATATGGCCTCGCTAGGCCTTAAATACCTCGAATATCTGCTTTCCTCCGATTCCGAGCCTGAGATTGTCCCCGAGTCCCTACCTACCGAGCTAATCACCGAGTCTATACCAAGCACCGAGCCGCTAAGTACCTAGCCGCTAAGCACCGAGACACTGCCAAGCCAAACCTTTATATTCCTAACCCCCCCGCTTAACTAGCAATTCCGTACGCCAGAGGAAGGAGTCCAAGCTGTGAATACCTTTGCGTGACTGTATGGCTATGCGGTAGTAAGCCGCCGCTCCAAACTCACTAAGAAAGGGGTTAAAAAGACATTCCGGCTGATTTGTGACTGTGGCCGGAAGCCTTCATTGAATCCTTAGGCAAAGAGACGGAAGACGACTACCTATACGCTAGAATGTCCCTTCAAAATGGCGCTTCGCTTGGACCTACAGACTAATCTTTGGCACCTTACACTTGAGGATCCTATATATAATTATCCCTGTTTACCGGTATCAACCCACCCTGCTCAGCGGGCTCTCGAGCTTAGCCAGAAGAAAGATAAGATTGACAATACAGTCCAGCAAGGCCGTACAATACGTCAAATCTTAACTGAGCTATACTAGGCTGATCCTAACAGCGCTATCATTGCCTAGGATATCTATAATAAGCGTAAGAAGCTAAACGAGCTCTTCCTTGCTGGCCGAACCCCGATCCAAGTGTTATTGCAAGAACTTCTAAAGGATGGTGACTGGATCTTTAAGTATAAAATTGATAATCAATACCATGTCTCGGCTCTCTTCTGTATGCATAAGTCAAGCGTCAAAATACTACAGATGAATCCTTAGGTTATTTCAATAGACTGTATATATAAGACTAACCGGTATAGCCTTTCTTTACTTGATATTGTAGGATTTGCTCCTACAGGATCAACCTTCTACCTCGGATTTGCCTTTATATATGATGAAAAGGAGGATATATATGAAGTTATGCTTAGCTGTCTTGCTGAAGTATATGAATCACTTGGCCTTGACCCTCCCTACTCCCGTACAATTCTCACTAACAAAGAATAAGCACTTATCAATGCTATTGAGAGTGTATTCCTAGAGATAAAGTATATGCTTTGTATTTGGTATATCAATATAAGAATCATAAAGGTTGCTCGTCCTATTCTTACTGATTAGGTCGCATAAGCCTACCGGGATCACAATCAATCCCAGTCTACCTCCCGCCAGACAAAAGCCTAGCAAGCGTAAGAGGATCGAGAGAAGGTTGATGAAGGGTGGAAGAAGATGCTTAAACGTTAGAATCATATCGTTTATACCACTACCCCCGAAGAACAGTATCGTCAGTAGGCGCATTTCAAAGAGCGGTACAATAACCCCCTCTTTTAACCCTTAATCAAGTATATACAGAGTGAATAGCTTAAGGATTGTCCTAAGCGCTTTCTCTATATTTATACATCTCAATACCTTTATCTCAATGAAATCGCGACTTCCCGTACTGAGAGTGCTCACTGGCTACTTAAGCAAGATCTCCAGGTATCTACTAATGACTTACTAGTAGTACTTTGCAACTTTGACTATACAGTAAACCTACAGTTCTCTAAAGTCAAGTATATAATTCAAACCTAGAAGATTTAGAGACTAACAAAGCAAGTTCCGCCGCTTTATAGCCTACTTACTAATCAGATCTTAATACGAGCAATTCAACTTACAAAAGAAGTTTACGAATGATATCTCCCTGAAGACGGTGATAATAAGCTTCCGATCCCCCCTTTTGTATCTACAATTCGAAAGAAACATCTGGATTCCTATATATTCATATCATCAAGCAGTACAATAATAAGAAGAAACCACTTAAAGAAGGCCTTTTTCACCAGTACTGGCATTTGTATACTGTTAAGGACGCTCCTCCAATTGATCCCTTACTTCTTGTTTAAGATCCCCTTCGTGCCTCTCGACGAGGGCGTCCACGAGGTGCAAGGAATTTCGTAAGCACCCAAACCTAGGCTACCAACCAGTCTTCCCTAGATCCGTTAACCCAGGATAATTCTGTACACCGAGATACATCGTTATAGGAGGAGAGCCGAGGACGGGGACGGGGACGAGGACGTAGGCGTAGACGTGGACGTGGACGTGGAACAAGCAGTGGTGAAACTGGTAGTGGTGACACCGAGACTGGAGGACGTGGCCGGGGTCGAGGACGGCGACGGGGACGCGCGGTGGAGGGTGCCTGAGTGAGAAAATAAGCAATTTGTAGAGTTTCAATGCTTCATTATGCAGAAATATGCAATTTTTCCTGATCAAAATGCATGTTTTTTTACTATATAAACCAGAATTATATGGTGGTGGCAGAATAAATGGCAGAAAACTCTGCACCTGGCAGAAATTATGGCAGAATTACTGGTCGCACCGGATCGGGAAGGCGGTACTGAAAAATCAGGCAGGGGGGGTCCCATTACTGAAAGGGGGGTCCCATTACTGGAGGGGGGGGTCTCTGTACCAATCCCCTATAACTACTCCGTACTAGTAGATGCACATGCAAGGATATCTAAAATGAACCTTGACTCACCGTCTTTATCAATCTTATGTAATGCGGCTCTTATTCCAAAATCCACATGCGGAGCCCTGTTTGTGATTGTTCAGTGAAAGTATCATTTCCAACGGGACAACAATGCAATCAAAAAGCGGCCCCATAAGGGAAATTGATCCCTCCACAATCAATATCATTGGGCACATTACGAGCTCTGATGCGTCTTCAATATTCGAGATAGAAGTGGATGGACAAAAGTACGTACTGAAGCTTTTCCACGACAACGGCGACCCCGGGTATGCCGAGAATGGTCGTGATCTGAACCGATTTCGCTGCGAATTCAATGCATACGAGAAGCTCGTCACGTCCGGTGTCTGTGAGCGCTGCGTTGTTCCAAAATTCCACGGCTACATCGATCGAGTGGATCCAGCTCTATTCTATCCGACTTTCCAACATTTCGCCCATGACAAGTTCCAACCGAGAGGGATATTACTAGAATACCTCCCAAATGTAGAGAGTTTGAATTGCGTGAATTTCTCGGATGTGCTCTTTCCCCAGGCAATTGAGGGCATGAAGGAGATACACAAAGCGGGCGTTCACCACCGAGACATCTACCCTAAAAATATACTCCTTGTTCGTGGAAACCCAGATAGACTGGTCTGGATTGACTTTGATGTTGCAACGACCTTTACCGACTTTGGGCCTGAACAGCTCGCGCACTCTGCCCATGAAATCGAGCTCGTGAAGGGATTTGGCGATGCGCTGGTAAGGGCTCCGTTGCTGCCTATGTCAGAAGCATTTGGCGGTGCTAACTAACAAATCTAGAGAGATGATCAGGCGGAGGGACTCCCTCCGACTACCAAATTTTATTGAGGGTTTGTCTTGGCCAAAACCAGAGTAAATAACATTATTTCGCCAAGAATGACCATTTTTAAACGCAACCAAACGAAGTTTCGTTGATATTTACATACCTATCCTTCTCTGGCTGTGTATTCTCTGTTCCATTGACACCCCGTGGTTGAAGAAAAGGATCGGCATTAACAATGACGCCCAGACCACGATGTCTTCCTCGCAATGAGACTGCAATAAGCAATAGCTTGCTAAGTGTATGCCATGCACCACAAAACGCGTAACTCTTGCCGGGATAACCAATAGTTACACCGACGCAGCTGTATGCAGACACAGCTTCAAAAATAATCTTGAAAGTCGAAAAGGCCAAGGGTTCAGCTGTGAAGTGATCCGATTCGATGATTGTTATTAGGAGGATGGCTAGGGAGAGCCACCAGATATCGTGGCTGAATTGAGAGCGAAGTTGTTTGTACACGAAGCGGCCATGAGGAAAACTTGAGAAGCGCGGGCGAGGGGATTCTTGCTGAGGCTGTTCTGCGGGCCAGTCATCCGCAACCTCTGTGCTGCTACAATATGTCAGACTGCAATCCCAATTAGTGAGATTGGAGGGAGTCATACCTGATGGCGACCGAGACAGGGAAAGCAGAAATATACTAGAACATCCATGTTTAGTTACTGATACTGTCGCTGAGCAAAATGTGAGTTCCTACCATCATAAAGACTAAATCAAATCCAATTAGCAAGCTGTCTAGGCAGAGCTAGCCTTGCGCTTTTGAAGAGTGAGACACGAACCATATAGAATAAGCAACCCCTGTGGCAAGCGATCGAATGCGACAACAGAGAACCCACCACCACGCACGGCTTTCTGCTGTGTCAGCTCTATCCAACAGTGAATGGTGAGGGACCTACCTAAAGCTTGGAAAAGCCCATCTAGCACCCGGAATTTGATTGGAAGAGAGCCAATCTCCTCATTATGAATGGCAGAAATCTCGAAAGCACCCCACATAAGAGCATTAAGAAAAATGATTGTGCCCAACACAAACCATGTATGCCAGATAGGGTACAAGTAAGCGCAGACCTTATGGGGTTGAGAGAGAGTAAAATCGAAAGTTCGTCGCCACAACTGCCAAGTTTGAGTATTTGGCAACATCGTTCTCAACACCCAGATGAAGAAGCGCAGTAAGCAGGGGAAAAGAGTATTACCAACGAGGATGAGAAAACCACAGAAAAGAAGTGGAAAGGGCCTGGGGGCTGTGTTAGTAGAGCTTCTTGAAAATTATATTTTGGGGGAAGATATTTACCCACTCTTTTTGATAAGGGCCCATATTAGTGTCGAGGAGGGACATCCCGTTGTTGCAAAGCGCGGATGTAGCAAGAAAAGTGCCTGCCCAAAAAGGGGACGCTTTATCCTCCCGTGGAATATCTGGGCGGACGAACTTTGACCATAGGCCAATGCTCACGATACCGAGAATGAGGAACCCGATGAAGTATATGATGACAATCCCTGTTATTAAACAAAGTGCCATATACTTTATGCCACCTGGTGCATTGCAGCAGATTGAGTCTCTGCAAGACAGATGGTTGGCTGATCGGTGCACTGCGCCCTTGAACCAAGAAATCAGGCTTTGAAGGTGTGCCTTCCAGTCTCCGATGTCTTTCCTTTTGTGATTCACGCTGACGGAAGAACCTCGCAGGGTTTCGTCAGGATGTCGCAGGTCTGTCGCCGCACAAAGTTCATGGGCATTCCATAATCCTATATCTGCTTGAACTTCTCTCACTGCCATTCTGACTTTTGCCTTGGCTGTTAATTTGGCAGGCAATGGATCCTCTTTATAACAGCCTATGTGCCTCCCAATTTGCGATATCGGCATTTGTGAGACTGTTTGGTCACCCTTTTCCTCGGCTGGGGCATCGTTCAGAGCAGTTCGTAACGACATAGCACGTAAAAAGGAGATAAAAGCGAATATTGGAAAAGCATGGCCAAGAATAAGGAGGGAAAAAGGGTGGCCTGCTGTAGAGAACCCAATGTAGATAGGTCCAACTTTGGGAAAAATGAGCCATCAATCCCGGGTTTCATACGATTAGTTGTGCAGACGTACCACGTTCAGGCCAGTCCCCGTCATGGCGCTGAAACACATGAACAAAGCGTCAACATAATGAAGATTATGGATCTGCGTAGGAGCCGTGTAGAATATGATACTGCAGATGGTAGGAGTAAGAATAAAGTAGGCATAGTGTATCGTGAGTGGACTGAATCTAATAAGATCAGCCATGATCGGCATGCTTAATTGAGAGTCGTCGTAAGCATCGTCTAAGTTCGGGGCTAGGACGCCCAAAATTATATATAACGATCATCGGATTGTACGGTTCAGCGGAAAATAAAATAATAAATAAAAGCAGCCCCTTGTTTCTATCACAGCGCCTAAATACGACATAAAAAGCTATCAGACGCCCCTTTCATCCGGAATGTAGGCGTAGTATCGTCTTGTTTTGGCCGCTTCCTCTTATCAGGACCGCGCAGAGACAGCAGCCGAGCGCCATGGTAAGTTTATTGGGCGTCATTGAGTGTTGGAGTGCAATGAACTCGGTGGAGAAAAAAGGGGTACAGGGCTTAGCAGATTCTAAGGTACGGCGCGCTGCATTATGTGGATGCAAGGCTCAAATATGTGGAACCGTGTTACTATTTGAAATTTTTCTACTCCGTAGTTTATATGAGATTAGGCACGTTGTCATAAGAAAATGACCAGATCGGTACCGTTACAGAGCTGATTACAACCAATGTAAATAGATCAGATCAGCTTTGCAGTATAGTAACTCTATTTATAGGAAGATCGTCATTCAGTCTACTGCTGTGTTGACGGGATAGCCGAGATATGAGCCACATAAAAGATCTTGTGGCTGGGTAGGTTGAATCTACGGCAAGGTAATTTTTGAGGAAGGGTCTTTTTATCGCAGCTTGAAATTGAAGAAATATATCTAGTTGTTCATCAGTTTGTTATTTGACTCAGAGTGCTCGGAGAACACTAGGTCATCTGGGAATTGGTCTCTTTAAGGTGCAAGTATTTCGGATTAAGCAATTCCAGTCCAACATATTTCAAATGGGAAGGGGTGATGGAGTGTAGGTTTTAAGCCACCCCTTTCTTTGATCCAGACGCGAGCAAAAAAGTGCGATCGCTTCCTATCTGCTCCGTCATAATGCTGCACACTTAATTTTATGGCGTGACGGAGACGGACCACATCTATTTGATACCTGGGAATGGCTCCTCTGGCCTACCTTTGAGTATCCAGCCAAGAACCGAAAAACACCAACACATGACTGAGCTGGATGACTCTCTTATATTGCTTGATGTAGATAAGCTCCTGCCCCAAGTGGGTCGTATTAAGCAGCCTATTAGAACCATATATATATATATATTGGTACCACTATGTAGAATGTTCCACTTCCTGAGAACCTGCTTGAAGCCTTGATAAGGTTTACTGTGGTCTAATTGCCCCTTCTATTGGTAGGCCGACCTGATGGCGTGCGACCTTGGAATCGCTAGGTTAGCAAATTGTAGCTCGATCTTCCCGTGTTTTTTTATCACGCAAGGGATATGCTGCCATCTCAATGTTTGCAACATGAGCAGGCTGTGTCAATCATAGCGGCTTTGCCGTAATACCAACTACATTGGTGTAAGGAACTGTGATGGTAATGATAATATATATTGGGATAATGAAGGGTGTTTGTAGAAGTTGGGAATATGAAGTCAAATCACCGATGATGGGCTAAAGAGCGTTTGTGGGTGGTAGGAAGGTGGTGGGCGTGGATTTAGTGAGAAGGTAACGCCTGATGGTGAGGCGTCCTTGCTACTAACATGGTTGAAATTTGATCATCTTCGACGCAAACCTTACACATTCTCATTACCACCACGCCCATACAATTAATCTCTCCGCATGTGAATCCCGCCTCTGTTTTGACACTCACTCCCTCCCATATAGAGTAGGAGCATGCAGGCTGTCGTGCGGGTTCAGATTGATCTTGCTAGTTGGGTCCACTTCGTCCCTCATTTCCACAGAGTCCAGATTGTTCGGAAATCCCCATCGCAGAATACCCACTAAACTTCGGAGTGCACCATGCTTCGGAGTGGAACTCCCTGCATGGCTGAATGGTCTCCACCAAGCATCGAGAATTCGGCCCGCGCCGGTGACATTATCAGTGTCTCGCTCGCAGTCCCGTCGAGCCCAGAACCTTTTGACGAGATAGGTTTTCGCGCTTGTCTTGGGTACCTGCTGCACCGAAGGTAATCTTACAGGTTACATCGTGTGGCGTTTCCAACCTTGGAACCTTCTCCTTCCCGTCGGCCCGGATCGAACCTACCTTACACCCTCCGTGAGCAATGGGGCGCCTATTGGTCGGAATGGCGTTCCGCTGCAAATTACCCTACGCCATCCCGCTTTATGACCTCTCACCTGTGCCGGAGTCCACCTCATTGTCGTTTTGTCAAATTCTCCAGCATCGCTCAATATCCCCGTCTGGGTTACCCATCGAGGAATCTGTCTCTCTAGGAATCGCATAAATGTTCTTACGTCGAAGCAGCCCATACATCGGTCGCAGAGAACTTGAGGTTTGCAATATAATCTCAAGGTATAGAGGCATGGGTGAACCGTCCGACCCAGTGCCCCGAATAATTGCATTTAACTGTCTTTTTGGCGGCGCAACCATTTTTCGGTCAAATCATGGAAAGAAATTTTAAAATCATGCAAATCGTTGCCCGTAGTCCCCCCTTTTCCCATGAATAATGTTCTCTTGGCTTTCGTTGACAGTGTCCTGCAGGATTGTCGTCCCCATCCCCAAGCTGATTTTCCTTTTCTTAGTAATTCTGGGCTCGCTGCCATCCATATTGAGAAGCTCGTGGGACTTATCGCCGTCTGATGCCTTGTCTCGCGAGTTTATGCTGGAACCGAATCGGCGGAAAATAGGCAACGGTCGCAGAGAAGAGAGAGAGCCTGCGACAAGGCCCAAGTTGAACTCAATGGCCATCCAGTATAGGGATGATGCTGAGTCGTCTGTGGTTGATCGTCAGTATGACCCAGCCACCGGGTGAGGAAGAAGAATTCGCAGTAGGGTATGCTCACATGTAAGATCTGTAGTGCCATGGCGCAGGTAATCCAATGTGCTAAAACGGACGACGGGAGAGATGCAGGCGATTATACCTGAAGTTGAAATTAGCATTTCTGAAGCTTGGTTATAACACGGGGTGTACAGACCCGACCCAAAGATTAGCATCAAAGCAATGATTTTTCTCGTAGGCAACTGTAGTCCGCATAGAACAACCAGTGGTGCAACCAGGATGATGACATCGCAAACGAAGATAAGAACCGCCTGGTATAATGTGATCTGAAACAGCTTATATTGCGAATAACATGTCGGATTTGCGATTGACAAGTCATAGGCAGCCCTGTAATTCTGCTGGTTAATATACGTTGGTAGACATTCGCAAAGATGAGACTTTTCGTGTACCTTGGAGGGTCACATTGGAATGCCAAAACGAAAGAACCGGATGCCGAGAAAGCGATTTGGAAGATAATCATGCTCATAGTGAGCCAATTCATCCAACCTAAACGTGGGGGATTTGTGGTCAGCGCCGGGTCATTCTACCATCAGGATCTTGTGAGGTTAGCACTAGACTTACGTTTGACGAAGATCCGTCGAAGGAATAACAGCAGGCTGAGTTTGACGGACAGGGAGGCGTAGAGGTAGAGGCACATCGCCACATAGTACAGCTTTTTCCGAGGTCAACAGCGTGCTCGGCAACAGAGGAGCTATCCGAATCCTACCTTGAGCCATATTGCTCGATCCTCAGGAGACACCTTGTTGAAGTGTAAACCTTCTCCATAATATACGATGGCAACTCCCAGACCATTAAAAGCTTGTGTTATAACCTGTTGATTAACTCCGTTAGTCCCCACGGGTTGTCTAAGCTCCCAATGGAAGGGAGTGGGGCATACCAATGCGACACAGACAGCGATATCGTCCAACCCCAACACCTTGATGATGAATGCTCTTGTGTAAAGCTGTAGGCAAAATAAGTTCATGTCTCGTATTCCACTAGATTTCAAGGGTTTGCCGAGCCCTCTTGACAGGATCTTACTCTTAAGCTGCAGACTATCATGGACAGGATCCCTGTGCTGATAATCAGACCGTATATGAGCGACTGTAGGTACCGCTCGTCTGCTGTTATGCTTAGCTCGGCCACGGAGTTAGACATGGTAGCTATTAGAAAAGTTAAGGGCGACTTTCAATATCAACCACTGAACATTTGAAGTTAAGAAGCAGGAAATGCAAATCCCTTGGTTTAAATCTAGGAGCACCGTGTTTTATGAGATCGAAAAAAAGAAACCTATATTGTGACTGGTATCCTCCAATTTTTTGGTACTTTTGTGCACTCTCCGGCCGTGCATGTAAATCGATGAATTTCGTTATGAACAATTTTTAACAGCTCTTTTCTAAACAATTGACAGGTGCCAAATCTTATTTTCCCATCCTGAATACCTAATCTACGAAGATATACGGAGTATGACAGCTTCACTTACCCCGTACTACTCTAACTTGAGTATAGCCGTTAGACCGGGAAAATGGAAAACGGGGCCGGCTCCAACCACCAAATAGGAGTTCACCCCAAGTGTCTGTCTACCGGATAGATCCTACATGTGAGACTGAGCTATCTCAATAGCGGCATGAGAAGCTGTTTCCGCTCTGATATTGTACCTGTCGAGTGACAGCACACTAAAAATAATTATGAGAAACTAAGCCTACTTCGTACTCATACGGAGTAGCGTTCCCAGAATCCAACGCTCGAGCCCATTTGTGGTCAGATTGCAACGCCCCCTTTAATGGGGCTTACTCCGAGACGCCATTTCAGACCACCTGAAACTGGCGGAAATTGGTCTCAAGATAACATGGTACACAATGGCATTGTCCCTGGCTCGAGCAAATATAATACTGGATTAACGGTACATTTCTCACTTTATATTCTGTGCATACATTTTCGACGTCGTATTGTCAATATTAATCGTCTTCCCAACCCAAATCACACCCGCGCGGGATGGGTCAGTTTCACAATACGTACATAAACTTTCACCTTGAACGGACTCCTGAATCCAGGTATCCTTTGTACGGCACGGCCATACAAAAGGTACATACGCATGATATTTCAATATTTTCAACTTTCTTCTTTAATATAATAAGGGAAAATACAAGTACATATATATGTTCTAAGGATCGAGGTTCTATTTTGCTTCCTAAACTCGGAAAGCAATACAAGTGCAAGTAAAGTCATAAATCATTGGTGTGTCTATGTACAGTCACTACGCAAAAGTATTAACACTCCAGATTTCTGCCGGTTAAATATTCACCAATAAAATCCAAGTAGTAATAGGCGGTATATCAAATTAAGAAGGCGGTCTAGTTTATTAGGAAGGCGGTATCGGAAGGGGGTGTTAGCGGAGTCACTGTACACAGGCAACGCGGGTGGGGTTGGAAAGACAACGTCGGGGGTTCGTGTGTATTCCCCACTTTTTGACGAAGGGCCTTCGGAATATGAAAGATAAGGGGGAGGTTTACGCGCTATATATTGTTGCTATGACCATGCAACTTGAGGAAACGAGATATTACGATTGCTTCAAGTCCCGTTCCTGCTTCTGACCAATTATACCCATGTCGTCGTTCGATGAAGACGCAAGTCAGTTCAAGGTTCTCATAGCTGGTGGGAGTCTTGTGGGTCTGGGCCTAGCCCTAGCTTTTGAGCGCGCTGGAATCGAATACGAGCTGTTTGAAAAGGGAGAATTCGCAACGCAACTCGGTGCCTCGATCGGAATCCATCCACATACCATAAGGATCCTAGAGCAGCTAGGGGTATGGAAAGATATTGAGAAGCAGGTTGTACCTTTGCAGCATCGAAATCATTATGACGGAAATGGCCGTTGCTTTGAGGAGTCCCATGTCCTCGTCGACATCCATGAAATGTAGGTCGATATAACTATAATTTACTACTTATCAGCACCAAGTGATGAAACTGGCCGATGAAAGGGATGTGCTAATACTGTAACTTTCCTGGGCGCATTTTACAGCCTTCAACGCCCCATTATCTTCATGGAGCGATGCAAGGCTTTAGAGGTCCTATACAGCCATGTTCAAGACCGTTCGAAGCTGCACGCTCGAACTGCTGTCGTTGGATATGAAGAAACCCTACAGGGTGTTATCGTCACCACCGAGGATGGCGAGCAGCATCAGGGTCACATCCTTATTGGCGCAGATGGAATCCACAGCAATGTGAGAAAGCTGATGGCCGACAAAATCAGCGCGACGGATCAGGCTCTCGCTAAGGAGATCAACGAGGGTTCGTTGGGCCTTTCCCTTTTGCTAACCTCGAATCCTTTTAACTGATATCCTCCAAATATAGCGTTTACAAGCGAGTATAACTGCATCTTTGCTGTTTCCCGGAACGACCCGGAGAAGCAGTTCTTACCTGACGCCATGGTTCACAACGTGTACTACGATAACTACTCTGCAGTTGCAGCGGCTGGTGTGCATGGACTTGTGTTTTGGTTTCTTTTCGTCAAGGATTCCAAACTTACGAGGACACCCAACTGCCCGCGATTCACAGATGAAGAAGCAGAGGCAACGATCCACAAGTATGGAAGCGCTCTGGTAGGCCCTGGCTATACCATCAAGGATCTCTGGGATGCTCGAGTTAAAGGCACAATGGTACCCCTAGAAGAGGGTGTTATCAAACAGTGGAGTCATAACCGGGTAGTTTTGATGGGCGACTCCGTTCATAAGGTTCGAATCTCCTACGAACACCTAAGACTTGCGGGGAGTACACTATTTAACTAACTTTCTTGGTGTCGGCAGTCCACAGTCAACCCGGGATTAGGTGGCAACCTGGCCTATGAAGGTATCGCTCGTTTGACCAATGGTCTTGTGCCTCTACTAAAAGAGAACCCCATGCCATCCCCTGAGCAGTTGACTGAGGTTTTCAATCAGTATATCACTGGTCAGAAGCCTCGAGCAGAAACAGTCGTCGACCTTTCCGGTCAGATTACACGATACGAAGCGCAAGATACCTGGATTCTCAAATTTGCAGCCCGTCACATTGTTCCCTGGGTGAGTGACAAAGTCAAGGCAAAACTGTATGCCAGCTTCTCACGGGGTGGCCCGTATTTGGAATATCTCCCATTACCCGCGATGGATGCAGACCTAGCGAAGCCTGTTCAGAAGCCCACTCGCGGTATTTCCCCAAAGCTGATCACAGTCATGATTACGGGCGGCACTGCTGCTATTTTGTGGCAGATGCATAACCAGAACCGCTTGCTGTCGACGTTCTCTGCATTCATGAGACAGTGGAAGTAAGAGATGGGGATTCCTGGGGATTAAATAGTAAAAGAGCCCCACAGCAAACAATGTGTCTTTCCTGATTAGGACTAGTAGCAATTTAGTACCCCCTCCGTAGGAAGTCCGTCCTTGTGGCTCCGCCAAGAACACGCTAACTTTTGGTGGCGTGGTGTATTGCATATACCATCTATACCACTTAAATTGTATCGAAGTAGGAACAATACGGTATTTGGATGAAATAAAACATTAAAATTACTTGTAAAAAAAATCAGGGGGATCCACATGGACAGACTTCTTACGGAGGGGGGTAGAACAAAGCAAACAAAGCAAATAAAGGAAACGTAACTATATGACGAAGCATGTGATGAAGCATGTGACGACTGACGACGTAGATCGTGACAATCATACTGGTCAAATCGTGGAAGATGCTGATCTCAATAATAAATGCGGGGTTCGATGAGACATTAGAAGTCTCGAGGACGGACGTAATTGGATGGGACGTTAATAGTCTTGGTAAAATGCTGGTATTTTTAAGATACAGACCTCAATAGGACCGGGGGTCCCCTTCCTTATAATCCGGAGTGAGATATCTCGTAGGATGAGACGATGAAAACGACGATGAAAATAACGAATTCGAAGGTTGAAAGGATGAAAATAGATGATGATCTAGATATAGGGGATCTGTAGGAATATGCGTACGTAGAGATGGGTGAGTTATATGAAGATGAAAGCTCAGCTCGTGGGGTCGTTCACAAACAAGCAAGGTTCAGACTAAAGTGGTCTGATCTTTGTTGACGTTGTTGAGATGACAATCACCCGGGAGAAATCTGTGTAGAGAATCGGTCCGTCACCCCTTATAGGCCTAGCAGCAAGCTGTAGACCTGAAGCTATTCCCACTGCCTGAAGAGGTAATTCTCCGGGTTTGGCGGAGATGAGTCGTAAGCTTCGTTGGACCGGGGCCCCAAGTAGTTTGTTGTAGGGGGTGCTGGGCTTGGCACTACTCCTTTGTGTGTTGAGATGGACACCGAGGATATTGATCGATGATGAGATCAGATCAATACTGGGTCCCGGGGCTCATAACCTGTCGAGATCTACAATGTGGATGAGACCACAAAGGAGAGACACAATACGTTGTATTGTGGACAGTGTGAACACTGTGGAGAGGAGAAAGGAAGTAGGACTGTGAGAGCCGTCTAATACCGGACGGTCAGGTCGCGATGGCAGATGTCAACAAGAGGGGACCTTTGTTTTACCAACAGCCTCGGTAGACTGGTCGTCACAGCAGTCTCCTCGGAAGAAAGCCGGGGGTGGAGCCTAAACCTGCAAGTGACTGCAGCCTTACAACATGGGACTGTAGTTTCGGCAGAGCAAGTTGTAATTGTTATTGTTGCTATTTGTTTCTCGTTGCTTTGGATAGTGACAGAAATCCGGCTATACAACAATGTATGGGTATCCTACAATGGGGAATCACACAAACGTAATACATTCAAAAATAGTAGATCATTTTGATCATAATTATTCTGTGCTCTATAACTACACGTACCTAGGTGTCTCACTATAACCAATGATAAACGCATTTCAGGGCTCGAGATGTGGTTGTGTTGTAGCCTGACTGACCCTTACGAAGATTAGCTCGTGACAGCAATCTAAATTATACGAGAATGTAACCATATTAGGTTATATATGACTCTAATTAAAATAACGAAAATCCGCTATTTTCCCAATCCGTGCGGACTAGCATACTAATATGCAATTTTGTATAGGGAATTCCATTTTCGTATTTGCTAATTTCCCCAAAGGAAACACAACCAAGTTTCGTCACAGCGTTTCGGGCCGAGATTGGACCATTAACCTCACTTATTACCGTATTTGGAGTATGATTGACGTTTGACTAACCATTTTAACTGCAAACTGAGCGCAGATCCCCCGCTCCGGAGTTTCAGGGACCACGGGTGTAAGCACTGCTCGGCTTTTCTCTAGTGGGACCGTCGGGCTATTATCGGGGAGCTAACTGTTTTAGGACAGATCTTCAGGATAAATGCAATATACTAAAGGGAAATAATATCCGCGAAGGATTGGCAACCCGTGCCAAGGTTTATGGCAAACAATGTCAATGTCTCGGAGTCAGGTTGCGTAGAGAGAACATCTTGGTGATCCAGCTATAAAAGGAGAGCTTTTCCAATCGGTATCGCACTCAGCTGATCTACCACAAGCCCAGTATAGCGTTCAACAATTTGAGACATCGCTCTTGCCTGAATTATGAAGCTGTCCCACGCCCTGACAGCTTTTCTACTCCCTCTGATATGCACTGTATCAGGAGCGGATGTGAAAGCATGGAAGTCCCGCAACATTTACTTTGCCCTCACTGATCGCATTGCCCGTGGAAGCGATGATGCAGGCGGAGATGCCTGCGGAAACCTTGGAAACTACTGTGGTGGAACTTTCAAAGGCTTGGAGTCCAAGCTTGACTATATTAAGGGGATGGGCTTTGATGCAATCTGGATCACCCCTGTTATCGCCAGTGAGTTCCGATAGTTACTCATGCTGTTCTGTTCTCAGCAACGCAACTTATCTGACCGTGTTACCATTTCTGCAGATGCGCCAGGTGGATATCATGGATATTGGGCCCGGGATCTCTATAGCATCAACGAGAACTATGGCACCGCTGATGATCTCAAGAGCCTAGTTGGTTCTGCTCATAAGAAGGTAAGTACAATCCATAGAGTTCCTAAGGTCCAAATTGGAAGGTACTGACCGGCTTCGAAAATAGGGAATCTACGTCATGGCAGACGTAGTTGCCAACCACATGGGAGGCCCCATCGGCGATAACAAGCCGGATCCATTGAACAAGGAGAGCTCCTACCATTCCGCCTGCACAATCGACTACTCAAACCAGCATAGTATTGAAAACTGTCGTATCGCATCAGACCTACCTGATGTGAACACACAGAGTCCCGAGATCCGGGAGCTCTTCCAGAAATGGGTCAAATGGCTCATCTCGGAATACGAGTTCGACGGCTTGCGCATCGACACCGTCAAGCACGTTGAGAAGGAGTTCTGGTCGGCCTTCTCCGCCGCTGCCGGGGTTTACACCATCGGCGAAGTGTGGGACGGTGACCCAAATTACCTTGCTGGATACGCAAAGGACATGGACGGTCTGCTCAACTACGCAGTCTACTATCCCGTGAACAGGTTCTACCAGCAAAAGGGCTCTTCCCAGGACATAGTTGACATGCATGGTAAAATCGATACCGCTTTCCCTGATCCCAGTGCCCTGGGCACGTTCATTGACAATCACGACAATGCGCGTTGGCTGAGCGTAAAGAACGACAAGTCGCTTTTGAAAAACGCACTCGCCTACGTGATCCTCGCCCGCGGCATTCCCATTGTCTACTACGGCACGGAACAGGGCTACGCTGGCGGTAACGACCCCGCCAACCGCGAGGACCTGTGGCGCAGCAAATTCAGCACCGACGCAGACTTGTACAAGGCCATATCCTTGCTCTCGGCGGCGAGAAAGGCTGCTGGTGGCCTCGCTGACAACGACCATGTCCATTTGTACGTCGCGGACACGGCATATGCATGGAGCAGAGCGGGCGGAGACCTCATTGTCCTTACGTCCAACAGTGGATCTGGGTCTAGTGCCAAGCACTGCTTCGACACTAAGAAGCCTGGTCAGACATGGAAGAATACCTTTGGAGAGGGAACAGTCACCGCCGATGGAGGCGGCAAAGTCTGCATCTCTCTCACTAATGGTGAGCCTGCGGTGCTGGTTAAGAGCACTTAACTGCGACTAGTTCTCTCTAGTTGAGTCCTCATAACCGCCTAGGCGCAGTGAGTTTGGGGTTTTGTTCTATTCAGTTATGCGATCGTCTCTATCATGTCGTCAAGCCTGCTCCCGATCAACAATACAAATCGTGCTTGTTTGAATGGTCTCACTAAGATCAATAGACACCGTACTTCGTTCTCTCTGGGAAAGGATTGTTTTGCCAACGTCATTCCTTTAGTCATAGTCACCCAAGACTTCCATACGTTCGGTCTTTATAACCCAATCCCCGTGGAAATGTCCATTATAAACATGAAGGCCTGGCTGCATATGCCTGCCCAATAAGAGTAGATTTCTTGTCGTTTTATGGGGGGCGGACGGCGGGACCCATAGATCTCCCCGACATCCCTGCCATATACCAAACCTTTCATTGGATATACTGATAGTGGGAATGCTGATTCTACCCGGGTAACCAATGAACGTATGTCTAGCAGCGGCCGATCTGACTTCCCTTTCTCACACCCCTCCTTCCTACAGACGGTTTTGCTTTCAGAGTATCTCCTTTGTAACTTCAAAGCCTCCAATTCTCAGTACACAACCACCTCAGATGTCTTATCTACCGCCAGGATGGACACTGAAGCGACTTCAAACAGCTACAGTCGATGATCTACGCCAAATACCAGAGGATGTAAGTGATGCAAACATTTAATATTTCTTCTGCCAAAAGGGAAGTAGATTGCTAATCCTCTGAATCATATAGAGACTCCATGAGATTGACCAAAATTTAATTCCCATCGAGAATATTCCAGTCCGATTAGTCATTGGCCGTGCAATTCATAACGAACATCGACGAAAAGTACGCGCGGAGCGCGGCCTGCCACCTGCCCCCGGGGTGCCGCTTTTTGAAAAGAATGACGATCCAGTAGTGGAGGTAGTAGAAAGAGGAGGATTCGATGACTTTGGGTTTATCGTGTTTCGAACCGATTACTCAGACGAACAACGCTGGGAGCAGTGGCATAAAGATTTCCAACGCATAATAGATGCTTCAATAGAGAGGGCTAGCGGGGGAAAGAAAATCGAAGACAAATGCTTTATGCCAACCTACGAGGACGAGGATATGGCTGGTGCCACTCATGAACAGATCCTGCAGTAAGACCCTATTCCCATCCTTTGCGGCTCTGGCTTTTGACTGATTACCACAATAGGGAATACTACGGGTACCGAGAGACTGAAGGTGTCCTCCCGGGACTTGACACTGGTATGTGCCTGGTTGTCGATTCAGCTGTTATAGACTCTATAACAACCGATAAGCCGTGGATATATGTATTGGACTTGTCATTCGATCACGAGAATGAGCTCGCACATGGAGAATATCCAGGCTACTTCCGAGTTGCCGCGGAGTCTGTTATCACGGAACTGTACCCGATGCTCACAGCGATGACACCGTCGGAGCTTTGGCCTTCTGATAACAGAATATGGGAGTCGGCCGTTGAATAGATTGCTTTCTTAGAATTACCCTTAAGCGTAGTGGAAAGATAGAATATTAATTTCCGGTACAGTCTACCTATTTAATCAAGTGAACTGAACATCGAAGTCTTTTTTTAAAAGAAGAGTAGACGTGTGAGATGGTTTAATTGGGGCTCATGAACCAAATAGATCAACTATTTTACTAGGTCTTCACTATGCTTTGATATAAACGGGCCGAAGATACTAGTTGACGGGGCATAGTACTCCCTATGATGGCTCTGGGCTTGCGGAAAGCATATAACAGCACTTTGCGGCCAAAGGCGCGCAGAATATCGGGGCGTAGTATCGCTAGGTCTGATTTAGCTTTTTGTCTAGCAAAAGCGTCAATATAAAATTCTGCATGCATTTCGAGAATTGAAACAGCATATTCACTAAAAATATAAGTGACTGTCGTATGATAAGTTTGTTGTATGGCTTCGGCTTTAGCCAGTTCGGTGCTCGGGTTCCCGAATCCCCGATCCCGAGGTCTTACGTCCCGCTGACTCATCAGAACTCGGCCCCGGGAGCCTCCGGTGTTGTCCCTGGCACAGGAGAGCTTTCTAAATTCTGAACATTCACACCTTGGAGTATATTTCAAGTGCTTAACTGTCATCATGGCTGAACATCCTTCCTTTACCCTTGCCGCTCTTCGTAAGTACCTGCGGGAAATGAGACAAGTTAACATTTCTGACCAAAACCAGTGCCTATCGGAGGTACCGTTGGCTTTCTGCGAACCCGATCAGCGCCTTCCTTGATTGCTGGTGTTGGCCTCGGCATCTCATATGCCTATTCTGGTAAGTGAAGGCTCCCGCCATCGCTTGTCCAAACCCCCTGAAACTCTGAAACTCACCATGTTGCTAGGTTATTTGATCAAGGAAAACAAGGACTACGGCACTGAGCTCGCCCTGGGAAACAGCATCCTCCTTCTGGGATCTGCAATCCCTAGGATCATCAAGACAAAGGCTAGAGCTGCTATGCCTCTTGCCCTCGGTGCCACCGGATTGTTGGCATCTTTCTACTATCAGAAGAAGGTGCGGGAGTTCCGCTTCGGAGTCTAGATTTTACCATTCCATAGATATTACTCCATCAACAGCACATACGCTTTGGTTAGAGGTACCGATTTCTTTTCTTGCGGTCCTTCTATGCCAAAATGGCTGTCCAAATGTGAGTAGTGTACCAAAATTTAAGAATTACATCACAGGTCCAGCGTTAAAAGAACCCCAGTGCCATCGATGTTCATTAGTCCGAATGACACTGGCATTCACAACGGCCTTTATAGTAGCGCCTGAATACTGATCTAGCTAGGCTATCATAAACACACTGTATTATCTAACTAGAGTTGTCCATCATAAATTGGCCTTCTCATAACTCATCTACACTAGCTCAAGCTTGATCTTAGCGCAGCACTACCTCGGCCTTGTTAGCCTCATCTTCGATTTCATTAAGATCCTTGCCCGTAGTCTGCAGGAGACCAAGCCGCTCCTTATGTTCGCAAGCCAGCACAGCAAGCGTCGAAGACTTCCACAGAGGGACACGGCGGCTCTGGCGATTGCTCAAAATACTCAAGATAGCGAACAAAATCGCTAATCCCTCAGTCACAATGGGAACAATAAAGTACCCCCAGCGGATAAAAACATATGGCTCGCTCTGAATCTTTTCTCCACGTGCAGACTGGGTATTCGGACCATACCGCAGATAGTTGGTCATAGCAGTCGCCATTTTGTTGAACCGGTCGCCAAGGTCCACATCGCCTGTTAGAGTGGCGGCGACACCAAGGTTCGTATTGGGAAAGTTCCCATCAACCCATTCAGTAGCCATTGTCGTGGACTCGAAGAAATTTACCACTGCGTAGATACCGGCGTAGCTCATTCCAAGCGCAGGAATATGGATATCACCAGTTGTTGACTCGTTGGTGTACACGTACTGGAACTTGCTTTCCTTTGCGTGGAGCGAGAGCCCCCAGGGATTCTTCATCCCGAAATCGACCTCTCTCCTCTTCGCAGAGAAATCACTACCAGTGGCATTGGCACCTGTGTATTCGTAGGCCGTGAGAAAGAGAGAGCACTCTGTGACGTTGATGTTGCGCATTACAAAATTGTGGTCGGGGGTCGATTTATAGATTCCGATCCGCGCGATTTCGGGGAAGGTATCTGGCAATCCAAGACTTGATGGATCCAAATTCACCAGTGAGGATGCATTCATGTAATACGATGTCGCGAAATCGGTAAACAGATAGCGAGTTGAAACGTCAACGCCGCCTGGTGTTGTCATATTGCATCGCTGCAGCGAAATTCCACCACCCTCGCAGGTGGCTGCCTGTAACGTTTCCTGGGTGACGTTCCTGCACTGGGCCTTGAACCCAAGTGATATGTATGATTCGGTCCAGCGACATCTCGCGGGGCAGTTGAAAGGTTCAGTGGTATTGACGGCATAGAGGCCCTGGAAGATGGCGGACTGCATACCAGGATCCTGCGGGATGCCCTCTAGTGAGGATCATGTTAGCTTCACTTGTTGTTTCAGTTGTTTGGATTGCTGTTACTTACGGATACCAGAGTTGGCAAGGCTACCCGGGCTACTCTGTGTACCCACGGTATAATTATGCGCATATCCAAAGGTGGCGGTGTCAGCAGAAGATATGATATCTTTCTGCTCAATTAGAACCACCTGTTGTGCAAATGGCGAGAACGCAAGCCGCAAGATTGTAATGAATGCACCGATGGTGGCTATATTCCATTTGACGGTGGTAAGCAGCAGAATACACCCCCAAACACCCCGGCTCGCTCCGTCAAATGTTTCGAAGTCGGTAAGCTTGCGAGGCCCGTTCTTGAAGTGGAGCCATTTAGATTGTCCAATAAATGAGCTAACACTGTGCATCAACGCCGTGGTGCATGCAGTTGTCAGGATCGAAACTGTCGCGTTGAGAGAGATCGCGCCGCGCCAGGCAGAGAGAGGCTTGTCCTCCATATACCAGAAGATAATGGAAATCCCAATGAGGAGGCACAGGGCGAGGATCGAACTGATCGATTCCAAAAGCCATTCTCTGGGGGAGTAGACTGGGTGTCGCTTATATTCAATGGTGGTCGCAGTTTGTGGCTCAGTGTCTACATCAGAGACCTGGGTAGGGTCGTATGGATGGGCTTTCGGGTCACTGTCAACTCCGGCCATGGTGACAGTCTGTAGCTATGGGTCTGCGATAGAAATTCCTTTTGAGCAATATAGTCAACATATAGATGAGATAATGCGATCAACTGTGGAGCGTAAGGCTGGCTTGACGCCTAACTTCTGGCTTTGACAAAAAGTTAGCCTTGAGTGTGCTCGGCGTTTCTCCGAGGACTTTTTATGAAAAATGTTTGTCCTTCCGGTGGGGCCTGCTAAGGGTCTATCATCCTTTCTTGCGGAGTACGGAGTACTTGAAAGGGGAAAACCAAACGCCAAGAAATCGGCCACTCGTATTACTAGGGTGGAGGCATTTCACCTCCGATTACTCCGTACTCCGTAGTGGAAAACGAGAATTGCGATCATGTTTGGATCATGTTTGCGGCTGAAGACGACCATGGGTGACAAAATTCCTGTCAGTTCTCGTATTCCCCCACCCGGCCCCCACAACGCTAAAGTTGGCATTGCTTGGCATCCCCAGGTCAACCTATCAGCGATGGTATATTTACTCTTCAAAGGGGCCAAACAGAAACACATCCGCTAAGTCAAGCCTTCATTTCGCGGGCTAGCGAAGAAAAGGCAGCTCCTTGTGCGTGACGATAGATGGCACCCCTTCTGCTATTCCGCGTTCCCGAACTGATTTCATTGTATAATAATTATGGTATCAGAAACTACACTTGAAATTCCTCGTTGTTTAGGTGGCTTCGGGTGCTCAGCTTTTGGGTACCAAAGTATGCCTTCCAAGGGGTCTGGGACATGTCATGCGCAGGGTGTGAAGGATGCATGAGACGAAGGTGTGAGTAGCTGAGTCGCAATCAGACCTGCATTAGTTAGCACATGGGTCAACTTTATTAAACCCAAATTGGAATTTTACTGCGCTTATCACTGGCCCGCCCGTTTTGTCCAAGCTCAGCCCCGATTTCTCATTGGCCAAAAGCAATTTACACTATTCCGTTCCAATCTTCATGCATTGGGACTAGCCCAATTAAGGTTAGACCATTAAGGACGAGGTGTCTAGGTCAGACCCCTGTGCACCCACTCAGTCGGCCTATCTTTGCTTACACTGTTCTTGGCGAGAACTCGGGATGTTAGGCTGCTTTTGCTGACCGTTGAAGCTGAATATTTCAACAGAAAGCGTCCCCGTATCTGGAAAATGGTGAAATCCTCTCAATAAAGTCATCAATTGAGGTTCACTCTCTACATAATAGTTCTCTAGTTCTCCGGAAGCGGCCATGTTACTGCTTCTGCCCTACATCGCAATATGTACCCTGGTATATTTACAGGGTGCTGCAGCACTTCCACAAGGAATAACCCCATCTCAAGTCTCGAGTGTACCATCGGCTACACCCACAGGAATGTCCGTTACGGAGAATGAAAGAACTTGTGACTTCAATACGATGAACGATTTCTTCGATTACACCAAAAGGAACGGTCTAAACATCACCGTGGAGGTCCAAAACTGCCAGAATCTGTGCCTGCTCACATACGGGGTTGGAAACCCCGATCTTTCTGGGATCGGCGTAAGTTCGCAAACACAACCTTTCTCCACTTTTTCCACCAACGTAGCTGATCGATTGTGCCTCCTTGTAATCTAGATGATGTATGCATATAGCATACAGACCGGACTTACTATCCTTGTTGGCCCTGTTTATCGTATACTCTATCTCACCCTAGCGCCAGTGAGCCACTTCGTCCGAGACTTAAGAGACGTTCAAACAAATTTCTTCTCCTCGAATGGCTTCTTCGTTGGCTCATCTGCCCTAGCCACACTCGCAAACCTATCACAGAACCCATCCACCTTTGAGATCGCTGAGATGCAGGCCATGGCCTTTCTACAAGTTAACAGCATTCTCGTGACCTTCTTCTGCGTGGTCGTCGCGCAACCAATTTCGCGCTGGGCCGCGCGGGTGCTGCTTTACTTTATAGTGTTCGTCCTCGTACTTGTCGCCTTAGGCCGCAGTCACCTAGGCAGCGACAGTAGGGAAAACTGGAGACTTGCCTCTGATGGGTGCGCGCACAGCTCAACAGATTATAACGTCATAAACCCCATCCCGTATCCATCATGGACTGTCGCTATCTTTGCCGTTGCGGGTACGATTACGTTCTGGATACAGTCTCTCAAAGAGAAATTCCAG
The DNA here is from genome assembly GCA_019977855.1 of Penicillium aurantiogriseum. Classification (NCBI taxonomy): domain Eukaryota; kingdom Fungi; phylum Ascomycota; class Eurotiomycetes; order Eurotiales; family Aspergillaceae; genus Penicillium; species Penicillium aurantiogriseum. The sequence continues at coordinate 8,080,337 of JAFCIW010000003.1, read as the reverse complement.
GGGGACAAGCTACGCAAGTCGTTGTTTAGGTTACTGATCGTGTTTTGGGTCCTGTTGATTGGGCTGTTGACTGCGGGCATGGTGGTTGGGTTAACAATGATGTGGCGACAACGAAGGCATTTGCGAAGCTTAGCGAGAGACAAATTTGAGGACGATCAGTGGGGATTCGGTCAGATTGCTGCCTTGGTGATCTGGGCACCGATTCCGGTTGAATTGCTCTATATTTTGAATGGTAAGGTGCCCTTCATATTTATTGGTCATATTTGGTCAAGCTAACACGTGCGCCTTGTTACAGACTTGGCCCAACGGAAGTCCAAACGATGGAATCACTGGAATCAGACCATTAGCGTTTTCTTCTCTCCGAAAGCTTTGCAGGAAGACCAAGCTACATCCAGTTCCAACCAGCAACCCGAAATGAAAGACCAGGGTGGACGTGGAAGGGTGGTCGAGGTTGCTACTACTTAAACAATTATGTTGCGTCCGTTATTATTCTTTGTATTATGCTATCCATAGTTAACCGTCTAATACGGCTTTGCACCGGCAAGCGGTAGTCCCAGATATATATTTATCGGCGGGTAAGGAATCCTGCCAGGATCCCTCGACGGAAGAACTATATGAAATTCCTATAGTACGGAATGGACGGTGGTAGGAATGAAGTTAAATCAGAGGTAGGATCTAAGTACTAACTACAGGCGCTGTCAAAGGCCATCCGACCAGTAGGCTAAATCCTCGGCCGCCAGAGATGCCACGCTCGGATACGCCCAGGCCATGGGGTCAACGGATCCGACCTCCTTTGCGGATTGCAAATAGCGGTGGAACTTTGTTGAAACCTTGGGCGACTCCTTGATCAACGAATGCACCTCTTGAAGCCGGTACCCAGGGTCACACAGATGCCAAGTGACATAACCCTGGCAAAAAGTGCGCACTGTGCGCAAGATTCTGGGGTGCTTGTCACGAAAAACGCCCAGGAGCTGCTCCGAGCTCACAATCGTGTCATTGGTCAACCTCTTGAGGACTTCCTCCAGGGTAACCTCATTTTGCCGAGCATAGTTGTTGACCAAACTCGTCTGGTCACGCGGCTCATCGAACTCCCTATAGAAGGACAGCAGGTCATTCACAACGGTAATCCAGCTTTCTATCTGCGCAATAGCGGCTGTGATTTCTGCAAATAGCTCGTTCTCGTCGAATTGTTCCTTAGGGAAGATGGAACACCCAACGCATTGCCCCAGTGCGTTCATTTGTCGCAGAAATATTGGGCTGTTCAAGGACTCCGGGAACCCCATAAAGTCGTGTTGTTCAACCCAACAGCCTTGAAAGACTTTGCAAGCCACAGTTAATATCATGTACAGGAGGGAACGAGGATGTATACGCACAGTCTGTTGTTGAGCGAATTATATTCAGCCCGCAGTAGGGACCGTAGTGCCGAAGAACCTGGGGGAAGTGGGTATTCACCATTTGCCACCACGGGTGCTCTTGAGGCAGACCGGCCAATATGGTGTTGTAAAAAGACTTCATGCTCTCTGTGGGGTCGTCGTCATGGCTGTCGTCAAGAATGAGCATATATGTGTAGTGAATGCTCAGGTCGACCATGACCTTTTCCGAGGCTGTCGCCCAACTATAAACAACCATAGTGACGGTGGCTTGGACCAAGGCTTGCAGATTGCTCGGGCCCACTTTGATGTGCTTCTGCCTGTCGTAATTAGCAAAATGCTTGGCCGTCTTCGTATACACATGGTGGAGCTTGGCAAGGCGCTGTTCGGGCACATAATTGGTGTCGTTATATTGGATCGTGTCCAAAAATCGAACGACACAGTTGATATAATAGTCAGTAGGGAAGCCTTGAGTCGTCATGGTTACTGCGTCTTGAGAGGCAGAGCTTGCTGCGGATGACATGATTCCTTCAGTAGATGTGGGCGAGGTTATGGGAGCCACGGAGGTAACACTCGGACAGACCTAAATAATAACTATTTTGAATGAGCCTATTTGCTGTGTAGCATCATCACCTCAGTTGTACTAGTATCATCACCTTATTTTGCCACCAAAGAATGGTAACGAGCTTGAGATGTAAGATAATGTATTTATTTCCTAATTGAGCTTGCGATCCTCTCCCAACGCGATAGTGACCCAATATGTGGGATATATATACACGGTTATGGCTAGCAAAATCCTAAATTATGTTAAAGTAGAAAGGCAAATTATGCCATCCATTAAGGTGTTATAGGCACGGCGAGCCGCTTTGGATTACGGCCTGTACCTCTTCCACAATATAATTCAAGTGGATTAGGGAATAATTGCTAAAAGGAAGCGTATTCCAGATAAGCGGGTATTGTATTACTAGTACTGAATAGTTGGTCGATCTAGAATGATCTACCGCTTTCGACTTCTATGATGGGAGGACGGCAAATATACTGTGCCTCCAGGTACTCTGGACCTATTGGCTATTACTTAGGTATTGCCGGTAGAAAATTACCTATCTACTCATCACCCGCCTTTATGCTTGAGGACCCGACTGCCGGGGCACTAGGGCTCCGGGGGGTGAACGCTACCGACGCATGTAGGTAGTTACATATTTCTACCATTGACCCTTGAATAACCTTGGATATCGTGTTAAAGGGGTTATAGAAATTTGTGGAAAGGCCTAGTAGCAACATTAAATTCTAAGAGCAGAACCAAGAGACTGCTTGTAGAGAGCTATATTGACCCATACTGTTCGATATCAGGTGTTTAATTATCGGAGTTTGATTTGGTAGCATTATGCTGTCTTTAGCAATAGGACTATATCTACTCATTTGCTTGATCACCTAACTCCGTGCAGTCCGACTGCTGCCTGAATATACCCAATCTAGTCTCTCCTAATCCCCTTCGCTTGTCTCTTCTGTCCGGAAATTTGTTCAGATCATTGAACATTCGTCATGCTCCTTCCCATGCATCCTCGGAAGTATTAGGTCATTTACTGCGCAAAGACCGATACCTCCGGATACTGTGAAATGACCTCCTGAATGGGGGTAGGTGAAGTTTGACGAAGCCCAAACCCCAAAAAGGCAACGACGGTTCGGTGAACAATTTCAAATGCCTTGGACCCATCCAAAGTTCCAACCCTGTTCTGCATGGCTGGGACCTTTTCAACAGGCACACCCAAGAGGTTCATCAGGTATGGCAAGTCGGAGAATGTGTAATGTTGAGCCTTGGCCAGTTCCAGCTCTAATTTCCATCCCCGCAGATTCGACCAAAACTCTTTCCACGTCGGGTCTGTCGTCTGGGTTTTATTTTCATGTCCGAAGAGGAGGAATGGACCACGAAGCCCTTTTTGAACCACTGGTCCAAACATTGACCCGTCCAGGTTCGCTCCGGCGACAATCCGATGGTCCAAATGCATGGCTTCAGCGGTGGCCGCACCCCCAACTGAGTGACCGTACATCGCAACTTGCCCAGTTCTCAACCGTGCGACACCTGTTCCAGGGAGTAGAGCTGCTACGCCAGCCTTGGTGCTCAGCTGATCTAGCACGAAGGATACATCTTGCGCTCGGGTTTCGACATCCAGTGGGACCTGTGCGTCACTGATATTTGCTGCAGTTACGATGCTCCCGTCCGGAAACTCCAGGAACTCAGAATCGTAGGGATGGTCGATAGACACCACGATATACCCGGCGCTGGCCACAGCCTGTGCAATGGCATTGTAGAACAGCCGCGTCGTGCCGAGAGCAGGCGAGAAGACCACAACTGGAAGGTGGAGGTGATGGCCTTTCGGCGGGTCTGGGCAAACCTGGAAAGAGATGGATTGAAGCGACCCGTTGGGAAGTCCGGCTGCGCCGTATATGTCGGAGTAGTACGCGGCAGTTGCGGGGGGTAGGTAATCTATCTTCTTGAGATCGACCTTGCAGTGGGTGGGGGCAAAGATTGAAGTCATCACTGCACGCGTTCCGTTATGGGGATCAAACGGATCGAGTCTGGTCTTTTCGACCATTTTTGCCGTGTTGTAAAACACATCGTATTGTCCGGGTGGGTTAGGGATCACCACTGCAGATACAGACATGGCCACAATGGGCAGCAGAGTAAGAATTTGGACCATCATCAGTCACGAAAAGACGCAGTTGAAGATGAAAGAGGGATATAAATAAAGTCTTCTGAATCTTGCTGAAGTAGATGATGGGATTCCAACAATAGTGGGAGGACCACCCTAACCTTTATACAGTTGAAGTAGTAGACCGGCATTCTGCCTGCTTGCAAATCCCTGGTAGCAATTTTGGCAATACCAAAGTCAATTAATTGCCCGAATAGGAATCTATAGAGCGTTGAGTTGATCCGATGTACATTAGTCACCCGAAATAATTAGGTAATCTTGGAACCTTCCAAAGTGGGGACCAAAATGGGTCCTTGTCTCGCTACATTACTTCCTAATTAGGTTAGCGCCATCGGGCACATCGCAGCCTGCTAGCGGACCAGGTAGGTCTCGCTCTAATATATCCATTTTCATCGTAGTGCTCGTCAGGGATACGCCTCATTTATGTGTTTGTTAGACATTTTCTCGAGATCATGTCCGCATCAACAACGTTACAGAGGAGAATGGTCGGCCCCCTCGACAAGCGAAGGCGGATGACGCGTTGCCTCGGCTGCGCCAAACGACGCATCAAGGTCTGCGACCTGAAACTCCAATTCCATGGGGTCAATGCAGCTGATTCTTAGTAGTGTGAAGGTGGATTTCCCTGTGTTCATTGCGTTCGACAAAACGCGACATGCGTTGCCCAGCAGCATTCCGGGCATGGTATGACTAAGTTTGTGAACAAAAGCCAGCAAGATGATTTTTGTGCACGCCATCAAAGCTCTAATCAGAATGGGATTTCTATTCCAACTGGGCAAACCCCCGGGCCTCACCCACTCGATTTCATCCGGAAAGATGATGGTACCCGCCTTCTCGATTATTTTGCTTCTTTTATTCAGCACAACATGTTCACGATGAGCTTCGCAGCAATAGTTTCGGACCTACTTCCCTTAATTCCAACATCGCCAGTTCTGTACCATGCAGTGATAGCTGTTGGTACTTTGGATGCGAACCGACATACCGGTGGACGCGCATTACAGGGGGAAATCCCCCTATGTCGATTCCATGACCTCTTACCATAAGTCAATGGGTATTCTGCGGTCGTCTCTGGGAAATAGAGATGTGATGCAAAAGGACGACATCCTCTGGGCTACATTTTTCCTGGGGCTGTTTGAGGTATTGTTCTTACCAGGAAGGGCATCCTCTAGCGGATGCATTAAATACATGTTTGACTGACACCAATATATCCATCTAGTTGCTCTCAGACGAATCCGGTGAAGGATGGGTTAAGCATATGCTCTATGGAACATCAAAAATGCTCCAGCTTGCAGGACCAACCGATTGCATGTCATCGGCCCGAAGGATATTCTACGACCTGTTTCGTGTCCTAGAAGCCAGCCGAGCATTAATCTATAATGAAGAAACTATCCTTTCTCAGGAATGCTGGCTTCGACTCCAAAAGTCCTTGTCGAGCAGTGCCACTCGATGGGACGCCATGGAAGAAATTATAACCCTCATGATTGAGACATCCGCCTTCAGCCTACGGTAAGTCCGCACTGATGAATGAGCGACTTGTTCTATTTTACTGATCCGACGGATAGAGCCGCTGCTATAATTAAGATGATTCCCGAAGCAGAACGGTTCACGGATCCATCAGTTGCTCTGATTGCAGCTGCAGGACTCGATGTCCAAGAAACTATCTATAACTGGCACACGAAAGCGTTGCTGCAGCTGGTCCAGGACGGTCCCAATCCATATTCGAACCTAGCTTTGCTGTATTATCACGCTCTGCTAATTTTTCTCTCTGGAAACTATGATTATTTCCCATACTGGGACAATATCGCAGCCCCGGTATTATCTCATGCTGAAATTTCTGAACACCTGACTACGATGGTGTATCTCTCGGGCGAGGTGTTGTACAATTCCAAGATTCCGGGGGTGATGCTGCTTTTCCCATTGAGCGTTGCAGGGGCTCGGGCCCGGAAAGCTGATCAAAGATCAGAAATACAGAATCTGCTCAGCCAGATCTTCTGTAAAGGGTTCGTGGTTGCCAACAGGATACGGGATAATTTGCTAAAACGGTGGAGCGACAGGGACCGGGAAGAGACAATGAATCTGCCCACATGAAATAATCACTATGCCTCAATCTCCCGGCACTGGGCAGTGAATGATCTATGTTTTATTTAATGAAAGTACTGCATTAAGCATCGAACAGAACCAACCCCAGTCGTGGGAATGAGCGTCCAGTTACATTCAGTCTGACTCATGCTCGAAATGCTGCCGACCTAGCTCTTCTGTCTCCATAGTAAATTCCTTCACGAACAGAGAACTCAAAAATCCCAAGGCTCCAAATGCTGCCAGTTCATACCATATTGCCTGCATGGCATCCTTGTATGCATTCCGAATGAGGTCCCGCAGAGCAGGGGAGATTTCGGCTGTCCGTAAATATGGGATAAAGCTCACAGCCTCACTGGGGTCTTTCAACAATGCCAAAGAAGCAGGCAATCCGATGCCTTCAATTCTGTTGGCGAAGACAGAGCTGAATGTAGTGGCCCCAACCGCAAGACCAATGAGTGCACCAAATAGCCTGAAAGCAACCATTATTCCCATAGCGAGGCCCTGGTCATCGGATGCGGCGCTAGCTTGCATTGGGATTGGAGGGACACTGAATATTGTGCCGATGCCAATCCCCGCAATCACCTGGACACCAGCAGTCATAGCTGTTGAGGATGATTGGTCCCATACTGAGAAGGTACCACAGCCAATAGCGAGAAATACCCATCCAGTCCAAATCTCCCACAAGTATTTGCGGAAGAAATCAACAGCGAAGGCGGCAATTCCTGTAAAAACAAAGACCACACAGCAGAATGGCAGGATCGAGATGGAAGATTTGAGTGGTGTCTCGAGATAGACAGCTTGGAAAAACAGTGGAAGATATTGCAAAAGAGTATACAGCACAAAGCCATGGATGAAGCTTCCAAGCAGAGTCATTTGAGCCGTTCTCGGGCCGAATATACGGTAGGGGAACACAGCGTCGATCTGATAACCCTCGTAAAATGCGAATCCCAATAAGATCAAAACACCAATGATCAGTGGGACTATGGTTCTCCACGAGCCCCAAGGATACATATTCCCTGCCCAACTAAGAGGCAGTGCGAGGAGAACACAACCCGCCATAAAGAGTAGCATTCCAAGCCAGTCGATACGGCCAATCTGGGAGCGGAGGGACTGGTCAATGGGTTTCAGACGCATAAAAAGGATAGCCAAAAAGAGGGCAACGCCGATGATAGGCAGATTAATCCACCCAATCCATCGCCACGTAACATACTGACTGAAGACTGCACCGAGTATAGGACCCGCAATGCACCCTGCAGCCATCGGAAGTGATAGTAAACCGATATACACAGCCCTTTCTTGCAGAGTGGTGATATCGGCCACAATTACCTCACTTAGGACGTCCAGTCCGCCTCCTCCCTAGTCCTTGTAGCACACGCCCTACAATAAGAACTGCCATGCTATGCGCGACTGCAAAGACGATTGATCCAATACCGAAGAGTGTAAAAGCCGCGTAAAGAGGGATCTTACGGCCAAAGATGTCCGAGAAGTTGGTATAAATAGGCTGAATAACCACCACAGCTACTGTAAAGGAGATGTTGGCCCAAAACGCGGTCAAAGTCGTCCCCGAAAGGTCATCAGTGATAGCCTGTTGAGAGGAGGATGGTACGTGAGCCGAATGGTCGTTTCAAACAATGGATCGTGTATAGAGTTACCGGGATTGCGACAGCCAACGTGGTGGCATCCAAGGATACCAAGAAGACCATCAATAGCAGAGCTATAAATGCGAGAAAGAATGACAGAGGTTTTCTCTTTCGGCCCTGCTGTCCTGACTCAGGATCGTCTGGTGGTGACGCATTCGATACGTCTCTTTTCTCTGTATAGTCGCATTCGGATTGACAATGGGACTCAGATCGAGTTTTGAGATCTCCTAAAGATGACTGGTCGGAGCATTCTTGTGTGGTCGGTGGTGCGGTTTCTATCGGTAAAGACATTCCTTGAGGATCTTGGAATAACCGGCAGGTTGATACTCGAATTCCTCCACCGGGGAAGAAAGACAGCTACAAATACGCCCATAGCTTGCTCTCTACCTAGCTGGGGCCGATCGAAATGATTCGTAATGAGGTAGATTTGTAATCGACAATCGTTCGAAGTGGTATCATGTTGTTGCATTCAAGAGTTTGAGTGATAATATTAGGGGAAATGGTGCGATATAATCCTTGTCGTCGGGCTTTATCTTGGTGCCGGACGAAAATAAAGAAATAAAGATTTAAGCGGGTCGGCTAAATGTGGACTTGCCGCTTGTGGAGGTTAACGAAACCTCAAATCTCAACGAAGTCAGGAGATCGATCAAATCCGCCCATGATTTTCACTCCGTTCGCTCTTTCTTTTCTCTTTTTCAGCGCGATAGATGCGTTGGATGGGCAATCGAGCCGGCACTCGTAATGCGGCCCCCAACTCCTTTGCTGAACATGGGGGCTTTTTCTGACGAACCTCCGACTATCACGGACGCGTCATTGATTAGTTCGAACATTCAATGAACATCGTCCAATTATAACACCTCCGTGCGTTTGGTCATTGCATACAATATATGGAGGAATATGTTTTCCGTCCCGTGGAGAGTCTGGGGGCTGAGCCCGTGATGAGTAATACGACAGAGCCCTAGAGCGCTGGACTTGGCCCCGATAATTTTCTAGCGGGTTCACCGAGCAAATACTGGGTGATTGTGTTACCTACTTTTATAGCTATATCATCTTTCGATGGCTAACTTCAATACATTGAACACCAAATATACACAATTGTTTACGAACTGAGTCTTAATTACTATCTCAGTAAGCCTTCCAAAGTGGGGATTTATATATCTTTTGCAGGTTCGTCTATGCAGCGAAATTTCAAATTTACGTGGCGTGCCGGACGTGAAACATGTGATAGTGATAGATTGAAAGGAATCCCAAGTCGCGCACGTACAGACACCAGAGGCAGTTGACCTCCGCGAGATCGGCCTAAAGATTTTAAACGTGTTATCCATGAATGATGAATGAGGTAAACAATAAAAAGTTTGTATTTCGACACTGAATAGTTGTTGTTGAAACAGAAGATCCAAGTCTAATAAAAAATGTACATATATATCTATGTATGCACAGGGTAGAAAATATAGAAGAAAAGCCCAAGCTCCGTCTATCACCCCGTCTATCACCCCGTCTATCACCCCGTCTATTAACCCCGTCTATCTCCCAGTCTATCCCCCCGTCTATTGCAATTTCAAGAAAAGTTTCCCAACAAAGATACACCACTAGGGTAGATCAGAAGGAAAGTAGAAACTATGACAATCCGATCCGTACCGGTTCTGCCGTATATGTGTACTCGGTAGGTACGCCATGATGCACAAGAGGCATCAAGTAGCGAGAGAGGATCAGCTCGAAGCAGCGTGATAGTCGGCAAGGACAGCCTCCGAAATCTTCTCAGCCATACCGTAAAAGACGGTCATAACATGAGATGAAACTTGAGTTGGGGGAATTGAACCGTCAACGACACGCAGACCTTCAACGTCATAGACACGAGCAGCAGCGTCCACGACACCGCCAAGTTCCTTCGACATCATGGAACACGTGCCGACTCCATGGTAGTTGGGACGGAAATTCTGCTTGACATAGTCCACCCATTGGTCGAGATTTGCGTCGTACGCTAGGTTGTTTCCGGGAACGGTCTCGCTGTTGAAATACTTCGTCATTTCACCTTTGTTGGAAATCTCACGAGCCAACTTCGAGGCTGCTGCCTGACCAAGGAGATCGAGCTCATTCAAGAAGTATTGAGGGTCGTATGCAAAGCGACGAAGATAGGGGTCACTGTCCAGGATATGGACATAGCCACGGGTGAAAGGAATGAGATCCCACAGGTCAAGGCTCAGTTTTCCAGCGGTGTCAATGAAGATCTCAGCGTAAGAGACATCTGAGTTGACAAGCCAGTCGCGGTAATTTTCATATTGGATCAGGAGCGCGGTTTCGTTGTGGAAGCCGCCCCGGGAGACAGCATCTTTCGCCCACTGTTCAAGCTTAGTGTTTAGGAGCTCGTGAGCACGAGGTGCCTGATCCCCGAAGGTTTCGTTGAAGGTGGCAAAGTACGCAGCCTGGCCCTGGCCTGCACCAATTGGGTTGATGGTCGAGCGGACAGTGGTGGTAGTTTGATCTTGGAGATTGAGACCAACGGGCAGCTCAACAAGCTGTTTAACCCCGACCTTGTCGAGAACAGTCTTCAAGCCAACGCCAGAATGCTCAAGGATCTGGGGAGACACGGTTGATCCGGCAGCCAAAAGCACCTCATGTTTAGCGTGGACGTCAAAGTTGACCTTGTTATGTGTGCCGAAGTTGACTCCAACGGCTTTAGGAGTGGAGGTGGTGGTATCGAACAAAACCCGTCCGACCATTTGACCAGTCAAAACCTTCAGGTTTTTGCGTTTGTAGTTTGGCAGAAGCCACTCGCGAGCGGCGTCGGACCGAGTCTGATCTTCATGCACATCGTTGGGGAACATCGATATACCGTGAGGAACACCACAGCTGAAATCCTTCTGAGCGGGAACACCGGATTTCTTAGCAGTCTCCATGAGACTTTTGATCATGGGCGAATAGCTCTCTCCGGTGTCTCGGGGGCCGACTTGGACGGTACCATTGACGCCATGGCAGGCAGGATCAAAGTAATGTCCAGCAGCAATCTGAGCAGCGTTCGGTGGACGGGAGGCCTCGACCTTGTTCATGTACGGGAGCAGATTATCCCAGTTCCACCCTTCCATTCCAAACACCTTCTCCCAGGAGTTAATCTGCGCCTTGTGTGGACGTGTCCAGGAACCCCCATTCACCAATGTCGAGCCTCCCAGTCCTTTGCCGGAGCGAACAATCTCAGTGCGGTTGTGAATAGCAAGCGGAACCGTTTCGAAGGCTTGGTCGACGGATGTGGTGAAGATATCACCATAGTGGTTGAGATTTTCAATGATGGGGCCGATGTTCGATTCGTAGAAGCCACTTTCGATTACGAGAACGTTGATGTCGGGGTTCTCGGTAAGACGCGCTGCGACGGTCAGGCCAGTTAAACCTCCACCGGCAATGACATAGTCGAAAGTTTCGCCGGCCACCTTTCTTGGGTCGGTGAGTAGGCTCGACTGGAGATCGAATTCCTGCAGTGGAAGGGCCGTAGCCACGACAACGAGGCCAAGGCCGGACAGGACGCCGAGTAACTTCATCTCAAAAGGCGTCTTTGGCGATTGAAAGACGAAGCCGAAAAGCAACGAAAAGGATGGATAGGAGAATTATCAAATGGTATGAATGGAAGGTCTAGGACATGGGATTGGAACATATTTATATTTTCATCCGGTCTATAACAGCAATGAAGGCTTGTTCCTAAGTATAGTATAGTATATACATGGCCAAATCCATCGACCCGCATGTATCTCAGGAGGACCTCGTGGAGACGACATGCTAGTACTATTGGCCATTACTGATACAACTTTGGAGGTTTACATTTACGAAATAAGGACCGGTCGATAACAGCAATGAAGCTTTGTTCCCAAGTACAGCATAGTATAGACATGGCCAAGTCCATCGACCCACATGTACCTGAGGAGGACCTCGTGCAGACAACATGCTAGTCCCATTGGCCATGATTGATACAACTTTGGAAGCTTACATTTGCGAGATAAGGTTCTTGGCGCCCAGAAAGGCACTAGGATACATGGAGTTTACCAAGAGAACCTTAACGCACTCTGAAGGATTGACTCTGTTGATCATCTCGGTGAATATTTACATCCAAGGACGGAAATTCAATCGTTCCGTTGGCCTTCCTGTATCGGTCTCGGACATGATATCGGATTCCGGATGTATGGCCTGGAGCACGGAAATATACGATCGGCTTACCGATATTGTCTCGGTATGCCGATACGCAATCTTGCCAAGGCTGCCAACACCGAAGGTTACGCATTGATGTGTACCTTGAGGGTAAGGCATACTGTCAGCCGGGGCAGTGCAGCCAATCTTGTTCTTGAACCTTGAAATTGTGGATGCCAATATTGGCACTCCACTGTTTATCGGCCCAACTAGCTAGCTTCCGTGATCCTCGTGTTCCTGCAGACATCCGGTCCGAGCAAACCTTGCCCCTAACGACCTTCCGGTCAACAACTTGCAGATCATCATTTAGCTCCACACTGCCGAAGGTTAACGGGAACTAGTTCTAGAATTTACTTGCTTTGAAATGACGTTCAGCCAGCCAAGCATCCTTCATCCTGCACGACTGAAAGTTGCCAAGAACCAGCTCTAGATTTCGCCTGCTTTGCAATCGCCCCCAGTCAGCAAAGGATCTTTGATCCTGCACCGCCGACGGTCAGCAGCAAACAGTTCTAGACTTGGCTTGCTTTGCAATGACCCCCAGTCAGCAAAGGATTTTTGATCCCCACACCGCTGACGGCTGACAGGGAACAGGTCCAGATTTCGCTTGCTTTGAAATGGATCTCGATCGGCGAAGTACCACTGATCCTGATGGAACACTTGAAACAGACAACGTAGATCAGTCTTGCTGACAGGATCTTGCCGACGGAAGTCCAAGGCCAGCTAAGAAATCTTAGCCGAGGTGGCTTTAGTACTAATTTTAAAATAGTACCTATACGAGGTTCAAGCTGCATATGTACTAGCTTACATTTGTTTCACACGTACTTATGTCCTCGACGCACCTCGACTTTTCTTTTTCTTACCGCTTTATTATCTATACCCTGCATGATGCGCCCTATTCTTCTATCTACAATTTTGTTTGGCGCCGCCTCTACGGCTTCCAAGCTATATGCGGCGTCTTACTCAGGCACCGTGACTACTCTGTCACCACAGAGGGCGAACGGAGGTTATGAGCTGTCGATCGTTGCCCAGACGAAAGACTGTGGGACCAGTCCATCGTGGTTGACGTTGGATAAGGACCACGACTTGATGCTGTGCCTCAATGAAGGATTGGCGACTCCAAACGGTAGCCTTACTTCCTTCAGAGTCAATTCTGATGGGTCTCTGACTACGCTGGATGTCCTTGAAACCGTTTCCGGTCCAGTTATGTCAGCTCTTTATACCATTCCTAGCCAACCTGGACGCCGTTTCGTTGCGGTCGCACACTAGTAAGTACCACCTGAGGAGCATCGTGAATCCATTGTTCAAAGTCATGCTGATGTATCTGTATCCTTTAGCTCAGGCTCCGCTGTCACTGCCTACACACTTGACTCAACTTCGGGTACTTTAAACCAAACTCAAACCTTCACCTATGAGCTTGCTGCCCCTGGTCCAGTACCCGACCGACAAGATGCCCCTCACCCACATGGAGCCATCGTTGATCCCACGGGTCGCTTTGTTCTAGTCACCGACTTGGGCATGGACCAAATCCACATCTTCAAGATTTGTCCCTCAAGCGGCCGTCTAGAACCCCAGGAACCTTTCCTGGTAAAGCCCGGGTCGGGGCCACGACACGCTGTGTTTTGGACACCCAAGACCAACGTTGCCTCTCCCAATGACACATACTTGTATCTTGTCTCGGAATTAGGGAATAGCTTAACCGCATTCAAAGTTAACTATACTCGCAATGGCCTAACCTTTGTTAAGGTTCAGGAGGAGAGTACTTATGGTGGGGAGGCTAGCCCAAGTGGCTCCAAGGCCTCAGGGATTCACATTTCGGTATGTCCAATCTCACTCCATCATCTTCAACGCGGATAGAAAGAGCGCCATTTTATCTAACAACACTCAATCTCCAGCCTGAAAATGACCGTATTGTGGTATCCAACCGTGGTGATGCTACCTTTGGCACGGACGGTGACTCTTTCGCCGTCTTCACTGCCATCACTGGCCGCGGAAACCATGCGCAGGATTTCTCATTCGTCGGCTTGTTTCCAGCTTACGGTTCGTTCCCTCGTGAATTTGATATCAATGGCCAGGATGGATTGGTCTCAGTGGCATTGCAAAACAGCCATGAAGTGGCTTTGGTTCAGTGGGATGAACAGACTAGGAGCCCAGGAAAGCTTCTCGCCAAAAAGACTTTGGATGGGGAGATTCCTGCTGCGATCTGGGGACCTTAAGTACAATCAATCGAGAAACGGTCCGTTAGAATGTTGTCGGTTCTAGGAAACAACACCTGTTCGTTTGTTTTTCTTCTTTAGAAATTGAAGCAAGATCCAATGCAGATCTCGAGAATACAAATTTCCCAATGAATAAAACGGCAAGAGGATGTGCTATGATCTGCCTATTTTAGAGTTAAATTAAACGGCTTGTGCTTCCGGAAGATCATGCCAGATTTGTCTTGGGGACCACCTTTGATAAGAAGTTGGCCGGCAGCGGATCGAATGGTATATCAGCACCAACCAAGGACTGTTTGCGGCAGATCCATGGATGTTCGAGGATTGGGATCCTGAATTTCACATAACAGTCTTGGCGGAAAAAACAATAGAAAGGCCCGAAAACAAGGAATATTGAGAATAGATACTGGAAGGAAGAATATTTGCTAGGTGGGGGTTGTTAATGAATACCCCTTTGGGCCACCAGCTCGGGGATACTCAGAAAATACCTCGGGGATACCCTCATTTTCGCTCATATAACCAGCTAATTCCGAGTATCTCTCAGGTCTCGGAGCTAAGGGATACTCCCGTCGGATTTAGGCGATGACATCAGCAATTTCTTTTGCCCACAACACCAGGTACGGATACGGAGTACGTGTTGGTAGGCTTGGCCCGGTTATCCCGGAACTTACAAGGTTTGTTTCGAGTATCCCCGACCTGGAACCCGTACCCCATCCTTGATGGCCTTCCAATTTCGGTCGAATTGGCCAGGTAATCTTTTTGTGTTTGCTCTGTTTGTTCCTCCTTTGCTCATATTGGTGAGTTTGCATGATTTGCTCTCTCCATCAGTATTCTGGACTGCTCAGAGACCTGGCACGCAACACCGAATGCCACCGAATGCGACTTTTAATTTCAGTCGCCATAATAGAGTCATGCAGGTGTTCCATCTTCTGAAAGCTTGAGAGAGAGAGAGAGAGACAGACATATATTTGATTCACATTGTCACTCTCTACTCCGATTTCGCCGTTGACAAGGTTCTTCAGACTAGCATATGTATTCTTCCAGCCAATGCACTGAAGACTGCCAATGCTTTCGCTTTTTATCGGACTTATCGTTCGATACACTGGGCTTAGGCTTGTATCGAGCGAAGGCTTTGACCAAAAAAATTTAAGAAAGGAAAAAGGAACTAAGAAAAGTGTGCTTCGGCTGTGTTAGTGGTTAAATTCGACTAGATAGACATCGCCATCCCATTGCTGAATATTCTCATGTGATATGGCCTGCCTATCTAAAAGGATTGTGTTTGGGGTGGGCATGCTCGTACGGTGCAGTAGCCGTGCTAAACAATGTTTGTAAACTGAGAAGGTGCTTTTCTGAAAGTTATGAGAAGGGAGAGACAAACCGCTCCAGCCTCAAAGGCCGTCAAATAATCCCCAGCATTCACACAGTGTGCGAGGAAAGTAGAAGAATTCGGGAGGTCGACTTAAATGAAACTGCACACTTTTATGCTAGCCGGCTGGTACACAGTGCTGCATGCTCGGTGATGAGTTTCTTGGGCTTTCCAGAGAACTTTTAGAAGTAACTTCCCGACAACACGAAGACCCCTAGTGTGTGGAAGGAAGGAGTTGATCGGGACCAACTATGCCAATGGGTACGGAGTACACTAATATATATTTGTGCTTCAAACATGAGCTATAAAATGGTATTGCCGATATTGGAATGGTTAATGGTTTTTCTCCGCATTTCTGCACTCGTGATTTGTCGATAAATGAGTATAAAGTAGCTCAATGTGGAAGGAGAGTAACACGATATTACCCCTGAGTGTTAGAGAAGAGGTCTGGGCTCATGAAGCATGAGATGGATAATTGAGGGGTCTGTCGAAGCGGAGGGGAAAGACTAATTGGGCAAATTACCCGGGATATTAGCTTTGACTAGGTCGAATTGCGATGTTATTGGTTGAAGCAGCTTGCCCTGGCCCCCATTTTCAGGGTAGTTCGGCATATCAACCTATAGGATATTTCTCTTGGTCATTGGTAGGGTCCTCTACTCCGTAGGGCTGACAGGAGATCCCCATCTCCCCAGAAAAACCTATTATTTTTCTTTTAGGAATACCGTGAGCATCCTAGTTGTTGCTACCTTGAATCAAAAGTTGGTCCCGTTCTCATTCCTTGACTCTCTAAGAACACCTTCACGCCCACTCTTCTCAACATCACGCCTCAAAATGACGTTCCTCAAATCCCTCCTACTAGCGACAATGCTATCCATCGCCTCGAACGCTGCAGAAACCGAGTGCCCACTAGGCTGGCTCCCAAACACTTTCCACGGGACCAGGTGCTGCGCCGGCGACATGGTTATCGACGAACAAGGCGCCTACTGCTGCGTTAACGACATGAGAGCTTACAAAGAGTTACTCACCAACACAGCACTGCGATATGCTACCCCCACGACGACCGAGGAGACCAACTGGTCTACGGTGGATAACTCTTGCGTCGCAGAGGTCCGCTTCACGGCGACCGACTACTCGGCCCAGGTTTCGGCGGCGTCGAGCAAGGCTGAGGCTACTCCCAGAAGCGATTCAACGGGCAAGGTCACCTCCACCAGTACGACTTCTGGAGCTAGCTCTGGTACCGGCGCGCAGACTTCCACTTCGACTCCGACTCCGACCTCGAGTGTGACTCCGACTTCGAATGCGGCTATGCCGCTTCCTACAGCTGATGTGCTTGGTGGTGCGGCGTTTGCTGCCGCTCTTTTCATGCTGTGATTGAAATGATCTTTTAATTTTGGCCCCCATTTTGCCTCCGGGTTCGGAAGATGGCGGAGACTTGGCATATCCATAGTTAACCATACACCTTCGAAATTAATGTAGTAACTGGTATACACCGAATTTTGTCGAATTATTAAGCCGTACGTTTGATCCATGGCCATGCAAACCCTTTGGAGAATTACCAGAGATATCCAAAAATGAAAAAATAAAAAATAAAAAGGAGAGGGTGCGCAATGTTACCTCGTGCCCTGCTGTAGCGGCTGGTACATCGAGGGCTTGGCAGGGGTCCACTGAGATGACCGAGGGCCAACCGCAGGGTCTTAGACTCATAAATAGCACAAAGCTAGCACGTACGCAGGTATCGTGAGCATTGGCCTCTTATGGGGGCCATTTCAACCTTGCCCCGGGGGCCAAACCTGCAAGGTCCACTTTTGGACTTCATTTCGGTTCCCTCTCCCTAACCATTCAAGTAGTGAGCCATCCTAAAACAATAGAACGGCACCCATGGATTATATACAGCTGCTTGCTCCTAGACGACGATATGCTCTTTTGATCCTGGAGTCCCTCCGACCTTTGTCATCTGACTGAACTGCTGTGTGGTGCCTAGTAAGACTGGGGATTGGGTGGATACCTAACCGTTCGGCCACTTCTCATTTATTAGACGTGCCAAATCTCGCTATCCTCATCTCTACTATATCGTTTATATATGGATCGTTAAAGATGTCACAGTTTGAAAGCCTTTATCCCAGCCACATTTTCAATGTATGATGGGAATCTTAAACGTACATGACTTGTATGATGAATCACGCAAGTTTGCCTTTCGGGTTTTTGGTATCAATACAAAAGGCCCACGGGGCTTGCCATTCGATCCGACAAAGACCAGGGGTAAAGGAGCGAGGATTGAGTCATAGGGATGACAAACGCGAGAAATAAAGCGCCGGCGGAAGAGGGAGATTTAGTTGTCATTGTCGTTCTCCTCTGCCTTCTTGCTCTCTTCCCAATCTTCTACCTCCTCACCGGATTCAGTTCCGGTGTAGAAGGGGTCTTCTCCCTCCATAATCAGGGATAATAAATGCTTATCTTCATAGATGTGAACACCAGGAGTCTTGAAAATCCTCAGAATATCAGAATTTCGTTCCTCAGCCCCTTACCATGGTGTGAATGGTCTTGTGACCTACCCCTCCAGATGTTTCTCGCCAACCTGTTTTGCCTCCTCAATGTCGTTTAGTTGCTTGAGCCAGTACAAGCCACGCGTGGGCAGCGGGCAACACGTGCCTAAGCTCGATTGAACCTATGCTCCGGTGTGAGTCTTCTTCATCCTTATCCTAGGAGGGAAGAATCCATTGTCCCTGCTCAAAAGCAGAGCGGAAGATGCCAAGGGTAACCTGGCACATGCTGTCTTTACAGAGAAGGGTGGATGCCACCTTGGCCAAGTAAGAGGCGAAGGTCAGGCGCTGGGATCCTGACATTGGTCCACAGCTGTTGATCAAGAAGGGTCATATCGGTGGCCAAGACCGGTAGGTCATTCCACACTGTGCGTTCGGTCTCCTGCGATATCGATATCGTAATTTCCCTTCGCAGGTTTGGTCAAAGGGGCCTTGCCCCGGATCCGGGGGGTATCGAGGACCAGACGATCGTGCTCGGCAGTTTCATGCGACGTATGTAGGCTGAGTTGGAAGCACATATACCATATCTCACGAAAGTATCCTTCGAGGAAATCAACCCCGTGTCCACAATTACAGTATCTGTCACTGACGATTCAGGTTCGATTGTACCAGGCTGCTCCTCGGTCCTCCTGGAATTCACCGCGAGCGAGGCTTTGGTGGGTACCCTGGCGATCGTGCGAGACGCTGTCTAACTAGCCCATGTGGGGGAATCCTTTCGGCGAGAGGCTCAGCAGGGAGTCACGGAGGTGATGCATCTTGAAACGGTAGTGGTGTTATTGGATGGATTGGCGAGGGTGTGGTGATGAGGATCAGAGGGGGAGTAAGGTGAGATTGGTACCTGTGTGACAGAACCCCACGGGGGTTTGAATGGTAGAATGTGGGGGAAGTTCGGGGGGCGCCGCTGAGTATAATTTCCACGGCCCCCTTCTAGGTCCAGGGACGGACGGATCAACACCAGACTTTTCAATCAACTTTTCAATACTACACCAACTCGCACAAAAGGTCCTAAACCTCGTGTTCAGCCATGAAGTCCAGCAAAGCAGCGAAGTATTGCGAGTCTGAAAATGTCGATAACCTGGATATCATCCGCATCGCTTCATGCCATCAGCGTGAATTCGATATAAGCGTTCTTGAACAAACCCCCGTGACCAATGACCACGTACGCAGTTGGCTGCTTCGAACCATCTCTGCTACCTTCTCAACCCTTGGTGATGTTGAGGCTTTGTTGCTTGAGGCTATCCTCTAAACATACTCCATACTTGATATTGGGTCTTTGTTCAATTTTCGCCATGTCAATCGCCGAGCGCTATAAATCGTCACAAGAACCCGTGGCCACGAAGTGGCAATTACACATGCTCTAGGAGCCCTATGTGTTATACCGAGAACAAAGATCGCTTCTTGGTTCATAATATCCGACTTGTTTTAAAGCCCTTTGCACGAGGGACTCTTATCTCTATCGCTCGTTTGGTAGTTTTATTTTCCTTCCATCGTATATGAGCCGCTGTTTCTCTTATGTTAGCATGAATTGTCTTCCTTCCGTGTCACTGCTTTCTACCTTGAAGAAACGCTTCAAGCAAAGCCGGGGCTGCCTGTACAGCTTGATACATATGGTGACAACGTTGCCGGGAAGACACACAGTGGGCGGGGTCGTGCGAAGGCAAATATACCGAACTATGCCGACAGAATTTGTTAGCACATGTTTCCTATGTCAGGGGTTTAGTATAAGGCAGCTAGAGGGGTTATTATTATTAAAGTATATGGTGCTATCTCATTACGCCATCTGGATGTTGAAAGCGGTGCGCTTCAGAAAGGAATATGCTACCGTGATTGCGATATTTTCTTCCGAAGAACTCACGGGATTAGATCACCAAGCTTTGCGTTGTAGAATCCTTGGATTCTGCGAGACCAAGTCTACCCCTATGATAAATTCATGGAACGCTTTCTGGAATGTCGAGAGGCTCAAAATTTATTGAGGTTGAGCAATCAAGGGATTGATGTCTCTGATATCTCGGGAGTTGCCAAGCATGGAGATGGATACGCCGGACCTTGTTCCGATTGAAAATAGACCGCGAGATTTGAATAGTTTTAAGTAAAACAAGAGGATGTAAGTGGTGAGATGAGTGGGTCATACATGCTGTTGTTTGTTGGAACATGTAATCATGTGATGATGTTTTGCAGGACTTCTCTGAATTAGCTAGCTTGCTGCTTTTTCTCTCTCCTCTTCTTTCCGCCACTCTGGCCGGATAGTCAACACAGTTGTCCTCCGGGTATTGCTCTGTCTTCTTGCTCTGTGTGTTCTAAGACACTCCGTCGCCCCACATTCCGGCCCCACTCAAGCGGCAACGATCCGGATCACGTGCCTGAAGATCATTGAACCCCACACGCTTTCTTTTACTTCGCTTGTCTTTCGCATCACCCAAAAGCCAACCACAACTTCATTACTTTCTGTCATATTACACGAAAATGTTTCGACATCCACGCGAAACCCAGCCTGACCCGATAACATCCGAACTAAGTCATATCCTTTCTCCACTGGTTATCTTTCCATGGGGACCGCTTGCAATGAACTACTTGGGCGTTCCCATTGTCGTAGGTGTAAGTTGGGGTATCACTCATTCCTATTTCAGCGCCTGCTAACGAAGCCTTATAGAATGCTATGATTGCTGTCCGTGATGAGGACTATGAGCTGGCATGTCAGAAGCTGAGGGACTCGGGCTTCTACGAAATAATCCCCGACCGTTCGATTCCCCCGAGATATTGGCAACGCTCCCGGATCCAGAGCAAGCAACTGAAGAGGTTGAGAGAGAGTACCAACGCCTGGATAACTCAACTATCACGTTCGAATATCCAATCAATCACCACCTATCTGGGAGTCTACAGTTGACGGTAGCCCCAAACTCCTTCGCAAATCTTCCAATACCGGATGTGACTGGTGACGTGAAGCAAGATATGTCATCTACCAGTGGCTACGACATATACGGCAATATATGTGAACCACTTGAAGAGGCGTTAGTTGAAAGTTTTGCGAAGTGTGTTATTGACGATGAGAATGATGAGAATGCCGAGTTCTCTGGTTGGGGAGATAGAGTGAGCACCTGGGTGGCTATGATGTGCGGGTATCTTGAGGTTAATAACGATATTCTGGATAACTGCCCAGATGAGCGAGCTGTGAAATGGTTTAGTGTGACCTATGGTCGGACACGCGAGGAGAAGTTCGGCCCCTGGGATAGACGTGTCTCAAAGCGATTGGGTTCCGGAAGAGAAATGCCGGTGGATATGAGGGGCAACCCGTTACCCAAGTAAAGTCTATAGAAGCCCAGGGTCGGGACTTTCTGTACAATATAGGTCTAGGGAAGGAGTCCGAAAAAGCTTAAGTATGTTTTATCAAAGTCCATAGGACTCTTAAAAATTTCATTGAATTGGGGAATGGCCATATGTATTGTATTGAGGTAATCAATTTCCCCCATTATGCGACCTGGCTAAAAGGGCCATGGTCTGGCCTAAACACCTCCATATCAAAATAAAATGAAAGGCCCTCCGAAACGCATGCAAGTGGCGCTAATATCAGACGCAAAAAAAAAGAAAAGAAAAGGAATCCCTGCCGCAACTTCAAAATCATCATGCCTAGGATATGACCGAACCATGCAGTGGATATTGCTAGGACGCGAGACACGTTATCTAGAGAAAACAATGTTAGTTACTTGACACGATATGTGGTAAATTGAAACGGATTAAATCTCACCAATTGCCGAAGATTGCCCTGCATTTGATGATTCGGCGCAGACCGCTTCGCAGACGGGGTCGTTCCTCCAGAAGGCTCGACAAGGCACGTTGCAACTCCTGGTCATGATCAAAGTCCAGCTCCGGCTTCCGGGGGTGCAATATCTCATCAGGCGAGACAGGTCTTCGATATCCATCGAGTGCTTGAAGCCCTGGCGCTGGTATTGCGAGAGTGTCTTCTCCCGCATGAGCCATTCAGGGCTAAAAAGCTTCACGGGATGGCCGTTGATGAGTTTTGTCACTCGCGTAGCTGTTTGAAGATTGTACTGTGGACGGTTTGGCCAGCTGGCGTAGTCGAACACCTCAACCTCAACGAGCTGGATGGTGCCACCAGGCAAACGGAGTCTGTATGCAGGAATGACGTGGCCGAACTGGCTGACTGGCGCAAAGTCAGACGGGAAAGAGTTCAGTAATCTCTGAGTGAGCAGATCTGCGGTGATGGATCGCTGATCAACGTGAATAACTAGATCGACATCCTCTGTACGTCGACTGGGGTCGGGCGCCGTGAGGCATACAGCCGCGCCTCCCATGAAAGCATAATCAACTTGCAATGAATCTAGGCATTGCGCAACTGTGGCAACGGCAAGTTCTAGCTGCGGTGGTAGCAGGGCAGGCATGTTGGAAACTTCCTGTAATATTCCGTTAGCCTTGGGGTGGTAGAGTGAGCAGAATGCGGGTTCTTTCTCGATGCACCTTTGAATAAGATCGTAGAGTCAGTTAGGAGACAAGATGAATAGACGATGCGACTGCAGGTCAGGCGCAGGTCAGGCGCAGCTAAGCCAAAGAGAAAGAAAGGTATGAGGTGAACTGAGCAGCTAAGTGTCAGAGAGAGAGAGAGAGAGAGAGAGAAAGAGAGGTGAAGGATAATCGATTAAATCCTCGTCGGAAGCAGTGGTCACATCTGCCTTAGGCAGGAAGGTAGCCTAAACAGTTGAGTAGGAACCTCGGAGCCTCATTACCCGCAACATCCCTGTACAGTATTACGGCAGGTTTTAGACGCCATCGCGGCAGCCCATATTTCTTTACCTATTTTACCGTCTGGCTCTCACAAATATTTATATGATTCCTCGGCTTAGGTATAGATTATTAATTTATTATTAACAAGAACAGTCGGCTCCTTATGCGATGTTATAGACTACTCAGGGAGGAATCAAGATGATAAGGGGAGTACAGCAGTTACGCTGAGTACCCCCTAGAGGAGGACCCACAAGCGTATTGGCAGGTCCCCCCATGGCCGGAGGACGATGATGAGCAACCCTGTTACGCTGTAACAGAGGACACGACTCCCACGCCTACCGCGACCTGTCTGCACTGCCTAGCCCCCTTCCATTCAAACAACAAACTGCACGCGCACCTAAAGGACTGCGCTTCCAGACACACTGCGGCAGCAGTTGACGACACCACTGTTGCGTACTACGCAGCACACCCAGATGGCGACACACTGCCGCCGGACCTGCCAATCATCAAATCGGATCGAACACGCACCACTGGGGCCGGTATGGCCTACAAATCCTGACGGTACGCCTCCACCGTTGTCGGTCTCACCAACCAACACAAACTGTTGGTAGCCTGTTTAGATACAGGATGCGTAATGACCATCATCGATGCAGAACTGGCCAAATCACTCGGACTACCACTCCAAAAGTGCACACCGGTCCCAGTGGCAGGTATTGGGTCTCGTTATCTATCGTCTGCGTTCGTCCTGTTCGACGCCTTCTTCCGGGGCGTAGACAACACTGCATGTATTCGAATCGAGACCCATCTAGTGGAAGATTTAAAGGCCAAACTGCTGATTGGCATAGATATTATAGGGCACGAGGGTTTCCGTCTAGACTCTGACACGAAAACAATCAAAATCCCATCTTGTATGGGGATCGAAATCCCCATCGCCATACATACAAAGCCTCACCACGTTGCACAACGCGCAGTGTACGCGGCGGAGAGTACGACCATACCTCCTCGTTCCATTGTTCGCGTACCAGCACGCGTACAAGCATCCCTGCCTGACGACCGTGACTACGTCTTTGAAGGTCGTCACCGACATACTACCAATATGTTATGGAATAGTCAGGGAGGAATCAAGATGATAATATTCCTATGTATGAGCTACGTAAGATAAAAGGTTTTGGGGTCCCTGACCTTAGTCAGGCGTTACACCATCCCCCTTGGTCATCCTCCTAGCATAGGCCCCGAGGCCGTTATATGCGGCCTTGTCATCCTGTTTTGGATGCTCTTTTGGATGCGCTCTTGGATGCGCTTTTCAGGTATATACGAAGGCGGTAAAAAGGCATATTCTGCGCAAGAGACTTTTCTATATATAACCTTTAAATCTTTTGCCTGGCAAAAGCCCGGTTGGCGCGATGGCATCTAAAGCCTGCCGTACTTGTCTGATTAGAGGCCTTGGGAACTTAGTGGAACCATCATTACCACGTTTTCCATTCTAAAGTGAAGTCACAAATATTCCTTTCCCCTCAGTTCCGGTTATATTTAATGTGGATTAGTTACTAAACTCGGAAGTATGAGTTCTATTAGGTCTCATCGTATTCTATCATTCTTGCGGCCTAATTCACAACATCGTGCTTTAAACCTATGGATGTTGACTTGTCACTAAGGTATGACACTCCGGATCACTTCGAAAATTATTTAAATATGCATCTCCAACCAGTTCACTCGCCACTACAAGCTATCTTTCTTACAACCAGAAAGATATAAGGGAGAAATGATGAGACGAGAATTCATCCTAGGCACTGCGAGGCAGAACGCAGGTGGGGTCAGATAAAGCCTCTAAACTCTAGCCAAATTGTCGCTTCATATATTTTGGTGATCGTACGTATTCCTAAAGGGTACGCCAAGAGGTCTAATTTCAACAGGCGGGGGCCAAAAATCATGAATAGAGCAAAAGAATCATCGAAGAAGGATCACCGAAGGGTTCCTTGAGATCCACTTGGGCCCGCTTCTAGGAACTACCGGCGCTATATCCCATCCGCTAAGGCGGGGATCAAATCGTTGGAGGGGTAGCTGGGCAGATACATAGTGCATTGTACCTGATTAAATGCGATCATCATCAAAATGAACAATTTCAAGATATAATTCTTGAGAGGATGACTGGATTCCCGCCAAAGAATCGCGGTTCCATAAAATGATAAAGGCCTGGCAAGTAAGCAGACATGCAGGGTAACTAATCACCAACCAATTCATTAATACACGCCATGGTGTGACGGAGTTTAAAGTTTATGGAATGACGCCTCAGGACTCAGCTCAATGTAAATTATAAACTTGATAATGTATCTGCTGTCCTCGATCTCCTGTCTACGTGGTGATAACAACCTTCAAGGTTAAGGATGTCATATAAAGGTTAGACTCGGAAATATGCTTGACAGTTTACCCGTTGCTAGACAGGGGCTTGTTTTCTCTGAAATAGATTCCAAATAAAGAAAACCTCGCTATCGCCGCTAACTTTGACCGGTATTTTGGAGATATGTTGATGATTGATATAATTGCCTAGCGTACCGCGGCATTAAACTTGACATGGATAACGAGAGAGGTGGTGGGAGGGGAGAATGCACTAGACCTGAAGTAGTAGGAGACCTAATATGCAAATATTGTGCTTCATAACTATCAAACCCCATATTCTTAGAGATTTCGCTCTAGGCTAGGATATGTATTTCACTAACGATGCACATGGTTCAGATAAATCATAACATCTACATCGTGCGGAGTACCTACATCGCATAATGTCCGATCACTATTGTATTTCAATTTCTATTGGTTACAATCAGCAGCTATGTATTGGAAGTAATAATCAACTGATTGCTTTTTCTCTCAATAACAAGCTTTCGCATTGCCGGCTGGAAACGCACGCCCGTGGATGAACGGGCACCCGCACCCTCTCCGGACCAATTCACAGATTTCATCTATGCCGATCAACAAGCTGATACCTAGGTATAGCCTTATAACGTTACGTCGGCATCGCGTGATCAGTCCTCGGACGGGCTGTTGTGGGAATTCCTATATTCCTACAACAACCCCGATACAAGCTCACGTTCCACTAGAAACTAGCATGTATATTCAATGTATCTCTTCCTTCATCCGGAAAGGTTCACATGGGGTGGGGGAAAGGATCCGACCAGACCCGTGGTCCACCTTACCACGTATGGAAGTGTGTGCATATACGCAGACAAAGCGCCCCCAACTTCATTCCATGCGGTGTGGGCATCGACCAAGCGGACCTAGGTGCGTCCCACGTGGAGGAAGATTATCCTCGCAGGAATGCGAACCGGGATTCATGCGACTGTAGCTTGTCCCGGGAAACCGTTAGTTCTCGCGCAGGTCAGCTAGCCGATAATATGACCTATCACACTACGAGAAATCGAGGGAATTTTCCACTTACATACTCGGAACCGGTTTAACGCTATATTGAAACAAAGAAAATATCTTGGCTGATTAGAGAGGTCCTGAGACTGTCCCGGTTTCCGTGTTGTCCGTGCTAGAATCGATCGAGTGGATATATAAAGTGGTAACTAATCGGCGGGTGTTACGCATTATTCAAATCTCAAAGTTCAAAATGGCTGTATGCGATTACATTATTTCACGGCACGGTAGAGTCGTTTCTTCTACCGGTCAGATTGATCTTCCAATCAATGTAACTGGCAACATACCCAACTATAAACGCCTTAATGAGGGGCCTGTCATCAGGTTATGTGAAATCGCCCTAGGGATACGCGATATATCCCTTCAGGTTAGGCAAACACTATCACATTCATGAATGGAATACTAAATAATTTGAATGTAGCTCAGGATCCCTCATTACGACATTATCCCTCTCAATCCAGCTCACCCATCGGCTGTCATCTATTCACACGCCAACTTCAAGGCCTCCATCCAACCGGAGAAAGCCGGTGATACCAAAGACTTCTACGAGAGATGCTTTGCCGAAGCTGCGGCCATCAACCTGTTTTTCCCCGATGTACGATCGGAATGCATCCGCATATGCATGACCGCCTGGCTGGCTGCAAACTGTGCGGTGGATGACATACTGGAGGCCATGCCACTAGCTGCGGCCACGTTTGCTTTAAAAGAGGCAATCTTGAAACTCCAAGGGAAGAAATCAAACGGTACGTAACTCAAGATCAGGTGCTGAAATGTGTTCCCAGCACGGAGGCTGACTCATATCAATAGTCTCTCCGACAAACAAGGTAGCATCAATCCTTTGCTTCTTTCAAGAATATTGCATTCAGCAACTTGACCTATGTGAAAGCACCACCCGTGAGCTCAGTGATGATATATGCGATATGTGTTATGGCTTGCTTGACGAGCTACTATTTCGGCAAGGCCTTTTGCCCAACAATCTGGAAACCTATCTACAATTCCGCGGTAGAACGATGGGCATTCATCCATTTTTCACTCTGATCCGAACACTACACGAACCAGTCGAAGAAGAATATCTCACTGGCCTCCGAAATCTCCAGAAGGGGGTTAGTTTAATTCTAGGGCTGCAGAACGACCTTGTTGGCCTAGAGAAAGATCGTCGAAATGGTGAGACCATGAATGCAGTCTTGGTATCCTTAAGGGAACAAGCGGGGATGGATGTGGATCGCATGGATATGATATTGCCAAGGATGATTCAAGATGTGTGCGATATCCACAATCTTTGTGTCTCGGCTGCAGTGGAGATGCACGATGGGCTCCACGTCTCACTAAACGGAGATTCCCACGACCCAATTCTCGAGACTGCAATTTTGGCATTTGCGGATACCCATCTGAAATGGTGCACGTCGTCTAAGCGATACCAGGCAAGGGTAGAATAGGAAACTAGTTAGTCCAGGGAGTTTAATTGGGCTCAATATAAAGATGGTGTTTAAGGTATGCGATTGAGTTGACTCCGCTTTGTCTATCACCCTGCAGGCCCCACGATGTGACAGGCAGAGCGCATGCAGTATGTACGTACTAGGCCCAGCCAGATTTCGGAGTCGGGGTCGAGCGATGTGATACGCCACACTCGAGCTGCATGTATCCCCTAAAATTGGCGGTGAGGGATGTGGTGATGAGTTCGTTATCGGACAGGGGTCCGTTATGCGTATGTTTGTTGTCACTGACTACGTCGCTGCTTGGATTACAGATAGACTATTTGAACCAATAGCTTAACAAGAGCCATAATTCACTCTCAAATTCGAGGTATTGGACATGGGCGCATTTTTCAACGGTACTGCATATGCAGAATACATTTTCCGGACTCGTCATGTGGTCTACATGGTTTTATGTACAGCTATGCGCAGGGCTGTACTATTGAAAAGCACATGAGCACACGTGTATGGTTGTAGAAGCATCTAGGTCCTCGCATTATTTAGCCAGGAAGTAAGGGCGAATCGGGAAAGAGCCGCCACGCGTCGGGCGTAATATAACAAAGAAGTTTGGAGGTATTCTGAAAATAGATAACACGATATCCCACAAGGTGTTTCCTCTTTGGGTTACAAACTTGTTTTCTCTTAATGTATGTGTCCAATTTGAGGTGGTTCGAGTGAGTTTGAATAGCTCGCCAGGACACTCCATGGGCCGTGGCTGTGTCTCGGCCCAATACCATGCTCCCTGGAACCGATCTTGCCTCTGAGTTCACGGTCTTTTCAACTACTTCCACTGCTGTTGAATGGGACAACTTCCAAATATTCCGACTAGATAGGTCCAAAGACTTCAGACTGAGACGATTTAAAGTCTTGCAATTCGAGAATGATAACGGAAACACTAAGCTCGAGTTTCATGCGGATAGGAGTTAATGGCGCGCCCCGGAGAGGCGGCCCCGGGGCCGGGCCGGAAGATAAGCGAAGCTACGAAGTACAATCTAAGTGGGGTCAAACATGTGACTGGACATAACTAACTAACTAGTCGTGTTAGGCAGTTACGCGACCTAGTTCACAGGATAACGTCCAGAAACTGCCTGTCACGAAAAGGCACAGCCAGGCCACGCGTAAGGGTGTGTCAAAAGGGTATTTAAGGGCTCCCATCATTTATTGGAGTGAATCACGATTCAGAAATGCCGAGATCCGAACCAGAAACAATGGCAAGTCGCGTTGAGGAATATCCAGGATATAAAACTGCCATCCAGCAACAGCCTGAGATCAATGCAAAATCAGCAATCAACCATGTCCTGAATACTCCAGAAACTCTGGCGATGATCCTAGCTGAGATGGATATGCGCACGCTTCTCATATCTGCTCAGCGAGTCTGTCGCACCTGGTTGGACCTGATCAGCAAGTCGCCGTCAATCCAAAAAGCTCTTTTCTTCACTCCGATCAAGGAATCCGAATGGGGAATTGGAGAAAAGACACCTAATCCGCTCTTGGCGGAGACCTTTCCTTCTTTCTTTCCTGCCAAGGGGAGACTGATGTACTACCAGTTCAACTTTTCCGACTTGGCTATGACCAAAGACGCGTCAACCATGGCTCGATTCGTACGCGATGACGCAAGCTGGCGCAGGATGCTAGTCCAGCAACCTCCCATCTCGGATATTGGAGTTTTGCATATTTGCCATACAATGAGCGGCGATTACGCCGGAAGCTCGAACATCACGGTCAGTTTCCAATCCACACCACGAGCTAATCTAAAAGTCTCAGGTGGCTCATATATGATGTGTAGGCGGAGAAAAAGACGCAAACATCCGGATATGATGGTCTTCGGATGGAGAGCCTCTTCGAGCTTTTGCTCTTCAGTCGCCAGGTTCAATTTTTCAGTTACACTAAAACACGGCTGTATTGGTCTACTGAGAAGCCCATCTCGTTTAACGAAAGCCACCAAAATATCAACGATGAGTTCCAGCGGGTGATTAGCAGGTTTGGCTTGGTTTTCTTTACAAGCCAGGTGGTGCAGTGCTCTCAGGACATGGATGATTCTCTAAGTTCCGAGGAACTTGTCAGGGAAAATATTATAACAGCATATTCGGAACGGGGTTTGGATATTGATCGCAAGAAGAAGGATATCGAAGAATCGGGAGGTGAGGTAATTTCCTTCAAGTCTTTGTTCGCCTCTACCTATACCCCGCAAAGTCCATACACACCGAGTGTACCCTCTACCTACACCCCGCAAAGTCCATACAGACCGAGTGTACCCTCTACCTATACCCCGCAAAGTCTATACACACCGAGTGTAGACTCTACCTATGCCCCGCGAAGTCCATACATACCGAGTGGAACCTTTTGATATGATATCAATTGGAGACCGCGCATGTAGTAACCTTATCATATGTACATATCCTACGCAGCGGTGCACACCAGCGACAAGCCTTACATACGATATATAGAAAGATGGCCAAAATCATAATTGGACAGTTCTTATCCCGATCAATATCAAGACAAGAACTAACTACTAGAATACTCGCATGATGAGTTTAATCGACAGTGTTGAATCGTCTTAGTTTGATATAGCCGAGAAAATGATTGTGATGTTGAATCCCATGTTGTGATCGATCCTTCCTATCGGGTCCTCAGCTCAGGCAGATCCAATAACTTCAGTCGGTCCTCCCTCAGCATCCTCTCTGTTGTCACCCGATCAGGATAGTTCCTCATGAACATGTTTGTGAAGTGGGTTCCATAATGAATTGTTTCATCTGGAGGCTGGCCATCATAAAGCTTCGCAACTGGGGGAATCACAGCTTGAAAACTAGGTTCATGGAAGTAGGCGAAGGCAAATCGCTCGCGGGTATTGAGGCCGACCTTGTGGGGGGTGGATGGTAGGTACGAGTTGGTCATGAACTGCATGATATCCCCTAGATAATTGACGTAGAACATTTTAGTACGCTGAATAAGAGTTCTGAAGTATTTGTTGAAGGCGAAGAATAGACAAACCTGGGAATACCGTAAAGACTCCAGGTACGGGAGGTACATAGACCCATCGTTCATCATCTTCGCGGAAGCCAGCAGCGCTTTTCTTCCAATTCTCCAGCTTCTCATCGGCTGCTGGGGGCCGGATAAATAGGCCTTAAAATGATCAATGAAATGAACATATGTCTAAGGATACAACGGGAATCTCACCTCCAACCTCATCCTGGCCTGCAATTACCAAGAGACCGTAGTCCGTGTGGGACCCAATGCCGCGGCCCTCCTTTCCTCTTCCGTTGGTCTTGTTATTTTGAGGGAACCTAAACGTCAAGGTCAAAATACATTCACAGTCAATGTTAAAAAGAACCCATGCAACCTACCTCAGGATACGGAGATGGTGCCATCCATCCTTGGTTAAAGAGGTCAGAGTCTCAGGCTCCAGATTGAGTCCGTATTCAATCATCTTCAACAGTGTTTCCCCGCTATTACCCAAGGAGTCCATGTACTGTTGTATAGTGGTCTTCATATCACTATCTGGCCAAGGACAAGGACCATGGCAAGGCCACTTGGCTTTCACTCGAGGCTCGTCCAGAGGAAGATCCTTAGTAACCGTGAATATCTCTGAATAATCAGCAACACCATCTGTAATTTCCTCCCCAGAGGCAATATAGCCGGCATAACTCTGACTGTCCACACAGGCAGCCTTCTGAGTAGGGGGCATAGCAAAGAACCGTTTACTAGCAGCAGACGCTTTATCAAATAGATCCTGCTGCTTAGGATTCATCGAGACCTGGAGGATACCATCTTCACGCCACGCATTGATCATAGCCTTCCCCATTTCGACGTCTGTGGGAGATCCAGTAGCCTTCTCGGGCAAGGTGAATGTCTTGAGCTGCCCAACACGAGCTACATAATTTGGTGGCATCGTGCTACCTAAGTCGCTCGGTGCTGTAGTAGTCGTCAGGCCTTTTGCCTGTTGATGCGGCAGAAGGATTGGGTTTGTATGGCGAATAGAGTTGTGAGACATAACTGGTTTGCGTAGTGCGATAGTGACACTCCTATATGAGAGCATGTTCTCCTCAGCTTTCTTTCGAAACTCTTGGATCAGCCTTCACCTGAAGTTGGTGTTCGATCAACTTACTGAACAGCTGTATGAGAGAAAGACAATGGTATGTTGATTTCAACATGTTGCGGAATAGCTCTCTACTTATAGCCCATTAATGGATAATGCTTAGGGGCTGTGTGGTGTTTACGACTCCATAGACAATAAGTGAGGTTGTATTAAAATCCCTCACACCCTTTTGCGAGGAACTATTTGTAAAATCAATCTCCTCTAGGCTGGCGGCATATTCCCTCTGGGTTAGCTACATGGGAGCCTCCTTGTTAACCATGCCGAATCCGGCAGTTAAAGGTAGTATGACGGCTTGGATACTCTCGGGCCACCCTTCGTGGTTATAGAGCTCACCCTCTTTATGCAGCAATTGGGTAAGAATGATGGCTTAGCACGATATGAAAGTTGATCAACACAAGAATCACAGTACCCAAACGTCCGCAGGTTACACCATAGGGTATCCGGGGATTTGGCGATCTATTCTACGGTGATATATTGCAACCCTATGCTGATCCGTATCCATGTGGATTGACGGGTACAACCATTCGATTTTATATCTACACTTTCTGTATATGGTTTCACGCCGGTCCTGACTTATAACATTCGAGTACTAGTATTCTCTGGGGTATTTCAACTTGCCCCTGATTCCCACTCATTTGATCAAATATCTTGCCCTTTCTTGATCAGAATCAAAGTCATCTCATCTATCTGTCCCCCTATGCCCTTGTCACCTATTATCATGTATTAGCTAATTTATTGCACAGACCCGACGGTAGACACTGCTTCGCGTGATCATTTAGGGGGCCGGACATGTCTTTGGCCCTTCTTTATTAAGTATTTGCGACCTTTCCTATAGGGCGTATTTTCACTAGAGGGCCCTACCGTCGGGATGGGATGGTTACACGATGGCCAAACTCGGGTTAAGTTGCATGGCTGACTCTCGCCACGCTATTCATTTCATCTTGGCGGCCTAACTTGGAAACTGGCTAAGGATGGTTACACAAAGACGACATCTATGTAGATGGAATATACTCCAAGAATATTATGTTACTGATGCCTTAATCTATGGATGACCTCTTAATTACCTCCGAAGTCGTCTTGACTGTTTGCCCCCAGTGCGCAATACTGGCAGCGTTGCTTCAAATGAAAACTTGTTCAACAATCGTTTAGTTGCGAATAACCGGCGGATTTCCCCTATCATTGGAGGCGAGGCTGAGAGGATTATCGGAAGTGAAGTAGGTTAAAATAGTTACTGAAATCTTTTAGGCAAGCACTATCTCCGATGAAAAGTTAGCTGAGCTTGTTTACACGGCCCGGAAATACTTGTGCGAACATGGCCTGTGATCATACAGGTTCGAGTTGTCGGAACAATATCGGCAATTGTTCAGCTATCGCCACCTGATCAGACTACTTATTCGAAGATTTAACGAATCCGACCGGGAAATTGGAGACTATTACTGGACAAAGCGATTCCAGAAGGCTTGTCCCAACGATATTGGAGCAAACATTTGCTGCATTTGCTACAAACTCTTAGCAACCACAAAAGTCACGACGAAATAATAGCACTTTCCAAGGTTTAGAGGAAAGCATACGTAAGAGACTCACCCGATTATGTTGAATGTTTTCCCTAATAGCTAGCGATGTTGAGCGAGTTCTCCGAGATTTATGTATATCAGATAATGTATAATAGGACATCAAGGTCCTCCTAGGGTTTCTATCTTGGCCTTTGCCCCGCATATTGCTAAACGCCACATCTTCTAAGTCCCTGTGGCCAAATCAATTAATGGGTTACTACAACCTTGCAGCAAACTATGAACACCCCTTTTACCTACCACAGTCCTCTAGACTTGTCCAATAATGAATCCAATCGGGCCCTTTTGTGCCATTACACATGCTCTCCTGTTTGCCTATTTATGTAGGTTTGATTACTTATAGTTCTTCATTCTATGGTTTGAATAGCAGGTGGATACACTTCGCATTTGTCCGGTAGATCAAATATCCATTTCGTATATGCAAATAAGCAATGGATAGTAGGAATGCACTGCCTCGCACTAAGCACCTCACTGCGCCCAGGGGATATGCGACAGTCAGCTGGAGGCATTGCGCTTCGTAAAATCAGTGGATAGGGAACTGGAAGAATTCATCCTAAAGTGGACAACACTGACGCGGGAAGACATGGAGATAGACGAGGAACTGGAAGTGGACGAGAATAACTGATACTTGGTAATGACTGAGTAATTCTTTTTGTTGTTTAGCATTTTTCATTAATGAATATCAAGTTAATTCGTTGTAAATGGATTAGATCTGTTCATCTTACCCGATCTGGGTAATAGTCAATGGTGGCGAACATTAAACCCTGGAGGTCTTAATTGTGGGGGTGGCAGCGATGATAAGAAAAGAGACATCGATCTCGATCAGAAGTGAAACCTAGAATAATTTTGTGGTTGAATAAGCTAAAAGTAGTAACGTTATTATATATATTTCGCAGGGTTCATCAAGGCAAGTGCAAGAAAAAAGGTAGACAATGCAGCATATATATATCCAGCCCTGGAGGTCCTTGTCATATTATATGATGCTAGTGTAATATCATCATACACTATAGAGCTGATCGATCTAAAAAAAGAAAAATGCACAGAGGCCAAGATCTAGCGCATCGGAGGCAAATCCTGATTTCGGAAGTTAATAACCGGAGAATTTCCACCATGTAGCCGTTGCACGACCTACAATACACTGCATTGGGAGTCGTAGCTACAATTATAGCCTATCATTTGGAGAAGAATATGACATTCTAACAATTTGACAATATATCAACAATATTCCTTGAATTTGGACGATGATATCAGCCAATGACTTGTGTGGCTGAACTCTCCACCCAAATAGATTAAAATGATCTCATACCTCCCTCCACGCTCATACCTCTTGACAGGTACCCCGACCGTGAGCCGGTTTGGCTTGTTATTATTGTTTCGGGCTCATTATAGTCGCACAAATATCGTAGTTCGTGCAATTCGTCATTTGAACACAATGCTTATTGCGGATATATGATTCCATGTATGTTAACTGTTCACGTGGATAAACATTGAGTTGATGGATTGTTGCACTGTTCATGAGTGTTCATATAACTTCTGATGTAATGATGATTCGGAGTGTAGCTGTTGAACCGGAGTTTTTCTTTTTGAAATTTTTCTCCAAACAGGGACAATGACAGACAATGACAGACAGGGACAGGGACAGGGACAGGGACATGGAAGTGACAGGCAGTGGAGGCGAATTCCACAGTGGACACCGTATGTGTATGTGGTCTGTCTGATAGATCTCTGATTTGTTCGTCTACATTTTCCCACATTTTTCCACGTTCGCTATAGCGTGGCTCCAGGGAGCATCCATGGAAATCTCCTGCCCTTCGACCAATCATGCTGCTTTGGGGTTTAATTGTCCGGATAGTCTAGGACCTTGGGACTTGACGTACGCACTTCAGGAACAAGGCATGGCTGAATTATCTGGTAGATATTGCAGGTTCTGTTCGGGGGAGATGCCATCGTTCATGTAACGAAACATCTATACTTCCCAAAGTCAGCCAATAGGCGAGCGTATTACTGTAGAAATTTGGCTACAAGTTGCACAGCTCAATCTCCCGTGCTAAAGAAGCACAGATCTCCAACTCCACCCTCCTTCTACACCCCGATTAGCCACACTCTCAATATCCCAGTCCCGGCCGTCTGATTCGTGCGTCTACCCTGCAGCACTGTATGGATCAACCAAATTTGCAGACGAATCTCCTCCGGTAAGTCATCTAATCGCCCCACTCCATGATGCCGATGATGCTACTAACGGCCCTACCGTACGTTGTATAGATTAACTCCATGACGATCCCCCGTACAGGGATTTCAAGCAAAAATGATAGTAGTAAACAAGCCGTTATGATATCAACGACCCATGACGTAGTAGGCTCTGCAGGTATTGTGCCTGGTTACGGTACCTATATACACAGGCTATGATGGTGGACTTATTCGATGATATCAGAATCACAAGTCTTTATATAAACACCTGAACCCGTTGCTGAAATTATTCGTTTCATTATTCATTATTCATATTCTATTTCTATCCATCTAGAAACTACCGCCTACCAACACTACTCCCGAACTATACCCTGTTCCCGGGATTTGTACATTATCAATCCAACCGCATACGTTGTTACGAAGTATACCTGCCTGACACCTAACGGACACGACTATATTAAGTTCAATTTGCAATTATCCAACTCGAATTTGATTCTTCATATCAACAACAAACCAACCAATCTTAACAAACATCCAAAACAAAACCAAAACAACAATGTCTTCTCCCGCCGTGAGCAAAGCACCCCCCAAGCTGGGCTCCAAGGCCGGAACCCCCGCCAAAGCCCGCAAAGCCTCCGGCTCCAGCGCAGCCAGCAAACCAAGCAACGCTACCGGAAGCCCCAAAGCCACGAAGAAGACAACAACCCCCCGCAAACTCTCCCAGAAAGCACCCGAACCAGTCGACGACGACATCGAAGAGCAATCCATCCCAGAGACACCCTCCCCGAAGTCGAGGAAGCGCACCGAGCAGCGCCGCCCCGTCTCCCCACCTGACGACGCAGCCTCCCAGGCGCCTTCCGCCTCCGGATCCGCAGCACCACTCGGCCGCGCTGCCTCAGGCTTGTCTGGTAAGACTAAGGGTGCTGCCGGTAAGACGAAGGACGCAGTCCAGCAGGGTTCCGAGAGTGTCCAGAATGGCGCTAAAGAAGCCACCAAGACCGCCACGGATAACCTGCCTGTGCCGTTTGACCTGTCTGCATTGAAGGGTCTTGAGGTCGCTGAGGATGGGAATATCCTTGGACAAGATGGGAACCCCATTGGCAAGGTTGTCGAGGGTGATGCGGAGGATCTTGTCGGACAGACTGTCGGCGACGACGGGGAGATTATCGATGAGGATGGCGATTTGATTGGTCGCGTTGATATCCTTCATGAGGTCGCGGACCAAGCTAAGAATGCCGCCGAGGACACCCAGGAAAAGGCTGGAGAGGTTGATCTGGAGAATGTGGTTACGGATCTCGCTCAGCTTGAAGGACTTCCTGTTTCTGATGGCGGGGTTATCAAGAACGCTGCTGGTCAGGTCGTCGGCCGCATTGTTGAGGGTGATCCTGAAGATCTTATTGGGTATACCCTCAATGAGGATGGTGAGATCGTCGATGAAGAGGGCGATCCCATTGGTCGTGTTGATTTGATTCCTGTTGAGGAGCAGAAAAAGGCCATTGAAGGTACTGCTGGTGATGCCACTGATAAGGTCGGTGGCGCCAAGGATGATCTTGAGGATCAGTACGAAGATGCTCAGGATGGTCTCTCTACCGAACAGGCTAAGAGCGCTGTTGATGGCGTCGCGGATGAGGTCGAAGAAGATGTTTCTGATGTCGAAGGAAATGTCGACAAGGCTAAATCTACGGCTGAAGATGTTGCCCCAGACGCGGAAGACGCTACCGATGCTGTGGACGGTGTTGTCGACGACGCGAAGGACACCGCCGAAGATGGCAAGATTGACCTCGAAGACAATGTCGAAGGTGCTAAGGATGCCTCCGACGACGCTGGTGAAGACGCCACGGATACCCTCGATGAGAAGGTTGAGGGTGCCAAAGATACTGCCGAAGACACCACCGAACAGGCGAAGGACACCACCGGAGACGCGGTTGAAGACGGCAAGGAGACCGCCGAGGATGCTGCCGAAGACGTTGAGCAACAAATCCCCGGCCTCGAGACCCTCGAAGGGTTGGTCTGCAACAAGCTCGGCTATATCATCGACAAATCCACCGGCAAGCCCGTTGGCCAACTCACCGAAGGCGACGCTAAGAAACTATCCAAGCTCGGCGCCACACTCGACGACAAGGGTCAGTTCTGGGACAACCGCGGCAACGTGATCGGCAAAGCCAAGGCCCTCCCGGTTAAGGAGGACGACGGCGAAGAAGGCCCCTTCTCTGGTCTGGAGGGCCTGGTCGTCGGCGAAGACGGCTTTGTCGTAGACGAAAACTCGACCTGTGTCGGCCGCCTGATCGAAGGCGATGCGAAGAAACTGAGCGGTCGTGGCGTCGACGAAGATGGCGAAATCCTCGACCGCAAGGGTAACGTGATTGGACGTGCTGAACGCCTCGAACCCGAGGAAGAGCAGGAGGAGGAGGAAGAGGTTGGACCCGATTTCTCTGCTGTCAATGGTCTCTCCTGCAACAAGGCTGGCTATGTCATCGGACCCGATGGGTATCCCATTGCCCGTGTTGTGGAGGGGAACCCGAAGGAGCTTGCCGGTAAGAAGATCGAAGACGGCGAGATCTACGACGGAAAGAAGGTCGTTGGCCGTGTTGAGCTTATTCCTGAGGATGAGCTCGAGAGCAAGCCTGAGGGTCCCTTCGCTGGCATGGAGACCCTCTATGTGACCAAGGATGGATTCGTCGAGGATGACGAGGGATCTATTGTTGGTAAACTTATTGAAGGTGACGCTAAAAAGCTTCGTGGTCGTGCTGTCGACGAGGATGGTGAGATCACCGATAAGTACGGCAATGTCAAGGGTCGTGCTGAGCCCTACGAGCCTCCCCAAGAGGAGGCCCCCGCCGAGGAAGATCTCTCTATCCTCGAGGGGAAGGTTGTCAATAAGTCTGGTAACGTCGTTGACCCCGCCACTGGCGCTGTCGTCGGACGTATCGTCGAAGGTGACAAGCGCCTCGCTGGATGCAAGGTCGACGGCAAGGGCCAGATCTGGGGTGACAATGGCAAGGTTGTTGGACGTGCCGAGCTCATTCCAGGCGCCGAGCAGCACAAGGCCGAAGGACCGTTCTACGGCTTCGACAACGCTGTCGTCGGTAAGGATGGAGTCGTCCAAGACGGCGAGAAGATCATCGGACGTCTGATTGAAGGCGACGCCAAGCGCCTTCTCGGCCGCAAGGTTGACGAAGATGGTGATGTCCTCGACAAGAACGGCAACACTATCGGCAAGGCCGAGCGCTGGGAGCCGGAGGAGAAGAAGCGCGACGTCAATCCCATGTCCGGGCGCAAGGTCACCAAGGAGGGCGAAGTCCGCGACGCGGACGGCAACCTCATTGGCAAGCTGACCTCGGGCAACCTCGCTACGCTGGTCGGCAAGACTATCGATGACAACGGGTATGTTGTTGACAACGATGGCAACAAGATTGGTGAATGCACCTTGCTTGAGAACATCCCCGAACCTGAGCCCGAGGAGCCCGAAGAGGAGGAAGAGGAGGGCCCAACGGCCGAAGAGCAGGAGGCTGCGGCTAAGGCAGAGTCCGACCGCCAGCTCGCCGAGAAGATGATCTCCATCCTCAGCCAGACTCTTGATCGAGTCAAGCCTGTTTGCAAGCAGATCGAGGAGGTAAGTTCCGACCCGATATATGAATCCCGCGAAAGCAACAGTACTAACAAACATCTAGGCCTGCGAAAAAAGCCGACCGCACCCCTAAGGAGGAACTCGACGAGGAGAAGCTTGTTCAAACCGTCAAGCCGCTCCTCGAAGAAGGCGGCCGCATTCTGCAAGAGTGCAACGGAGCCATCCGGGCACTCGACCCTGATGGACGCATCGCCGCGACCGCCAAGGCGCGCGCTGCTTCCCGTGACGCCACTCCCGAGGAGTACCAGCTTGCCGACATGATCAAGGAGCTCACCGAGACGGTCATCAAGACCATTGATAACGGCAAGAGACGCATCGCTGATATGCCCCATGCTAAGAAGAAGCTGAACCCCCTCTGGGGTCTGCTCTCAGAGCCATTGTTCCAGATCATCGCTGCCGTTGGCTTGTTGCTTAATGGTGTGCTTGGACTGGTTGGTCGTTTGCTCGATGGTCTTGGTCTTGGTGGATTGTTGAATGGTTTGCTTGGCAGTCTTGGATTGGACAAGTTGATTAATGGACTTGGTCTGGGCAGTTTGACTGATGCTCTTGGACTTGGAAAGAAATGAAAAGTTGGGACGAAGTTGGTTTGAAGTTCTTGTTGGCGGTGCTTTTGTGACTTTGTCTGTTTTTGCTAGCGTTCTAATTCCCTGTACTATGAATTCTCTCAAGATTAATGAACTTGGACTTGATTTTGATTCATTTTGATCTATTCACATATATTAATAGTCTCGTAAGTACAGGTATGCAGAATAGCAGGGTACAATTCCCATGCTTGGTTTCATCAAAATCCATCCCTCGGGGATTTGTTATATCTCTCATCAGATCAAGATAATAACGCATGTGTAGAAGGAACGGACATGTTCATAATTACAATGAGGTTGAACATTTAAAACAATGCACCACTCAGGGCGCTTTTGTGGCAATTTCCAACGGGGGAACTACCCAATTGAACTAGTGTCGATCGTCGAGTCTTGCGAAGATGGCGTGGCGCATACTAAGTTAATGTGTCTTTGATGTGTCAGTCGAAGCGCGAGACTGATCTATGTGGGACGATTCACCGAGGTTGCGATAGGCTCTGTCTCTGGCAGCACCCTTATCCTTTCGGATAGTAAGGCAGTTGATACCGAGGAAAGTTGTGATGCGGTTGATGACGAGGACCGCCCAGTGCATGTAGATAACCAGGGCGAAGAAGAAGTACACCCAGAGATACAACAGCTCCAACCATGGGGCAATGACCGGGAAGCCGATTATGGGCAGGTTAATGAGGACAGCGCCACCAATGAGGGGAGCCTGCATAACAGTCCAGAGGGGGAAGGGCTGTCTCAGAAGATGAGCCAAAATGATCATGGTGGTCATGCGTCCGAAGACGAATGCAATAACCCAGCAGAACAGAACGAGATGGTTGCCAGAAAGAATTGTTGAGTAAGGCGAGAACAACCAGGCAATGTTGGAGAAAGTGAAGACAATCATAGGCACCCACTCCTTAAGCAACGGGGTGAACGGCAAGCCCTGCTTCTTGCGGGCTTCAGCTACATTCATAACACATCCGGGGAGATGTCCGAGGAAGAAGCCACCCAGGAGAATTGGAACCCAGAGGTCCTTAATGGAGTTGTTGCCGAAGATTTGGGGGAAGTTAAGGAACCCAACGATGGGTTGGGACCACATTCCAGGACCCCAGATTCCGGAGGCAATCATAGTTGCACAGGCGATGATCAGACCCTCAGTCGGGCCATTGAAATAGCCGAGGTAGAGGGTGTGGGTGTGGAAGGTCTCCCATGTCGAGAAATACATGGCCAGGCAAGGCACGAGTGCAGTCCAAGCACCAAGTTGCGAGGCTCCAAAGCCCATTGCGGCTGTCGACAGCAGACTCGCTAGGGTGCAGTTCAGAGAGTCGATACCGTGACTGTACCTGATTAGTGATCCATCCATGGCTTCTCGGGGGGGTGGTACAAACTCAAAAAGTTCTCCGAGTCCACTGGACGTCCCGGTTCGGCGTGCCTGTTTACCATCCACATTGTCGAGGGTAGAATACCTAGTTCATATGAGTTTGAGTCATATAGATGGAGGGATAGGCGTTACTCACATCCACATGCCAAGAGCGAAGCTGTAGTAGATCCAAGCGGGGCCCTAAAATATCTGGTTAATTCGCCACTTCCGATAAAACACCGAGTAAGGAACAGGAACAGGGATACTCACAGGTCCCACCATATCTGGCACAAAAATCTGAATGATAAAGATATTGGCCACGATCCACATGAACCCAAGAAGGGTCACCATGTTCGGGGCCATCCACATCGGCACAATTTCGACGAAGGCATTCCACTGAGCAATGGAAAAGTCAATTGTTTATTCCGAAGTAACGTAACTCCTGCAGGGTTTCAAGGTTGTCATACGTAGTGCTTCAAGATATACCGAGAAATGAACGACTTGTCAACACTCGAGTACTTGTAGGACTTAAGGGGTAGGAGGGCATCGTCGGAGAGGGAATCCTGGGTCTCTGTAGGGGTTGAACGTTCGAATTAGCAAATTACTCAGAATAAATATACTGGTAACAGTCTTCATATCACCAACCTTGGACCATCTGATATATCGCGTTCATTTTTGAAGATTAGGCCGGGTCACGCGCGGAGTTGTAGTATAGTCGGGGAGGTAAACACCAACACCTCAGTTCATAGCGAGGTGGGCAAACAAATGGGTAAAATGGACAAATGCACAAATCAAATCATGCCTTTAAACACAAATGTCCGCTCTCAAGAATCTCAAGAATACGTGGAGAAAAGGAGAAGCGGGAAATGTCCAAGATGGATTTTCAGGTCGAAATCACGTGCCGTGCTCCGCATCGGGAACGCGAACAAGGGAAGCTCGACTTGACCGAGATCACACGGGATTTGCCAGTGCATTGTTCGGACTTAACTTGCATTGCCGCATCCAAGTGTGCCCTCGAATTCATTAGTTGCGCCTCACTTAAGCCTTCGCCTGGCCTACGATCTACCTCAGCGCCGTGCGATACTCGAACGTGCACCATAAGCGCGTAATCGCCCATCTCGCATTTCACCGTCATCTGGAGCTCGAATCTGCGCCACGCGAACTGCTCTTGGATTTCTTTCCGCCCTCGCCGCTACAATCACCTATCGAGTCTGGTTGGATATGACGGTGGATGGTCTTCACAGCGCTCCCCGCGCATCTCGTCACTGAGGAATCTTCAGATCTTCACGATGCCGGGTGTTGTCGAACTCCCCGTTGGTGCCGCGGCACGCCCGTTTGATCTGGGATTCAGCGTGGGACATCAGAAAGTCGAGCTTGAGATCGACCTCGCTTCCAAGAGCCTGAAAGGAAGGACGGAAATCACAATTCACCCTCGCCGCAGAGACCTAGGAACAATTTGGTTGAATTTTCGACAAGGCGAGGTCAAGCAGCTGAGCGTTAACGGCAAGCCTGCAACAACAAAATACACCGATCATTACGAGTCGCTACAACTCTATGGCGCACACTATCACGAACGATTGACACCAAAGATCGATAGCCTCTTACAAACTCCCCCAAGACCTACCCTACCCATCACGATTCCGAAGGGCGTCCGCATCGATGAACTGGATCCATCTTCAGCCGAAGCACAAGATCAAATCGCACTACAATCTACTGTCGACAATGTGGATGGCCCTTCAAGTGCCAGGGCGCCAGAGGCAAACCTTCCGCGATTTACGGCTCTGACAGTAAACATCGAATTTGTTATTGATCATATTCGGGATGGCTTACAATTTGTCGGTGTCGAAAATGGAGATCGACGGTATCCTCATGCCTATACCACCAACTCACTCGAGTCTGGCATCGGCTGTCCCTTGTTTCCATGCGTGGATGATATGTCCTCGCGATGTACCTGGGAAATTTCCATAACATGTCCTAACTCTCTTGGTGATGTCTTCGACCGCAAGAAGCAAGACGCGCCCGGTGCAGCAACGGCATCCCACTCCAAAGCGCCGACCCGCCAACTTTCTGCCGACGATGAGGGCCTTGATATGTCCGTGGTGTGCTCCGGCGATTTGACTGATGACATTGTGGACCCCAAAGACCACACCCGCAAAACAGTTTCGTTTGCCTCATATTCACCATTGGGGGCCTTGCAAATTGGGTTCGCTATTGGTCCATTTGAGTATGTCAACCTAGCCGATTTCCGCGAAAGTGACCAGGATGAACAACTTGGCCAAAATGCTATTCCTTTGCACGCATTCTGCCTCCCAGGTAGAGCCGACGAAGTCCAAAACAGCAGTTTTCCCATGGCCCAGGCGATCGACTTCTTCTCTTTGTCGTACGGGTCGTACCCATTCGGCAGTTACAAGATGTGTTTTGTCGATGACCTCCCAACTGATAGCCTTCCCACTGCGTGCATGTCGATATGCAGCAGCCATCTACTCTTCCCAGCCGAGATGATCGACCCCATGTATGACTCTACTCGGGCTCAGGTGCACGGTCTGGCATGTCAGTGGACTGGAATCAACATCATTCCTGCTGAGCCCTCGGATACATGGGTGACAGTTGGTGTGGCATGGTACATTACAGATACGTTCATGAGAAAACTTTGCGGAAACAACGAATACCGTTTCAGACTAAAGCAGATGTCTGACCAAGTCTGCGACTTGGATTATGAACGTCCCTCGATATATGACATGGGTAACATTCTTAAGGTTGATCCCTCCGAATATCGCTTCGTTGCATTGAAAGCGCCTTTGGTCTTGTTCATTCTGGATCGCCGGCTGACCAAAGCCAGTGGCAAGGCCACAATGTCTCGCATTATTTCTCGCCTTTTCCTGAACTCTCGGATGGGTGATATACCCAATGGAGCTGTCACCTCGTCTCTGTTCCAGAAGACCTGTGAGCGACTGGGTCACGCAAAATTAGACGTCTTCTTCCAACAATGGGTATACGGCGCAGGATGCCCACGATTCCAGGCGACCCAACGATTCAACAAGAAGAAGCTCGTGGTTGAAATGATGATCAGACAAGTCCAATCTGAACCCCAAGCCCCTCGCGATCTCGACAAGGATTCCTTCTTGCGTGACGTGAAGGAAGAGGTCCGGCACGTCTACGCGGGCGCAGTTCAGCCGGTCTTCACTGGGTCGATGACCCTTCGGATTCACGAGGCAGATGGAACCCCTTATGAACACATCGTTGAAATCAAGGAGGGGGTGACGAAGTTCGACATTCCATACAACACGAAGTACAAAAGGCTCAAACGCAACAAAAAGCAGCGAGAGAGAGCTGTCGCCTCGGGCGATGCTGAAGTCCAAGAAGAGGTTCTGCTCTACTGCCTGGGGGATGTCCTTCAGACAGAAGAAGAGACTCAGGCTTGGCGTTTGGCTGACTGGACGAAAGAGGACGAGGAGCGAATGGGGCAGGAATCCTATGAGTGGATCCGAATGGATGCAGACTTTGAGTGGATTTGTAAACTGTCTCTCGGTATGCCTGGGTACATGTATCTCTCCCAGCTT
Organism: Penicillium aurantiogriseum; assembly: GCA_019977855.1. NCBI lineage: Eukaryota > Fungi > Ascomycota > Eurotiomycetes > Eurotiales > Aspergillaceae > Penicillium > Penicillium aurantiogriseum. The sequence goes on along the minus strand of JAFCIW010000003.1, from coordinate 8,035,663 downwards.
CAGCAAGATCGAGATGTGGTGGCCCAGCTCGAGGTGAGTTATATTTCTGTTCTCAACTAATAAAAGCACAATGCTAACATTCCCAGTCGTTACAATACATGACTGCTCAACGAGAGCACCCTCTGATTTCCACGATCTTTGTTCGCACTCTCATGGATAGTCGATACTTCCATGGCATACGTACCACAGCTGCGCGTGCCTTAGTGAAGCATGCTAAGGATGAGATTGATTGGGTTGGACTGCATCATCTTGAGATGGCATTCCAGGAGCTTTTCTGTCTCCCGGGATCTCCCATGACTCGCTCAAATGACTTCTCCGACAGAGCGGCCTACATCCTACAACAAGTCATCCCTGACGCAATTTCCAAAGTCCGTGACAACAGTGGGAAAACTCCATTAAGGGTGAAGCGATTCCTTTTCGATAAACTCAAGTTCAACGACAACTCGAACAACGAGTACTCAGACAACTTCTATGTTGCGTCCTTGATGAAGTCCCTATGCCATGCCATGCTCGGTAAGAGCGAGGCGCGGACTGATGAAGAGTTGGACCATTTCGATATGGAACGTGTTCTTGAGGCTCAGGCCGAGGAACAGCTGGACAAGGATGCAATCGCCGAGTTTGACCGCTACCGACGAATGGACGAATGGTCAAGCTCTTTCCAGAACCTCTACTCCCGAGCGGCACTTCAATGCCAGGCGCAATTAATGCAAGCCAAAATGATGGAACTGGATTTGATGCGTTTCGTCCCATATACGCGAGCAGGAACCTATGACCTTCTCCGCATGCAAGCATTCCAATGCTTGGTGGACCTGGATATTTCCCAGAGTCCGGAGCTTCTTCGATGGCTCATGTTCACATTATCAGCCGATTCTTCGGCCTGGATACGCCACCAATCTTTACGTTTGCTCGGTCAGACCTTAGCACATATTGCTTTTGGTCGTCCTCAACAAACTGAGCCCTTCCAAAATGATGGTTTAATCATCGAACAAGAATCATCCACTCAAATTCGCCGAGACGATATCGCACGACGCCAAACTATTCCTGGCGCCATTGAAGCCCTCAAACGAGAGCTTGCTGGCGACGCATCGATGAAGGAATGCATGTGGGCAGCATGCAATTCACCGTGCATGGGCCTCCTGGAGCTTTCCGAGCTCACTGACCTTTGCCGTACGCTGTACGACCCAATCACCTCTAAGCTCGTGCGGATGAAGCTTCCCCGATATTGGAGCGTGCAAAACCAGGGTCATGGCAAATTGCGTTTCTATCGATCTACCAAAGCCCGCATGGGTCCGTCTTCCAAGCGCAAGCGCGAGGATCAGGGCGCGCACCCTCCCTCATCAACTCGCATTACGTTCAAACAGTCCAAGACTGGTCTCGCTCCAGGAACGCCCACCCCCAATCATCTCCCCAAAATCCATATTCCCAGACCATCGCCTGCGCTAAGCGCAACTCCCAAAGCCCCTGCCACATCTACACCCAAGCTGAAGCTCAAGTTTGGTGGTCGACCAACATGAATATCTAACGCTGTTCCTTCAAATATCACATGTATTTTAACCTTATCCTTTTTATTATTTCCGTCCGTAGCCATTGACTCAGGCAGGAGGATGGAACCAAAGCATGCTCCCAGGCGCCATGTCGATTCAGCTTTATCTTCTGATTCCAATACCAGCTAGTTATGCCTTATGTTTGCCCCCCTATAATTTCCAGTGTAGGTATAGACAGTCAAAAGTCAGTAATTGGGATAGCCATAGTAGTCTAAAACGCGCCCTGGCAAACGAGTAGAAAAAAAGTAGAACAGAAAAAAGGTTTTGATTGTTCCCATAAGAGAAACCGACCCAGAAACTCCCAGTAGCATTAGATCTTTTCCCAGCACTCGATGATCGAGTGGTGCCTATGTGCGTGCCCCTTCCATCAAAAGAAACGTCGTAGATTGTGTGTAGATGTGTGGCTTATTTGTCGGTAATGCGCTCGAGGGCCTCGAGCATGACGACGGAGTTACCGCGAATGACCTGATACCGAGTATCTGTTAGCGGGGTTCTAAATATCCGGGAATAGGAATTGAACGTACGAGGTCGCCAATGGCGACCTTCTCTCCGCCTTGCTTCTCCTCGAATGCTTGCTCTAGGACGATGTTCATGAAGACCTGCGCGAAAACATCGTTAGTTATTCCCCGCTTAGTTGGTACTGTCTTTGTCCCGTATTTCACGGCGCGCCAGGGGGTACCCCGGTATCCCGAAAGACCAGGTCATAGGGTATGGACATACATCGTAGCCTCGGAAAAGACCAATGACTTTGCGGTTGCCGTTCAGTTGGCAGAAGACCCGCTTATCCATGTACTGCAGAAAAGACACGACGTCAGTTGAGATCTCGGGACCAAAAAGAGTGCACATAGTAAGAGCAGCACTAACCTTCTTCAGTTCAGGCTGAGCTTGAGGCATATTGGGCGAGTTGGTTGGGTATCTTGGGGTTTGTCAAGATTCAAGTCACCGCAGTGACTTTGGGAGTTTGGTGCAAGCTGTGACGGAGAAACGATATTCCGGATATGAGATACGCGATAAGAGCTGCTGTTCCAAGCACGTCCACGCCACCAACTTGCACCGCTTTGTTTTCGCCTTACTTGATTGCTGGCTAATTCCAAATATGAGCTCTAAATTTGCAAATCGGAGAAAGCCCCGCAAGGTCGGTGGGGATGACGAGGAGAATGATGGAGGCGCTGCGCCAGGTATGTGGGCTACGATTCCTTTTTTTCTATCCTAGATATTCGCCTACCAAGGTCGCAGCTGACATAAAGAGTTGCAGAGCCAGTTGTTAAACGCCCAGCTGCCTTTAAGCCGAAACAAAAATCCAAATTGCAGTTGTCCTTTGGCGCCGAGACGTCAATGAACGATGGAGACGAAGAGAGCGAAGTAGTCATACCGAAACGCCACGGTCTAGGGCGCAAGGCAATGGAAAGGAGCGCCGGTGTGCTTCCTTCGGAGTCATCGGAAATCCTTTCTGCGCGATTCGGCCAGGACCCAGACCGACCTACCTATAACCACGACTATTTGAAGGAACTTCGCGATTCCACACCCTCAACACCGAAAACAACAACCGACGACGAAACCAGCAAGGCTGTGGATGTTGCAGCGAAGTTTGGGGAGATTATGACTCTCCCGGGAAAAGCCCACATCCCCAGCGAAGCCGAGATTCGGGAGAAAAAAGCCCGACGTGCACGTCTGGCTATGGAACACGGTGCAGAGGAGGATGAGTTCATTTCATTAGACGTTAACAATGCAGCCAACAACGATGACTGGGATGCGGTTTTACGTTTGCGACGGGAGAAAGAAGTCCAAGAAGATACAAGACTTGTTCGGGACGATGAGGACTTTGCGGAAGGGTTCGAGGAGTTCTTCACGGAGGATGGCAAGATGGCGCTCGGCCGAAAAGCAGAGCGCGAGAAGAAGCGGAAGGATCGTGAAGCCATGCGTGATCTCATTGAGGATGCCGAGGGTATCTCTGATGAAGACGATTCTGACTTGGAGGAAAAGGCCGCCTATGAAGCCGCTCAGGTTCATGCGGCCATGGGTAATGGCAAGTCAGCTGGTATTGATCGTCCGAAGACTCCTCCCAAGGTGACATCTCTTCCACGATTGGCTAGCAGCTTTGAAAGATTGCGCACGTCTCTGGCATCTATGGAAGTCTTGAAAACGCAGATGATCAGCCGGATGGAGGAATTGAGAAAGGAGAAGGCAGATATCGCGATTCGTGAGGTGGAAATCCAGGGGATGATCAAAGAAGCTGGCGACAACTATGAGAGACTCAAGAAGGAAGCTTCTGTTGTTTCGAACGCAAAGCTCGATGCCTCTAATGGAGCTCTGGAAAAGTCCCGAGGATTGGAAAGTATTGGTACTTCTGTGCCTGCGTCAGTAAGAGGTTCCTCAATGTCGCATTCCTCGGATTCCAGCTTCGAGGATTCTTCATAGCGCTCTCCTTCCTGTACCTGTACCTACCTGCCAGGCGGCCTGGATGCTGAACTTCATCTCAGCCATTATTAGATTCCCTTGCATCGTCTTCGTGGAGTCTTCCTTGTTGCTTTTGATACCCAATGAACGAGTTCTGTATTATATTCCCATTCTCAGTTACCTACCCTTAGGTTTGTTACCTTTTTTACCCAGAGCTACACATTAGATTCCCCGACCACTCTCAAAATGCTAGTCGACATGCACTACCACAAAACGACCCATCTCTATCTGACAACTGAGTTGACGCCTGAATGACTGACTCCAACGGATAAGCCCAATGTGCCAACCAACCGGCTGAAGCCTTGATGCGATATAGGACCTTTATGTACACTACCAAAATACTAGTGCCCATTAGAGGGCATCCAGTGATGCTAAGCCTATCAAAATTGCTGCAACCTCAGAACAGGATCCCCACGCCATAACAGACTACGGTATACCAACATTCTGATATCCCTAGCAGCGGCAACTCCAGGAGCGACCTTTTACACCTTGAGCCAGGCTGGTTTCGACTCTTTCGGCCAAGATTAAGCTCGTTGGGCACTCATGCGACCTGACCGTTATATGTCTCTTGCCGCTCTGGCCACAATCAAGGCTATTATCAAACTGCGGTCTGCAAACCACGATGACTTTGCTACACCCAATTGCCATATTACGGCTCGGGTCGCTCCATGTGACCGTGTACACCTGAGTTCCTCACTGTGAGCGAACATCACTCTTTGTTCAATCATTCTCCAACCAGTCAGATCCTGACGCGAGAAAGATATGTATGTCAAGTAAGAGCTTGCTGAATCATAATAGGAGAAACATCAGGCAAACGGACAGACGGGCAGACGGTCCAACCGGCCGGCCGCACCGTCTTGTTGACAATTCAAGTGACTGGATTGACCATTTCTCCAATGATAACCAGCGTAGGGTCCACGCGGACATTAAAGCGGATGGTGTAGGATCCGATTTCAATGCAAGAACCCCTAAGTCTCCCCGCCTCTCAAGGACAACTTGACCTCCCTTTCCAGCAGTGTTTACCTACATGTATGTACATAGTAAGAGAGGTTTGAACGTTATATCATGAATCCCGGATAAACTACATCATTTTTGTTTATTACTTGCCCTAGTCTTTCTGCTGGGAGTTGCTAAACTCCTGAGGCCCCTGGGTATTGTTCTCTTTAAACTATAACAAAGCTTAAGGAAAGGTTCTGGATTTCCAGAGCACTACCCTTTCCTTAGGAAGGGTTCGCGCGACACTCGGGGCAACAGACATCGTACTCCTGTGTCACTCTATTAGCGCTATTATTGCTATCATTGGAGTAGGATATTATATGGGAAGCCGTGGCTAAGCACTGGGATGATTTATCGCACCCAAGATAAGCAGAGAAATGACCGCGGACTGCCAGCAGTCATGCTTCATATATTAGAAGTACCAGGTGTCGTGGAGTTTTATACATTCCAAAGGATCCTATAATATTAAACATCCGGATAAAGAAGTTTACACTACAAAATGTGTCGCCGACCAAAGCTTCTAACGTAGCCTGTCCCCCCGGGTGGACTCAATAATATCAATCGGACTGAGTTAGGTTATTGGTGCTAGTACTCAATCTACGTCAGTGTTCAGGTTATGCATGGATTGTATTAATTTGATAGCTTTGGACCTATCTTTCAGAAGTATTGGAGCATTATAATAGTATATTCCCAGTAGTTCCAAGGTTACCAGTAGATGGTCCCGATGGCTTCTTCTTCCATCAAATTAAGTCCCCAGAACAAATCCTGGTACATGAGGTACTGCTCTTTTGCCTTGCAGTTCGCCATTTGTCTTCAGCTGAATATGCCTTCTATGTCTGTTCAATCTGATCTGGTTACTAGGGACTTTGAGAGAAGTGAATGTCAAGTTATCGGCATGTACATATATTGTTCTATCCGTGTGTGGATATATATTTTGGCTCCCGCCTCAAATAACAACTTTCTTTCTAGTTTAGGAACACGTTCGATAAAAAATAAGATGAAACCTTGCATTTCGTGCTATCATTTGCCGAAAGCACTACAATATTTGTACTATTATATACTTTGCACCACTTTTTAAAAGCCGTGACGAGAGGTGTCTTCGTATGTCTCCCGTGTTCTGATTCAAAAAAGACCTCGCATATTCTCGCTGATAGTCACAACTCCGTACTCATTTTGAGGATCCTAGGGAACTGAACTTGCAGAAGGCAGGGCATTTGTCCTATATATCTACGCACTAACTGGATGGACGATTTCCCATCCACTTGCCGCTGTAGCCTGGAGATCATATGAAAGTCGATAATTTGCATTCACCAGCTTCTGAATATATTTGCAATTCGGTACCATCCGTTGCATATCCTTCTTTTAATCTCTACTTATTATTGAAAACCCCAAGAATGTATAGTCTGCCCGTTGGTTCACGTTATACTTTCTGTTGACCTAATATCTCATTACCTTCCTCAGTCATTTTCTACCTGTCTACTCTATAATCCGCACTGTTTCATGACTTCCCCGACGCCATTGTACAATTTGACTATGAGACTACGAACTAGTCATTTTGTAGTCTACCTACAGTCGAATTTCATTGAAACTCCTCCTTATTGACCGACTCTTTGACTGGTTGTTATCCTGGGACAACGCAGCTGGCCGACGGAAGCGGGAACGCGACGGGGAGGTCAAACGTCTGGCCTCTGCACCGGGGATGGCCATTACTAACTCCTTCTATATGGCATGTCCTACCAGAAAATGGTATCATGATGAGTTCTACGGGGGCGCTTGATCCAGTAGATAGAGACCGTGTTCTTCCATTGCCTCGATGTGTGTGTGACATTCCCGCCTACTTTGCGCTCTCTTGAGTGGGGATGGGTTTATATTGTGTGCTCCTTATCAAAGTCAATATTAAAACAACGATTTACCCAATTGATAGCAGGAAACCAATCACCTAGTCCACCGGTCAAGTTCCGGTCCATGAGTAACATCTCCCCGGCACCCCATGGAAGACTAGACAAGATATTACCGGCTGTAGAGACCATAAATGAAAAGTTCCGACTCTGAAAATGCCGCATATTTCCCGAAACCTTTGGTGGGAGGTAAAATTTGTGAAACAAAAACCAACATTGTGTCACAATGTGTCCTTTTAACTGGGAGGTGTTAGCGCACTAACCGCGACAGTGCATAGCTACATGCCAGCAAGCCATGGCATGGAATGTGGCAGGCTGGGTGTTTCTCCCACCTCTGAATTGCGTCTTATGTCTCATCTAGAGACCCAGATTTCTGGTCTGCGACAAGTAAAGTCTCTGTTAGGAAGGAGCCGAGTCCCCATATGTGAATGAAGAAGAATGCTTCAGCTTCTATGTCTCAACCTTCAAATTATTGCAGGCTTTTTGTTTCTGTTTTTAGCCAAACAGCCAATGCCCTTCATTTTGTTGATCTACTTGGCATATTTTAGTGCCAGAAAATCCAAGATAAACTACACTAAGGCACACACTAAAGTACCTACCCACAACCCCGGTATCCGGGATCCCCGAGCCCTAATTCATCCAATCAATAACCAACAGACAACCAACAGACAACAGGCTGCCGAGAGACTCCTTTCAAATTAGACAACACCAACCTCTTTTTGCTTTTTTTTGGTTTCTTTCCTTTTGCTTCTCCGCTGATCATCCCTAGGTCCACTGTTCGTATCAACACAACGCATCCAACCTGTCTGTTGCCACCCCACCCCTTCCCCAGATTTGTTTCGGATTTATCTATGTCCTAATGCTGCCTCACATATAGTACACATAACCGGGTAATAGTATCCTGAAAATAACACGCAATAATACGACCAACTATGATATGCATATGCGGGAAATGAAGCCTAGCGGTCAATCCAGCACCTGGAACCTGGAAAAGGTAAATCTCAAACCCACTAGGGCGGCAACTCCACAGACATGTAACACCAACACAACATTGCTTCAAAGAAACGAAATTTACTCGGGGCTTTCCCCGGATCGGGGGCTGAGGTTCTCCCCTCCTAGCTAGGGGGCCGGACGGAATCTTTGCGCGTTCGTGCTGCTGCAGGCTCGTTTCGGATCTTTCCGGTTTCAACACCACCTAGGCCATCCCAGCGATCGTTAAAGAAGCTTCTTTTAAATAGGTCCGTTTTTAGGGCCGTGGAGATCTGGGGAAAAGGGGTTCGGGGGTTTTTCTGTTAAGTTCGCGATGTTTATTTATTTCTCTCGGCAGTTGTGGACGTTAGTGACGTGTTTTGTTTTGATGGTTGAATCTACTCAAATATAATCCTACTCTATTCCAAGAATAGCCCAACAGAAAGCATCCTGGCTAGTACCTTGTCGATCCTCATCCCTGGATCTCATAGGGCCTTTCATGAACTCATGTTGGCACAACGAACTCCTGTGTTGGACGCTAGAGCCTCAAAAGACTAGATAGGTCACGTCCATCGACAGAATCTTCTCTAGCCAGCCTCCAACCAGGAAATTGCTTCTACCGGTATCCTATTTACATTGCTTTTTCCCAAGCAGGTTGGACTGGCCCCATTGGTCTGATTGGCCCGGATGCCACTTAGCTTTCCCCATAAGCTCTCTGTGGCTACCCGCTCAGGATGGAACATTCCAAACCTGCCCGAGCCACCGCCAAGTCATGAATCTCTAGACAGTTTGTCGATCAGGTAGACCTGCAGACGGGTGCATAGCCCTGCCCAGGGTTGTACATGGCGGAAATCAACGATATCCGCGGCATACTATGCTGGGACCGTTGCCAACGGGGATACAGTTCCGGGGCCAATTCACCCAGCACCCAGGATGGGATAAAATGCAGATATAGAGGGCAAAAGAAAAACAAATACTGAACGGAGATATATTGACTTGGGCCTAACGGCCGGAAGCGAAGATCTTCTTCACGAAGCCGTCCAGAATACAACCCGTCCACTATTCGATCTCGTTTCACACATTTCCTAGACATACATTCGCCTCCCACAGAATCGAGGCTAAATCAAGACATAACGCTAGACAATAGAGAAAAGATCCGAAACGCTCGGTAAGTGGATCATAGGTATACGACCGGGGTCCAGCTGATGTCGGATTTCTGACCTGACTAGGGTTCAGAAACCGTTGAGTACCAACCCATGTCTATATTTCTCTTTGTTTCTCCCTTTTTTCTACGCGCCTAGAACAGGCCGAGATCCTTCTTGCTCATCTAGCAATGGCACGGGCCTCGATTGAGATTAAACGGGCCGAGAAGTTGAAATGAACTGGCGGATATGATAGACATGGTTCATATGGCACTGGTTCGATCAATTCATGATGTCTATTAAAAGACCCGGGCATATCTCTCCCTACATTTGTTGTATCTCCTAGTACATTGATATAAACTTGATACGATCCCATCCCCTATCCTCGACTTTCAACTTTCATATCATATACTGTCTCTCAAACAAACTCTCCCTGTTGGCAACCTGCAACCTGGGGCATCGACACTACAGCAGTCTGGGGACTCACCTCCTTTCTCTTCGCAGTTGAGTTACCGACAGATCTGAGACCGCATAGCATTTAACGGCTCGACTTACAGCCCAATCCCCACCAAGGCCGATCTCTTAACAGCCGCACAGCCGTGCCATTGCGAAGCATAGCTGGTACTTGAGAGTCACTAGAGGCTTGTGACTACTCATTAAAGTTATTCAAAGCGCCTTTCGCCCTCGTCGTCCCTTGTGGTATCGCCTTCTGGTAGTCAATCTCCAGCTATCGTATGCATACGGTAAGTGATGCCCAATCAGTTCTCACCGTTCTGGTGAAACCTCTCCATATATAACAAAGCGCTAACCTCTCATAACGGTCAGCCCTGCAGGTCTCCTCGAATTCTCCACACTATATCCAGTGTGCACTGGCCGACAAAGAGGAAACCTCCGGGATAGCGGTCGTCCACACCCAGCGACAACCCGCGTACAACACTCGCCAGTAGTTGCGGTGAAGCGTGGAAGACAATAACCCATCGAGCCTGCTCAGTATATTATATTCTTTTTAATATTTCTATTTTTATTTTTCTCGGAGATCAATATGGCAGAGGTTCTTGGTATTCCTGTGCCGAAGCCATGGATTGGCTATCCGAAGGAGTATACTCATGAGCCCAGCGAGCTTATATCCGCCTACTCGTCGGACTTCCTTGGGAGTTCAGATGATTTTGATAAACAACTTCCGTCTTCCCCCACCGATTGGTACTCAGTCTTCTACCCCTCCATATCAAATTCCCCTCCGGACTTTCATCTGCTGCACCACCCTTCCCCATCACTTCAAACACAACAACGTCCTCGAAAGCCCTCTAAAACCATGCTGAACCAGCGTCGTTTGCCGGGAAATCCCATGCCTCTCATGAAAGACAGGCGCTACACGCCCCTCCGTGTGGAAGGCCCTCGCACATCTGTGTATTCGCAGAGTGTGTCTCCATTCACGGCACAGCTAGACCTCAACAGTGCGCTTTCGAGCAATGGAAGCACTTATTGTGAATCTGATCTGGACTCACTTGACCACTGTGATGAGCCTTTCACCACACGCACCGTGGAAACACACGCTGGGCTAGTTCACCCAGTACCACGGAGCAACATGTTCACGGTGGCTAGCAATCCCTTCCGCTTTGGTACCGAGGAAATGCCTTCTCTTTCATCATTTGGTGTATCAGATACCCCACGAGATGAGCAGGCCTTTTCCAACACTCAGCTCAATGTCCCAAACCCAAACATCGCTAACTATCCCATGAGCTCACCCCTCAATCAATACCCACACAACCCACATCTGGTGCCTGCCTCTATCACTCGTCCAAATTCAAGGCCGGGAAATTGGGATGGGTATCTCACATGGTCTGGCTGTGCTCCGTCTAACGACAATGATATCTGGTATCCTACTCGTGACCCTAGTGGCTCATCAGAGGATGGCGGCTGGCAAACCCACAACAGCTACAGTGCACCCTGGCCCATCTCCAATACATACACCAGCCCAAATGAATGCAATCAACCTGCACCCCATATCTATGGACCGAGTCATGGACTCCCTATGCCTTCTTTTGGACCTATGCCTATGACTTTGGCCCCATCTATGCCCACCGGGCCCATGAACCACATCTCCCATTTTCCAGTTTGCGGACCCTACGTACCCTCCATCGAGGTTCCTCAGTATCAACCCGAACCACACCCAATGTTCCTGGCAAGACCGGATACGATTTCCTCCGACACGGAATTCGGATTTCCCGACCAGAAATCAACAAAAAGCCTCAGTTCATCGTTCTCTGCCTCAACCAACGAAGAGGGACAATCCCCACAGCAGAGTGGAGAAGATCAAGCCAGTATCGAAGCTGGATTACACTACACCGATGAGCGAAACACATTTCTCATTGACTGCAAGCGCCGTGGACTATCATACAAGGACATCAAGCGAGTTGGAGGGTTCAAGGAGGCAGAGTCTACATTGCGAGGCCGATACCGCACCCTCACCAAGTCTAAAGACCAGCGAGTGCGAAAGCCCAAATGGCAAGATAAGGATGTGAGTTAAGAAACCGTTCTTTTTACTAAGAGATGACCCAGACTAATATGATCGCATTCTTACAGATTCGACTCCTTTGCCAAGCTGTTACCATTCACGCCGAAACACACGACGCTTACAGCTCACTGACCAACGGCGGCATCAACATGAACGAGCCACCAAAGGTATCTTGGAAGAAGGTTGCCGAGCACATTTGGGCGAGTGGCGGATCTTATCATTTTGGCAATGCTACTTGCAAGAAGAAGTGGTGCGAGATTCACAACATCACGCTTTGATTTCGTCTTTGGATGGATATCCTAAAGGTTAAGGGTGGATTGGTTTCTTTTTGTTCCCTTTTTTGTTTCTGATATGCAACAATTCTGGCAATCTGGCCTACATTTTGTATTTTGTTTGTATTCAGCTGGTCTGAGTTTTTGTGTTGTAGCGTTGGCTTTGTATACTTTTCCTCTTGGTTACTTTTTGAATGTTGGAATTTTGTTTACATATAATTAAGATTAAGATACCATGTACTGAATAATATCCCATGTGATAAATTCATATTCTTTTTGGGATCTATCTGCGTGGAATCCGGTCCCTCAAATCTCAAGTCTGGGAAAGGTTCGGCACGGTGACGGGTTGTAGATGTCCTCACGGCTGTCTCGAGCTTGCAAACCGGTCGTGCGATTGTGGAACTTCAATGCAAACCACGTTTAAATCAATCATTCAAATTATTCTCGGGGTGCCATCCTATTCATAATACATCCCAACCTCAATCACGCCTCGTAGTATTCCCCTTACGTCTTAACCAAGATGAGCCCAGATCTGTTGCTCACGCCCACGATCCTCAATTTCCTCGACCCATAGGCCCAGCAGTGTGTCAACGAGAACTTCCATCCTTGCTTCAATGTCTGTTGAGGCTAGTCTACTATGTAGGCTAGGAGAGTAGGAGGGAGAGAGTTGATACGATAGGCCCAGCAGCGCGTCGACAAGAACTTCCATTCTTGCTTCAATATCCCATAGCAAGTCGCTGGCTGGTGGCTCGTAGGGATCGGCAAATTCGAGCAAAATCATCCGCCCTTCGAGGAGTCTAGATGCATCATTCACGATGCGGGTTTGCTCTTCTGTCCGCCGTATGACCCGTACCCTTAGCTGGGTGAAGTGGTCAAGGTCGACCTCTCCTAGGGTAGGAATTGGCCGTTGGTCGGTCACTTATTCCGAGTCAACTTTGATTTGAGAAACAGTCAGCGGCAGAATATTTAGTAGAGGGGCGAGCACCGGCTGCCCGTCGCTGTTGACCGGAATTCGGGTATGGCGGATTGCGGTATCAAAGGGGTACGTGAGACGATCGAGGGACACATCCCGGGTAGACGCGAGAGCGGCTGGGTCAGCCAGTGGAACCGGCTTGTTGTTGCCCGATTCATCGGCATGGCCGGTATTGGGGGTATATCTCACTTTCGATATTGTTTTGAGTATGTACGTAATCAATTGGCCCTTGCAGGCTTTCAAGCTTTAGTGGCGAGACAGCCCAGAAGTGGAGCGAGAATCCACGCTGCATCCGTTGGGCCCTCCTGGCATAGGTGGCCCATGGCCCTGAGGGGCCGTATGCCACCTTCGATGCCGTGTGCCTATATGGACTCAGATGAAAATGAGAGGAAGGTAGAATTGGAGGATTTGTGCGTGTCGGATGAGACCGAGTGTTACGCTGATACCTCAGGGGAAGCGAAGATGATCTTCATGGGTTGGTAGCAGCGGATGTTCTGGCCATGGCGTGGAGCTGTAGTAGGTAGTAGATACATGCAACCAATGGATGATAGAAAAGAACGTAAGTACTAAAATGGCAACCTTCCCTCTATCCTGCATGTTCTATACATGCGAATGAGTGGTCAGTGTCAAGGATGCAGAGGAAACGGAGGAAGTGGCGGTGTAGGTGGCAGAGGTAAAGAATGAGGTAGAAAGTGAGATACATAATGTGGTAGAAGTGGTAGAAGTAGTGGTAGAAGTGGTAGAAGTAGTGGTAGAAGTGGTAGAAGTAGTGGTAGAAAAGGAGGAGGTGGTGGTGATGGTTGGGGTGGTGCCAGTGGTGGTATGCCATGGGAAGTCGTAGGATTGGGGGATTTGAAGAATTGTAGGAGGATGCAGGAAGTCAAAGGTATATGTGATATAAATAGTCCTTCCACTAAGAGCGGTTTCTATAAGACTAGGCTATATGATTATGGAAAAGGTTGGTAACTAAAAAGTGCTCCTACTCTAGCACCTCACTTATCTATCACTTTGTATCATCAACTTGCTCACTTCAGACTCAATTGTTGGAGTGCCTCCTGTACATGCATGTACTGCATGTTTGCCAGACTGAGTCTTTGCTTGGATTATTTCTTTGTTTAGATGATTCTTTGTTTGACAGGGTATATAAACCCTGGTTTCTAGTTTCTAATGAATAAGGATTCTTCCTCTGCTTTTTCCCCTTGGGTTACAAAAGCGTGAGATTTACTACGCAGCTTGAGACTGTCTATATATCTAATTAAAAATTAAAATTAAACCTATAAGATTTACTGGATCCACCGTGCCCTACATGTCCCGCGCTGACTGGACCCAGTTCACGAAGAAAAGGAAGATGGCTCAAGCCATAATTTGAACTTTCAAATCACTTTAACCTATTTGAAAGTCATCAAAAGTGCCTCAACTTCATACTGGACTATTATTATGAACATTATTCCTCATCTCACTATATCATATACATACATTTATACTCGACATTAATGTGCCAAATGTTATAACCTGCCCCTGGGCGAGTTCAAAACTAGGCCAAAAAGACCACTATATCTGAGCATTATTCTCAGATAGTCCAGGCTCCGATATATATAGTGCATGACATGACACAAATCCGCATTCAATATAATTCTACAGCATTCAAACTAGTTTCTGCTGCTTTCATTTCAGCTTCAATTTACGTGAACATCTGAACCTCAGTGTACGTCCAGGTGGCCATTCCTCAGCTGTCTAACTCCTTCAATGTCTCATATACTGACCTGCATCTTCTTGATACCTCCAGTTGCAAGCTCGATCCAACACCCCGCTCAGTACCAACTCTCTTCGACTGGTCACCACGCATAGACAGTGATCTCACTTGCACTCCGCGGACCTAAACCTTACTCACCACGCTACTCTGACATTATCACTCGTACGCACATCCTGAATCCACACGTCAAAGCTCAAAACTGGCTCACCCAGTAGACCATCGAATCACCAACTCGCATGGCATCAAAATGGCGTCTCCACAATTCAGCCAATCACCAGAGAGAATAGATAGACCTTTTCAACCCCTATGTCTTCCCGAGCTCCATCCCCGGCCACTACACACCCCAGCCGTATCCCGTCCTCGGCACAGAGCCACCACCACCTTGGCCTTTGAGGGGACGGTGACAGGAGCCATGCTCGCTGGTGGGATGGTTATGTTGGAGGGTTGATGGTGTTTGGATGAGAGTCCAATGATGTTATTTTGGATAAAGGTCCAATGATGGTAATGATATTGGTGTGCAGTCCAATAGCCGCACCTCGATTATCTCGGTCTCATCTACACGCCGCTTGAATATGGAAGAACTCCCAACCTCGCAACAGCTGCAGGTGAAATCTCGTGAGTTGCGCGATACCAGGACGGCACCGACATTAGCCTGCTGGACTGCCTGAAAACTGGGTTCCCTCTCGCGTTGGTCAACCTGGCGCTGCGATCGACCATGTTCGGTACAGAGGAGATGTGTCTGCATTGCATTATGTGCGTGGCCTTTTATGACAAGAGAGCCCTGGTGTTCGAGCGGCCTTTCTGTAAGCCTGGTCCTGGAACGACCTGCCAGCGTTGTACAGCGGGCAACTTAGCCTGCTTCCATGCACTTGAGAGTACCTCAGCTACACCTAGTTGGTCTCACTTCCAAAGCTCGATTTCTTATTCGTCAAACTTCATCATTTTCTTCTCTAACCTTCTGTTTCACTTCTCACCTTTTTACACTCATTTCTTACTTGCACCACCTTTTGGTTTGAGTCCCTCCCTGTCCCAGAATCATCGAGTTCTCTAGCTACCTATCCCCTTAGGATCCCTAACCCGACTATTTGCAGTCGTCATGTGGATGCATGGTGTGCCCGTCGTGCCAATTTTCTCGGGCTATTACGTACTTACAGGCGCGAGGCTCCGTCACTATCTGTGGATAGTCGACAAAATGCATAGGAACAGGGACATGCCAGCGGCTGTCAAGGGCCTACACTTCGGCGGAGTGGTAGCGCCACCAGACCAAATCGGAGACGAAGCCCTACAAATGGATTACGACGACAAAGATTGTGTTGGACGCCTCAGCAATCAACCTGTAGGATAGACCAGTCAGATAGTCTCCTCCCCTCTCTCCTCTTCTCTCTCTCTCTCCCAGTCCACGCAAGACATTCATTGTTCACCTGCATGCACACTTCATACGTATTGCATTAGATTGGCAACATTTTGCGTCAACCCTGACGGTACGCTGCTCGCCAACAGACGATGTCATGACATATAACAGGGACACGATCAGTTTGGTCCCTTTGTCCTACATCGTGGGCTTCCACCTCCACAGCGGGCACAAGGCCGCGTACGTCATGGAGCAACCGAAAAACATCGCCGACTAAGGCCAGCTCAACGTGACCAACCGCTGGACTGACGGCGATGAGACGGAGAGGAAATCGAGCACGTCAAAGGACAACGTGGTGGCGCAAGCCACTGGAGAAGCGAGCTGCTCGACAGCACTGGCCAAGTGAAGTGGAAACCAAATACGTACGGCTCGCCGATGACGCTGCCATCGTCTCCCTCTGCATCCACGACAAGACCCACAAACTCGGCTACCCGGTCGAGGTGGGCGGACTTGTTGTACTTCTAGATACGGCACCGTTTGGCGCAACAGCCCAGAATATCGAATCGGGTGCAGTTCTCTCGGATAAAGAGGCAAAATCAGTCGGGTGTTTAGGGTTGAAGTTGAAATTGCTAGGAGGAAAGACGGTTTTAACAACGGTGACCCACGCTTATGTGCGCAATCCTACGTTGCCGGTGGTTCTTATGCGTGTTGCAGATTGGGTGATTCGGGCAAAGAACGCACTCTATCATTTTCGAAATCCCCACTTAGACCGGGATTCTCGTGTGTACGGTGTATCGGAACAGAGCCTGTACAATAATCCGATGGGTAAGGGTCTGATATCTTCCAGGCCTTTGCTAAGGTCAGAGCATCCAAGGATTCCAAGGATCTCACAGATGAGGAAGCATTTCTCGAGCTCCTACGACTTTCGATATCCCTCTATCCACACTATCACACACGACCAACAAATTGGACATATCCTTTTCAAACGCTAGCTACAAACAGATCGCACCATACGTGTGGGATATTCTGCTTTTTAAAACGTATACAAACGTAAATGCTTCTAAGTTTGGGGTAATTCGTGGTTGTCGCATGAAGACATATATAAGTCTTAGAATTATATAAATACCTTACAACCACATGAAAAGCAACGAAATCATCTAACAGAAGCGTCATACAAGCTACGTAATTGCCGGCCACATCGTGGAGAGAGTAGTAGACCTCAGGGATAAGGTAGCTCGCCGGCACCGCGTAGCACACAGATCAATACGATCCCGAGCGCTTTGAGGCGCTTTTCACCTGGACTGATCAAGAACCCTTTTTAATCTGGCGAAGGATTTGGGATGTTGATAATGATACTGTCCAGTGCGTCCTGGAAGTCCTTTCCCGAGTTCCCATCCGCTGCACCCCAGCTGAATCAACGCGACGGGGTTAAATCCTACAATCCTACAGACATAATGACGCAGCAGCCTGAAGCAGAGGATTAATATCAGCTATGATCGGACACGACTAGCCAAGCCATAAAAATCAAACCATTATAAAATAAATAATCACCACTAAACCGCGTAAGCCGTTTACCAACGAAGGGATGTGCCCCCTGCAATATCACCCGCGTTTTGACGAAGTCGTGGCGTGTAGATCCCCGCATTATTGCATTGCGATATCGTAAGATTGTGGGGTAAGCTGTCGATCAATGACTGAAAATTGGTTGGTTCGTATCTGGATGAAGGTCGGTGTTGTTTGAATTGTCGACTTGCCATCCCATACACCCGCTTCCTATCTTTCTACATAGCTCTGCACACTTCACAATACATTGCATTGCACTCTCTTATGATCTCATCTACGCTATACAACAAATCTACCGTGGGACTTCGCATCACCCATGTTTGAGCGAATATACTATCACTTACGGTAGGGATAGGATTGCCTGAGGTAAACAGTTCCCAAAGATTCTCATCTAGAAAGTACAACCCTGTTTCATCTCTGCTTGTCTTTTAGTCTGATAGACATGGAATTTCCATAATTAACTCGGTGGTTGACGTCTCGGATTTCATTAACCGATACCCGCTACCCCGGGCGATCGCTCAATAGCCGTGGGGTAAAAAATGCAATAGCCGTAATGGACATCGACGAAGTCGGAAAAGAGATATTTAACTAATTCCACCTTGCCAGCTTAGAAATAGAATTCTTAGAACAAGGTCTGCAATTTTTTTCTTGTCCTAATTGCCCATTGACCGTCATCAAATACCCTAAACCCTATTCCAATCACCGATCCGATCTATACAAACCCAAAGTCCACCCAAAATGTCGAAACCAATCGTCCTCCACCTCGGCGACGACATTCGCTGGAATCATGATCAATACAGCAAGTTCAAAGATGCCTTCGAGATCCGCCGGTCCTACAGCATGTCTCGGCCGGAGTTTATCCGTGCCCTAAAAGAGCGCCAATTCGGCGACTTCTTTGCCATCTACCGCCCATTTTGGAATACCGGCGGCGAGATGGGAAACTGGGATGAGGAGCTTGTCTCTTTACTTCCAGCGTCCTGCAAGGTCTATGCCAGTGCGGGCGCCGGTTTTGATTGGGTTGATACTGCAGCTTTGGCAAAGAAGGGTATGTATCCATCGGCACAGGAGAATATGGAAACCCAGGTTACGGACAAATGGGCTAACATGTTCAATCTATCCAGGCGTTATTTACTGCAATGCCGCCGCCGCATGTACAGAATCTGTCGCCGACGCTGCCATCTGGCTCATTATCTCAACATTCCGTCTGTTCTCTTGGTCACACGTTGCCGCACGAGCGGTAGATGCTGATGCCTTTGTCGACGCCAATCGCAATTTGGCAATGGTCTCACACAACCCCAATGGACATACACTTGGAATAATTGGGTTTGGTCAAATTGGACGGCGTACTGCCGAGAAGGCTTTTCTGGCCATGAATATGAAGATTCATTACCATGACATTGTGAAGATGCCGGCACACTTGGAAGCCGTCTCGAAGGCAACATACCACAAGGACATGGACAGTCTTCTCGCTGTTTCCGACTGCGTGATGGTGGCGACGCCGTTTAGTGGAGAGACACTTCTCAATGCATCTTTGCTGGCAAAGATGAAGACCGGCTCACGACTCATCAATATTGCCCGTGGTAAGCTGCTTGACGAGAGTGCTCTTGTCAATGCGTTGAAGAGTGGTAAGCTCGCTGCCGCCGGCCTGGACGTACACTATGATGAGCCACGTGTTAGCCCAGAGCTTGCAGCCATGAAGAACGTCGAGATGATGGCCCACAATGCGGGTGCTTCGGTTGACTCACATATTGGATTCGAGAGGCTGGGTATGGAGAATATTGTTTCATTCTATCAGACTGGCAAGGCCGTTACGCCCGTTAACGCCCACCTAGTAGCTAAAGCGACAGGTTCCAAGCTATAGACAGTTTTCATTCAAATGGTACACTTATTCATTGTTTACCTGCTGCCCGCGCGTTCTACTCGACGCCTACCTTCCTACCGTTTCGTCTGCAGGCAAATTGGGGGAGTATAAATTCTAGACAGGTCCCAAAACAAACGATCTTTCTTACAACCGCCTCCCATCATCTCACATCTTACCATCTGAGCAAACTGCTTCTCCAATCATCCCAATTATTATCCAATCATCCCAAGCGTGTTGTAGTCTACCTCCACGCCCGCCCACCCCCACATCATACTTCTCTCCCACCGGTGTCTGCACCACCGCAAAGTAAGTAACCCAACAATTGATACATACTTCCATCCCATGTATGAACCAATATACTAACCTGTCTTATCAATAGAATGCCCGACGGAGTCCCTCCTCCCCCCACCAACACCCCCACCATCACCCCCACCAGCATCCGACAAGCCTTTGAGGTGGGCATCATCAACCTCCGGGCCAGCATGAACCGCCGCCAGGCAATGGCCGAGGGCCGCATCCCCTTCAACCTGGCTGAGTTCGAGGAGCTCAGCGAGCGCATCTGGGACACCCGGGTTGAGTTCGCCAACCAGATCCGCCGTTGGGCGAACCCCCGGGACCGGGCCATCCTCGCCGTCCTCTACGCCCAGTTGATCGGGGCAATGCCCGATGAGGAAGGAGTGGTCCCCTGAGTGGGACGTGTTGTCATGTCTTATGTCTCGAACCCTGTCCCACGCAGGTGGCTGGTCCACCTGCGTGGGCCAGGGTTCATTAATGAAATTCAAGTGCTTCCTCACCAATTCTTTTCTCATTATTAATAGTAAAGTAACATAGATCTCAAAGTAAACAAAAGGTATCTTGTAATTCAGTAAACACGGTACATATCCTTCACTCCTTGTAGGCTTGTAGGTCACCTTAGTTCTTCATAACAGCCTGTGGCGGTTGAACACGTCCCGGTGCTTGGATAATTGCCCCAGGGGAGTTAGGTCCGAATTGCTGTACAGGGCCTTCGTGAGGATGAATTGCCACTTGCACACCACAGTTCGTACAGAAGTGATGCGAGTCATGACACATTTCCATACAGAATGGTAGGAATGCACAACAGATTCCGCCGAAGAGACAGCAGCACACGGCCGCCATACTACAAAGTAAACGATAGATTAGCATCAGAAGTGAGACCGAGCAGAAACTGAGGTGAGGATAGATCAATACTCACGATGTAGCGCTGGTGCTCTCCTTGTTGACCCTTGTCTGAACCTCATGGAAGCAAAACGGACAACAGATCCGTCCGGGCTCTTCACCGAGCTGCGCCAGTGGAATCACTCGCTGGGCAACTGGAACTTGTAGACCAATTGGTGTGCCTTTCTCGTTGGTTTGTGGTAGTGTAACAGCCGGTGCAGGGGTTGTGATTGCGTCGTTCTTGTGTCTGATTCTGTTAGATCGGCGTGTTTTCTTTGGATCGGGAAGCATACTCATCGTATTGTGGCGGAGGTCCGCTCTCCATGGGTATTATTGCCATTGGGTCGGATACCGGCAATGATCTTGTGGCTGTAGGTTCGGGCGTCGGGCTTGCTTCAGGGGCTGTCGGCGACGCTGTGGACAATTCTGCGGGCGACGCTGTGGACAATGAGGCCGGCAATGCTGTGCTATCCGCCGGCGCTGTAATTGGAGCAGTCGGTGCTTCTACTACGGAATCCGTAGCTGGTCCTGCGGCCGCAGCCGATGCAGTTGGCGCTGTTGACTCTTTGTTGTTTTGCATGGTGGGCAGTCTGTCTGTAGCTCGAGAGGTAGACGAAAATCAAGACCAATGAGTGCGAGGCCGTCGTTCTTAAATGCCATTTAATCAAAATGTGGGGCCCGAACTCAATACGAGAAGCACGATGTATCAAGGGTAAGTTGAGGCTTAAACGCCATAAACGGCATAGCATAAGGGTCTACACGGCCAATAAAGGGGGCCACGGGAATTCGACTAAGTGTATTGGCCAATTATGATGGGTTTTGTATAGATCACATGGTTGGCCCCCGGGTGTGCGCCCCATACGGAGTACAGTGCCCGGCCACGGACCCCTGTCTAGCGAGTTGTCTTAAATTGGGAGGATAAAGCATGAAAGCTCTTGTGTAATGAGTCAGTGCAGTGCATCTTGTTAGTCAAATGTTTCACTTTCGCGTCCGGGGAATTATCGGATTGTTGGTTTTGTTTATGGGGTACAAAATTAACATATCAATTGGACTACTGGCGGCACAACTCACAGCTGATACTTATCAGGAGGAACTCGGCAGGTAAAATCAACCCATTATACAGAGTACTCCGTACAGAATCATGTGAAAATACGGGCTCGTATGCAATAGGACTAGTAAGCCTAGGAAGTATAACACTTGGAGAATAGATCCAAGACCGATTATACGAGGTAGTTCCCAGGCACCGTTCACTATCGCCCCCAGCGATGACTACATTGATAGCGATTCACTTTTATTCACATAGGGCGACCAGCCCATTCACCCTCGCCTCCGACAAAAGAACGCATCTACGAGACTTCATCTTTACCAAAGTTCGTTCTGGCCGACAACAGAAGCCTCCATACCATCATCTCCACTAGATCTAATCTCCACTACATTTACGCCCAGCCGGCGGCCAAGATAAACGGAACCGCCAATTAAACCGTCATCCCCTCCCACGATGCACGCTTCCAAGCGAAGAACTTGACGAACCTCGCCGCAGCCATCGGGCTGCAGACTATGTGAGAACCCGAGCTTCCACGATAAGTCACAACTCTACCATCATGGCAAACAGCCTACCTCATGATATCCTGCAAGAAAATGACCTCTTAATCAGATCCATCTCGAATGACTCTCGGAGAAAACTACATCTTCTAGACTAAGATTGTCTATCAGGCTTACTTACAGCAGTACCCGCCCGTTTTCCGAAATCGATTCCGCCGCTCTACAAACAAATGGATAGAAGCAATTGGGGTTCCTGGCGTCACGTGCATCCAGCGGCATGTTCCCCTTCCAATCGGACCTACATCAAAGACCGACGGAGGAGGCGATATCTGCTAGAAGAGCATCTTCTCTATCAGGTTATGCGTACGGCAACGCCCTCTCGTCTCTGAAATCGGTTCCGCCGCTCTACAAACAAATGGACAGAAGCAATTGGGGTTCGTGGAGTCACGTGCACCCAGCGGCATGTTCCCATTTCAATCAGATATACATCAAAGACCGTCGGCGAAAGCTACATCAGCTAGACTAAGATCGTGTCTATCAGAGTATAGTTACGGCAACGCCCACTTGTTCTCCAAACTCGATTGCGCCGCTCTACAATCAAATGAACAGAAGCAATTGGGGTTTCAGGAGTCACGTGCGACCCTCCCAGCACCTGCCTATCTAGGAAGGTGTTCGTTTCTGCGGGGGTGTCTTCTTTATTTCCGCCTTCAACATCTGCCGGTCTTGGTTATTCCGCTTCTTGCTCCTTGTTTCTCACAGCTCGTGTTTGGTCCCGCTCGGGGTTCACGCCATCCATCAAAAAGGAGGGAACTGGGAAAGCATCAAACTATCACCCTCCCGTTTCCGTACACAGGTTTGGGCCAAGATTCCACATTTCCAAAGATCTTATTTCCTCCCTGGTGCTTTTGATCATTGATCTGTTTCTTGCCCTTGAAATATCGTGGTGAACTGGTAGGATGGATATCTGAACAAAGGGAATATCCATGGATGTCTTTGGCTAGTATAGTGACTTTGCTGCTGTGGGCATCGGCGCTATTCGCTTTTCTCCGACAAGAATCAGTGTTGCTGGCATATTGATTATCTTCCAAGTCTATTGATGACCTGATGGTATACACACCTCAAGAAAGAGGGCTTCTCATCCCTGTGGCTAACATGGTTGCTCCCCACAACATTTATGATAGATCTCTCCCTACCACCACACCCCCATTACTGGTATCCTGAGGGAACCTTGGATGCTTCGGTGGATTGCCAAATGCTTCGGGTACTATGTGGGCAGTGACTTGGAACATTGTCTTTAGTGATGGAGACCTCTTGACCTCTCTCTGTCTTGTCCTCGCTGCATATTCAGAATCCATGTTCTTGCATCTTCTAACTTCTCTCCATGTGTATGCAGAATATAAGAACAAGGTATGTATATATTGTCCATTGGAAGATCTTGATGAAATTCTTTTTGATATCATGTAGACTAGAAAAATACACTACTAGATATTGAAGAGGGGAACGCTCAAGGGTGTATGCTCTACGGCATACGGGCTCAGCACTTGTAGTTCAGCTTCAAGCCCAACTTTGCATACAAGGGAACCCAGGTGCACTGTCCCGGAAGTAGATTCAGAGAGGTGTAGGAGTGTGTATTCTCAATCTGTGTCTATCTGCTACTTGTAACCTCATAACCTCAATGCTTACATAGCAACTCATAAAACCAAAAGGAAAAGAAGGCGAGGGTAATGCGAGCTGGGCGTAGTGGAGAGCCTGTCTCCCCACTACAATATGTATTCAATTTATATACACCCAATAAATTCCATTTCCGGGTATTTGATTCAGGCAATGCAAGTATTCTACCAATCCACCGCGCAGCTATACAACAACTCCAACCATTCACAGCGAAGGCCCGGGAGCATCCGTACGAGGATATCCAATCATAGCAAGAACCTGCGTCAAATGCTCCGGATTCTCACGCAAAGAATCCCACTCACCCTCGGCCTTAACCATCAGCGTCGCAGCAAGGATAGTACCATTCAGCGAGAGCACGCCGGGATCAACGATATCGCGCGTCGCCGCGCTGTCGACGGGAACAAGCGCCGTCTCCTGTCTGCGTGGACAGATCATCATTGTCGAGCGGGTCATGGCCAGGTTGTAGCTTATAGACGCTGGTCCCTGTGTGGGAAGGGACTCGGTGTCCTGACTCGGTGTTCGTCCGCGCGTCGCTGCGGCCGCGGCCTTGTAGAGAGTGAGATAAATTGCGTGCAGGGTTTCAGCGGAGGGGTTTGGAGGGATTGGGAGGGCGAAGTGGGCGAAGGGGAGACCGGGGAGGTGCTGGAACTTCGGTGTTGGGGAGGGAGAGGTTGGTTGGGAGGTAAGGAGGTCGATCAGCGGGTGCCAGGACTCCGAGCCTGGCTGACGCATTGCTTCGACGGGGAGGAATTGGAGGTGGCGGTGAGGTTGGCTTGCGCCGCTGTCATCGCCGGAGTTGAAGAATGCGAAGAGGCTCTTTGAAGACGCGGTTGCGGATCGAGAGCCATCGTCGTCGGTGTTCCAGGCTTTTAAACACTCGTATGTAGCTTCGAGATCGGGCTTGTCGAGGATATCTGTCTGCGCTTGCCAGTCTTTTGTCACGAGGAGGAAGTGGTTTGGGATGACGGGGAATTTGTTGAGGATGAGGTTGTAGGCGGGGTTCTCGGGCGGGAACTGGGCGATCAGAAGATCTGGAGATGGATTCTCGAAAGGATCGGGCTTTGGTGCTTTCGGGCCATTTTCGGGTTTCAAATTGGAGGGTTTCTTGGCCAGGGCAGGGCAGTAGCGAAGTTGGTACTGGGTCGGGTTAGAACTGCCGTGGTCGGAGTCCTAGCGTCACTCACTGGTATCCCTGCAGCATTGATGATGGAGAGGTGGGTTGAGGAGAACACGAGATGGCCGGTATCTTTAGCGGCTGTAAAGCGTCTTGCGACGAGGGTGGGTAGAGATTCTGAAAGTCCTAATTGCATCGTGGAGGTTGAATGGAGTTGAGACCGGGGGAGATGGCAGAACATGGGGGTGGAGATCGGCGGGGTTCTACCTTTCCCTTCTCTTAGGCTTTCTACTGTTTACACTATACAGTGGTTTATTCAAGGAATTTATAAGATGGAGTGTTTTTTGTTTATAAATTTTCAATTAGACACTCATTTTTAGTTTCCAATTAATAGTGTCTTGGTAGGATCCTGACCAGCAGGATCTGGCATACAGGCACATAACCAGCCTGAAGACAAAACAGACAGAAAAGCAAAAGTCATTCAAACGTATCAGTCCCAAGGTATCATCCATAAGCCGCATTCAGACAAATCGCTCATCAAGACGCCACTGCTGTACGGAAAAATGAGACAGAAAAATAGACACGAAGGGGAGAAGGAAGGGAGAAAGTAGGGAGTAGGGAGTAAGAAGGAGTAAAAGGAAGTCGTTTAAGCCATTAATTCGTTGATGGAAATCTCATCATCATGGGACAGTTCTGGCAATAACATCGCCGGCTGACCCATAATATGAGACGTAGGACCGTTCATCCAAGGACCACGCTCCTCCTCAGTGGCACTCAGCACACCCTCAGCACGCTTCAACGTCTCGACATCCAGATCGGTGATGTAGGCATCCCGGTTCGTGCCATCGCCGGCGCCGGGGAGTCTCATACGGACCTCGTACTCGTTATTGAGCATCATCTCGTCTTTCCACAGACGGCGCTGGCCATCAAAGACACACAGAACACGCTTCTTGGTCTTCATGCTGCTGCTGGGGCACCCCCAGGACTGGGGGTAGTTGCCACGGTTATTGCGGCGACGGGTTGGGACAGTGCGAGGGGCCTTGGAGGAATTCTTGGAGATGGCATTGCCGGAGCCGATAATAGGTCGGGAGGCGGGGATGTTGCCCTTGGATGATCTAGGTTTGGTCTTCAAACCGCGCCAGTTGGAGGGGTCGTGGGTATCATCATCATCTTGGTCTTCGTAATCGTCGAATTGGTCGACCGGGCCAGGCGCGTCAAGTAGTTGGTGCTTCTCCATGGTCTTTTGGACCTCCTCGTCTGAAGCGACCTCTGCCAAACGCTGCTGGTTGATGGCCTCCGATGGCTCTTCTTGCTGCACGACGCGGAGAACACAGTCGTCCAGATGCTCGTAGAAGTCCTGCGCGTTGCTGAAGGTCGATGAACATGTCGAGCACTTTCCTGTTGCGTCGGGGCTATAGTTGGTGCCCTTCTTCGCTACTCCGGGGCTGCGCTTGCGGCAGTTTGGTGGGGTTTGTTCCACACCGTGAACGGAGGTCAGGTGGCGCTTGAAGACATCGGCGCGGTTGAAGCTCTTTTCTGCGGGGGAGCCGGAGCCTGGGCAGAAACCGCATACCATTGTTCCCTTGTAGTGGGTCAGGGTGTGGCGGTTCTTGTCGTACTTGCGGGCGAAGCCCTTGATGTGGTACTCGCAGTTCAGGATCGGGCACTTCTCTGGTCGCTCGGACTGGTGAGTCAACATGTGGGCTTTCAGGTCTTTGAAGACTCGGCCACAGTCCGGGTGTGGGCAGCGGCCTTTTTCTTTGGTGTCTTCGTCTGGCTCGATGCTGCTCAGCGCCGGGCTGTGTTGCGAGCGTCGGGAATGAATTGACGAGATGGATGATCGTCGATCATAGATCGAGAGGGGTCTTGAATGCGACCTGTGTGGGACCATGAGGGGAGATGGTCCAGTGTGTTGTAATGGGTGTGAGCGTGGGGAGGTGTGGTGGTCGATGTCATTATATGGGAGAGGCGATGGGGCAGGAGAGTGGGAAATGTAATTGGGTGGCACGTTTGAGTAGGAAGAGGTGGGTTGGTCGGGATATGAGATAATCGGGGTGATTCCAGGGCCTTGTTGCGCCGGTTGGATCAATGAGGGATCTGGTATGCATTGTCAGTATACCAGACAGCTTTTGCGATTGATCAAAACATACCGACAAAAGGGTCCGGGAACTTTTCTTGATAGGGCAAATCCATGTCCAACGTACTTCCCATGTACTCCTGCGAGAACAGGTCGTTCATTACTGCGGCTGGCAACCCCAATCCGTGGTTTGTATTCACCCAGTTCTCCTGGAAGGCATGCGCGGTTCCTGAGTATGGTGATCCCATTGCCGAAGAAGATGCGCTCGCAATGGACTGCCCTGAGGCGGCCGATCCGGTGGGAATATATGGCTCAGTAGAGTGAGAGGCAGAAATCGGAGGGGGTGTGGCTGGTACAGAAGAAAAATATGTAGTGTTTTGCAGATCTACAGACTCCAACAACGGGTGGGTATCGTAGTAGGAATTAGAGGCATGGGACATCTCATGGCCTTGTGTGTAGTTGGGAAGACTCTCAACAGGGAAAGAGAACATAGAGGGATCCATGGTCATGGGGTCGAAGTATGGGAGTTGTTTAGGCCTGGTAGCTTCAACCATCATCTTAGATCGAGTGTGGAAAGGAAACAGAGTGAAATCGGGCTGGGATTCAAAGGTCGTCATCTCCTTGGCTAAGCAATGCAATGCGCGATGGCGATCCTATAAAAAGAAAACCAGTCAGTACATAGAATTGCAATTTTGCGACGCATGGACTTACCGGTGATAAGGTTTCTGGGTGAGATCGCGGCCCGCTCGGTTGACCAAAGACGCCGACCACGAAAATGAGGCAACGTGCGCAATTGACAGAGAGAATAACTTCTCATGCAAGGAGGGAAGGAGGTACACTATATCGCGCAGGGAGGTAACATCCAAGTTGCAACTCAGACACGGGTAGTGAAGCAATGTCGATCAAGAAGAGTCGAGGGAGACAAGGTTTGATAAGCGACCCGAAATAAATTGAGGATTGCACTAGATCAAGTGATATAAACTCATGACAGACTTGGGGGAGGGAGGAGAGGATATTATAGATTATCGAGGAGGAAGCATTGTTAAATGGTGACGATGGGCCCGCCCTACAGTAGTTAGTTATAGTCTTGTGTCTAGAGTTATATTTTTATTTTTTTTTATTTTTCTTTAAAAAAAAAGAAAAAGAAAAAAAGGAAATAGAAAATTGAATTGAATTGAATTAAAAATAAAAAGGGAAAAGAAAAAAAAACTATTCCAGAGTAAAGGGAAAAAAGCAAATAATACATAATACATAATATATAATACAACATACAACATAAAACAATAAAATAAATATAATATAATACCATTATATACCATTACATACCGTATTCTCACGAACCTGTTGACCGTGGCTGTGAACAGGGACAGGGAAACTTAGCGCCCATGATAAATTGGACCGGACTATTATTATTCTCTGCACATGGGAATCCTCGAACATGGGTCTATATCTGGTCTATTAATCTATTCTTGAGTACTTACTGTCGATTAATAATATTATACCTCTATCTACTCTAACAGACATTTCAAATCAAAGACTTGTGTACAGTCTATTTTGTACTATACGGTACCCCGTACTCCGTGTCTAGCCCATTGGCTCAGCCTTCATCAGGCGCCCAACCTCGATCCCGTCAATAGTCAATATATATAACCCACTATATAATCCTTATGGGTTCTGACAGCTCTATCTTTATCCACTTTGGTTCATTCCGCCCTACGAGATATGTACGATTTCCGAATATCTATTCCGGAACTCCGGTGGAATATTGGTTTTTGTTTTCCCAAAGTACCTGCATTGAGATAGATCGTCCCATCGTGCTCATAAGAACTAAATTGGTCGATGGCGCATATTGAGATGAAAAGCAATTATAAAGTTGCTGGTCCTTTTGCTCGAAAACTCTGCAACACAAATTAGATTTTGACGGGGATCAGGAAAAGCCTCCTGTCAGAATGTCGACCGTTGCACGAGAATGAATTGCAATATATACGGAGCATAATGATTAATTGCGATTTTTCCTTGTCGGCGCCTCCGTTCTGCATAGTAGGGGCTCGCTCCCGTGGTCTTGGCGACCCCTTTTCCCCCAGACCCTCTTTAGCCTCGTCACCCCGGTATGCATATACGGGATATACGTGTGGACCGGCTTACCAGGGTGTAGAATGGAAATCAACACCTTAAGGGGAGAGAAAATATCTATCTTGTACTCATCAAAAATGTTCTATCCCGCCAGTACGGGTCAAACTACTCCATACCCGTCCAACTCTCTTTACATCAAATCATGGTGGGAGGAAGAGCGGGACGGCGGGTTAGTATACAAGCATAAAGTAAGACAAGCAGACAAGCAGAAAGTATAATAAACCCAGATCTGGGGATGTACCCTTTTTCTGGGAGAACTAGGAAGCAAAAAAGGACAAGGATGAGTTTTGGGGAATGTAAGCAAAGACAAGGACAGTACGGAGTACTCCGTACTCCATACATATAACACACAAATACAAATACAAATCGAAATTCCACGAGTTCGGTCGATCTGTGACGGGACCCCATTCATTTAGCGTCCCCTCCATAACTCGGCAGGCCAACCGCGTGCCCAGAGGGTGATTGGCCAATGTATCACGGCCCAATAAGAAATGAAATGAGGGATTCCTAACTCCCCTCCAATCAGAGCCCTGAAAGGCCTTCCGAGGACTTGGTGGGCATTCCTTAGGGCGGTCGGCTGGGTGGGGGTTCGTGTCTGTTTCACCCGCTATTCCTTATTAGTACACCATGACAGGCGATCATTACAGCATGTTCTATCAAGATTAAATTCTTTTTCTGATTGTTCTCCTCGGATTTCGTCGGCTGCTGTACAAGAGCCGCATTCTTTTTGGTGATTGTGATTTGGCCTACTTCTCTTGGTTGCCTTTTACGCCATTTCCTAAATAGTAAATCAGGGCAGCAGTTCTCCCCTCCTTGTTGTATTTACAACTCACAAGATACCATTAACCTGTCACGGCATACGTCGTATGTCTACAGATAAATCTCGTACATCCCTTGGTCACTGGGTGTTGCATATCCGAAGAAAACTAATGGTGGGTCTACCTAAAATGGATGTATGAATGTCAATCTATTCCTTTTTGCCCGGCCGGATGCACGGTGTTAAAGTGACATTTCTCATTTTTAAGTCAAAGTCCGAGATGCAATTGCAGATTAATCTGGTTTTGATTATTAATATGCCATCCCTTAGTTAATTAACTAACTAATGTGGTGTTGACAAACCAACAAGGTGATTAAATTACCAGGGAAGAAAACCAGAACCAATCTATCTCGGCCCCGTAGACCCCTCCATATTTCCCATTGACTAGGTATATTCATCTAGACTATCTGCACTAATTACGCCATATAGCCCTAGCCGGTACAGGGGGGGAGTGCGAGCTGTCATACGGAGTGTCCGTGTTTGGCACCGAAAAACAGCTAGCGCCACATGTGTATACCTAAGCCACAGACCCATACGGGTCTGTGCCAATCATAAGCGAAAAAAGGCGTTCTTGGAATTCGTCACATAGCCAAACAACATAGGGAATTTGTTGCTCCACATCCCTGAAAATCAAGGCGCAGCTGGATAAATTACACCGCTGACTGGGGGAGTTCGTATTTATCGGCGATCCCGGTGGTAAAACCCCCGTGCATTAAATGGATCTATTCTATTCCCAGACTAGTTTACAGTCATGTATGCACAGTCTAAATTTTTAGATGCTAAACTGGGGGAATGAAGTCATATCCGGCCCGTGTGTTGGGTTTGACCGATTCTTTTACCCAGGTTTTGCGGGTTTGAAAGCCTTGGCCTAGTTAAACTGGCGGTCGGCATCTAGGGATTTGCCTTTCGCCCAGGTTTTGACATATGTACCTACCCGGGCAATGGGTTCATAATTGCAGACGCTAACTTCCCGTTAACCATAATTATCCTAATGATGAATGGCTACGGAGTACTCCGTACGGAGTACTTCGTACAAGAATATGTATGTAAACAGATAATTTGTCTTCACTGGTGATTTTCAACGTCCACGTCAAACCTACACCCAAAAACGTCCTCAAGCGCATCCGCCAGTCAGCACCAAGAAATGGCCCTTGATTGAGGCTGCCAGTCCTTCACACGTGTGATAGAGGTATCCTACTTGATCCAATCGTTTGTTGAATTCGCTATCCCCCTTTTCCTTTTGGCCCCCAAACTTGTTAGACATCCCCGCTAAAACACTGAAACACACGTAAAGCCACGCATTTGAATCTGACATTACACCTTCTTCTTTGCTTACGAGGATAATTAGAGTAGCCAAGATCCAACCGTCACCACGGCATCGGGATGGCCGTATTCCCGCCCGCTTCCGGAATTGAGACTTGAGATGGGATATTGGCCCTACTGAGATAACATGTATGCCAAAAGGGAGGCCAGTCCGGCGACTCCGAAGATATCCCCTGTAGGTCCACCATATCAAAATTAAAAAATACAACAAGCAGAAGAGGCTCTTAATTAGCTTTGATGGCACCCATCCAAGATTGGTGGATGAGAGATGCCCAATGCGTCGATGCTGGCGTTTGGGAAATGAGGTGTATGTACCTACATGTATAGTCCGGGGAGCCGGTCCATGGTTGACTTGAACGGAACCATGGAACTGCCAGCCTTCTTTTACCGTTATATCCATTGTACTTTTGCGCCTGTAGTACCTACCTAACTAGGTAGGTACCTAGATACATATCTAGGTACTTCCGACTTCAATATTTGTTATTCGTGCTCGGATCACCCTCGGACCAGAGATGGTCTCCAGAGTGGCAAATGTCATCCCCCAGAGCTTGGTAATCCCCAAGATCTTGGTAATCCCCCAGTTTTGCAGTTGATTACCAATAACCAAAACAGGTCCAAGAATAAACCAACTCTAAAGCAAGCGGCTAAACATCGCAGGTGCATTAAAATCTAAAAATGCCACATCGAGGGTTCTAAACTCAGTCCACCACTGACCCTGAACCTACTCGGCCAACTACCGAGCCCAAAGTTGAGCCTCTCATGCTATTTGCAGCATCGTACATACCAACAGCGGCCCTAAGCCCTACAGGAGGAGTGGGTAGGACAGGGTTGTTTCACCCTGTTTCACTTCTGTTTTTAGAAACACCACGAGGGCGGGCAGGGATTAAACTTTCCCCGCCCCCGAAGAGGAGAAGATTGACGTCAACGAGACGATCGTCCATGCACAGACAACCCAGTCTGGTGTGGGACTTCCGGATAGGGCAGGTGGGTTTTTTTTTAGGAACACGTGCAAGTGCACGGCATAAAAGACTAAACTATTTCGATGCATGTTTATTATTCTTATCTATATGGTTACATTTCTGGAGTTGGCAAAGTGGTCGGCGAAGCCATGGTTCATGGTTTATTTGGTCCCCGCTGATAGTCGTACAAACTTTGAACTTACCATACCACATCCATGCTTATTTCCATTCAGTCCTTCCTCAGTTGGTTTGTACCGTTTTATTGTTTGGCTGTAAACATTTCGGACCCCAAATCTTGGCCATGTGTGTGGCCAGAGTTGGTGGCCCCCACAAACACCATTTTATTGTATAGCCCCTATCAAGCTTGTAATAAGCGCTTCACAAGGACTTGTATTATTGTGTCTTTTTCCAACAAATCATCTCCCAACTTGTACAAAGAGGCCTGGGGGCATTTAGCGCTGTTGACTTCCCGCATTCAAAGACAGCAATCCCTGCCTTCCAATTTCCAACAAATACCCAACTTGTTGAATTTTCAAACCCGTAACTTGATATCAGTCTAGTCGGTTCGGGATCCATTCGCCCGGTACAGAGTACCTGACGGGTGTTTTAAGAAGCGATATTTGTGGACCTCAACCGCGCGCCACAAAATAACCAGACTTATAACATATGTACAGGGTTATTCCTTGTGTAAATTAAAAGCTTTCTAGAAGGCATCGGGGATCCCTTGTGAGCTGTACGACCGAATGGCCGCGACTGCGCCATGCCATTAAAAGAATATATCACCAACACACTCGATTTCTCAACAATTGAAATCATCCATTCTCTATGGCCTAGATCCTACAGTGGGAAAGATCCACAATACTTTTTTTCAAAACCAATGCATGGAGTAGGTACGCAGTAGATGCAGCTTCCAACAGCGACTCCGACGATCCCAAAATCTAGACCTGCCCGCAACCCTCTTCTTGTAAGCCCTTCGACCTAACGTTGCGCGGCGCAAATCTCTCTCGTATCCATATCCACATCCACATCCACATCCTCCCCGTGCTCGAATTGCAACCATATGCAAACTAACGCTCTCCCCGGGCCCAACTCGCAGTCATACCAACACTAAGTCACCCAGGCTTTGACACTAAGCCGCGTGGAGATAGCGGGGCCGCCCCCAAGCCTCGTATAGGTACATGCTTCGCCCTTTCTAACCGACTTTGGTGCTTGGCGGGCTTTGACTGGCTAGACCCGCATGTTCCGCAACGTTACTCCGTACGGTGCGATATTGTGTACTGCAATACCCGATTTATGTGCTCGGTAGTGTCTTCCTGGGATCTGCCTGGAGTTTCCCGGCAGAAGCGGACCGGAGAGTGGAGCGTCTATGCTTTCCACCCGGGCGAACTTGGTACATGTTTTGTTCGCGTGGCAAGGGCGGGATATGACGATATCTGCGCTATTGTTAGTTTCTGTTTAGATTGGAACATGGTGCAAATTAACTGGAGTTGTATAATATAGGAGAATAATCACCAGAGTGCAGTCTCCATAGGATAAGATATTATCCGGAGAGGTTGTTCAGAAGGTTTGGGGTGAACTAGTCTCACTACCCCGTAACTATTGATTGCAACATTACAGGTCATGCCGCTGCCAAAAGCCGATATATTTGCCAAGTGAACGGAACCCGAGCCATAGGTACGGAGTACTCTGTACGGAGTACGGCATACTCCGTACCTGAGCACCATTTACTCCGGCGATCCTGATTTTGGTTTGACCAATGTTATCGCGGTATCTACCCAGGTGGTCTGCGTAGTATATCTCTATCTCTGTCAGGGATTCAAAATGGAGAAATGGCCTATTAGCCCTTACTAGTCTATCCTAATCATCCCCCCAAAAGCTTGCTTGTCTCTTTATTATCTGACAATAATCTGCCTATCAGCACCCCTGCAAATAGGGGCGTCAGGGGGCGTTAAGGGCGAATGCGACACCCCTGCATGGGGACTTAAGGGCAGGTGACATGCACAATTCAGCGTACCTACACTAAAACTAACACAGTATTGACATACGTTATCTTCTATCAACCAGGGATCTCCCTGTCTGTCTCACCACCGCGCGAGGCACGTGAAATCCCGAAATTCAGACTGTGCTATTGGTCCCATCCCCAAGCAAGGCAAGGTAAGCTGCGTGCTGTGGGCATCGGTCCGATCCTCTCGCTCCACGGTTCCATGTGGTTGGGACATGATTATCACTTCATGTGGGACTGCAGCATTTAAGTTTTAAGAAACGAAGAGAAATACAAATGTACTTGAGTATATCGGCAGTTTATACGTAACAGTGCGGCTCCTGCTCTTTACGTTGGAATCATTCGTCCTACGTCTGCCGTATTCCTAATTCTTTACTCCTCATTTCCAGATGCGACCCCCTCAGTGATAGCGTCACCCGGGCTCTGATCGACGTGTTCACGGGTTTGGGGTGTTCGCCCAGGAGGGGTAAAACACATCCAATCATCCGCCTACGTTCCGGCCACTGACGACACAATCTATGCAAGATTAACTTTGGGAAAGGGGGCCAAGCTATTAATCCCAGTCGAATGTAGAGTCAGTCACCCGCCAGCCGAACAGGGGCCTGATTCAGGAGCTAGTTTCTGCTATTGGTTATCGTAGATCAAACAATCTGGCCTTTTGCTATCTATCCAATCACTTCTCGCTGGTCATACAATATCTGGCATGCCGATCAGGTTGAAGTTCCCCCAGTTTACGGAGTACTCCATACCGGGCTATACGACGTACCCACACACTCGATTATGGGGTTATTCTTTAGATTAGAGCTAGGATCTAATCATCTGATCTCTAATTTCTGAGTAGGTATCACAGCCGGCCAAAGAGGGATATGTTGTGGATATCTTCCAACCCCGTCATAAACTCGAGGGAAAGGCGTTACACTGTGCCACCTGTGGCCGAGGCAGATGCATTTTGAGAAGTGTTGCCAGGTCCGGGGGTAGATTGATAGCACATCTCGCGTATATTGTCCTAAATTTACTAGGGAGGTCCCCGAGGTGATATTCCCTGCATGTTGGACATGTGCTGTTCATTACCTGTACCTAGAATCGCTCCATGATCCCCTTTCGAGTATCGCGTATAAACAAACAATATATTGTATAGGATGAGAGCAAAACGTGAAATCACTAGTCAAGCCACAGTACTATCCGTCAATTTCGACATGGACGCAATAGGCAGGAGGGTCTTGGGGCGTATGCACGATCTAGATGGAGTATTCCTATGTATCCTCAAATTAATTGTTAGATTACCCCTATACAATATACGACCCTAATGATCGACACTCATTGCACGGGATCTCGGGAAGCAGATGGTATGAATGCTATCAATTTCGGATATATATCCCAGGCCCCGATCGGGTTTATAATGTTTTGATTGGATATATCACACAATCCACCCGACCCATTTAATCATTCGGATCTGTCACCTTGGATCTCAACTTGGCATGTCGATCCCGAATAAATGCGAAGCGACACAGTAATTGAATGTAAAATTTATGCAAAGGATTCACTAGCAACAATTATGTGGATCATACATCTCCACTCAAAGATACGTGTTTATCCCAATTGTGCTTTTACCTAGCCTTACCTAGCTTTACAAGTCTTTACAGTACAAAACTTGACTGTGCCACAATGAAAGAAACAAAAAGAAGCCAAAAGAAGCGAAAAATCAAATCCACATCCACTAACCCTCCCCCCACCTCTCACTAGCCACTCTTCCCGTCCTATGGGGGAGCCCTTTCGCTCTCCCCGAAGATGACGCAAAGATCCTTCACCCCACTCATTGAGGCGGTGTTACGATCTTCTTTTTCTATGACGTTGGGTAACACTAACGATGCCACAATTAATTGAATGTGGAAATCAGGCGCTCTGATGTAACTGGTAGGGAATTTGTCTCGAGTCTTTTCGTTTTCGTATCTGCGCCCGCGTGCATAAGTTCGCATCTGCATCCGTCTCGCTGGAAATATAGGGTGCAGACCGAAACCCGGGTGCAATTGGTCTGAGCGCGCAGCACGCGGAAGGTGTGGGTGTGGTAGGACGAATTCCTCGAGTGGATCATGGTTCCTGCCACCCGGGTTTACATAGGTTGCATCGTATACCGTCGATCAGGTTTTTGATTGTGATTAGGTTCTATAGTTGGGCGATCAGATAGCTCGGCAGATGCAGATGCAGATGCACCCGGGTTGGTGGTGTGGTGCTGCAAGGTCTGGCCTTTACTTTTGCCTGGTGACTGGGTGTGTAGGAGGGGTATGTGTACGCGTTCAGGCACCCCTATGATAACCCTGGGATTGAGACTTGTGGCGTACATCGAGCAGGTACGTATACTCTAAGCCTTAAGGCGTGAGTTGATTTGTGGGGGATCTTCACGTCTGAGCTCGGTCCGCTGCTTATGTTGGGTTTTATACGGCGTATACCCGGGCAGCTCACACCACAGACATCGCCCCATGCTCCTCGGGCGTGTGGTAAGCAGGTTGGCTATTGGGGATCAATGGTATTCGGTGTGCAGCATGGAATATGTCTGTATATTCTCTTTGGGCTTGTGCCTCGTCTCGAGTCGGGGTCCCGATTTGGCACCTCGAACATGTATGTATAGCCAGACTCAAACCCCCGAGATACCATTCGCCGAAACCCGACATAGCCGTGCCTAGACTAGATGTACATCGAACGACAAGATTGACTTCTAGAAGGACTACCATGCAATGTCGACACCGTCCCTGCGGCCCTGACAAGCAATACATACATACGCACGTCAGAATCGACCAGGATATGTCATGAAACACCTCACACACACACACACCAGGGGACTACCATGTAGATGCAAATTGCTGCAAATTCTCCGCAGTCCTGCCAAATACGCAGATCCAGATTTGTCACCTCGGCCACCACGAGACCTTCTATTTGGTCGTGGCCCACACCCGCGATCAGACTTACCTGGTTCTTGGTGTCAATGCTGTGTAACGAGTAACCAAGGCGAGATGGGAGTCAACGTAAGATTAAGACCTATTAGCAATTTGTAATGGCTGTCAACGAATGAATTTTCCTTGTTCATCATGTCGATATATATTTCCGACCATTTCGGTTTGATATATGTTGCGAAGGAGTAACCTCAAACCCAACCCCATCTCAACGTCCAAGCCACTAATATCATATGATATACCAAGACATGCATTATACGAACCCGCACCACTGCATGAAACACAAGCCAAGAACAAATAACAGGAAAAGGACCCCGATCCACGTTGAAACATGACTGTGATACAGAAACCCATTTCACCCTTTAATCCACGCCATGTAAGACGTAAACCAAAGTCAAAGACAGAAGATTATACTTACCAAATACTCCTATTTTCAAATGTAACGTAGCCTAAAACAAAGTACCTACATACTAGACTAAAACTAAAACAAACCCATTCCTAGGATAGAAGATTACTTCCCTCAAAGCGTCCATATTAGCCGAACATCAACACCCAATCCAATCCAATAACACGAACACCCAGTTACACAGAGCAACCGCGTGTTTGTACTCCCCTCCGTATACAAATATGCGAAATCAGTTCCCGATCTACTAGCACAGCGAACCATGGAAGCGTCGGTACATATTTGTATGGACACATGATATGTAGAAGCCAGGATTTGTACACGAACCTCCGATGAAGAATGCAAATAGGTACAAAGGTACAAAGAAGACCAATTAACTAATTCTCAAGTACTATACGAAAAGGGAAATAAAGCAGTATTTCCAGGTCCAACCAATATAAATCCCCGTTCTAGCCAATCCCAAAACATGGCATCCAAAACAAGAACCATCGCCACAAATCACCACATGTACAACATACGATGAACCCCAGCCAAGCAAAAAAAGAAAATTAAAGATATGCATCCACCCACTCGTCTGTTTCTCCTCAATCCACCAATTTGTCATTCCCAGCGCCCCATCTGTGCAACATACGTCCGTCCTGCTTTCTGCATGTACATGTACGTGTACACGTGAGCAACCACCCAAACCCTCACCCCACCCAGCTCAGCCCGGTCTGAATCGACATGCTAGGATTCGAGTTTGGGCTTCGAGCAGGGTTGTTGGAATGGGCTGGTTTGCTCCGAGGGGGCGGTAATGGTACTGGTACGGGACTTTGTATGTATCTTCGCAACACTTCATACACAGATACAGATACAGATACAGATAATAAGGGGGGATGGGGTATGGAATGTCTTATGTACCTTTGCCTTATACCTACATGTACATATTAATACCGCAGGTACTTTGTAAATGCTAATGTCGATGCTAAGGATATTATATAATATCGATATGACCTGCATGGAACACTCGTACTGCGTACTGCGTACTTGAACATGTGTACATAGTACATAACTAGTACATGGTACATACTTCTACTTCTACTTCTACTTACATACATGTACATATAACTAGTTATCTCCTACACATGTGGACTCCATACCCCGTTAGAAATGCATACTGCATACAGCAAGCCCGTCCCGAAGGCCATCTAAGTCCGGGACGGGGCCGAAGGGTGATTCCAAGACGGAGGGTTGCACGGCGGTTTTGATTCTGGGGGTTTGGTTTGTGGAGGTTGGCTGGGTTGGGAAGGGGAGGGTCTGTGGGGTTTTATGGGTGGATGATCTTGTGATCTTTTTGTTTGTTCAGGTTAAGGGGATTGTATTTGGTTGATGAGTGTGGGTAAATGGAGATGGAGATGGAGATGGAGATGGAAAGGGGAGAGCTTGGAGTCGGAATCGGGGTTTGGATTTTGATTCGGGCTGGGGGAGGGGGTTTGGTGCCTGATTGGCATTGGGTATGGATTTGATGCATGGCGTTGGTGTAGGGTGCTGAGTATATTAAATCAGCTACTGTTGTTGATGAAATGTGGAGGAAATAGTATACTAAACAGAACATGTATCAAGGAAGAAATTCCAATGGTATTGGGTACATATGTTTCGTAGTCTAAGTATATACAGATGAGGAAAAAAGTGAAGTTCACTAATAGCCCTGCTCAAACCACAATCAAGAGATGATAGTCTGGTTTTTATAGAGATCGCAAGCATGAGGGTGCTGCAGACAATACTTGGGCACAAGAACTGTAGCCATAACACCATTGGCAACGAGGTATTCACGGAAATTCAGCAGACGCTGAGTCATCTGGTTGGTACGCTTTCTACCCGCAGCATCACGGTTACCAGACCAGACAAGCTCACCCAGCGCAGCAGCACGAGGCCAGAACGCGCTGGAGATGGTCACATCGTCAATCTGCTCCGACCACAAAGGAGCCTCAGCACCGATAACGTGTTTCGCCTCGGAGGCAGTGAGATTGGTCAGGAAGTCGTAGTCGTAGATTCGCTGCCAGGTCTTGTAGGGTGCGCACCACGAGCCGCCGCCGCCACCGTAGTTGAAGGTCACGCCGCCGGCAGTGTTGCTCTGCTCGTTGTAGCGGGGGTCGTTGGTGACGGCACCGCCGTGGCCGCAGTCGAGGTAGAGGAAATCGGAGGAGGAAACGACGACGTCGTAGCCGGCCGAGGTGAGCTTCTTGATGTTACCAATACCATCGCCGGTATTCCAGTTCTGCATGACGATGTCTTTGGGAACATTGTGGGCGCTCTCAGTTGCGACGACAACGTCTTCCCACATCATGAGACGGCGGTGGTCGCCGACACCCCGGAAGATGGGCAAAGAGTGGTCAATCCAGTACTGAGCAAGGTCATTATAGGTGCGCGAGGGATCCTCGGCAAACCACTTGGTGACGTGACTGCTAAAGTTATAGCAGTTGGGCTGGATCTCGTCAGCACCAACATGGAAGAA
Organism: Penicillium aurantiogriseum; assembly: GCA_019977855.1. Taxonomy (NCBI): domain Eukaryota; kingdom Fungi; phylum Ascomycota; class Eurotiomycetes; order Eurotiales; family Aspergillaceae; genus Penicillium; species Penicillium aurantiogriseum. Next base: position 7,995,710 of record JAFCIW010000003.1, on the reverse strand, counting down.
GTTGTCGCCGAAGATGCGAGACAATTCCTCGTAGACATTCTTGACGACTTCGTAGGTCTTGGGATAGATAATATCAAGTTGGCCGGGGTTCGGCTCGACCGCGGTGTGTTCCGCCCACACGTCGTTCGACCACCAGGAATTGGCACAAGCCACGATCTCCGGGTCGACCTGTTGCCAGCCCGAGGCAGAGTGGCCGGGCATGTCGACCTCGGGGATGACGCGGACACCTCGCTCGCGGGCGTAGGTAACCACACGACGCATGTCTTCCTCCGTGTAGATTTCACGGGGCGAGTAGGCATCTTTGGTCATCTCGGGGTAGGAGCTCATCTGCATGGGCCACGACTGAGCATCGTCCAAGTGCCAGTGGAGAACATTCAGCTTAGACAGAGCCATACCATCGATCTGTTCGAAAATCTTACGAACGGTGATGAAGTTGCGGCCGGTGTCCATCATGATACCTCGGTGGGGGTACAATGGGGCATCTTGTATCTTAACGGGCTGTTCAATGATCAAGCCGCCCTTGCCATCCGAGATGATAATCTGCTGCAGGGTGGTGAAGGCGTGCAATACACCCCAGACCGTCTGAGCATTGATCTGAATGCCGCCATTGGCCACCACCAGTGTATAGGATTCATCCACGCCATGTTGGAGATCGACATCGTTATCCACCACGTGGACATCGACGTTGTGGGCTGCCGAGGGCGCGCGTTTGGCCTTGGAGACAGGAGTGGAGACAGGGGTCGCGGTAGGGAATGCTGGGTAGGAGACGATAGGGGCTTCAACGGCAGCCGGAACCCATTGCAGGGTAGTGATGGTTTTCCATGCTCGCTCCCAAGCTTGAGTGACAACAACAGGGTGACTACCGTTCAAATGCAAGTGGTTGACTTGAATTGGACCGGAAGATCCCCAGGTGATGTTACGGGGAGCCGGAAGTGGATTCACTTGGACAGCGGAAACAGCCGTTAGGGCCCCGAGCGCACTCAGGACAGAGGCGAACTTCATGTTGATGAGTTGAGCAATGATGAGAAAAAGAATCAGTGAAGCAAGGAGATAGCCGGATCTATTTATATTCAGTTTCATTGCCCAGTTTCATTGCCGATCCTTCGGAATGTGTCTTGGATCCAACTGATGCAACCTGAGGAAGTTTGGAGATCGAAAACAAATAAACATCCCCTTGTTACATTGCATCTACCACTAAACCAAGTTCAAGTCAACCAGTTTTCAATGATAAAGGGATATTAAAGGGAAATTAAAGGGAAAAGAGGAAAAAGTGCTACGTCTATATGCAACTGACACGTTAAAAGGAGGGGGAAAGCTACGGAAGTCGCGGAAGTACAGGGGAAATGACACAGTCACACTCTTGTCGATCTACATATCAACACCAAGACAACTTGAAAGTTTAAACAAATCTCAGATATTAGGTATCATTTAATCTATTTAGTTCATTAGACCGTCTCCAACGACTTTTCCAACTCCATCCCCTCCCGGAACTCCTCCTTAATGGCCGCCGCCGCAGCCTTATCAGAAGGCACAACACACGGCCGTCGAGGAAGACCACCATACCCACGGTATGATTGCAGACCCGTCTTAACAGCGATAAAGCCACCATGGATAGCAGCCCAATCAGCGCGCGCAACAACAGCCTGCACCTTCTGCGCCTCCTGAACCTTGCCCGCACGATACAACTCCATCACACGCACACACGAGCGAGGAATCATATTAGCCACTCCACCAATAATGCCCGCCCCACCAGCAATAAGCGTCTGAAGCGTGAAATCGGCCGAACCACCAAAAGTCAAGAAATCCGGCTTCGCAGCCGCAACACGAGCAAGCTTACCCGTGTTACCACACGTGAGCTTGCATCCGATGATATTGGGGTGTTCGGCAAGCGTGACGATATCATCTGAGCTGAGATCAAGACCGGATTGCACGCCAGGGAAGTTGTAGATGAGAACAGGAACCGGTGAGGCATCGGCCACAGCCCGGAAGTGAGCGTGCATGGCTTCGGTGCTGACGAGTGCCTTGTAGTAGCTGGGTGGGAGTACGAGGACAGCATCGGCGCCTGCAGCACCGGAGTCCTGGCAGAGCTGGATCGTCTCGCGGGTTGAGGCGGCACCGGTGCCGGCGATCACGGGCATCCTGCTGTAGCCGGCTGCGTCGACGGCGCGGCGGGTGGCGGCTGTGATGGCCTTGCGCTCTTCGCGATCTAGGTGCACGGCTTCGCCATTGCTGCCCTGGGTTACTAGGCCTGTTACCCCGCTGCGGGCGAGGTAGACGGCGTGTTTCTCGACTGTTGCGAGGTCGACTTCTTCGTCGGGTTTGAAGAATGCTACGGTGGGGACGTAGACACCGTGGGGAAGGGGATTTCGGTTGGTTCCGTTGGTCATTTTGGAGGAGATGAATTCAGTCTATTGGGTGGTTAGTCCTTGTGAGTTTCTCTTATTCTTCCGAGGTGTTCATACCAAATATCACTGGAAGAGGAATGAGGAGGATCAATATTGGCGGATCTACAGCTATTTAGCTAGGGATCCTCTTCCCCCACGTTCACCCCACTGGTATTTATGAATTAGCCGAGTGGATTTGCATTTGAAACTTGGCATTGATGTGTGGGTGATGCTTTTCCATTCGGACATCTATTTCCCCCCTTCCCCCCACGCTTTATGCGGGGTTGACTTTTCCGAGGTATATGATGATATATGATGATATACTACTATTGTACTTACAATTTACTTATTTACTTTCATTAGTATTCTAGTTTTCTCTCTCTTTGGAGCACAAAATCGGTGAGATCACTTTGTGTGAGGTCTTGTGCTACAATCTGGATATATATACTCCTGAATCTGCTCATAGCTATATGGTTATTACTGTTACTAGCCAGGTGGTACTTTCTATTACCCAGCATACTCCATACTTCTTTGAATATCCAATGATGCTCTTAGCCTTCTCAACCCCCTCATATATGGGAATTGATTGGAATTGACTAGAATCCCAATGGTTGAATTGCCGTCCCCCACACTGGGGCCGTGGGGGTATGTCGTTTTCCGAGATGGGGATATTCTACATATTATTACATTCAATATTTTTAGTAGAGCCTACTTAAAAAACTTAACAAAGGGAATGATCTATTAGAACCTGCAGAATCAAAGTTGAGTGATGGATTTACCTATTGTAGGCGTTGCCTATGTGTCTTAGAATAGGCGATGAATCTATTAGTTCTGAATAGAACAATAGAAGAACAAAACCATTGTATATTGAATAGAATCATTATATTCGTGAATAAACAATAGATAATACCTCATACCATCCTAACGTTTATATACAAAACCATCTTAAAACACCTCCAACACCTCCGCCAAGAACGTCTCGCATGCCCATAACTCATCCAATCCCTGTAAAACCTTGGAAAGGGAATTCCCCCATCCCCCACACAATGAACTGATCTCCCAACAATGGCCCTCCTGTCGCGGTCCTCCCTCCGCTCTGTGCGACGGGCGCCCGAAGAAGCCGACAGTCAAGCACCGCCGACAAAGAAACCGCGCATCGAAAATAGCGACCGCAAGAGTTCCCCCGATTGTCTCGACACCAAAGATCCTACCTCAAAATCCCGTCCCACCTCCTTGAAACCCTCGCGACCGCGCGCCTCCAATCGCACTCGTCGCGACTCCTCCTCGTCCGTGGCCACAGTCGCCTCCGTCGGACGATTGGCGACTCCAGCGACACGTACAAACGGAAATGGCATCCCCAAGACCCCACGCGTCCGGCGTGACCAAGGAACCCCCTCCGGCACGGATCGGCTGCGCGGCGTGCATGAGTCGCCAGATCCGTTGGACACGATCTCTCCAGCGCCCTCGGTCGCGAAGCAGCGCACCGTTACCCCGGCGAACGTGGACTCGAATGTCAAGCCCGTTTCGCCTGTGACCCGCACGACTCGTCGCAATGAGAATCGATCGCTGGCCGACGTCGACGAGAACGCGATCAAGAAAGAGGGTGCTGTGAAGGACGCGACTGCGACGCGAGAGAACAAGACCGAGGCGCCTGACGAGCAGCCTGCATCGGTAGACACACGGTCGGGGAGACGGTCGTTGCGTTCAACAGATACCGGATCACGGTGCAAGAGCGAGCTTGCGCAGTATTTCCACAACTACGAACAGATTATCAGCCTGGAAATCCCTGAACCTGGTAAGTCACTGGACATCCTGGGAGTGGATGGAGCGCATCGCTGATATTGAATACTACACAGAATTCCTCGCTGCCAAAACAACCATCACTCTCGTGGACGATCTACCGCGACCACTACCTTTCTGCTCAAATCCCGAACCTACACCTTTCGGTAACCCGCTACTCAAGCTCTACGACTGTGAAAAGATCATCCTCCCCAAACCCGCATCAAACACACCTACAATCGACCCACTGAGCGAAGAGACCTATTTCCGCGCGCATCGCAAGTTCGAACGACAGGAGAAACAACTCCGCAATATCGAGCGCAACCGCGCCCAACATGAACAGCAAGTCCTGGAGCGCCTCCTGGACGAGCTACGCGGCCAGGACTGGCTACGCGTGATGGGCCTGACGGGCGTCCACGAGAGCGAGAAGAAGCTCTATGAGCCGAAGCGCGATATCTTGATCCAAGAGCTAGTCACTCTGGTCAACAAGTTCCAAGCCTGGAAAGACGAAGAGCGTCGACGAAAACTGGAAAAGGAAAAAGCCCACCCGGTGCCAGGAACCGAGGCACCGAATGCCCAGCCCCGACAGCACTCGCGCAAACGATCCCGCCCCGCCGACGACGTGGATAGCTCCCCGGCACCGGCGACTGATGTGCAAAGCATTCCAGATGTAGATGCAGAGCCAGATCCAGACCCAAGTGACATCGATGCCTTAGCTGCGCGCCAGCTCCATCAGGAAGCTCGCTCAGCTGGCGCTGCTAAATCGCGCAAGACAGCCCCTGCTGCTCGCAAGTCTATCTCCAAACCGGCCCCCAACACCAACACCACCAACACAACCAACACCACCATTGCTACTACCAACACCAACACCAAAGACCCTGAACCAACACCAACACCCACTCCCAAACGCAAAAAGCCCAACCCAACACCCACAAAACCTCACACACAACCCCCAACACCAACACCAACCCAAACCCAAAAACCCGCCCCGAAACTCCAACAAGCCTCCCTCTCCCACTTCTGGAATCCAGCCCCCGAACCGGCCCCTTCACATCCTTCTTCCGGCAACGACACGTCCGCGAAGCAGCCATCGCCGCGACAAAAGGTATCCGCCGCGGCGGGTCCCGCTCAACACTCGCATTCGGATATCCAGTTCCTGAACCGGCGGAACAGGAATTCGAGTTGCCGCCGGAGATTCTAAACGAGGATTCTATTCAACAGTCGCAACGGAAGAGACGGAGACTCAAGAGACGGAGTTTGGGTGGTTGATTGGATGTTTGTTCTACAATGGTGCATGGTGCATGGTGCATGAAACATGGTGGTTGGTTCTTTTTCTGTATGATAGCATTTCTACTAGCATGGCGTTTCTGCGGGTTGCTTTTTATCTTTTTTTTTCCGGACTGAAAGTCCACTGGTGTTGATGGATGGATGGATTCATCGAGGTTTGCATTTTTCTTATTTTGTACACATACATTAGTTCGTGGTCAATCTGATACCATTGAATACATGGATATTATTAGCTTAAATTCGGTATTACCAGTACAGACATCAAATCTCTAGTTAGAAATTAGTACATGTCATATGCAGGTAGGAATATCACGACCGCCGTTGGTGTCAAGGATTCATGAACTTGCATACGACTATAAGATGGTGCATCTGCATAGCCGCCGAGATGATCCTTCGATGTACTAGCAGTTACAGGGATTATACGATGTATTCGTCAACACTGTATTGGTTTGGTTTGGTTATGAGCTTGTATGTTGGTTCATGAATTCGCGGCATTCCTGCCATATCGGGTCATCTTTACTTTGAGACTAGGATAGTATAGTCTCCTGTTAGCGGGTGGAGACTTTCTGTGAAGTATGTATGTGTGGACCTGTCTTAGGATTGATATCTTACTCTGGCTTCTTCGACTTCACGGGCAAAGGAGGGTTTGGGTTAAAGGATGGCTAGACGAGGACGTTGACGAGGAAGGAAGCCTAATAGTAGAATCTAGATACAAGCTTAAGTGGGGAAAGAATTGGGTTTATTCTATGGCTTTAAGATTGAGTATAGGAACTATGAGGAGTTTCCGAAATGTGTTGAAGATTTCTTCGAAAGTGGTTTGTCTAATAGGACGGCATTTGCCCTGCTTAGCTCTCTTTGTAAAGCGTGGGAAGATATTCTGTGTCCCGGTCGTCTTGCCAATGTATGTTGACAGCGACCCATACATGCATGGTTCACACGCGCGAGATGGTCAGAATAGTATTATCAGAGGGAAGGATGAATTCCTAACTCTGGCCAGGCACAGATATAACCTGGCCCGTCCAGGCATTGATATAACTTGGCACTGATATAACTTGGCCCGTAACAATGCCGCCGCGAAAGAATCCGCCAGCTTCCTCGTTGGCTCAATCGGCGTGATCATGAATGAAAACCCATGAAAAACAAAAGAAACCTTCGATCTGACATTGAGTGGTTGTGCATCTTTCACCGCACTTTCTTGGTTGTTCGACTCTCCCTAATTCGCAGCTTGCAGACCGTTCTTTGGATGAAAGGCGGCGCCGATGTTCTGTGGTGGGGTCGAATTGACTGCATCTTTCCAGTAGGCATGTCCTTGTGCTTGTACCGTAAACCCAAGGACTTGCAAATCGGGGCATTCTACAGCTACGAGGGGTCTCCTTTTGGATAGCATCAAAGATTTCCTCCGTGTAAGTTGCGACTGCATGAAAGCCCTTCTTCGTCCGAGGTAGCCCCGTGACGAAGTAGATGCTCAGTGTATGGAATGGTATAGGAGGGGCCAGTATCGGTCGAAGTGATCCGTAGGGTTTATGCCTTCTTCCTGCATTCATCGCACTGGTCGATGGTCGATGGTCGATGTACGCGCGGAGCTTGTTGGCGCCACTGTGTACAACGAAGCCTCGCATTTTTTGCCACGCGCGGTGGAAGCCAAGGTGTCCTTCACCATGATCGACTTCGGGAATCTCCTCTTTGATCTCGCTTGGAATACATCGCCAGTACTCGCCCTCTGCCTGGATCGAATACAACAAACCATCGTCGGTCTCGTACGACAAACGTGGTTTGACTGGGTCAGGATCCTGCGCGATCCGCTGGAGCTCAGTGAGGACGAAACTCCACCTTGGGTCCTCTTGGTATATGCTGTTCGCACGCGTTCTTTGAATTCGTCAGACAACTGCACACAGGACGTGGGGACGGCATGTGCTTCGTCCGGCACGTCCCATATAGGTGTAGTGCCAGGCGGGGCTATGCCGTAGAAGTAGATATCTTGCTAGAGTGAGAAAGTTGTCGCGCAGCCCATGCAACTCGTTGTGTGAAGGATATTCCATTCACGCGGGACCTCGCAAATGACTTAGAGCCACAAGCGGCTAAGACATGAGTGAGTCGTGGCCGGTCGTGGCCGGCATGTGCTCCCTTGGCGGTCTTAGGGACACGTGGGGGTAAGGCCACGAGAGAGAGAAAATGGAGGAAAATCATCGCTAGGTTATGGTTTGTTTCAGCCTCGGTGCCGACATCGATGCCTTCTGGCGTTTGCACGACAGAATCTTCCCGGAACTGACCTGCGCCGAACCTTGTTGTTCGAAAGTTGTGAGGATGCGAGAGCCAGTGACTCGGTGTAGATAGGCAGCTCTTCCACACGCTGTTTGATGGAGTTGTTCTTTCCCTTCACCGACGGTCTAATGGAGGGTCGCAAGGTCGATGGTTGATAGCAGTCGAGCATATCTTTCCCACGTCATTCTGACAAACACACCCGCTGATGAATTTGTTTTATATGCGTCGATTATTTGCGTGTTGGGTGGTATCTTGATGAATGAGCCGGGGATGGTGAGAAATATTGTTTCCTCGTACGTGGTTAGAACGCAATGTGCAGATCCATGGTCCCGCCTTTATCAAGGACAATATAGTTGCCCGGTGGAATGGGGACTCGAGATTGAACCCGGAGCGCATTTTCATGGACTCCATTCGCATACAGGTAAAAGATCGACCATTCTGACTGGTTCTGGAAGATGAATAACATGCTACAGTAGCGATACAACATCTCGGAAGTATGGTATCTGTCGCCTGAGTCTGGGCTGACCGAAAGGCTGTCGATGTGACATTAATGGCTGGCGTTCTCGCATTCTCTAGTCTCGTTTGCACAGCGAGCTTTGCTTACCTGCCAGCAGGGCTCCATCGTTGTCGTAAATCCGGACGTTGTGATCGGGGTCCCTCATGTATAGGAGGGGCTGTCCGAGGGGCATCCATTCGATTATGTTTTCAAAGTCACGCACCATGACTGTAGCTTGTCCCTCAAGCACAAGGATGAGGACTAGTGTTCGCGAGGACCGGATGAGCTACTTCTTTCTCAACACAGAAAGTGAAAGCTAGTCGAGAATCCTTTTCATGAAGAATGTCTTTGGGACAACATGAGCCCGGCCCTTCGCAGTGTTGGTTGTATCAGAGCATTCAACCGTATATCCAGGCATATCTACCAGGCGTGTCAGGCGACTTGCACTGTCTTTTGTAATGTCACCGAGGAGGATTGTGAGATGGTGGCTGGTACCACTGACATCGCGGGCGGAGGCCTAGCGTACTTCATGTCGTCCTCCGACTTAGAGTATTGGCGAACGATAGTGCGTGGCATGTTCACGAAAGATGTAGAGGCCATGAGTGGACCGAGTGTGAAAGCAGGCGCGCTTTTAATGTTTTGGTCTGTTCGAGCTTGTTGGCATGGGCACGTCCGGTCAGAGGTGAACCATCCCGTGCGACGTAGACGAAAGGCAAATCATAAATCGTAACACCAAGCTAGTGGTGCGGGGTCCTCAGGTGTTGTATCATTAGGCCTAGCATAGAAGATTGAGAATGTTGTTTTGGTAGTGCGATGTTTGGACACGACCTTTTGGTGTAGCCAGGCTTTGAGATCCCAGATAGGAGAGCGATCCCTACCCTTCAGCAAGTTTGATAGTGAGTTCTCCTCGTTTGATTTCTCCTCGTTTGATTTCTGCTCGTTTGATTTCTCCTCGCTCGATTCCTCCTCGCTCTATTCCTCCTCGCTATACTGCCCTTTCTAGGGCGGACTTCAAGGCAGGAAGAGCTGCCTTTTCAAGTTTCTCCTTAGAGGGATTTTGGATGGCGAGCTCGACAAGGTGGGAGAGGAAGGAGTTCGACACGCGGATGTCACAGTGTTAGAACTCAAAGAATTGCCGTAGAGACGGCTTGCTGGAAGCAATAGGAGTAGGATGAGATGAAAGAAGAACGAAGAGTTGCCTAAGGTAGGTTGACTCATAGGTGGGAAGGAGAACTTGAGTCGACTGGTAGGATACCTCTTACGTACTACATCAGGCTGTATTACATTTGATTTTTATATAATCTTTGGCAGCCTTTAAACACCTCGCACTACCTATGTACATGTAGGTATATAAATACCTTCTCCTTACCGGAATCGTCGATCTCTTTTAATATTTTGGTTTTCCATATATCTCAGTTTTCTGCGCACCTTACTTTCGCTGATATTCACTTTTCGTATATTCTATTTCCCTCATCTCCCGCTTGCCCTTAGCGAAACTACGTCGTGATGTGGCCATGTGGGTAGACCTGGGAAGGGGGAATTTGAGCATTGCCCTGGCGATGAAAGTGAATCGCAGAATACCCATGATCAAAAACTCGAAAAAGTATAAATGGGATCCGGCAAACCAGAAATCTCAACAAAGACAGAATTGTCCTGAACAGGAGTGAATCTAGCCAATTCAAAAGCCGTGAGTCCTTCCTCATCATCCATCTCCACCTTCTTTTCGATCAGCACCCTCATCACAGGTTGAAACAGACATTCAACGGATACAGAAGCGATCAGGCATGCGACGTGCATTACCCGGAGTCTGACCCATCAATGCCCCCGAATCACGAGCGCATGTCGCACGGAGTATGAGAAGCTCTACGGAGAATTGCAGACAAATCTCACGCCCAGGAGTCTGGCAGCATGGAGGTTGAGATTCTGAGATTCTGGGCCTTGGCCTCGCTGTGACCTTTACATCTTTGATGTCCCAATTTGATCCCCAGAACTTCCTTACACTTGGCAGGCTGTCCGTCACGCCGTGAGTGCTGCAGCCTCGAGCTCCTCGCAATTGCCTGCATCCTGGAGTTAGCAATTCAAGATATCGACACGGCATGGGCGAGTGTCACTCAGGATATCCCCAAAGACCGTTCTTTCCCGACGGCGTTGTCCAAGCTCACGAGAAAAACCGACCTATTGAAACTAGCTTTGTTCATTGAGTAGGATTTTGTCAGGCTGCTATCAGGTTGCTCGTCGACAACACACCCTTCCATGAGGGTGCCTCTGGATATAGAATGGTTAAACTACCCCATGATCTTCAAGAGGGCGGATTCAAGGAACTTGTTGTAAACCAGATCCCACCCGTGGACCTTCACGGCATGACGAAGGATACGTGGTACACTTGTGTTAAAATGTCTGATTTGGGGGATATCGTGTTGTTGAAAGGATCCTTGTTATACAATGGGGCTATGGTTAATGGAGAGGGGGAAGAGGACTGGGGGTTGATATACAGAGGTAGTTAAGTATATCCAGTGGAAAATAAAAACCGTCGAACTTGTGAGAGTAAGGTACTTGGTATCTGTAATTACGGTAATATTACCCACCTGATCGCGTCTTCCCGCGACACCTCCCATCTTCCTCCATCAACACCGGGCCATGCAGGTCCCCAATGTAACTCTGGTGAGTTTCTCCATCATCACTAACCAAGATGCTCTCTAACTTCTCCATCTTATCTAGGATGACCTCCAAGTCTTCCAATCTAAGCACTTCCCGGGCCAACAGCTGACTGTGGTTCCCCAAGAAAATGACCAAACCACAGACGAGGATCTCGGATACTACCCAGACGGAGTGAAGCGCACACTCACAGATGAGCAAATTCGGATTTTCAGGCACAGTGAAATCCATGCCCTGTTGCGAGAGAGGCAACTCAAGGATGATGAGGCACAGTACCAAGCTCGGATGCAGTCATCTCAAGATGATGGATCGGAGGGTAAACTGGACTCTGCATCGGAGAAGCGGCCTCTAGGCGCTGAGTCTCAGATGCAAGGTGGAGATCAGAAGCGGTCACAGTCACAGTCACGGAGGGGGTCTAAGAGACACACTCCAGAGGATAAGCCTTCGAAGCTCCTAGAGTACGGGGATGACTCTGATGAAACAAAAAGGCCAGGGCACCGGTGTCACAGATGCCCTACCAAGGTCGCAGAATTATCTCCTACGATGACTGATCTAACCTACCGGACATGCGCGATGTTTGAGTCGATTCCCCCATCTCCAGATTTAGTACCTGATCAGACGCCCCTGTCTTTGATCCAATGGACAGCCCAAATCTACACTCTCCACAGAACTGACAAAGCGGTGAGTTATCTAAATTCTATTCCCCTGTACCCTTGCCCGTTCATGATGAATACAATGTATCATCCTTAGCCGGAAAGCCATACCATCTGCGGATGTGTGAGGCATTGACGACCTTAATCTTCTCTCTGAGGACTTCTTCATACCTTTCAATCACATGCACACATGTTTAGTTGCGATTCTAACTGCTTAACAGTTTCGTTACTTGTCGTCGGCTTCTTTTGATGCAAGCGTGTCACTTTTCCAATCCGTGCAAAGGATCGCCAGCCCAGTCACTTTCTATCGCTGAATATACCGAGCGACATAATGATGAGATGGATTCTGCTGGCCCTGCAGCAGCTGGATCTTTGACCAAAGCACTTTCTTCATCTCGACGATTCTACCCAGAAGAAATGCGACTAGCCTGCGCTTGCCAGTTGATCAATTTACCGGTACACATTCACGGTCGCCAAGGGCCACATTTTCAACTGTTGAATATGTGGCATCCGAGGTCCGATCATCCCGTTTTGCGGGCTCTCTCTCTTTCGTACTCGTTGAAGATCGATATCAGAACCGTTGGTGTCGTCACAAAGTGAGCAACCCTGGCCATATGTGCTTATAGTGGTAGCATACTGTTAGCCGTGAGCATGACACCCGATCTTCGGCTTATCCGATTATTAAGACCAAATTGATTGAATGAAATTTCAACTGAGCTACCTCACATTTTACTATGTACTATTGTTAGCCGAGTGGGCTCGCAGCCATAACCCATTCCAGGGAACAAACTGGGTTCATCACAGCTAGCACCTCGTCACTCCTCCCGTTTCTCGCCTCCACTCAGCCGAATTTTGCACCTGAAAAGATCCCATGCTGGATCTCCACCCTCAACAACCGGACCGGTACGGAGTATAGAGATACCACTTGTCAAAGAGCACACATTCCCACCAACCCCAGTATAGAAGACAAACCGAGCATCTCTCGTGGCTTTGTTCAACTTGTGCCCAGTCTTAGCATCCCAAATAACCACAAACAATCTGAAGATCAACCACCTGCTGCAGGGATTGCCATTAAAGACTAGGTATTATATCTAAGATCTACGGCAGCAGTCAAGTTTTCAGCATATGATTATATTCGTACACGTCTATTTCCATGCAGCGCTGTAGTATGTATATGCAAGGGACAATTAAGTATGCAGGGCAAAACCAACTCAAGCAGCAACTTGAGATCGAAACAAGGTATCCAAAATATCAAAGCAAATGCCCAAAATGCGAAACCAGAACGCCAGAAACCCTTTCCCAGATACAGTTTTTATACAAGCGAAGCTAACCCGCGCACACGCAGCTAAGCATTATTCGCACAAGAAAAGCTAGCACTGCTGGGGTTATCGTGAAGAGCCTTCCCGGAGACCCAAAGACCAAGACCACACAGCGCGGCGCCAACAGAAATAGCAAAGAAATTCAGACAAGTAAGGGCAATCTTCTTCGGCGACGAGAACCACAGACCCTTATTCATAAACAACCAAAAGATCCCACTGAAGCCGTAGGTAAACCAACTAGCAAACAGCGCGGTGATCAGGCTGAGCAGGTTACTGAACACCGGAATCGCAGAGGAAATAATCCACGCCAAGATCCACAACGCGAGAGCAATACCGATCCACGATCCCGTGGCGATCCAATCGCGCTTGTGCATGCGGTCTGTACCCTGGAAAATACGCAAGTACACATACTTGAACGCGACGTGGCCGTTGATGACACCGGCGATGATGATAGTCGGTAGGGAGATTCCGTATGCGACTTTCGCGACCATCGGTGAGGCGGAGCCTAGTGCTGGAGAGGTGACACCGCTGCCGGCGTAGCGGTAGATCACCAGTGCGGCGGTGATGTATAGGCCCATGTCGATGCCTTGCAGGAGAAGGAGGGATTTTGTGAAATCTTTGGGGTTCTTGAGTTCGGCCATTAGGCCGAAGAAGGCTGCGTGGCCGCAGAAGGCGAAGACGATGTTGCAGACTGCTGAGAAGCCGTGGAAGAGGTCTGTGTTGACGACTGCGACGACGTCTTGTCCTGGTTTTGTGATGCCGACGGCGATCATGACGATTATGACTGATGTCATGATGCTTGCGAATGCTGGGGTTTTGTTAGTTGGTGGGTTTTTGGGATGGGGGTAGGAGAAACATACAAACTATGGATAACCATGACATTTTTTCAAGAGTGCGAGGCAATGAACAGATGAAGGAGATGACCATGCCGACAATGCCGAAGACGATGGAGCAGGTGCCGTGGTTTGTGATGGTGTTCATGGCAACGGTGAAGGTCAACAGGTGGCTGGCCATGATGAAGATGAAGAAGATGATCTGTGCAGCACCGAGGAATTCTCGTCCCCATTTTCCTCCTATCACTTCACCGGCATCTGCCATCGTGGAGATGTGTGGATATTTCCATTTCATCTGTCCGATCACGTAGCCGGTGTATGTGGCCAGTGAACCTAGGAAGACCAAGACGAGGATCGCGCTGGGGATATGATTAGTTTCAATTCTTGCCCTGTGAGTCAGAAGGTAGGCGCTTACGGAAGAAGTCCTAGACCTGCCACGGCGGCGGGCAGTGAGAGCACACCCAGTGATACTGTTTCGGCGACCATCACTAATAGAATGTTAGATTGGAGGTTGAGAGTTTAATATAGTATGTTATGACATACGCAGACCACATTGCCTAAACAGGATATAAGTTAGCCACATGGCTATTGCACATTTCGAGCTATTGCAAACATACCACCACTTGAGTACTTTGTACTTGACTTCAGCGAACTCCTCGTCGCCAAAAGCATCCTGTCTGACTTTCGGAACCTCAACAAACTTCTCGGGATCAGACTGCAAGTCGGCAGGATTGACATAGTGACTCTTCTCATTGGAATCGAAATCCAAACCAGCTGTTGAAGAGCTCATAGCGAAGATATCAAAACACCAGCGACGTATACCCGGGAAGTAGATATCACGTCAGGAATCGAACGAAAAAGCGGAGAACAAAAGCGAATCGCTTACAACAAATTAAGAAGAGACAGAGATCTTTAACGAAAGGAAAATAGTATTAAAAAAACCCTTCTACGAAAAAAAAGCACCCACCAAGTGAGTAAAATTGAAGAATAAAGAATCCGCCACCCGAAACAGATGTGGATCGCCGACCAGCGGACCGAGACGACGAATCACCTCGTCGGGACGTAATAGAAAAGCCGAAAAGGACTTGGTTCGCTGGAGCCAAATGAGCAAATCTGCTGGTCAAAACTGGGGAAAAGGAAAACTTCGCTCCGATGCCGGCCTCCTATTATAGAGGTACCTGGTTGTACCTGATTGTTTTCTACAGTGTTTGGATGAAAATCTCGAAAACCGTTAAAAGATCAGAGGCGAATATTTCGGCCCACGTGCATATTTTACGGGAACTTTAAACCCAATGAGCTTAATTTTATCGGTCTAGCCTATTAAATGATCTTTGCAGGATGTCGTGCTTGCATATCTGCCCTAAATTGCACTCGGTAGATCGGGTCGGAGTTGGGTCCCTAGTTCCGGTTTCTAATTATATGATCTCATATGGATCTCTGCAAGGGGGCAGAGAGGTAATCACCACGGCTTTGTTTCGCTTTCGATGATTTACGAGGGGATCTGAACCACTGAACAAGTTGAATAGGTAGTCAACCTCAAGTTTGGCATGTTCTTACCAAAATGGCCACGAGAGACAACGTGCAATTTACAGGAAGAAAATTCTATCTTATGATTTTTTTCCTAACGGTATACTACTAACAATATTCCCAATCTTTGCTTTGACGCTATCGAACCCGACCTGTATTTCGTGCAAAGCGCGCAGATCGACCCCAGCAACCCGTTCACGTTCCTTTAGGCTGGGCTCTGACAGACTCCAAGCAAGTGAAATATGGAAGCACCCCGAGAAATCCTCGCCGCTCAGACTGCTGCTCTTATCACGGAGGGATGCACTGGTCTGCTTCCCTTGTGTCGAGGGGGTTGCATAAAGTGGTGGCTGGCCAAATCGAGCAAGAGTGTCATTTGATAGCTTCAAGAGGCGGTTCAGACCATCCTGGCTCGGTCTCTGCACGCCCAAGACAAGAAACCAGCGTGTTTTTTCATAGTTAGGGAACCAATACAAAGTATCCGGTTGGACGTCGAATCTAGTTCGAGCATTAGACACTGGATAAGAGATTTTCAAGTTGGCCACATACGATAAAACATGCGAGTCGTGAATAGCCTTTTGTAGCGCCTCAGTAAACAAGACACGCTGCTCGGTGCGAAGAATCACCGGCCGAGACAGGCTGATATGAAGGGGTAACTGGGCACCGAGGTCGCTATGAAGAAGACTGTGCACCGTAGGCGCTTTCTCATCTGACACATTCCCAGACTGAGAGATGACATCTGCAAGGAGCGATAGCTCGTCTTTCCCCGGGTACCCTGTCGAAGTTAGCTCCTTGTACGAGGGGCATGACACTAGGGTCCGGCACTCACATTCGAGGTAAAGATGTGTTGGCCAGTTTCCTTCCACGTGGGGAATTACACGCGTGCGGCCGCCATGAAGGCTGGGATCATCTTGCACACTCACACGTGTGCTCGAGGCATAGAGGTTGTGGAATGATGCAGGTAGGGGCGGCAGTGATGGCGCTGGGTTGATGTTGTGGCGAGGTTTCTTGGCTGGGGGAGAGAAGATGTAGATTCTGGGTCAGATTCCGAATCAGAATATTGTACTAGAGGCATCTCATCTGATGGGACAGAGTTGTTGTGTTGATGGAGGTCTGGTTTCTCAGATGTGGGGCAAGTTAAAGTCGGGGGGCCAATCATCATTTTCAATTTCATCTATAAATTTATCCATTCTCTTCAAGTAACAACTTGCTTATACGTGGAATTACTCAGTAGCAAACATACCTCCAACCTATGACAACAACTACACCTAGATGTATCATGTATGTATGTGCCATCAATCCCCGAGGGATACTAATTCGGTTAACGCTGGTCGCTCTTGGGGTATCACTTTTGGACGCTGTGCAGTGCGACTGAAACCTAATAGACTACACACTACCTACATTTATCCTCCCCTTGTGGGATTGATTT
This sequence comes from Penicillium aurantiogriseum, assembly GCA_019977855.1. NCBI lineage: Eukaryota > Fungi > Ascomycota > Eurotiomycetes > Eurotiales > Aspergillaceae > Penicillium > Penicillium aurantiogriseum. The sequence continues at coordinate 7,979,089 of JAFCIW010000003.1, read as the reverse complement.
TCTGTTTATTGAAGGTAGAGGCCGAGTTACGACACCAGGTTATTCAACTTCTTCCCCCTCCCCCTCGCGACAGAAAGCAACCAAGGTGGTGCAATGGTAGCACGTCTGCTGGATGTCAATCCTCGTATGGGGAGCCCTTCGGGGATAGCAGTTATCCGGGTTCGAATCCTGGCCTTGGCAGTTGTTCTCTTTTTGCCAGCAAAATGGCGTAATGGTTGAGTCATTTTGTATGGAATTTGACAAAATATGTATATACATACTAGAGCCGATCAACACAGACCGATATTGAACCCCACATCAGCATTTTTAGGGAGACAGCATAGACCAATCCCGTCCATTGATATCAAAAATAAACTAGACCGGAATGTTGCTTGTTCATTTAAATGCGACACTGAACCAATCAGTGCTCCGGGTATTGCTATTGTAATTCCACCTTCGCTGCCCCAGACTGTGTTCCTCCTCTGCTTTGTGGTGTTATATAGTCCCTCCACATGCAATTTTAACATCATAATTTCGATATGGCAGTCCCTTATACATGCGATAAATTACGTTTTGGGTCGGTGAATAGGGGAAAAGAGCATTACTCTTGGTTGATCGGAAAGTTAGTCTACTATCAATATCAACTACTGTTGGGTGACGGGAAATGCCCACAAAATGATTTTTAGGCTCATCAAAAGTTTCAATTGGCTATATTTTATACATTTGGAGCTATGATTGAGACATCTGATACAGATTGTATGTATGTAGGACAATGAAGACACTATACTTGAATAGTAACAAGGAGTAAAAAGCGGTGAAAAGACAAGATACCCGAGGAAGAAAATTCGGAATTGGTCAAAGGAGAGTCTAGATCTATTGTAGACCAGGCCAGGGGTATATGCCAAACTAAGTAAGACTGGTGAGCCGCTTCCCCTAGCGGATAAGCTTAATCCATGAACGAGTCATCGCCCGGGAACGCCGGGAATAGATACCCGGCAGTTTTTTTTCGATTATATTATTAAGTGAAATGACTCTTCTTGGCTGGATTACTAAAATGACGATTGGAAAATCAAAAGAACCCGATAGAAATATATAAAATATCTATGTAGAGGCAGTTCAGGGTGGGATGTCGTCATAGGAGTCGATCCGTACGTGGACTGCGTGGAAGTCTCGGATGTGGGATGCAACATGGGCCTTGCATAGCTTTAGTCTTTAATGTATGGTGAATCATGGGATTTATTTTTCAAGAAATAACTATCGAATTTCTAATCCAGTTCAATTATTTTTGCTTGTAATAGGGAAAGTAGATGAAGTTGTTGAGTGTGTAGTATGTACATGGGATGATATCACCAACTCTATACTCTGTAGTCTCCGTCTACCCATCGGGACTCGGCCTCCACGAACTAAGCCCAATATGTTGACCCACTTGATTTTTTTATTTGAAGCGATAATTGGTACAATGTAGTAACTGAAAAGCCAATGAAGTACTAAGCCCACTTTGGAGATTTACTAGACCATCTGCGCATGTATAGCCCCGAGGATCCATTAAGCGTCGGCCAGTCAAGTCATCACGTCACGTCCGCGGCTTCCCTTTGATATAAGCTCTTCTCAACTCACTCACTATTCTCCCATCTACATCTACCCATCTCCATCCATTTCTCACTTCTTTTCTTACAACAACATCCTCAGCTGCTGTACGAGCTACCCTGCATCACTCAGCCTCAGCTGTTCTAAATAAAGTACTTCTTACTTATATCACCGGGTAATCCTCGCGCCTTGCGCCTTTCACCCTGGATACCTTTTCATCTTACAAAAACCCATCAATCAATCTGGAAATGGCAGTTGACTGCATCTCCATGGCATCAGCCCACCATCCTCATCATCCCTTCAACCAACTCAATCAAGATCGATACCAAAACGTGGGAACAGCCATGGGCAGCAACAACCCATATGCGCGCTATATTTCACCAGCGCCCTCTTACTCTCGACGGTCGCGTTCTGAGTCTCTGAACTCCGCGCCTTCAATCTGGTATTCCGGCGCACCCGAACATCATCCGGTGGAGCCGAGACGCAAACGCGAGCACTCTGCTCCCCATTATCGCCGCTCCAACAAGTACTCCCGCCACTCACAGCGTGTGCAACCCGATATCATCGACAGGCTGGACAATGTCACCAGTTTCTCCTATCACCACGAGGGCCCGTACGACGCAGCCCGCCCTGAACGGAACCGCTTTGCTCAGTCCAGCCCGCTGGAAGCTGTCAAGGAGTCAAATGCTGAGGCCCTCCGGGCGACTCCCCACCACAAGATCGCCGACGCTCTAAACAGTCACCGCCCACTCGATGGCGTTGCCTTTTATCCTCCTGGAACCATGGATCGCGACGGCCAGGAGTACTCCTACGAGGAAGGCTCGAATATGATGAATGACTTTGCTGGTAACTTCATGCGCCTTCCTGGCACGGTATGTCTTTCTTTCCCAATACTGTTGTGTCACCATTACTAACTCGGTTCCAGAAATTCACCGATGAGGACTTCAAGAACGATCCATTCTACAACCGTCCCCTGGTGAACCCGTTCTCCGAACTACGGAAGAAAATCAATCTGCGACTCAAGAAGCGACGCAACACTCATTAAATGGGTCTCTTCCAACTTCGACAACTTCACGACCCTGACGAAAGACTACTTGATGATTACTACAGAATTGATGATGGCTGGATAGCCTGGACTCTTTGGGATTCGGGGTTTGGGCTTTGGTTGGGTTTCAATTTTGGGATACGGAAACGGTCATGTGTTATCCTTTTTGTATTCGGGAGTTTATGGTTATATTATTTGAGGGGTTTTCATTAATGATTCCTGTATATCGATAAATCATGTACGTACTTTGACAAATCAAAGGCCAAGGCCACTTTCCAATTTTCCCTCGTGTTCGTGTTGTCCAATGTCGTAGCCACCTCGGCTGTTCTACCTTAATATCTCAGTAGGAGTACTCTTCTACCTTCCACTTGTATATATATGATCCACCTCCATCTATCCACTTTTTTGGTCACACACATTGAGCGTATACTATAGATTTCTCTACACAAACACCACTGTATCCACCCCCACTGCCGATCGAGGAATGTCACCTGTTACACAGTGCCGCTCGGCCTCACGCCGTATCCGCCCCCTCGCAGATATGCAGATCACGAGTTCCCATTCCATCCCCAGGCACCGACAATAATGACAACTTGGGGTTCCGATCTCGAAAATAGCTGCGGAATGGATTCGCTACCTCATCATAGCATCAGCATAGGATTAATAGGTAATCATATTTTCCACGCAGACCTATTTCCTAAACAGGTAATTATGTATTTCCTCTACCCCATTTATATATTAAGAAAGAAAAAAACGAAAAGCCCGTTTGATCCCACTCTTATCACCCCGCAATAATATGCAATAATATACATCTCGAAAACCTGACACTAACTTTTTCCACGCGTCTGTAATCCTTGGCAATGCAATGCTGAAAGATACTTGCAGGAGAGGACTGTTCACACCAGCTTTGAATTTAATCTTTGAATATATGTATGTCTTTGGGAAGCTCATCCGAAAGGCGCTTTGGGATATATACCATAGTGGCTATGGGGCAGGTCGGGCGCGGCGAACGCTTTGGGCATGAAGGTGAGTTGACGTATAGCTGCATGGATTACGAGCGAGGTTTATGCGGTGTGATAAATATGCGGGTTTGGATATGTTAGGTATCGTGAAAAGAATTCGTCTTTTTAGATAGACAAGAAGATATAGATCTAGAAGATTAGTTAATAGTAGAATCTCGAAATATCAAGGATATTGAGGAGTAACAGAACTTGTTTGGTCTAGAACTGGAATACATCGCACAGGTCACGTGACCTGTCAGCAAGGGGCCAGATGATCCGCGAAATGAACTTGTGGATTTTACATTATTTCAGACCATATCTTTGTCTTTTTATCGTGAGCTCTGATCATGTTCGTGTTGTGGAATATCCTGTGTTATATGCACAACTTGGACCAGGCGCACATGTGATGGGATGCATGGCTGTCTGAGGCCTCTTTCTCAGGACCAGGTCTTTTCAGCCTTGCAAGGTTCCCTATACATGTAGCCATCTGACGACATTTCTTCGCTACAGTCGCCATATTCATTCAATTCCACTCATTTTAAACCATCACCTGAGCGAGACCCCTGAAGACCACCAACTGTCCAACAGTGCCCATTATTCATGCGATGGGAACACACGTTGATGGCGCCATCACCTAGATCCCTTTAAGATGTGTGTTGAGGCACCTTACTCGGGTAATATCACATTGATTTGACCCGAGTTAAGATCTTCCTGCACGTACCAAGTACAGGCAGCAGGATTAACATCGCACATCGTTTGACACCACCAAATGCATTCACTAAAAGGATCACCATCGATATCAGGGTCTTATCCCCACCGTGACCCTACCTATTCAATAACCATAGCAGTCACATGCACTGATATCTTCAATTGGGCAGACGCCCGACGCTACGAGTGCATTATGTGCCAGATAGCGGACTCCGTCGGAGCAAAAGAGGGACAATCAACTCGTCATGCCGATTGTTCCTGACGACGTTGCAATCACTTGCAGATCCCGCTTGCTACCAACCAATGCCCGCTGCATAGTGGGTTGCGCCCTAACTACTCACAATCTCTATTGGCAAAGCTTAGTAGTGCGTTAATATCTTAATATCCGCCCGGAGCGCAGATCGCTCCGACTAGCACGGCTCGCCGAAAGGCAATTAAAAACACAATGGGATTATAAAAGCAGGTCTTCCTGCTCCTGTGCTCTAAGATTGGTTCTTCAGGCTCGCGGAGGATTATCCCACAATGTTGGTTTTGGCACCCCTTATTTCCTTGGTGGCTGCGGTCGCGGCATTGCAAAATCCGCACCGCAAGGCTCTGTCTTTCAGACAGCCTGCGAATGATCTGCGCAAAAGAGAGGTCTCTGCTTCCCCGGCTGAGCACAAGTATCTGAACGAGAAGACGCAAAGTAAGTGCGGAACTTTGTCTTCGTAGAATCTAAGACTGTCAACTGACAATTCACTTCTAGAATTCCAAGTGAACGGTACTCACTTCCCTCAAGTCCCTTTTGACATCGGCGAAAGCTATGCCGGACTTTTGGAGAATACGCCACATGGAAAATCGAGCCTGTTCTTCTGGTTCTTCCCATCTACCAACCCAGCTGCGGAAAAGGAGGTACGTTGATTCCAATCTGTCGCAGAATCTCATCTAATTTCCTCTAAGATTACCATCTGGCTGAATGGAGGCCCCGGATGCAGCTCGCTTGACGGCCTGCTACAAGAGAACGGTCCGTTCCTGTGGCAATCTGGAGTCTACGAGCCTGTGCGCAACCCGTACTCATGGACCAAATTGACAAATCTGGTCTACATCGACCAGCCTGCCAGCACTGGCTTCTCCCCCGGACCAGCCAATGTTACCAATGAACTCGAAGTTTCCGATCAATTCAACGATTTCTGGGAGCGTTTCATTGAAACCTTCAGCATGGAGGGCTACAAGATTTATCTCACGGGAGAGAGCTATGCTGGCCAATACATCCCGTATCTGGCAGATGGGATGTTGAAGCGCAAAGACACCAAGAGTTTCAATCTGAAGGGTATCCAGATCAACGACCCATCCATTAACGATGACTCCGTTATGATATATGGTCAGTCATTTCTCTACTGATAAAGAACATCCTCATACTAACCCGAATCCAATAGCCCCGGCCGTTGCAGCGCTAAACCACTACTCCTCCGTCTTCGCCCTGAACGAAACCTTCACGAAAGAAATCAACCACCGCGCCGACAAATGCGGCTACACCAAATTCCTAAACGAAGCTCTAACCTACCCCCCACCAAAGCACTTCCCAGCAGTACCAAACCCATACGAGCCGGGCTGCGACGTCTGGGACGAAATCGTAAAAGCAGCAACTTACACCAACCCCTGCTTCAACATGTACCACCTAACAGACTTCTGTCCCTTCCTCTGGGACGAGATGGGTTTCCCCTCTCTAGGCGGCGGCCCAAACAACTACTTCAACAGCTCCGCCGTCCAAAAAGCCCTCAACGTCCCATCAACAAACTACGAAGTGTGCGGCGGGCATATCTTCGCCCATGGCGATCTTTCACTCCCCAGCGCGCTAGGTCCGCTCCCCAGTGTCATCGAGGCTACAAATAACGTTATCATCGGCCATGGCTGGCTCGATTACTTGCTCTTCGCCAATGGAACTCTCGCTACGATTCAGAATATGACTTGGAATGGTGCGCAGGGATTCCAGAAGCAGCCTGTCGAGCCCCTGTTCGTGCCGTATACGACTGCGCTCGATCGTCTGGCTAATGGAGAGACTTCTACTCCCTGGAATGCGGATTCCGGTGCTGGTATCCTTGGAACGGCGCATACAGAGCGTGGTCTTACGTTCAGCTCGGTTTATAATTCTGGTCATGAGATCCCGCAGTACGCTCCAGGTGCAGGGTATAGGCAGTTGGAGTTCTTGCTTGGGAGGATTAAGAATCTTCAGGAGAAGGGGCCTTTTACGGGGTTGTAAATATCAGTCTAGGGGGTTCGATTCCCTGTATTTAGCTACATGTAAACAAAGTATCCTTTTGTATGGGTGTTCAATAGGACGGGTTGTGGTTGATTCAATACAAAAGCATGCCAACAACAACACTTCCGACAAATTGGAAGAGGTCGGTGTGCCAATACACGGCCATGGCCGCAAAGAAGGCAACGAAAACAAATGAATCGAGACGAGTCATTGTAGTTCAAGAAAAAAAAATAAAAATTTAGAAAGGCAAAGATGGTACATAAGATTACTGATCCCGAGCGCAGCCCTATACGACACATTGTAGTGGGCTGAGGTCAGAGCAACACAATTTCATGGTGGCGGGACTAGCAAGGCCGCACCACTTAGCTGGGAATAGGCGAAAACTCACGATCCAAGACAAGGAACTCGGTCCTTGTAAACTCCAAGCGTAACTCTCTCGGAACACCAACCGATATTCCCAGACATCTTCTAAAGCCTCCAACATAAATGGTAGTGGTAGCGGACTCTGGGCTGCATTGCGCGCTTCCTGGCGCAGTTTGTCCAGAGATACGGGGGTCTTGTAGAACATAATGCGATGAAAGTGGAGTTGACGAGCAGGTTCTGTTGTCCGGGTCAGCGGACGACCAGGATATCCGGCTGGCATAGAGTATTCTTGTCTATTTCTTGTCCAACGCCGCACTGCCCCCTGCCAGTTCCTCTGACATCTGCAGCTTCATGGGGATCGAATTGTCCGGTCAATATGTGCGTGCAGTCCCCTGCTCAGGGATGAGAGTCCTTGGGTATATTGGTGTTTCCCGAAAATTATCGCCATTTCCAGGTACGAGCATAGGAAAATGAGGTTCTCATGTATGTTGTCGGGTGCTCTGCAAAGAATTCAGAATGATGTGAACGTCGTCCTTTGCCGTGCCCCAACACTAGATTTGGTAACTAACCGCGTATTTCCATCAACCTGACCAGTCGGTTGGGGGAAGTGCCATCCAAGTCCGCTATGATGAACGAGAGATGATGGAGGTCGTTGTTTGTCTCGATTTAGCCATATTTGGTCGGTTGTTCCGGTGTTTCTTGGCTTTGTGATGCGTATAGAACTGCGCGATGACCGACCTCGAAAGGGGAACAACGGCGCTTTGGTACTTTGTTACACGCAGGCTGAACATTTGGTGGGTATCTTTTACCGCAGAGCTTAACTTCAGGTGGGAGCCAACTTGCCGGCGTGTTTGCGGCAAAGCAGTAGAACTATGTTGTGGGTGGCGAGGCGCAGAGGCAGCCCACGGGACTTCTGTTGCCAGTTGTGTAAGGTCCTGTCCCCGTGACGCTTCCAAAGCTTGATGGTAAGTCGGCCTCCACTCTGGGGGCTTGGGTCATTTTGCTTTGTTTAAGGGGGCTCGAACGGCTGTTGTACAACCACGTGTCCCTCAAAAATGGACATACGAATGACCAAGGAACAGCAGTATGTTTGCGAGTATCTCATTTGTCAAATCCCCGGAGCCCAACCGACTCCAGGGATTTCTCAGCCTCCTCGATTCAAGTGATACAGATTCCGTGCCACATGTTTAGGGCCACATGGAGGTCGAAACTCGTCACAACAATTGTCGGGCCCCAAGTATATGCTCCAGACCCTATCGATAAATCCCAAGTTAGCGTTTCGATGGTCCATGGTCCCAATATGAGCCGGGGCTAATGGATAGAACATACCTGGCTCTGTCGTCTTACATGGCCACAAAGGCCACAGGCTCTGAACGGGGGGGTTTGCTCGGTTTTAGAAGAGGAGTGAGTCCCAACGGGTGGAATGTCCGAGGTCGTTCAGGTCTTAGCGTTCCCTGACGCGAGTTTCACGATCCAGAACACAACATTAGGAAGATTCTGGAGTAATATTGGCCGTCCTCACGTGTACATTGTATCCCACGCGGTTTCGCGAGGCATATCGGCAACGAACTTGATGGGAAGTGACGTCCTTTTCGGGTAGCACTAGGTCCCCCTCGGAATCGGTTCGAACTTCGTAGTGCCCGCGTGTCGGTCAAGCAGCCATCCCGAACCATTGCTCCCACCAGTGAACATATACCACTCCTTCCAAACGATGGAGACGGCGAAGAGATCGTGCTGGCTAGCCATTATGTACGTCAAATTCCAAGGAAATTCGAAGGATCAGAAGAACATGTGGGTGAAGCGAGAACATTGCTTCGAGAATGGTATAGCCAGGGGCTCTCGCATAAGAGTCGGCATTTCTGGGCTTTAGCTTCAATACATCGACGATATTCGCTTTTGCCGCATAATCGAGATCTAGCCATCGCAAAGCTTCTTTAGGTGTTCTAAGGATCAATTCCCATGAGGTTTCCTTTGAGTGTCCTTCACAGGCCCTTTGGTTTGAAATGTCCTGTCGGGCCCCAAGTATATGCTCCAGATCCTATTGATAAATCCCAAGTTAGCGCTTCGATGGTCCCAATGTGAGCCGGGACTAATGGATAGAACATACCTGGCTCTGTCGCGTTTTACATGGCCACAAAGGCCACCAGAAACATCACGAGGCTCGTGTTGACTGATTGCTCATCAATTTGACGCTCCAATTGCCTCTTTGGCATTCTCCTGCCAGAGACTTCAAACACCCCGCTGACCCAAGCGTCTGCGTTTGTGTTGGGGTCATACTTCGCATCAACGCGCCTAGAGAGAGAGGATCTGTTGCAGGTACACAGAAAAAGGCAGGAAGTTTCGCCGTTGCCTGGCTCTTGTGAAGCAGCTTTTCAAGGCGAGATCGGCCAGCGCGCTGTCATCCATCTCAAGATCTATGGACCACAAGACTCGTAATAGGAGGTATCTTGGAGCCGGAGCCCCAATGATCTCGCTGATTTGGGTGTTGCGTGTTTCCGGAAAGATGGACTGCGATTTTCCACTCTTCCCATGTCTCAGGAACTCGCTTGAAAACTGTTGGCGGCGGCATGGTGGGAGGCTTTACCCGGGTTTAGATGGCTCTGTACGTTATTAGCGCGATCCAATTGTCTTGGGAGGAAGGATATGCTTACTGTTGCCCCTTTCGAGGTAATGATGCCAATAGAAGCCCCAGATGCCTTTACCTAGATCGAGCTTCTAGACAACCGATCGGATAGAGAAGCGATTCCCAAGAGACTATCGTCTGAGGGTTCAGAGGTCTATCTTCCTCCAAGTTGCCCGCGATGATGTGTCGACAAACTGTTGGTGGTGGCATGGCGGGGGGGTTATACTCGGTTTTAGATGGCTCTGTATGCTATTAGCACGATCCAATTGTCTTGGGGGAAGGATATGCTTACTGTTGCCCTTTTCGATGTAATGATGCCAATAGAAGTCCCAGATGTCTCTAGCCGCATCGACCTTCTAGACAACCGATCGGACAGAGAAGCGCCTCCCAAGAGACTATGGTCTGTAGGTCGAAGGGTCTAACTTCCTCCAAGTTGCCCGCGACGATGTGTCGATAAAGATACTGGAGAATATCATGAACCAGACAGGAGGAGATGAAGGAAAGAGATGATTAAGGCATGGTATATACCTAGGTAGGGGCTGTGGACGGAGTCAGAGTGAGTTTACAGAGGAGAGGATTCCCCTCGCGTGGATTTGGCAAAAACAATGAGCAGCTAGGCAGAATCGCACCTTCCTGGGCCTTTTCTTTGCACCTTCCCTACTTTACCCCATTTTGATATTGGAAATAGCCAAGTATCACCAGTTAATATCAAGTTAATATCGGTACATATATATAAATGGACTGCAAAAGGAATCTGAAATGGACTCCAAAAGGAATCTACCAAGAATGAAAATACAAACGAGCCCCGTGATGACTCTGTTAAACGGCTATTGATGATTGAGATGTATGACGTCATTGGAGGGAGATGGAAAATCTGTGGCCGTTGGCCACTTTTATACTCGTTGACATCAAAACATCAAATGATTGATAGTATAGCTGGAGAATAAATGAGCTTGCTTTTATAACACCCAGAGAAAGTCTCTCTATTAATTCAATCACAATTAAATGTATGGAAAAGTGAAGTATCATGACATATTCCCAATTAATCCATTAAGTATCTCATATATTCCAATCCTGCTCTATTCAACAGCGATATTCCTCCTCTCAAATCGACGAAAATTAATACACAATCGTATATATCGAAACATTCCCTCAAATCAGGGGCTGTTGTTTCTTCATTCAACAATCGACATCTTAGTTCCGCTTGGCAGCAGCAGAAGTAGCCAAGCCGGTGCTGCTAGCCACACCGGAAGAGGAGGGAGTAGCAGCCAAGGGGCCAATCTTCCAGATGCCACAAGGGCTAGTGGGGGCAGTGAGGCATCCACCGAGGTACTCGCCAAGGCTACCGGTCTGGTTGCGAGTGGACAAGATCTGGGCAGGGCCGTAGGCAGCCACAAGCGAAGAAGAGTTCGCGGCAAAGTAGGTAGAGTTCACGCGGCTACCGATCAAGGCAGAGTGGGCGCTGTGCTCGGCAGCCAGACGAGCCAAGAGGAAAGAGACCTCGGGGGACTCGGAGTATCCAGCGAGACCGATGAAGGCACCGGTGACGGTATCCTCGAAGCGGTAGGCCCACTGGGCCCAGGACTGGGTGCTGCTGACCTCGGGGTAGGTGTAGTCGCAGGTGGGCTTGGAGAAGCCGGGTGCCTTGGCACCGACCTTCTCAATGGCGGCGCTGGATAGAGTGTTGTCCTTCTCGAGGCCGAAGAGGACCCTCTGGTACGCTTGGAGAGTGGCGTTGTTGGAGTTTCCGAAGGTGCTGTTCACGGTGGAGTTGTAGAAGCCGCCAATGAAGTCGGAGACACCCAGGGCGAATTGGAGGACCTTTGTATCAGAAGATGAGGGCGAGCAGGTTGAGGCTGAGCTTGCTGCGGAGGTGGTGGTGGCAGCGGAGGTGGCAGTGGCTCCGGCCAGGAGAAGGCTGACGATGTTGAAACGCATAGCTCTTGGAGTTAGCTCGGAAGAGGTATGGTGTAGGAGAATTGAGGGAAAGTCTGTTAAGATACAGAAGAAATGCTACGGCTACAGGTAGTTAAATACCTTTCAAACTCATGAAGCCGCGCAATCTTGGAAGTCAATCTCGAGTCATCATCACCCAAGCGACGCATGCGGCAGGCTTCGAGTACATTGTACCAGGTAGACTTTCTAAATAACCGGTAGTCTCCTTTACATTGGCGTCATGGACCACAACATAAACCTTTGAGCGTGGGGTGTTGTGGAATCGACATTGGCATGTTCTGCTGGCATGACGTCGACCATTTGACAAGTCCAAACTTGTGGCGACTAAACTTGATATAAAACTCTGTGCAGGTTAAAGCTTCGAAGATTCAAGATTCTTATTAAGTGGGTTCCGGATCGTCGGGAGTCCCGGTGTACGCCAATGACTTGGATCATGGCGTCGTGGATGTGAAAACTTTATTAAATGTTGCATGCTAATTAGATTCTTACAATATTACTTTCTAGGGGCTTCTGGATTCACACAATATTACTACTCATCGTCTATGGATATTTGAATGGAAATGTCGAAGTAGTGATGGTAGATGGTAGAATAATATATCTCCGCGCACTCGGATGCTGGCGGATCGTCGATGCAAATATCAAAATTTAACTTTTTAAAGCAAATCACAGAATTTCTAATGAATTTTTCTATTATAAAATCACAGATCAAGCATAATTTACAAGGAGTCTCGAATATAAGCAGGAGTCTGCTGGAAGGGAACAGAAAGAATTGGTAGATCGTGAAGTATATCAATTTGTAAAAGCAGCCTATGTAGCGATTCTAACCTTCCTTTGCCCTAGCGAAAAAGCAAGACGTTAATCATTAGCATGAATGTGCAATGAGACTCGCCTATATACATTTCATATAATGCGCGACTATACATACTCCGCTCAGCAAGCAACTAAGTCCCGTACAGAAGATGATAAGCCCATATCCACTACCATATCCCGCTACCGCAGATTCCGTCAATGGACCAAGTATAGCCTCACTTAAGGGACCGCTAACGACATTTCCAATCCCACGCCCAAAGGCAATAACCCCCAAGATGATAGTTGCGTCGGCAGACGGATCGACTCGTCGGACCTCGTGGGTGATTCCTGCCCACGTCGCGGAGTAAGACCCTGCGAATAATCCGTACGCGATAGAAAAGACAAGCAACGTGGGCAAGCTTGTTGAGAATCCCCAGAGGAAAAACACAGCCAGTGTACTACCGACTGTTGAGATGGTAATGCAGGTGATAGCATGGTATCGATCTGCCAGATGGCCCATGGTAACACTGCCGAAAACCGAAGCCAGATTCAACAGCGTGACACTCAACGAGGAGAGGAAATCCGTAGCGCCAATGCTGCGGGCGTAGCTCGGCAAATAAATGCCGGGCAAAAAGAAACCCAGCGCCTCTATTATGTTGCCGAGTTGATAGAAGCAAAATATCCTGGTTGTAAGGAAGCGGAAGTTCAGACGCTGATAGTCCACTGTCCTTCTAACCGGGAGACGTGGTTTGTGGAAGTACATGAATGGCGCAGCAAGAAGAAATACTATCACGGAGATGACCCTGAGAGTAGTTTCGTATCCGTACCGACCCAGTAGCTTCTCGAGGCCAATCGGGAAAATTATCCCGGATACCCCTGATCCAGCCCAGGTTATGCCGAACGCGAGCCCTCGTCGGTTGACGAACCACTCGTCCATGTACAGGATGGATGGACTGTATGCAATGGCACCGCCGATTCCGAAGCCAACTCCCTGGGAGAGCACGAGGTGGGTGACATTGGTGGAAAATGAGCCTAAAGCCAGGGAAAGGCACAGCATGATCAGTCCTACTGATGAAAACCAGCGGCCCCATTGAGGAAGCAGGATCATAGCAATAATGACCAGTGGACAGCTCAAATAGGATATTCCCTGTAGATGGTGTTAGAAAGGAAATAGACCATTGGAAGTGAACTTGGTGTTCTCACTGTAGCACATGTTCCGATAACAGCTACCATGCTAGAGTCCTGGAAGGCTTCATGGTCGTGGTAGTATTTCTGGAAGACCCCGAATGAAAAAGCAAATCCTGCTCACAGTTACTAGGCTGTCCTCATGTAGTCACGCGAGCAGACTCACCCCATATCAAAGCCTCGATCATAACACAAGCTGCCAGAAACATCCATGCCTGGAATCCGCCGTCGACGGGTGCCAATTTCGGTCCATCATCGGCGGACGATTCGTCGAACTTTTCGGGGCGTAAGCGTATCTGCGCTTCACTACGAGGTAGTGAGTCACTGCAAGAAGGGCGTCTTCTGTCCATATTGGTGATGTTGAATTCAGGTGGTTAGACAGGCGAGAGACGTTAAGAGACAAAAGCAAGTCCTAACGGTGAATGTGCCCATTTTAACTGCATCTATATTAAGCAATAAGGTCACATTGTTCATCAAGGAGGTCTAGCGTTCGAAGGGATGGGAAGATCTCTTGGTGGAGATCAGGCGGGTGTTGAAAGGAATTTCCCTACGTAGACATTTAAGGCTGGCATGCAAGCTCAACGGCCGAGCGGCATATTATACACCTGTGTATCTACCTCATACATGAGAAGTAGCTCAAGGGTAACCATATTGCCGATTTTGCAATCAGGCTGGGAATGTGATGTTTTGGACCTAACATATATGTAAATTCATAAGAGGATTGTGACGAATGTGTTGTGTTGGGGTATGATATTGAGCCCCTGCGTTGAAGCTTCAAAGAAAACAACGTTTTTAAAAGGCCGAAACTGACGTGCTTTGCGTGGGGAATAGAGAGATCTCCCGGCCTGCGACGGAGGATTGTAGCATAAATAACGGCTAGGGACGGATGTGCGAAGGGATTGGAATGTACAGTATGATCATCGCCAAATGAAGATAAAGGCGTCGGAGACTTGTGCCAATGTATGTCCTATGATATCACCCATAAAACTCCGAACTGCAGATCACTAAACAACCCCCTTACTCGGGAAACTCCGCGTAGTGCCACGCTAGACTGAGTATGAGCTAGGAGGCTAGGTGATTGTAATCCAGGGGGCATACAAGCGTTAATCATCTCGTCTCGGATGTGACATAGCACGCAATATGTATAGATAACAGCATGCCAATATATGATGTCTGTTAGTCCTTCCTATGGTCTGTGGCAAATCTTGTATCTATCAAGTTCGTCGTCGTCACACTCTAGGTGATCTTGAGACCAGATTTGGCCGGTGCAGGATTCTAATGACATGTGGTATTTGACTTGGACCTTTATACATGTTTCCGAAACCTCTGCATTTGATTCCCATGTGACAGAAGAACATTACCTAATACTGCACACTACTGAAGGACAGCGGAGCTGTTTCTCGGGGTTCGTTGGAGCTAATTCACCATATTAAGTCTGTAGAGAAGATTTTCAGATATTACGTTCACCCGCATTACTAGCAGAACAAAGGAAAGAGCTAGTTCTAATTAACACAAAACCTGTGAAGATCGGCCAGTATGGTTTTAACCCTAACAAGTGCATAAAAATATGGGTGGAAGATCAGATCCTTACTCCAAGTGATGCCCGTTTAGTTAGCGAGCCAAATATTCTGATCTGTGCCATATCCAAACGGAATCCAAGAGTCATTAAAGTATCTCTGTAGCACAGTTTGCGTATAATCCATATCGTCAACGCAGTATCCACCACCCCCAGGACCGATATGCGAACAATGTACGTCGGGTCGGTACTGCACCATATGCTCATGAACCTCACGGCACAGCAATGTGTTACGACCCAGCTCGTAGGCCTTTCCAAAGCGTAGAGTCTTAGTCAAAAAGTCATAGCAAGTTGGGGTGTCTGTATATTGCTGGTTCGAACCCGTGCAATGTTTTTCATGTGTATCACAGATGGTCGTGGCCAGCAAATCAGCAACATAAGCGACAGCCTGGTCAGGCTCAGTCGCGTTTATTTTAGTTGCGACTCCTTCAACCAGGAAGTCCAGTAGATAGTCGAACCAGCGGAATGTTGCATCGTACTGTGCGATCTTGCCGTCCGTGTTGAACTCGATCCATGTGTCGATTGTTACTGGGATGAGGACGCCGAAACTGGTTGCGTTAAAGGTGACGACCGTTGTCGCGGATGCGATGTTGTCATTGGCGGTAAATTGAGTGATGTTATATGCGATCGGGATACCGACCAGACTGACGTGGTCTGGGTCGCCGAATAGGCCGAAGATGTATTCGCGGTTTAGCTCGTCGCCGTCGAATGTGCGGGTGATGTCGACACGGCCTTGTACCTGTTTTGTATCAGAGAATTGAATATGGGACACCGTCAAGACTGGGATAAACGGACATCTGAAGCGAAAATAGTCGATTCATTGCCTTGCGTCTGTTTGAGGTTTGCAGGGTAGAGAAAAGAATCCCAAAAGCCTTTCTCGAGTTTCCAGAGCTGGTCAAATGTGAAGGTTTCTTTTGGATGCTCCGAGAAATCCTTAGACTCGACCGAAGCAAACAAGCATGCCGATATAATTCCAAGCAAAAGGCTCCACTGCCCAGATTGAAGATCCATGCTGATCACAGTAGCGTGGGAGTATTCTAGGTTGGCTGGGACTCACACAGCGAGGTCTTGGTACTTGGATGGAAAAGCCTGTTGTTATGAAGGAATCTCACTAATAGCATTCCTCTTTCGATGCCAGGCATGTCAATTTTGATATCGGGCACACTGTCCCCGAATATCGGCTGGCTAATATCAAGTTTGAAATAACCATAGACCGGTATAATAAAAAGGGTTTAATGTAATTTTTAAAAGTAAACCACCAATTCAAATCCAAATTAGCTTGAGGGTTCTCACTATGGCATATTTGTATTGGGCTGGCTCCCAGCCTCCTTGCACATGGTTACAACCTCTCATTCCAAGCTTGAAAGGTGATTGAAAGCCAATTCCGAAAAAGCCAAACAAAATTGTTGAAACGCGCCGTGGGTCTCTAGAAATCACACGAAGTCAAGCCTGGAGTTGACTAGTAGGACGTTGAATGAGAACTTCAGACGGGTCCAGGTGAACGGAAGTATAGGCCGCAATATAAGTGAAGGTTATATTTTATTTTTTACTCGTTACGTATAAATCAGTTGTCAAACAGAAATAATTAAACCCAATTCCACTATAGACACATTTTTAAAATATACGAAACCGACCGAATATTCAAACCTATAGACCATCCAACATATCCTGTAGCTGCCAAGCAACAGACATCTCACTCCGCGGGTCATTCATTACAGTTCTACTCAGCTCAATCAAAGTCTTTTCAATAAAATCGCAGACTCGAGGGAAAGTAGACTGGAAGTAACCAGGGCGTCTGCCAGCGATCAATAGATGATTCGGGAAATACACCGAGATATCCGACGCTAGCATTTTGATCTTGCGCAATGATCGAGCAGTCGTGGCAAGTCTCTGGCTCACTATATGTTGGTGGCCCGGGTGATTAACTAGAATGTCAATCTGATATACGAGTTCTGATCGGAATCCATTGGTTTCTTGTGCGAAGATTGGCACGAGATTTTCGAGCCAGTAGGGTGCCGAGCTATCCCACCAAGACATTGTTTTTCGGAGATTAATGGACTAATTTATTTTTGAGATGATGTGGGAGAGGCGGATTTGTATATGATAGTCTTTGAAGATGGATCGAGGGGTAGGTAGAATCTGGATGTTAATGATGGTTTGCTATTTCGAGAAGGACTGACGAGATGTTATTTATGCATGTTGGGCTAGTATATAGTAAAGAAAGCAGTGAATACTATGGCTATTGTAAGTGAAAGGACTAGCAGTTACAAAGCTCACTGTTTGATTTCTTTGTTGTCTTCCCGGCTCCTGTCTCGAATGACATTGTGACAACAACCAGACAGCACTTACGAATAAAGACACATGAATCCCAACAAAGAGAGTTTACTTTCCAAATTCTTAGACCCAACGTTTCGTCTAGAGATAAGTCGTTTCCGAACAGGAGATATGTACACATCAAAGGATAATGGTATACTACTAACCGACAGTAAACTGTCCGTCCTCGCGAATATCCCGACTAGAGGCTCCAACATAGACAGTGAAGGTACCACTAGGCAAAATCCACTTCTGCGTCTGCACATCCCAGTAGCTCAAGTCACGCCGAGTGAGCTCAAAAGTAGCCGTCTCCGACTCTCCAGGTTGGAGATTCAATTTTGGAACCCTCGCAGCTGCTTGGGTGGAGTACTTGGGACGGACTCCGGAAGACCAAGATAGAGCTGAGCGACCTCAGCACCAGGTACGTCCCCAGTGTTCTGGACAGTGACTGAGATAGTTCCGACCGACTCGAAAAGATCTTCCGCCCCGCCGGGGACAATGCGTCCGTTTGATGCTCCAGCGGTGGTAGAGGTGCTAACGACAAGTCCAACGTAGTTGAAGGTCGTGTACGATAAGCCATAACCAAACTCGTAGCGCGGGGCGATACCGTTCTTGTCGAAGTGGCGGTAATCAACGAACATGTCTTCGACGAAATTGTCGTCTAGCGCACTGTTCCAGCCAGCCCCGTAGTCTGAGAACTGCTTGGCAATCGTGTAGGGCAGTTTGCCACTTGGAGAGGTGCTGCCATACAGCACATCAACCAGGGAATTTCCGCTTTCCTGCCCTGGTAGCCCGGCCCAGACAATTGCCTTCACTGAGGGCTGCGCTAGGATGGTCTCCAGGATGACCGGGCCCACACTGTGCACGACTACGACGACATTTTTGTTCACTGCCGCAACGGACTTGACGAGCTCGTTTCCGTTATGCCAGGGATCGAGATTGTTCCTGTCGCCAACGTTGCCCTCCACTGTAATGTAACTGGGCGCGGTGTTAGTGCTTCCGAGTATATTATAGGTATGGTGAGGCAAGTCTGACTGACCCTTCGCCGCCGTCTGAATTAATGAAGACTACGGCAGTCTCTGCCGCTGCGGCAGCAGAAGCAGCAGCTGTAGTGCTGTCGGTCGTACTTTCGACAATTTTCGTACCATCCTTTTTGGCCTGGACTTGGATTGCATCAAGAGGGCCAACGAGGTACTATAACGGGATTGTCAGTTCATCGGGGTTGCCGTTGATCTGCTGGAATTAGCTTGCTTACAGGGAACTCCGATGTGCCACTTCCCCACCCCATAGCTAGCGTGCCGTTGTTGCAGCCGCGATCTGCGCATGCATTGGGACCATTGGGGTCGACAATAGCATCCTGTCCAATGATGGCCAGGCTTTGGGGTTGCCGGAGAGGCAAAGCATGTCCCTCATTCTTCAGTAGGACAATCGAATCACGGGCAACGGTGCGGACGACAGTCGCATGGTCTCCCGTGACGTCGACACTAGCTTTGCCGCCATCCCAAGAGCTGAACGTCACCTCAGGATACCCTTGATCCTGATCAAGAAGATACCAAGCTGCCAGGATACGCGTTGCCATATCATCCAGACGCGCTTGGGGCACAGAGCCATTAGCAACGGCCTGCGCGAGATTCGGTCCCCAGAATATGCTGCCGGGCGGCTTGTTGAAGTCACTGCCGGGCATCGTCATATCGAGTCCAGCCAAGGCACTGTTCACACCAGTGTGCTGCGCGTTCCAGTCGGACATAATGTAGCCAGGGAAACCTAGCTCGTTCTTCATCAGATCGTTCAGGAGAGCGTCACTCTCACAGGCCCAGGTCTGGTTCAATTTGTTATAGGAGCACATGACAGATGCGACATTGGCCCTGACGGCATTCATGAACGGCCATACATATAGCTCATGTGTCGCGCGGTCGCCAATGTTAGAGCTCATAGTTTCGCGGTTGTGCTCTTGCTCGTTCCCCAGCCAGTGCTTCATCATGGTCAGAACGGAGGGGAGGATCAGCGGAGTAGAGGCCAGCGTACCTTGGCGCAGGCCTGGACGCCCGAATCTTGCATACCCTGGATTGTCTCTTCCATAGCAACGCCACTGAGGTACGGATCGACCGAGAACCCTTCCCAATTTCTACCGCCATCGGGATTCTTGCCTAGGGGTCCAGCGACTGGTCCTAGCTGGACGTGGACGCCCAGACCTTTGGCTTCCTCGCCCATTGCAGCACCGCGCGCGTACAAAAGACTACGATCCCAAGTCGCTCCAGCGTTGATACCCGCAGGGAATGCTGTGACAGGATTGGCAAAGCGAATTCCCAAGGGCGAATCCTGTAGACATAAAGAGGGATAGTCAATTGAACTGGCGGCATAGGTGTTCCCCACACAGGGCCCTCCTTCCCAACCGACACCAGTGGCGATCCCGACTTTTTCGGTCTGATTTAGCTTAAGCAGGGCTGCCTGGGCCTTTGAATAAGCTGCATCCCAGCCAGCAGCTCCTGAGCCATAGGCATCAGCGGCGACAGTGAATGCCAGAGCAGAGAGAAGAAGGTTCTGCATAGTGCCCTTTCCCGAGTATTGTCGCTTGACAGATTTCCCCTAGTCTGGTGGCGCAGGCGTGCCCTTTATAGCACCCCGCACAGGATATTTGGGCTTAAATTCCCATGGCCTGAAATTTCCCCCTGGTCTCGGAGGCTGGCCAAGGTGCAGATTCGAACCGCATGACCGGCAGAATGAAGGGGGTTTCGCCTGGCCAAGACATCACAAGGTAAGCTCCGCATGTACAGCGACACACAAGTGGTTGTATCCTCACAGTGAAACATGCATGTGAATAAAGTTGGTACACCAAAGGCCTCGGACCATCGGGGAACCTCCCTTTGATTGGCGAGGGAGACACGGAATGTGGAAAAGAAAAACAAGTTGGCTATTCTGGAGTATAGCCTAAACTTCTTCTTTTGATAGCTAGACTTGGTAGGTAATTTGGGAGCTTTCCTCTGCAGATCTGAGCTATCTGGGGAAATGTCCGTTTACGCTCCGTGCGAGTTGCGGGGACGGGTCCCGTGTATAGCGCTCAATGTGGTCAAATGAAGTGGTATTGTAAAATAGGGGGTCTCTGTATTTCTGTATCCGCTTTTCTAGCAATTTATATGGGGCGGTAAATTCATAACATAAATTACAAAACATGCAGGATTAATCAATCCTCCGGTATGCCGGTGCTTCATACCTCAACACATCCCCCTAAAAGGGGGTGTTGAAGCCTACCTAGGTAGGCAGCACTGGCTGCACCCAATACACACCATCCTTACTTCCCCTGAGCTATCAGCATCACAGGGCAGCTGGGATGGATCCTTGTTCGGAATCTCAGCCAAAAGCAGCTTCAAGCTGGTGATGCAGACCGCGACACAGAAGAAAGGACATTCTATCAAAATGCCCCTTGGGATCCCGCCCCGCCGAGAATTACGGGAGTTCGGTTTTGATGGCTCTCGTCTAAAACCTGCCGTAATCCAGCGAGACACAGCAGAGCAGCAGAGGCGGATCCTTCTAGATATTGTGTCGGCTTTTCAAGAGATTACATAGCACGCACTTGCTACAAATTATAGAGTCAGTGATACGCTCGATAAAGACAAGTATTTACGACTGGCCACACTGGTTTCAGTGAGAAATGATGTCTTCTTATACGATATGGCCCATTCCGGCTACACCTACACTTTCCGGCCGAAGCCAGAGGAGACAGACGGCAGTGTCAACGATCGTAAAGAAAGGCGCAATAACCCGACCGATACTGAAAAACCACAAAACATCATGAAGAGCCGGAAAAGCTGGGAACCAACTTAGAACATTTCGTGGGAGGCTTTGGATGTCCTCGTAAATATAACGTCACAGCCATGGCATTTGATCGTCAAACTTCTCCCTCGGCTTATGTGGGGAGCATTCCCAGTCATTCCCGATATATGTCAGACTCGCATATATATCTTCAGTCAAGTCGGAGCCCCGAACTCTTGAACATCAGCATCCGCACTGAGAATTAAAGATGCATCCGGTCCCAAAATTGCTCAGCAGACTGTCTCGCCTAGGCCAGAGGACTGACGACGTTGCGGAATCTCGCCATCTGTTGCCAGCTGGAACGAAAATGGAATTGTGTGTCGCTTCTCAGAACAACCAAATTGAGAAGCAACAAACAAGCAAAGAAAAGCAGAGAGTCCGAACTACTTTCTATACAAAATTGCGGCCTATTCGATCTATCCTTCTCCGGTCTATGAGAAACGGCCCTACAATACTTTCTCTACAAGATAGGGCTCTACACAAGATCTATGAATACCTTCTCCCGGTCGATAAAGCATGCCTATCGCTAAGCTGCAAAAGGTTTTTCGGCCTATTCGGAACAATTTTAAAAGAAAAGGTATTTCAATTCCCACGACTTTTAGACCTTCGTATCCCTATACTATGCGTGAATAGTAGTAAGGTCCCACGCAACCAACTACTTCTCCGACTCGAGAATCGCGAATGGGCATATTGCGGAAGGTGTTTGAAGCTCCACCCACGAAAGGAATTCCATGAAAAATTACTAGCGCAGCCAGCTTTAAAGAGGTTTTGCGCAGGTTATGCGGGCATCATTGACCTATGTCCGTGTGCTACCTTGACATTTCGAGACATGGAACATCTTGCAAAACTTCTCAAATCACCCACCACGCCGCATCAAACTAAAATTGGCCCTTTCACATTTAACCGTTCAGCTGGCTTTCAGTCTAGGCCTCATTTTACCCACTGTTGTTCATTGCCTACGACATCTGATTACAAGGCTCGATTCAAGATTCATATATCCATCAACTCATCTGACAATGTGGACGTGACTGCGCGGTATACAATATCTTTCTCTTCATCTTATGCTCATTTGCAAGCTGAGACCATTTTTCACTGTCCGCACAGAGGTCTTACTTGTCTCATGAATCAAAAGGATGCCACTCAAGTGTGTCCTGGATGTCGGACCATAAGTGTGAGAAGTCGTGCTCCGGAATCCGAAGGCCCGAATGCATTTGTATTTGACGTGACCCGGTTCTTGGGACGCTGCAAATGGCCACCGGACTTCCGTTGGCTTGATAACTGTCGTCTGACTGGGCCTGAGTTTTCACAGAATCAGTTATACTGGTAAGTGCATACTTGCATAGTGAATTGAATGGGTTTAACATAATTATCCTAGGCTTCAGTCAAAATCATCGCAGAGGGGGATACACAGTATGTATGATGAATGGGATGATGCGTATCAGGCAGAACAGTTGCGACAACAAAATCGGGGTGCGTCTCAACAACTACGGAGTCCAGGCCCGACACTTGACGTTCGGACGGCCACCTTTGTACGAATAATGCAAATGTCCGGCTCATCTAAGTAGATACAGGAGGAAGGGAGAGGTGCAGGAATCCCACTCCGTTAGTGTAATATGGAGGTGGCTCCTATGGACTCTTTGCTATTGACGGGATTTCTATCTTCTTGAGTGATGGGTAGGCGGATAGCTCATTATTTCGCAGCACAACATGTTACACCCCTTCCGGGCGTCACATTCTGATATTCTTTCTTATACGGTCTTTGCATGTGGGCTACGTAGGGTATATGTGGGGCAGATAGCTGATGCCTCTTGAATTTCAGCCCATCTCTTATTCAATCGTCCTTCATTACATCCCTTTTCCATATTTGACCCACTGATACGCATCTTGGTGTACCCTATGGTAAGGAAAGTGCAATTTGATATTCTGGTATAATGGGAAGGAACATATAGGTTCCTTAGACGAATATCTGGGACAACATTAAATTCAGATAGCCCATGGGACAAGTTTAATTTAAGGGAAAGCAAACCTATACTTCCATTGCCCGCGTGATCCTGTTTGTCAAAAGTTGAGAGCAGCCTCGGGTTACTCGCAGAGTAGTGAGGATAGACTTCCCCTAGGGGTTGTGGTGATTACAGCGTTTGGGATCTAAGAGTTTGCTACACACATATACAAGTTTAGTCTTCAAAACAGATTGTGGAAGATTCTGAGGATGTAAAGCACTCACCAGCAGCCAATCCATACCCCCAGAAATACCTACGCCGTCAATAACGGAACATGGAGCAATATTCCACCTTCGATGCCCTAATTCTCCCAAATTTAACGCCTCTGATATCTCCACCGGGCTCTTTGCGCCCTCTAGATCCTGTTTGTTGGCAAACACCAGAAGAGGAACGTCGCGGAGCTCGCGCAAGTATTCGAAATCAAGCAAGAGCTTTAGTTCGTTGGCGGCATGATCTAGTTGAGTAATATCTGCGGAGTCGACAACAAATATAATGGCGGTGGTCTTCGCGAGATAAACGCCCCACGCTGGACGCAACTTGTCTCTTCCTCCTTTGTCCTAGACAGCAGACTACATCAGTGTGAAGTTCATCTGGCAGCCTAGTCGAAAATCATACCAAAAACACGAACTTCATGCCTCCATAAGTCGATGACTCGATATTAAGCCCTACTGTGGGCACCGTTTCAATAGGGCCGGCACCGTAGTCCTAAAGACACTCGTATTTAGCACTCACCCACGAAAACCGACCATCTTCAAATTACTTTCAGCTGTGAATATAGAAGTGTAGTCTTTCCAGAATTAAACTGAGCAAATAGAGCATAGAGGTCAGCACTAGCACTTGCGGATATCTCAGCCTCAGAGGCGAAGACCTTCTAGCATACCGGTCCAGCAATAAGGATTTGATACTCCTTCTTCTGCCAAAACGAAGATAGTGGTAGTGATACCATCGAGCCCATGTTGATATTCTTCGGGAAAATATGCGGAGAGTAAATAACCAGGAGACGGAGCGATTCTACTCAATGGCCTCTTTTTGATAACTATACGGGCAGAAATATGTGAGGAGTAGCATTAGGCCTTTCTTTTGGTCAACGCTATTGGCACAGTGGTCTAACCTAATTCGGAAGGGTATATCTTGGCAGTCAATTTTCAAACATTTTCAAACATTACTGTACTCAAAGCAAACATATGCTTAAACTCCTAACTGCTACCTTTAGTTCTGTTTCTATACGTCAATACAAGGGCAAGGCTCACCCTCCTGCTCACCCTGGCGACCCCCACCGAAATATTGATCGAGCTTAAGCCACAAGCTGGTGAGTTAGTAGTTGGGTAGGTGACCAGTGAATCCTCACTGTTGTATGTTTTTGTTTTTGCTCTTTTTGGATCTAGATAGATAGATAGATAGACATACAGATAAACGCTCTAGAATGGGTTATTTTTAAGCATGCAGGTATCTCCAAATGGAAGTTGTATGCAAGATTGACTTGACCATATCCACTTCTGTACCTCTTCATATCCCACCTTAGTCTAGGTAGTGGCGCTATGGCTCCATTACTGCTCATATGCATGATCCCTCTGGGTGAAGCTGTAGACCACAGTAGTCTGTTGGTCCATCCAGTAGCCAAGGACATAGGTTCTGTTGGGTTCCGGATACTTGTCAGACCATCGTTTGACGCTACAGAAATTCTGCCGTTGCGTTAGAGAAGACCAGATCCCTTATAGCCACCTATGTGGGGGAAATTTGATTGGGGAATAGTAATTTGAATGAATGGTTCTAATGAGAATAATCTAGAAAATGACAGTGAATGAACGTGATCAATGAGGGTAGAGTTTGCTCTTTCGCCTCCTTCAAATGCGTGCTCACTTTTTATGCGGGGCGAATGAATTTTGCCTCTCACCGCCACGAAGGGCCTATATCTCCTCAGATGCCCCGCATCTTTTAATTCTCTTCATCAACACCTCGTGACTCTCACTTTCTTTCAAAATGTCTAAGATCTACGTCGGGTATGTCAAAAACTATCTAATCTTGATGCTGGAGTGACACTTGATACTGACAATACTAGAAACCTTTCATGGCACACCAGCGACGAGTCGCTCCGTGCGGCCTTCGGTGAGTTCGGCCAGATCGTCGACTCTGTACGTGAAAAAATCCAAAAATTCCCAATTTTCGCTTCGAGCAAAGACACTAATCTTTTCATCTCTTCTAGATCGTCATGGTTGACCGTGAGACTGGTCGCTCCCGTGGATTCGGTTTCGTCACCTTCTCTTCCGCTGAGGAGGCCGAGGCCGCCATCAACGCTCTTAACGAGCAGGAGTATGTTTTCCACCCCCTACCGAATACCACAACACAACTTGCTAACCCTAATCTAGCCTCGATGGTCGTCGCATCCGTGTCAACCTCGCCAATGCCCGCCCCAGCGGTGGCTTCAACGGCGGTGGCGGTGCCGGTGGTGGCCGCTGGTAAATGTGATCAGTGACCTGAAAAAGTGCGCGATGGTTATGCAGAACGAGAAAAACGTGATATATTGACGCTTAGCGTTGGTGACGGTGCTTTGTGCGCCCCTGAGAAATCAGTCACAAGGCAGTTACTAGAGTTACTTATGAAGTAGATAGTATTTTCCCTCGGTGTTTCATATACCTCAAAGGACGTTTGGAATTTCATTTCGGAGCCGATCGATTCGTGCACTGATTTACACACCATTTTGGTTTTTTTTTTTTCTGTAAATTTTTACAAATTTTCTTGTGCCCAACTTGATGCAAGGCTACCATGAGGCTGGATTGGTAGTAAACTATTGGTCGTAATGTAGCAGCTTGTACATGATATCACAAGTGGTGTTACCAGTAGCAATTGTAAACAAAAGCGACCACATAATATTGCGTGTTCAAAATATCTTTTACTCCGCTCTGAAAATTTCGCTGAAAATTTCTCTGAAAATTTCGTCGGGGCACATGTTGATATCATTGATTTCCTTTGAAGGCTGTCCACCCAACTAAAGGCTGCTGCTTGATATATGAGCTCTTCTTGATAGCTACCTAGGTAGTCTATACCCAGTACATTCCAACGTAAAATCACAATGAAATGAAGTCACGTTATGGCAAAAATAAATTTACATTTTTTTGACATGC
Organism: Penicillium aurantiogriseum; assembly: GCA_019977855.1. NCBI lineage: Eukaryota > Fungi > Ascomycota > Eurotiomycetes > Eurotiales > Aspergillaceae > Penicillium > Penicillium aurantiogriseum. The sequence goes on along the minus strand of JAFCIW010000003.1, from coordinate 7,952,793 downwards.
CACCATGATGGTTTAAAGTCCTCTCGCAAGAACCCTTTCTCCTAAACTTCTTCCACTAAGTTTCAGCCTCATATAAACATAGAATCAAGCCCTGTTACACTGACTAAAAATAGTATCTCGAACATTGTCGACGTCATTGGCCAATTGTTCCCAAAAATGATGCCCCGCGGCTCTCAGCCACCTGGACCCACCGCCACATCTGTTCACTTTATCAACATCAACACCTTCAACCCTACACAAGCACACACATTACAATATAACAACAATATACCAATCCACAAACATGGCACCCCACGAAGGCCTCGTCCACCCAAAAGAATACGACATCAAAGACAGCAACGTGGAGCTAATCGGCAGCGACCTCGACCACCGCGTGAAGTACAACTCAGCCCTCACCGAACCCGCCTGGCAAAACATCCGCCAAGCACCAGGCCTCACAATCTGGCGCATCGAAAACTTCCAAGTAATCCCCTGGCCCAAAGAAAAAACCGGCCAGTTCTACGACGGAGACAGCTTCATCGTGCTACACACCTACAAAGTCGGCGACGACAAGCTCGGCCATGATATCTTCTTCTGGCTCGGTAGCAAAACAACCCAGGATGAAGCAGGCGTTGCGGCATACAAGACCGTCGAGCTGGATGAGTTTCTGCAAGGCGCTGCGACCCAACACCGCGAGGTCCAGCAACACCCTTCCGACGAGTTCCTTGCTTTGTTCCGGAACTACGGGATCCGGTCTGGAGGTGTGCGCTCTGGGTTCACGCATGTTGAGCCCGAGGAGCGTGTGGAGGTTACTACGCTCCTGCGTGTCTTTAAACATCCTGGTATTGCCCGTATTGACTCGCTAATCGTGCATGAGGTCGAGCCTACGTGGAAGAGTCTCGATGAGAATGATGTCTTTGTTTTGGATAAGGGGGATAAGATTTGGGTTTGGCAGGGGAAGAAGTGTAGCCCGATGGAGAAGGCTAAGGCCGCGCAGGTGGTTAATGATATGACGCAGGCGAAGCATGTTGATGTTGAGGTTCTATCACAACTTGAGTCCAGGTCGAAGATCTTTGTTGACTTGCTTGGCGGGAAGGATGCCGCTCCGTCTACATTGGAGGCACCTAGACCTGGGCGGTTTGCGAAGAGGGGGGGCTGATGAAAGTGCCCGCTCGCGCAAGCTTTTCAGACTCAGCGATGCGTCTGGAAACTTGTCTTTTGATCTTGTTAAGGATGGCGGACGCGTTGATCGGTCTGACTTGGATGGAAATGATGTTTTCCTCTATGATTCGGGTAACAGACTCTGGGTTTGGCAGGGTGCTGGAGCTAGTGCCAGTGAGAAGGCCATGTGGCTCAAGGTTGCCCAGTCCTATGTCCGGAAGATTCAGGAGAGTCAGGAATCTTCCGAGGCATATCTCACGCCCATTTCGAAGGTTGCGCAGGGCCATGAGAGCCCGGCATTCTTGAAGGCTTTGGAGGTTTAAACTTGTACATATATCATTACTGCGACATATAATGAAATAGTTGATCATCATCTTACAATTCATCTGTGTTCCACCTAGAGTCTAAAATCTATATTTATTATCTTAAATCAGGCTATAGTCATGCTGGCCCTTGTCCAAGGCATCAGCTTGTTTCCGCAGCACATCAGCCCGGAATCTCCTAAAAGCAGTTTCAATTCTCTTCTTGCTCTCCGGATCCGAGTTGATACTACTCGTTCCTTTCGCCACACCACCAGCAAACCCTACACAACACAAGTCAGTTAGCACTATTTTCCTAACACCTAACCATCACCACACCAAAGATAATCTTACCGAGCTCTCCACCCAAAAACAACCCACCGACCGTAGCAAAGAAATAAGTGGTGACGTCGCCCAAAGTAGTAGGCTTCAACAGTGGCGTGAGATCCGGAATAGATTCTAAACACAAGATTAACCATACTATTCCTTTTTTTCAACCTGCAACATCACAAGGGACAAACATACCAGTCCTCCCATCCTCAAAAATAACCTTTGTGGGCCTCTCCTGCGCGCGAATAGCAGAGAAGAACGCCTTGCGTGTACTGCGCAGTCGGATGGCGGTTAGAAGACCGAGACTCACACCGACCGCAGAGCCAACTGTTGTCCACAGAGAAATTGAAGATGCAGCTGCGTTGAGCTTGTCGCGGTCTCCGGATTGGAGGTCGTGTTGGAGGTGCTGGTCGGCAAGCTTGGCTAGCTCGTCGGAGCGGCGTTGGCGGAGGATGGCGAAGGATTCGGACATTTTGGATTAGGGGATTCAAGGAAGGTAATTGTGTTTTAGATCGTAAAGGGTTCTCGGGAGGTGTTAAAGTGTAGCAGCTTGAAATAAATCCGGTCTTGGAGCTTGGAAGCTTGGAGCTCATGTGGTGACGTCATAATGTCCCAGGTGGGAAACCAGCTTGAAAGTTCAACTTTGGAGGAAAAGCAGAGAAGATCGTTGAATTCCCTTCTCTGTCTCAATGCCCGCCCGTCCGTCGTCAGGATTCACCTACATTTCGAGGCCCGTTGACCTATTGCTGTCACTCATATCTGGCTCTCGGTCTGAAGCCAAAATATATACAACTGAATTCAACACCCCACCACACACGGTTTATCTGATCGGGCTAGACTTCAAGTTTATATGCGCCTAGACAGTTATACGAGAGCAGCTACAAGCCTAACCAACCAAGACCCATTCCGCAGCTGACTTCAGATTCAGCCTCAACCCTCAATATATATATGCTCATCCAACCCATTAAGCAAAGCCCACCTCTAACCCCGAACAAAAGCAAGACCTCCTCGTAATCAGCGCCGGCCTTCCCCGAACAGCAACATCCTCCCGCCGTCTGCGACATGCCAGCTATATTCTTCCTCTCTGATTTAATGGACATGTACCCGAACGCACAGGTCTTCCTGACAACGCGTCCTAATGCGAAGACATAGGGAGTTGTCACGAGAGACTTGGGTTGTTTTTTACGAGATAGTTTGCGGTTCTGGGGGTACTTTGGGTTCAGTTGGTTGGCGTGGAGGTCTGTTGGTATGTATAGCTTTTATGCTTGAGTGTTAGGGTTTGGAATGAATGGTTTAATAAGTTTTAAATTGTTTTTGGCCATATTTTGAATCTTTGTTCCATGGTTTCCTATAATCATACATAGGAGAAGCCAATGCACGCTAGGGAAGGTTAGTATTGTCCAAGACATAGTGGGGAGAAACGGGAAACGTACTCATAATAATCTGGAATGCAACAGCCCAGAGATGCCACTGGTGGGATAAAGACGAGCCCTTACTACTCTTAGTCCTCTTAATCGTAGGTTGAGGCGGAGCCGTGTATGCAGGCAGACTCGGATCAGCGGTGCTATCATCGAGTTCCTTTTCACGGGCCTTGCTAATAGCAGTATTATTCTTCGCGGTGGACGTTGGCGCCTGGAGCAAGCCTTCTTTCTCGGCTTCTTGAATGGCCGCCCACCACACTGAGGCCATTTCCTCGTATCCAGCGGCTGTCGGATGGATCTTATCGACGAGTTGCTTCCACTGGATGAATGTGCTCATATCAGCTACGACGAGGCGGTCCTTTCGCGCTCGGCGTTTCGCTGCAAGTTCCAGGTATTGCGTGCTGATATCTGTGCCCAATTGGGGCTTCTTTCCGTTGAATGTGAGGGTTGAGAGGATGATGGTTGTGTTGGGGATGTTGTCGAAGAGATATGTTAGGAGAGAGTCCATCCGCTCGCCTGCGGTGTCTACTTTGTAATTTTGAAGTGCATCATTCGTGCCAGCACTGTTGGGGATATGTTAGCATGTGAAGACATGTTTGTTTGCACCGGCAATTGGAGACCCACTTGAGAAGGATTAGATTAGGTTGTTGTGGGATGATCTGCTTGACATGAGAAGCAATTTGATCAATTCTCCAGCCAATGTGTCCATCGTGGTCCTAGGAAGAGTCAGAATATACATTTTTTTAAAAAGGAAACAAAGGGCCAAAATTGGATAACTCACATTATCATGCATGGTACCATTCTTCATAGTGCCAATCATATCAACCTCCCAGCCAGCATAGCGTAATTGCTGTCGAAGCCATTTTCGATATCCATTTCCATCTTTCGATTTGTACCCCATGGTAATAGAAGCACCGAGCGGCAGAATTCGAAGTGGAAACGGCTTCGTGTCACGGGTCTGAAGCGCAGAGACGCCTGAGTCTGAGTCTGCATCTGAAGACACCAGATTATTATGAGCAACGGTAGGTGATGCCGATACCAATGTCAGCCATATTAGACAAGCCTGGACAACCCAGAGAATGGGTGTCGACTGCCTCATGGTGACTGGTGACTGGTGACTGTGTAGAAGGAGCTTTGCAAAAACATCAAACCGGGAAACCCCATTTTCTTTATATTTACTCTGTACCTTCCGAACAAATTTTAACGTCAGACCCGAGTAATCAGATGTGCTTTCTAAGGCTCTTGATTTGCCAATTTTCCGTAAGCTAATTTAGGTCCACTGGCCAGTGTGGCTGGGTGGACAACTCAGGGGGCGATCCCACTATCTAAGCCTCAGTCAGATAATCTAGACCTGTTCAGTTTACTGGCGATCTTTGAGACCAGTCAATGTGACTTCTTTGTTACAGTCACTAGCGCTGACATTGAATTATATTAAAAGCTGTGAGGTGTTGATTAGGCAGATACTCCGTACTCCGTAGGCAGAAACAAGATGTTTTATTGAAGGCTGGGTCACACCACACTATTCCCGTTTGGGTCTAGTTTCAAAAAGGCATCAACTTTCCAATCTGAGACTTTTTCGCCGTCCAAGCTTTTCTCCCGCTTCCACGTTGATTGGTATAATTTCCACATTCGCATCCCAACGTGGTTTAACCTCACTAACGGCTATACTTCCATTACTTGTCTAGAAGCCAAGACTTTCCGCCCTGGCGGCTCGTATAATCCTTCTTGTGAATCAACACAAAGGACTCCGTACTCTGTGCTCAATTTGGTTATCCGCTTGGGCGCCCGCGGAAATCGTCTCTGAGACATTAGGCATCGATCCACGGGACACATTGATTCAAGCGAAGTCCGGATATAGCGCATACTTTGGTGACACGGACGTTCTATCGGGTATTATTGCTGCGCAAATCTTTAGCGTGAAGCTATTCAATACCGACTCATACTATAGAGGATAAGATGCGCCCCATCGCTTAGGCGAGGTGAAGGGCTCGTCCTAAGACCCTTCGCCCACGGAAGAGGCCTGGAGGCTCATACAAAGAAAGCGGGGGTCAAATTGTCGGTTTGAGGGAAAGGGATGGTGCGGAGCAGTGCCTGTGAAACACTATTCAAAGAACTAATTTCTTTGAACTCTTTCGAAGAGGACGTTTCGACCAGACGCACCGGTGAATGGATACACACTGACTAGCGTGAATAATTGGACACCTGAGATGTTGTGGCCTGTTGCTAGGTCAAGGTTACATCTGCTGGATTCATACTCTGTATATTGAGGTAAGCGAGGTACTCGAGCCTGCAGTCACCCGGGGGTAATGGGCACAGCCATGATGGACTATCTTTAGATCGATGCAGTATATTTGCGGCCCTAACAAGGAAAGATCATCGTAAGAAGATAGCCAATTCACCTAATGGCTTCTCGTTATGCTGCGTGGGAGGCATATCCTCATTGACGCCGCTAATGCATTATAAGACCCCGCTAATGCATTGTACTGCTTTTTAAAGAAGTGAAGAATTATAAAACCACAACACGGGCCATAGCGGGATCTTTTCTCACAAGCTTTCCCACAATTTTGTGCATATAATTGAGGCTCTTAAAGATTATGCGTTGGCAGCGCCATGGCCCCAATGCGGGCAATCGCGCGCATTATCCCTCGGACCCCTTGTGTTAGTGTAACTGGGTCGCATGGCAGTATACCCTTGTAAAAAAGAAAAAAATAGAGAGTCCATGGCCGAGTGGCTTGGGAAATGGCCAAGGAAACGGCACAATCTAAAACGACTAATGCTGCCAAGGCAGTACTTTTGGACGACTAGCGGCATACAACAGAATGATGTATTGGAAAGGAGGCTATGTTGCATAATATCCGACCAGCTAGTATAGCGCAGGTTTAGTAAGAAACTGAGGCTGTGTCAAAAGAAATCCCATTTATCACGAAGCCTGTTCCAACCGAAGCAGAATAAGACATCCTAGTCCCACTTTAGCGGAACCTGTGATGGAACGCAAGCGATGCGCCGGGGTGTTATCACCAACAATGTGATGTGTGTCACAGCGGTTAGCCCTTGCATCATGAAGGAATCGTGGACTTCGCTTGAACAATCTAGTTCCATCTGTGAAGTTCCATACGGGCACATTATCAAAAGGACATTGAGGGATGGCCTGGGGAGGTGTGCGGGACGGACCGTGATAACCCCAAGGACCCATAGTGCCCCCGCACAGGATTACCACACATATACTTCGATGAAGTGCCGTACAGTATAGCCATATCGTATACACTAGAATTAACTTCTCTCGGCACGGATGGCTCCCATGTGGCTCATATCCGAGAGCATCTTCACCACGATTTTGTGGGATTCTTCAACGTCCCAGTTGGTATACAGAAATGATACAGCCCTCCCTTCTGCCACACGAAACACCCCCCCTAACTCACATGTATCGCTTTCCTAATTAAAATTATGCCTATTACTTCTGACCCTCCAGGTCGGAACCTGCACCTAGTACTTCTGGCTTACATAGTGAGAAGCCTGTTCATTATATTGTTCAAAAAGGATCCCCCATTTTCGCTTATTCCTATATCACTTAACGTCCAGTCTTGTTACTGTATTTCTATTACTATTCTCCAGTATGTGTTGCCCATCCTTGGCCATGTCCTCGTTCTCGCGTTCGCCCTCGACCTCGACCCAGATCAGTGAAGAACTCCCGAGGTCAATGAATCGACTTAGTCATATAATAGTGTTCGTAGCCTTATTTTAATTCGGCACGGGATGTCGTATTTCCACTGAAATTTACTCCATAAATCGTCACGAGGTCAAAACATTCGGAAACTTAACCCAAGGAACCAAAACTGACATACTGATGTCATCGCCCAAACCAACAGCCATGAATCTAACCTCAGACATTCAGAATTGACAACCTGACATGAACGATATATAACACACGATGATTACCTGGCGCTCCATCACGCGCACCTTGCAACGGGTTTGTATAATCCATCAGTGATCTTGAATAAAACCTTAACTATCGTGCAGCATCATGCGCCAATCAGAACGCAAGTAAGGCAGTTAAATCTGCTTGAACGCACCTCACACAAACTACTGCAAGAAGTGAGTGTGATATCCGTTCATGCACGGCAACCTTAATGCTAATGCAACCCAGTTCAAACTACCAGTTCCACCGGGCTTCCTAGTCACAACCCCAGAGCAAGCCAAGCATGTTGTCTCTGTGATAAGTGAGTCTACACCATCCTCTCTAACTTCCAGATCTACCGAAAACTAATATCGCACCAGATGCACCATCAATGATAAAAGCCCAAGTGCTCGCGGGCGGCCGCGGCAAAGGGAAATTCAACAGTGACGGCAAAAGCGGGGTCAGACTGGTCGAGTCGTGAGTTCATCAGTATCCAAATCCCAAACCACAGATAACCCAAAATCTAACACACCCAGACCAAACGAAGCGTTCAAAAATGCCACCAACATGCTCGGGTACTACCTAACAACAGCGCAAACCCCGAAGGACGGACTCCACGTCGACAAGCTCTACATCTACCAAGCGGTATCGATCGCACAGGAGTTCTACTTCGCAATAACATTCGACCGCCAGCACAGCTCACCAGTCCTACTGGTCTCGTCGTCTGGCGGAACAAACATCGAATCGAACGTAGACAAAATGCACAAACTCCGATTCGGACTTTCGACCGGCATAACCGACGAGATCGATGCGTATATCCAAGCCGAACTTGGATTCTCGGATGCAGAGATGAAAGATATACACCGGATCCTGGTGCAAATGGTGAAATTGTTCAGGGAGAAGGATGCGACGTTGCTTGAGTTGAATCCGCTAGTGCGCACGGAGGAGGGGGAATTTGTTTGTCTGGATGCTAAGTTTGAGTTTGATAACTCGGCGCGGTATAGACAGAAGGAGATTTTTGCGTTGGAGGAACGATCGGCCGAAGAGCAGGAGCAGGAGCAGCTGGCGGAATTGGGGCTTTCTTATGTGCGGCTTGATGGGAATATTGGGAATATTGTTAATGGGGCTGGGTTGGCGATGGCGACTAATGATCTTATTAGTTTGTATGGAGGGAAATGTGCGAACTTTTTGGATGTTGGCGGTGCGGCGACGAAGGAAGCTTTGAGGAAGGCTTTTGATATTTTGAACAGGGATGAGAGGGTTAAGGGGATCTTGATTAATATTTATGGTGGTGAGTCTATACGTAAATCAGGGGAAATGGAATAGCTGATCGATGATAGGGATCGTCCGATGTGATATGATTGCCGAGGCGATTGTTGCCGCTGCTGCTGAGATGGGTGGTTTCAAATGTCCCGTTGTGGTTCGGTTGCAGGGTACTAATTCTGAAAAAGGATTGAAGTTGGTCAGTAAACCTGACGATTTGTGATATTGTCGGCTAATCACAATTGTAGATCGAACAATCCGGGTTGAAAAACTTGGTTGTAGAAGCCGAGTTTGAGAAAGCTGCTCAGATGATCGTGAGGGAAACATCGGGGGACTGAATTTTAAACAAATTGATTCATAAATCGCAAATAATCATGACCCTGTTACTATATACGTATGCGAACATGCCTAACGGGACTCAAAGCAGACAGCAAATAAATCATCCTCCGAAATATACACTCGCTATAACAAAAGCCATACCCAAAAACGCAGAGATGTCCAGTATTCCAAATCAAGACAGCATGGCTGATTTAAACCTCAGGCTCGGTCTTAATCGGCGTTTTAGCCATTTCTTCCTCCACCGTAGGCTTCCTAGCCCAGACTCGACGACTAAAGGCGATCAGCAATATAACCTCTCAGGGTACTCATAACAACTCACGCATATTCATAAGCATGTGTACGGGGATTTCTCAGCTCAGCCCGAACCTTGGATAAATAAACCTGGACCTCATCCGAAGACCAAGGAGTGGGCGCACCAAACTTAGTGAGCAGCCACAAAGCCCATCCCTCCAACGCAGTAACCCAGTGGGCGTATTGAAGCTGCCCAACTTCCTTGAGGACCTTATCTCTCGGCCACGGCCCCAGGGGAATCTTGTATAGCTTCTCCTGCACGTCAACAAACCCAGCCTTCTCCATTGCGCCTTGCATTGTCTCCTGCGTTAGGAGGGAGCGACCCGCTCGCTCGGAGCAGCCGATGAAATTATCTCCCCATGTAGCTAGAGCGCCACCTTCCTTCAAGGTGCCGTCGTCGCTATATACTCGCACATCGAGTTCCATCTGTTCGATCCAGCCGCCTGGTTCAAGCGCGCTGCGTAGTGTATCGGTTAGATATAATTGTTCTGGTAGGTAGGGGGAAAGTGTAGACGAGGGACTCACTCGTAGCACTGTTTGTATAATTGATCCCATCCCTCTGGTGTAAACGCTCCCAGCATCAGACGCATGTGGATGAAGTCAAATGGCTCTCTCCAGGTCCATTCACGGAGGACATCATCTACTTCTAGTACGCAGTTGGGTGGCATCCATGTCAGGGGAGGGGGAAGACGTCGACGCCACGGACAGTTGCTGACATTCGTTAGACTGAGATAATAGGAGAAAGGAAATAAATTAGAGTAGGTACCTGATGGATACAAATCTGCCATATCACTGGGTAAATGTTAGCAATGTTCGATTAGAGAGAATGGGTGGGAACTTACACAGCCCATGTTCCTTTACCAGTCCCAATGTCCAGAATATGCTGAAATTCACTCTTAGCAAGGGGTAAATATCTAACATCTGCATCGTTCTCTCACCTTAGGAGAGTTGCCGATAGGCGCGTGGTGAAGAGGGTTTTCTCGGTCATGGTCTAACACGAGAAACACAATATGACTGATGAACGCGGGTGAGCTGTTGCTTCGAACAGATGGAAGGACGAGGGGGGAATGAGTACTTACCCAATCTCGAAAGCCTCGAATTGCTGTTCATCGGAAGGACTCCTGCATATGATATGATTAGGCTCGGGTGTCCCACATTGAAGCGTTGCGACCGACCAATAGTCATCTTCCTTCAGTGCCTGGTATCTGGTCGTAATATTAGCAAGAGTGTATCGGTTCACTGTTTCTGGTAGTTCACTCACCGTCTACCATTCTCTAATCGACCCTTCGCAATTGCCGACGCGATAGATGTGGTTTCCCTGAGACTGTTAAAAGGGAAAACGGGGACAGCATTTCGGCAAACTCACGACCGAAAGTCTTCGGGTTCCCAGTCTTGGGTCTCGGTGTAGTAATCGGAATCCTGACAGTGTTAGATATGATATACCTAGGTAAGAAAGTCTATGATAACTCACGACAGTAATCTTTTCCATCATAGTTCTGAGATTTTGGACTTTGGACTAAGAGAGAGAAAAAACGTGGCAGGTGGAAATGACAGGGGGCAGGGGCGGGGTTTGTTGCATCTCGCCAAGCCTTATGTTTTTCAACGAGCTTACAATGTTAGGGTTAAGGGGTATTATGTACAACATTGTATGCACAATAATCATATTATCATGTAGATCATTTTAGAAGGTATGGGCCTGCCGTGTCAAGGCTCGGAACGGGGCCGCTGTCAAGAACTGCAGCGATGTATAACATAGCTGATAAACTGATATCACATCTCCTCAATCTGTCTTGCATCGCTGATTTTCATAATTCCACTGAAAGGCAACTAAAATCCCATACAGATGAATTGTCGCACCGATTACAACTGAAATGTGGAATACCTGGTGAGACGATCCCCAAATGTCAAAGCTTCCGGGTCTTCGCGACTCCGGGAAATGCGTCTACCACCAATCAGCTTCATCGTCAGCCCATTCTGGAAAAGTAACGTACCGCGTAAAACGAGACCCCGATCACGATGACGAGTCCTTCAAGGTAGTAATATCGTAATCCTGCTTGTTGATCTAGCTGTTCATAAGGGAAGATACTAGCAGCGTGGATGATAGGAGCAAATGCCGAAAGTCCCGTCGCTACAAAAGTTGATAATCGCAACAGTCTCCACTTTTGGCTTTGTAATTTGGGATGCACCACGACAAATCCGGTCAAGAAGCCCAGACTGCCAATCTGGACACAGTAAAGTTAGTACGATAGCCGATGGGAAGGGTAGAGAATTGTGAACGGACCATTGACCAATAAAGCTTTTGCAGATGTGGTTCACAGTAGAACCCAATATATATCCCCGAGATGAATGAACCAAGAATCTGGAATACAATAGCCACATAGTCCATTCGTCCCCATAAATCAGTGTAACGGGCAGAATGGCAAAGGAAAGTGTGGTATGCGGATGAGATACTAAAACAAATGACCGAAGTTGTCAAGTAAATATGAAAAACAAGCTGATCGGCCCACGTAGCGTTGGGGAAAGATGTAGAGAAATAAACATAGAGAAGCCCATTGCCCAGCAAAGCTATGGTGGCGGGGATGAGATGGGAGTAAACATTCACAGTTTCGTTGTGGAGGTACAGCAAACTGCTAAGGCACCGAGAAATTGATGGTGTCACTGGCCTATAGCTGGTTCGAATGTACGGATTATGGCCATACCACGAGGGAACTTCATCGCGGTTCAGCAGCCGTGGGCTTGAGGGGCTCCCTGGTTCCTTGGGGAGTGGGCTGTCGCTGCGGTCCGTGCCGCTCGCCCGTTCCATAGGCGACAACCGTTTGAGCAGTGCCATTTCTTAAATTCGTCGTTTTTGTGTTGATGATGTCCCTGGAAAAAGCGAATTCACGAGTATGAGCGAGATCCGGATATTTTGTGCGATGGCAGAGTATCGTGAGCCGCCTCCGTGGCCTAGCCCCACGGCCCCCTGATCGGCCGCATAAGTCTCACGCTGGATTCTTGATGAGAACACAATATAGATGGAGAATAAATGGAGAACGCACTGTACGTATTCTCTTGGTGGATCGACTGACAGAGGAGAGGAGGAAGAGAAGGAAGGAGAGAGAGCTATCAAACATGTACACCCTATGTGACTAGTCGGATTTTACCCGCACCCGTCAAATATATATCACCAATTTCAACTACATATATCTCCACCAATATTGCTCAGCTTCGCATATAATTAATAGTTATTGAAACGTGATTGATTAAATTATTTATCTCAACTAATTTTCAATGCAAAAACCTTTTTCTTAACGTATAATAAGCAATCCCTTATGTACGGGTTGCATTAAATTATTAATTACATCTAATATACTATATAGGGCATTTATCATATATCAAATACGCTTAATCCGCTGTATTCCTTATTATTTCAAGCAATTAGGGGTATATCTTTAATAATTTAACCTTAGATATCTAAAGATAGCCTAATAGGACCTAGATCTAGGTGAATATAAGGGCTAATCGTTGACATATATCCCGTACTCTTAGAACCACTCCTCCGCGATCCCCGGCGGATAGATTTTCGAGTTATATTAGAAAAGGATACTTCTGGGTTTGTAAATTAGCAGGAAGCTTTTATTGAGGGTGACGAGGTATAAACAGTGTGGTTATTGGGGTGATAGAAATGGCGCTAAGGAACCGGGACCGTCGTAAGACTTAGGTGACCGGAATAGGTTCTATCATATTGTGATGCCGCAGGCATCCAACAATTCTCAGAGCATGGAGACACGGGCTACGGAGGTGGACAAGAAATCTTGATCAAACTATTTAGTGTCAGGACTGCTACTGTCGACTCTGCGCGTTCTACTGAGCTGAAACAGACCTATTCCGCAGATGATAATACATACCTACATGAAACCCCATTCGAGCCTAGAGAGCTACCTTTGAGTTGGGGGATTTGAAGTATCTTCCCGATTGCATTCATGTATGACACTGCTCGTACATATATACTTATTGAGACATTGGTGGGATTGAGATCACTACCGTGGACAACGTATCTGACTGTTGAATGAGCTCAGTTCTTCCCTCATATTTGAGTGGACATCATGACAAAAATCAAGTTTAATTACAAAGCGGATGTGTATTTCATCCGGTTATCGCAGAATTAAGAAATAAAATGCCAACGTAGTCCAACCAAATCCCCAGGGCAACGTCCCCTCCACCATCTCCAATTTCGATCAACGATCTGCTCCACCATTCTCATGCGTTCATAGGCAACACGCAACACGATGAGAAGAGTCGAGGTATATTATCAAGGTAATTCTGTCAGACTTCAGGCCTGGGAACCACATTGAGGGCAGAATCGGCTAGAAACAGCGGTTCCGCACTCGGTACAGTACTTGGCAGGACCTGCCGTTGCATTGGCCTCATTCGGAGGAGGCGTACCAGGGACAGATGAGTTCACCGTCTCAGGGGAATGAGGGAACTGAGCAGACTGAGGCACAGGAGGATACGTAGGTTGAGGCGCGACGTAGGGCTGCTGGAAAGGCTGTGGTTGCTGGACTTGCTGGACAGGAGGAGAGTTCACGTATGCGACGGTATGGTGGCTGTGGCGGGTGCGCTTGACGCAGAAGATGATGAGTAGAATCCAAGCAATGAGCTTGAGCACGCCGCCAATCACAAACAATGCAACGGCGCCGTAGAACTTGCCCATATCGGTACTGCCGCAGGAGTAGCTGGAATAGTAGGAGCTATAGTATGAGCTGCTGTAAGAGCAGTCGTCATATGACTGGGAGGTCCATGTGCCCACCAGGGCACCGCCAACGATGAAGCAGATAATGGCGCCAATGAAGAAGCCGATGGGCCACCATTTCGTGAGCCGTGATGGCCGTGGAGCTCCTGCGACTGATTGCATGGTTCAGGATGAGGGTTCCTCGGCGTAGGAGCCTTTCTGGTAAAATGAATGAAGGAAAGTAAAGGAAGGACTAAGGTAGGATAGAGACTAGAATAGTGCAGAGGGGTTCTTGTAGTTCTTAAGGCATTTGTGCATGGACCCGATCAGCCTCATCGTGTTTAGGTTATGATCGATACGTAAAAATTTAGTAAATAGGGCACGGAAGACCCTGATGAGCCTATTACCGTTGAGATGGATACAGCAGATCCCCCTATTTTGGCCTCGATCTCGTATTTAGATGAACAGCCCGACACAGACTTTTCAACGTATAAAAATATGATCTTGGGTCAGGGTCCCTTGTAAAGATCGCCTAGAAACCCCCAACTTGATTTCTATCAACCTTCAAAATTTGGAAAAATTAACAACCGCTTCGATCGGTCCAATATTATTAAACGTAATACTCATGTAGGATTGGCATCTTCAATTGAGCAATGCTTTGATCGACAAGGATCGACCAAGCTAAGTAACAAAATACGACCCCTGGCCCACTCCTATCCACTGTTAATCCTTAACACGAGGTTCGCGGGAAAAAGCCCCAAGCGCCAGTAGACGCTAACCCTTTTAAGTGAAGAACCATAGAAAAACGAACTCGTATTCACAGGGACAAAGCACCACACTCCGATACCCTTTTCCTGATGGCGAACGAAGTGAAAGGGAAGAACAAGCTATAGCCTAAATGGAAGCTAGCTGATATCCTGATTTTGCTGTAAAAAAAAGGAATATATCACTGGGAATTCTTAAGGAGCTGGTGCGGTTTCTCAAGGATGGATGATGGTGGATTTGACAAACCTTATTAAGATGAGATCTTGCGGAGGGTCACTGAAGTGATGTCTTTGGGACCCGGGCCTGTCTGTGTGTAGTAAACTAACTAGGTTTCGGGTGCCTCTCTCTCCAATGTCTCGTCTCTGTCATTCAGCCCAATATAGAATATATTGATCTGGGGAGCTGCATTCTGGGTGGGATTGTGGCACCCTAGACATAGAATGAACCGCCTCCCCGAACACTAAGGATGGAATACACGGATTGGATAAGGTGATTTACCTAGAAACCCATATCCGTGGGAATGTGGATTCCACAGAAAAGTGCATATTACAATTTGTTAGTATGTCTATTAAAATTGCCTGTTTTGCCATGTTCGTTTGTTGCAAGTACATGCCACTAATTGGTACCACAAATTATCGAACCACAGATTTCTGTCAATAGCCCATATTGGGCTCTGTATCATTCAAGGCGCGAACCTCTTTATATCGCCGGGATATCTTAGCGATCATGCCCTGAATCTCCTTGGCTGCCAAAAACTTGAGTCCGAGTGTCTCGAAAAGCTGTGTTGCGAGGTCGAGGTCGGCAATAGCTCGCGTGTTTCTCAAGACCGTGCTAAGGTCGTCAGGTTGAGCCGTTATTGCATAGATTAGTGACAAAGTCGCCGTGAAGAGAGCGAGAAAATTCAACCAGTTGTACGCAAATCGTTGTTGCTGATGCATACTGAATGCTTGGCGGAGTGACATC
Organism: Penicillium aurantiogriseum; assembly: GCA_019977855.1. Classification (NCBI taxonomy): domain Eukaryota; kingdom Fungi; phylum Ascomycota; class Eurotiomycetes; order Eurotiales; family Aspergillaceae; genus Penicillium; species Penicillium aurantiogriseum. The sequence goes on along the minus strand of JAFCIW010000003.1, from coordinate 7,937,376 downwards.
GACGCTGCCATCTCCAGCATTTTTATACGCTTCAAGTCTGAAACAGGAAATAGCGGGGATGGTCTGTAGATCATGGCTAGGTGGGTATAATAGTTGAAATCATACCAGGTGGTATTGAGATGTGGCACGCTTTCGTTGACGTCCGGGAGCGGGAAGGGCATGCTCCGACGCCAGTCTAGAAGTTCTTGGTGTAAGCAAGCTATTATTGCCTCGCGTTCTGACAAAGTCAAATTTGCGTTCTTGACGTTTCCGTAGACTTGTCGGGAAATATTGCCCGCAATTCTCCGCAGCGACAGAATGTGCAGCGGAACGGCCATCAACGATGGCTGAAGGGGGTTCTGGGGGCTTATGGAGTCGGCGTGTATAAATTCTTCATCGGCATCCTCAAATGGCTGTTTTCACACTGTCAGACATGTTTCGTGGGGAGATTCTGCTACTCATTCACACAAATGTCAGACTCACCGTTACATCTATATCATCGTCATGAAGTGCGAACGGTCGGCCTAAAGTAATGGAAACAACGCTGAGTTTTGCGGATGGTTAGCCGCTCTAATCTGAATACGAGAGAATGGAGAAGAAGTGATAGTGTAAACCTACCGATCCATCATGTATATTGAAAAGAAAATTCGTTTGCGTCTTTGTTGCACATTAAGAGGGAATTTGCGATATGACGAGGCCGCATGGAGGCCCATACCTAAGGCCAGACGGGCAGCTGTGCCAACGAGGAACCATGTGTCTGCTTTCGTCAGTGCTTGGAATATCGATCAGGTGGTTGTTACTCACTAGGACCTAGTTGGTTGAAAAACGAATAGGAAACCTGGAGCACTATGGCTTCCAGGGTAGACTAGGCTATCGTCAGTACGGCTCTCGCCAGTCAGACTCTCGTCAGCGATGAAGCTGTAGGCGAGTTTTCCTACCATCTCGTCACCTCCCAAGGCTTGCTCGGAGTACTGCAGCGCCTTGTTGTAAAACAACATTGATTCCGATTCCTCGGTCAGAGTGACGGAAGAGTAAGCGGTAGAGCCAATGGCCAGGACCATCCAGATTCTGAACGCATGGAGGGGAGTTTGCGTGGCCAAGTTATGAGGATTTCGATGGATCTTTTCAAAGGTGTCCATGATCTCGGAGCGGTCCACGATGGGATAGAGGGTATGGGAGTGAGCAAAATAGAAATTCACTAGCCGCCGCACATGCGTCTCATCGCTTGGCCAGGCTAGGGAGTCAAGGGCGGTGCCGGACCCGGCAGAGTCGGTGAAGAGGAGGTCACCGAAAAGTAGCGGATAGGGGGAGATGGAGTCATTCAAGCTTTGGAAGAAAGAGTCGTTGAAGGGGTTTGAAGAAGAGCTGAGGTCCAAGAGATCCACTTCCGTAGTGTTATCCTGATGGCTATTGAATACAAAGTCCGCCTTGTCTGGCGCCAAACGACGTAGAATCATCTGTGTCAGGTTAGCGAATGAGAGTCCCGTCGTCGATCCCAAATGCCGTTCAGCAGTAGCCTCCAGCGAGAGCACTGTGAGTTGCTGGCCAAAAGTTGAGGTTTTGTCGGGTGTAGGCCGTGGGTTCACAAGGGGGCCTTCTATCAGAACCTCGGCGTTGTCGGCAAGGGTGGATGTGTTTCCTACTTGGCTTCCGTAAACGCCTTGAGGGATGCATTCCTGGTCCACCATTGCTATTTCCGGGATCTCAAAGTCGTCATAGAGGTGATTGTTGTTCAAGACCGGAGTGGCCTCTGCGGCCTGCGGTGTATTCCGCTCTTGGGCAGCCATAGCCCTACCCAGACGGCGAAGCTTCTCTTCTAGTCCCTGGACATACCTGTGAGCATGTTAGAAGCCACTTGAAACCACTCGAGAGTTGGGGGAACTCTGCAAAGCCAAGGATGAGAGGCGGGGAGAGAGACTTAAGAGTGCCTCAATGTTATGCGGCGACTCACACTATGGGGTACGAAGCTGTTTGGAGATCATCGTCTTCGAAGCTACATCTCACCCGCGCCGAAAAGCAATTTTTGCATGACGGCAATATCCTGTCGCACCTCTTCTTCCTCTTATGGCATCGCGAGCACGAAGCTCGGGCCCTTGCTGGGGCCGAAGACTGCGCTGCCGACGCGGCGGGACCTGTGCTGTTGTCGCGCGGCATTGGAGAAGGGCAGAGTCGCAGAGACGTGACTAGTCTGCTGGAGCAAGGGGTGTTGAGACGCTCTGCGGCGCGGCTTGTTGTTTCTCCAGCATTTGCTTGTCGCCCCCTCAGCTGGGTGGGAAGGAAGTTTAGAATTTGTACCCTTTTATCGCGCTTCCCCGATTGCCCCCGCATTCAGTTCGGGACTATCCCCCATCCATCTTGGGGGGCTCCGATCATCACATCACAAGGGCCCCCGTTGGCTGGTTGGCTGGCTGCGATGTAAATTGCCTAATAGGTGATGGACTTTCTACAAGCAGTTAGCCTACTCAGCTCGAGATAAGAACTGTACCAATCACCTTCATCACTAGTTGGATATTGAAAATGGAATACATAGCTTGCCTGCATATCATCCCTGTAATAATGGTAATATAACCATATCTGACAGGATAAATACGCGGACAATTTTAAATATATTAGGCATTAAGGCATCAATATTACCTAAAGGGGGCGTTTTCTCGCATAGTACCTATACCGCTGCGTAGGTAGGTATAGAGGTTTATTATGCTTGAAGTTTCCGTTTGGAATCAGCAGTTCGCTAGTTAAAGTAGTGTCGAATTAGCCTTCTTGAAGAGATGTAACATTACTACAACTGGGATATATATTTATGTTATCGGGCCAAAGATATTCTCTAAATCAGGGAAAAGCCGATATAAGCATAATTATATAACTTAACTAATTAGAAACTCTTTCGTACAGTATGTGCAAATTTTTAACCTTGCCCAATGAAAGTCCACGAGTATTGACTCTGCTTACTGCTAAACATCACGAATTACAGAATCCTTCCGAGCTGTTTCCAACGTTAGGAGTTATCGTTATCAAACATTATGTATAGTAAAGTACTTTTTACGACCTTTGTGTACTCATAGAACCTCCACAGGCGGGAAGAAAAGTGGCCATCTCAATTACCACCATAAGAATAAAGTACACAAAGATGGATATAAAGACGTAGCTCCCGACGAGGAACGCTGGTCCACCTGTCGCAAGAGTCTTGCCAGTGGTAATAAAAAGGCCAGTACCAACAGTGCCACCCCAAGCAATGAAGAGCGCATGACGTGCTTTGAGAGCTCGTTTGGTAGATTGGACACGGGGCGGCTCCTCTACAGCAAACGAATCTGCCCTCAGCATTGTCTGGTAGACATCCTTTTCATCACCATTGTTGTGTTTGGCTGATGATAATCGCGTATTATCCATGCCTCATAAGGAATGTGATGTGAATTGAAAGATATAGCTAGGTGGTTTATACTATCTTATAAGAGTTCATCATACCCCAGGTTCCGATAGCCAAGCCGTATCTTGGAGATAGATTACGAACACAGATTGCACCACCCTTATTGACCATGACTAGCTACAATACAAGCCACCTGATACCATGCACAGCCCATGTGGCCTCGGGAAGTAGTGGGTTCGCGTAATCGGTCGTCGGGGATCCCGATGGTGTTGTCGGGGACCCCGACAGTTTTCTCGACGCGATAGGAGGTTTTCTAAAGACCGTCGGATGATTTAATTTTGTGATAGTGTGTGTAAAGCTGCTGCCCTTTTCCTATTGTTAACACCAAAGTGTCTATCGTTGACTCCAAGTCCGTGCTTATTGCCCACTGTAGTATTGCTGTAACCCATCTGGCAACTAGGTGATACGAATGTGAAAGAATCGATCAGGTTTGTCGTGGGAGCTAGACATCTGCCATCAACGGCCTTTTAGCATATATGTACTGATTTATGTGGCATGACAATTGCCAGGTGACACGAATACTTGAGGTGCATACTCCGTCGGCAGTGCCGCTGTGATATCTCCATCAGCTTGAGTGGGGTAAAGAATGTATCGGATCATCCGCTAATCAAAGATTTTCGAATCGATTAATCGAACTGAGGGGAATGCAGAGTCTTAACCGAATGGGGATATATATGGAACATGTGTGTTTTGTAATATTGGTCATTAAGGAATAAATCATTCGACAACCGGCCAACATTCAGAACACATCCCTTTTTGTTCTCTTCCAAATATACTCGACACCTTCGATATCCATCCAATATGGAGTCCAAGGCCCATGGAGGCAAAAATTGGTTGGGATATCAATTACACCAACTTAAGGAACAGGAGCATGCTGGGCCAGTCTTCATGGCAGTGGTGGTGGTGCTGCTTACCTACGTGCTCTACACTGTAAGTTGTCCTTGGGTCAATTTTCGGGATAGTCAGGCCTGGCTTTAGAATGGTCATTGGTTGACAATATGGTCAGATCATGTATGCTACCGATATTCCTCATATCAAGGGCATGCCGGAAATCCCTGGGGCTGTTCCCGTGTTTGGACATCTTCTCAAGCTTGGCGAAGATCATGCTACAGTTTGTGAAAAATGGTGGCGCCAGTACAACCACTCTGTCTTCCAGATCAAGCTAGGCAACACCAGAGCCGTCGTTGTCAACTCGTTCGATGACTGCAAGAAGATGCTCCTCGGCAACCAGAATGCGGTCATTGACCGCCCCAAGCTCTACACCTTCCACGGCGTAATAAGCAGCACCCAGGGTTTTACCATTGGATCTTCGCCCTGGGATGAGTCCTGCAAGAAGAAACGCAAAGCTGCCGGTACCGCTCTGGGTCGCCCTGCCTTGAGAAACTACTACCCCATGTTTGACCTAGAGAGTTACTGCATTCTGCGAGATATGAAAAAGGACAGCCGCGACGGTCAGATAGAGATCGACATTCGGCCGTACATCCAGCGATACGCGCTCAACACAACTCTCACGCTCTGCTATGGTATTCGCATGGACGCTGTCTACGATGATCTACTCCGCGAGATTCTTCACGTGGGATCGTCTATTTCCTTACTACGCAGCGCCTCTGAGAACCTGCAGGATTACATCCCGGCCCTTCGATACGTTCCCAACAACGAAAAGACTGCCCGTTCAAAAAACCTTCGGGAGCGACGCGACACCTATCTGGATCTCCTCTTAAACAAGGTTCGTGAGATGATCAAGAACGGTACAGACAAGGCCTGCATCTCTGCTGCTATCCTCAAAGACCAGGAGACCAAGTTATCTGGCGTCGAAGTGTCTTCAATCTGCCTGTCCCTGGTTTCTGGGGGTTTCGAGACTATTCCCGGAACTTTGACCTCGTGCATTGGGTCTCTGTCGACTGAGGAAGGACAGCTATGGCAGGATCGGGCCTACGAAGATATCAAGCGACACTACCCTGACACGCAAGATGCCTGGACTGGTTGCTTTAAGGAGGAGACTATCCCCTACATTAACGCCATTGTCAAGGAGGCTGGCCGATACTACACCGTCAGCTCCATGAGTCTTCCCCGAAAGACAGTCTCCGAAGTCAACTGGAATGGAGCTATCATCCCCCCTAAGACCATGATCTTGATCAACGCGCAAGCGGGTAACCATGGTGAGTGATCCGCAGCTAAAATCTATTATTTGGGTTATTATGTGAAAGTCTAACGCCCGCAGATGTCGATCATTTTGGACCCGACGCTGGAAGCTTTAACCCCGAGCGGTGGCTCAAGTCCCTCAACCCTCCCATTGAGGCTGAAAGCAGCGGCCTGGGTCACTTGAGCTTCGGCACTGGTTCCAGGGCTTGTTCGGGCCAGTACATCGCTTCTCGCCTGTTGTACTCCGCATTAGTCAGGATTCTATCATCCTACAAGATCGTCGCGAGTAAGGAAAACCCTCCCAACACCGACTATGTTGATTACAATCAGTTCAAGACGGCGCTAGTTGCTATTCCCAGGGAGTTTAAGGTCAAACTCATTCCTCGTGATACAGCCATGACGGCCCAGTGCTTGGATCTCGCCGAGCAGAGGACGAAAGAGCATTACAAGGAGTAGTCCCGTTTTTGAATGATGTCGTTAGTGTGACCCTAAAACCTTGAAATGCACAGAATGTGTTCCAGCACATAGCTCTGGACAATATCATTATTTATACGACGCGAGATATAGAATGAATTGCACGGTACCCCAATAAGAGTAAAATTACGAGATTAGGCTAGCCATGGTCGCATCATAATACTACACTCAAGAGTGGCCTGTGGAGGTTACCGTACCCTGGAGTCCGATTCCCGATGAACTAGTTACTTGTCGGCCAGTCCGACGGACAAGGTAGTGCTTGGCAAAGCCCTGTTAATAGTAGCACAAGTGCCACATTTCGTTACGTTCGTAGTTCAACAAAGCACCACCATAACAAAGCTGTTCCATTATTTTGTGAATATGTCTTCTCTTATTACGGATAGCCTGTTCGGGGTGAAGGGGTATGTAGCAGTTGTGACAGGAGGCAGCAGTGGCCTCGGCTTTATGATTGCCAGAGTAAGTGCACCGTTGAGCTAAAATTGCAATTCCGAATAATTTATCCTGCTTTTGTTTGACAGCTGACGTTGTAATAAACAGGGACTGGTGGCAAACGGTGCCAAAGTGTACCTCGTTGCTTTACCAAGCGATCCCATTGACAAAAGGGTGGCAGAACTTAACGAACTAGGCAAGGAAGTCGGGGGATCTGCATATGGGTAGGTTGAATGATAACAAGCTAAACGCCAAAATTACCAATGCGCTACTAACTATCAATCCTAGAATCCCATGCGATGTTTCTGACAAGCAAGCCATTCAAGATCTCGCTACTGAGGTTGGCCACCGAGAAAACCACGTTGACATGCTCATTTCCAACGCTGGCATAAGACGAGATCCACCTGTTCAATGCAATGTGTTGAAGGCGTCTTTGTCCGAGCTGCAGGCTTCCATGTGGTCCTCACGACACTCGGACTGGGCTGACACATTCCGTGTCAACACCACAGCGCACTACTTTCTTTCTGTGGCTTTTCTCCCATTGCTAGAAGCGGCCTCACGGCTTGAACTGCCTGATGGTCGTCTCGGCCGAAGCGACGGTCGTGGAGTGGTGGTTATGACTAGTTCATGCGCAAGCATGCACAACGTGACAAATGTAGACCTGACGAGTTATGCAACTAGCAAAGCCGCAACTGATCACTTAGTCAAGCTGCTGGCAGCCAAGTTCAGCCGCTTCTATGTACGAGTGGTGGGAATCAACCCAGGCTGTGAGTGAAATAGGACACTATGATAACACACGTCAATGGACTCAGTTACTGATTGATACAGTTGTTCCAAGCTGCATGAACCCTGTCGGTGAGGAAGGGAACCTCTTCAGTGCTCTTTTCGACAGGGTCCCTGCCAAGAGAGCAGGAATCGAGGATGATATTGCTGGGACTATCTTATACTTAGTCAGTCGTGCGGGAGTAAGTCTATCCAGTCTTGTTGGAGGGTGATGTATTTTATCATACGGTGCTGGAACATTGCTAATGCCGTGTCTAGGCTTACGTGGATGGAACATCACTTTGTGTTGACGGAGGCCGTATTCTGCTTGCCAATGGTCAAGAATAAAGGGATACGGCGTACAGAGAAGGGAAACATTTTACACAGTAAATGGAAGAATATCGACCAAATAAACACGTTGTATGCTATTTCGTGGCTGGCCTTATTGAAACTCACTATGGCTTTCACTGTTGAACAATACTTGAACTATTTGACGATATTGCGTATATAATGCGATAGATTGAAATATATATAGTGTCGTCTTGTTAGTCTTAAATCAAACACTAAGCCGCTGGTGGTTCTACGATCAAGGAAATAGACATTAAAAATGAACAGTGGGCTCAAAGCACCACTGAATGACATGATAAGAGTGCAAAGGGAAAAGGGTATCTAACACCAGAGAAAGGAGACCCTGCCCTGACCCCGCCGGATGTCTCGATATCTGGAAGGCTGGCTGTCCGATGGCAACCAACCTCCATCGGATCGACCGACACAACCAAGACATCAAAAGTGTACAATAGGCTGGTAAGGGATACTTCGGCGCCATTACTGAAACGGCAACCATACTACTCTGCAATATTGCACATCCTCCCCCAGCTTGAGGAAGTCATCACCCCAATGTCCATCGTATCGATCTCGGACGGTGTAGGGTAAGCAACAACTGTACATGAACTTCGATAATTTCAACACTAACAACCAGGATAGCTCCAATATAAACGAAAAAGACCTACGGGCTTTCGCGGCCCAGCTCCACGCTGAGACCCTGGATGACAAGGATGCCCAGGATTACCTTACTCTGTTACGGTCCTTTGAGGCAGTCCTGAGAATCATCGACAATGCACCCGACTACATTGCGCCATATTTGCTTCCTCAAAAGACCCTGGAAGATCGGACCTTTTGGAAACCAGCATCGAAAGACAACCCCTTCAACGGCTGGAGTCACCAATGTGATATAAGATCTGCAGCTCCGGTTAGCAACCTACTGAGTGGACGTACCGTTGCTGTCAAGGATATCATATCTGTTGCGGGGCTACCAACAACCCTTGGCCTGCCCGAGTCACTGTTTCCTGAGGGCAATGGGTACCCCATCTCCCCTATTGACGCAGTAGTGGTGTCGCGGATCCTTGGAGCCGGGGGCATCATCAAAGGCACGTCAACTTGCGAAAGCTTTTGTGCGTCTCCCTTGTCCTTCACTTCGGCCACAGGGCCAGTCCATAATCCGCATTTGCACAACTACACCGCTGGTGGAAGCAGCAGTGGCTCTGCAGTGCTCGTTGCGGCTCATCACCTGACATCAAGTGTGGGCGGCTCATCAAACGGCCAAACTGTAGAGTTGGCTATTGGCACCGACCAGGCCGGGTCGGTACGAATCCCAGCTTCTTACAATGGCATCTACGGGCTGAAACCTACCTTCGGTTTAGTCCCTTACACTGGGGCAGGGTCCATGTCACCCATGATCGACCACTTGGGGCCGCTGGCGGCCGACCTTGAAGATGTTGCCGTACTGCTGGAGGTGATGGCAGGCTACGATGGCTATGACCCGCGGATGACCCCCGAAACCCCCTTGGCACATCAAGTAAAGCCCTACCAGGAACTGCTGCTCCAGGCGAGGCAAGTAATCCAATCTACATCGAAACCTGGTCACAAGCTGAGGGTTGGCCTACTGAAGGAATCTTTCCACATGCCCGGGGTTGCTGCCGACGTGCGCGATATTGTCTACCAGACAGCAACGCGATACTTTGAAGCTGTCGGGGCCTGTGTCGTTGAGGTATCTGTTCCAATGCATCAGCAAGGTCCGGCAATCTGGACAGCAGCAACCAGACCATCCATGTCCAGTTACCTATGCCAGGGCAACCCCTCCGGTCACCTTTCCTTCCTGTCGCCGCATGCGCAGATCAAATGGCCCCCATCTCAGGAAACATACGACACGCTGACATGCACCAACCCAGCTGTATTCAACATCATGCTAAGCGAGAAGTTGGCTAGGGAGTCCAAGGCAGGGTTGGAGGCCAAGGCCCATCGCATGGTCTTTGCGCTCAGAGATGCCTACGATTCCGCTCTTGAGAATGTGGATATCCTCGTCACGCCTTGTGCGCCGACAGTCGCGATGCAGCACCCATCGGCAAACGGTCCTGATGGGAGACGGGCCTCAGTCCTAGATAGACTTGGTGTCGCCGTTGGCTTGACCAGTAATACTTGTCCCTATAACGTTACTGGCCATCCCGCATTGAATGTCCCTTGTGGTTTCTCCATGGCCGAAGGTCATCCTGATGTCCCGCTGCCTGTTGGTATGCAGATTGTGACAAGGCGTTGGGCGGATGAACATCTGATTGAGGCTGCGGCTTTGTTTGAACGGGGACGGGAGTTATTTCAGAACACGGTGGGTTGTAGCAAATAGGTTTTGTTAATTTGCGACCTAAAGTCTCCCATAGAGACAGCACTTGTAGCTAGTTTGTAGATAATTTACACACTCTCTCTGTTATTCTGTCCTAGTTCTCTGTTAGAACCTGCCCCTGGACTAGCGAGTTTCCAAACTAGGCCAAAAGACCACTATATCTGAGCATTATGCTCAGATAGTCCAGGCTCCGATATATATAGTACGTGACATGACATTCTCAGTCGATAGCGAATACCAATCATATTGCTCTCCCTCTCTTCCCCTCCCGCTCCACTAAGATACACTGCGCATAATAGCACATAGTATTCATTGCCCCCTCAAAAACTCAGCTATCGCCTGATCCATAAAGTCTCTGTCTGCTGGGTTACAACCCAATCCAGCTAGATGACCCCATATAGATGGTATAACCTTGAAGGCGGAACGAGGAATGGCACGCGACTCCTTCTCGGATGCTTCCCAGCGGAAGTACTGATCTGTCGAACACGGCATAACCAGAACACGGGCTTTGATCCGCGATAACGCTTCTTGTATAGATGCATCTCCCGAAATCAAAGTGACATCGCCTCTCTGCCACATCCCTAGCATGGTGAGCAAGTCATCAGGATGCCAATTGTAGTAGTTTGTCCCGGCCACCTCCTTATCCCAATCTGTCAATGCTTCGTATCCCAGGGACTTGTACATCTCCTTCTCAAACCACTCGGGGCTTGTCAACCACGCTGAGTATGCTTTGCCGAAAGCCCGTAGTCCGCCCAGCGGCTTTGAAGATGGAGTGTTATTATCTCCCTTCCGGTAGTCGGCGGCATATTCCAGGGCAGCCTTTGGTCCCTCGAGGAACTGGTAGTTGTGACGGCTGGTACGAGCCGAGGAGCAGATGATGACCGCGTTCCGGACCAACTCGGGGTACATCAGGGTCCAGTAGTACGCGCACTGACCCCCCATGGAGAAACCAACTACCACATCAATTACTTTGATGTTGAGATGCGAACCGATTAACTGGTGCTGAGCACGGACGCAGTCTGTGTAGTTCAGTAACTGGGGAAAGTTGGCCATATTGGACGGGCTTGAAGATTCGCCATTGCCAAACAATGCCACCACAATAATCCTGTGGTCCTTAAGGGCGCCATGACTAAAGGTCAAGGTACCCGGAAGTCGGCCACGGAAACAGGTTATACCAAGGGCTACCCTTTCCGCGGCCGGATTGATATCCAGGAAGGCTAGTTGGATCGACGTCGGGCCGGTCCCATCCTCGAAAGTGAAGTTATCGATTTCATAGTGCTGAGATGTAGGCTCTGACATGGTGATTCAATGTGAAGTTGTTTATTTCCCTCCGAGGTGATAGAACCCACTAGTAAAGTCGGTTTATATAGATTGGTCTTAGTGCTTGCCCCGAGGATGTGGAGTGTCGGAAGGTCCGATGTGATACTTTGTGGATCTGGCGTCGCTTCACTTTCTGTGTAAAATACGGCAGCCAATCTCGAGTCCGAGTGTAATCAATATTCATAAAATGTTTTATTTAGGCTGTGATGACAGAATTTGACACTCTCCGATATATCCCAAGCAAGAGCACCCCGAGAACAGTAATACAGCATTATGTACTCCGTATAAAGTTGTTGAATATGTGGTAGCGAGAGAAAGGTCTCTGACAGATCACCATGAAAGTGAGAGACGGAAGATCTTCTAGCAAAACTTGAGGGAGGAAGGCCTCAGCCACCTGTTCAACAATGTGGTCTCTCTTTGGATTTCTCTATCTAGATATCAACGACTGCAACAGCCTTGACCTCAACAATCATTCGAGGATCAGGCAGCTCCCTGACGCCAATGGTGGCTCTAGCCGGTGCACTATCTCGGGTCTTAAAAACCTTGTTCCACTCCTCGTTCATGCCAGGGTATTGGCTCTCCATGTCCAGGATGTACACGACAGCGTCAATCACGTTGTGAATGCCGCCCTTTCCGTCCGTCGCGCCCTTGATGATATTGTCGATATTCTCGAGGACCGCAGCCGTTTGCTTGCGAATGTCGAGGGTGCGCTTTCCATCCGGGTTGTCAATGACACCGGGCCAGGTACCATCGGGGCGGCAGCACGCCGTGCCGGATATGTAGATGGTGCGGTGGTGGGACAAGGGTGCAAGGCGAGCCTGAGGGAATCGGGTGGCACCCTCGGGGGCGTCGGGGTTGATTAAGTATGCTTGTCCGTTGGGAGACATGGTGACCAAGTGTGGCGGGCTGGCTTGTAGGTTGTAGTGACTTGATTGGGGAAAGGGCGGTGGTATTTTTTGATCAAGACAAGCTCAATGATCAAACCGGGCTTCTTTAATATTTTTGAACTTACCCCAGTCCACCGGGGTGATTGAACCCAGCCATATCAGGCTTTCTTTTCGTCGTCGGCTAACGGGGATGGCGGAGCCGATGACATCGCCCTGTGTGGTTACTGTCGGGGTGTCCTACTCACTTCTCGTGATAGTGGTGCTTGTCGGGTTGTCCGAACACACCACACGACATCCGATCGTTTGGGCCAGTCTATGTCTGCCCTCAATCTATCGGCAGGCATCGGGGTGTCCCGTAATTTGCGGTCCTTCTTTTGCCGTTCCATTTCAAATAATATCTGGATGTGTGCTGGGTATGTACATGTAGGAAGGTTGCAGCTCGGGAGGTACCTGTGGCCCGATTGGGAAACCAACCCATTTAAGCTACACACTAACCCATATAAAGTCTAGCGCCTTCCAACCCGAGTTGGAACTCAAATATATTGGCATCGGAAACACCCAGGAGGTTCAGTTTCACGGAGATCACAATATATTACTGTAGTATACATATACAAAAACATACCAGCAGACACTATCTAATAAGAGCCGGCCAATTACCCTGCCATCTAACCGGACTTTCATCATCATCATCAATAACAACAACCATCCAGACACCGATCTGGCCGGTATTCGCTAGCAACGGAGTACAGTGTATCCATCGATGACGGCCGTGGTTGTTGAATTTGGTCACCCACTTAATACGCGCTGTCACGCTTCTCCCAGCGATCATGGCGTTGACTATATGATCTCGCTTCGCGCCTGTCTCGCCGATACGGTTAAGGAATGAGGATTGGATCATGCCTGGGATTTGGAGGGAGGGGGAAGTGAAGAGGATTCTGAGAGATGGGTAGGGGCGGACGAGGAGGTACTGGTTGAATTTCCGTTAGTTTTCGATATATATATCTAGATATGGGGAGAATGAAGAACCTACCTTTTTGTAGACACCGGTCAAGGATAGACTCGGAGCTGGGCCGGGTGTGGGGTTCTCTGGCCCCTGGGATGGGGAGTCGATCTCGCTCTCGGTGTCGGAGTCTTGGAGGAATAGACGATGGTTTGGATATTCATTGATGATCGGCTGGAAGAGGTTTCCGCCGTGCTCGCGCACGTTTTGTAGCTCGCGTGGACTGAGGAGTTCGCTAAGTTCTTGAAACTCGCTTTTTCCTTTCGGCACTTGCATGTTTTGGAAAGATTCCATCTGGGCGCCTTCCATTACCAGACCGGAGACGTCGATTTGAGCGCCGAGGAAGTAGCGGATGGTACCGCGGCTGTCGCAGAGCGGAGCTATTTGAAGAAGGTTCATGAATGGTGAGCCATCCCGGTGGCTGTCTCGGATTAGCTTTGTGTAGTGAAATAGGTTGAAGGTACTTACTAGTTTAGGAAAAGCTCGGAATGGTGTCGCCCAGCTTTGATCGCTTCTCGGATTCGTCGAACGCTGTTGGAATTTGTCTTCGGTCCTTGCAAGAATCGACAGTTTCGTCCGAGGACATAGTCCATGTCATATTGTGTGGTGTGGTGGAATTCTAGATGGTAGGTTAGATAATTTTGTGTGAACAATGTGAAGTACACATATACATACCCCCAGAAGCAAAAATAATAGGGTTATCTGGCCGCGATGGATCGGTCAAACAGAATACCTCACCCAGTGCATCTGCCGTCCCCTTGAAGTTGTCGGGCAAGGTTCCGCGCACGCGCTCCCCAACCACCTTGCCGGTGACGTTGATACAGGTAGAAGTAATAAAAGCAGGTAATTCTTCAGCGGTCAGAGCGTCCAGCGCTGCCTGTACCCGCTGTTCAAGGGCGGTATTTACAATCGGACCAACGGGGTGTTCTGCAGATTCAATACCGGATGCAGGTGCATCAACGGACAGACGAACTAGCGCATTCGCATATTGAATGGCTTTGAGAGCCTTGGCAACATTTAGATAATAAGTGAGGGTAGAACAGGAACTGGCACGCTCCCGGGCGAGGAACTCGCGAAAGCGCGCGAGGTACCGTGGATTGCTCAGAATCGCTAGCATATGGTCCGAAGAGAACATGAGGTCTGCTTGTCGCTCTAGGGTATGTTGTGAGGTTGCATCGCCCTTGTATGGAGCGACTAGATCAAAAGAAGCTTCCCCATCTTCTTCAATGGTACGATTGAATTGCTCAGAGGCCTCGCTGGGATTGGTCTGCTGAGGAATTGGGAGTTCATTGGTAACAACGTTGCGTTGTAGCGATCTGTTCGAGGCAGAAGAGTGTAGATCACGGGTAAATGAAGTAAGCGATCTGCATTGTTAGCGGGGAATCTTGGCGATTAGGGGGAGTCTTGGGCCTTACGCAAGATAGCCACCCGGTGGCCCACCCATAGAATGGTGACCTAGCGATTGGTTCCTGACAGACTGTTGGTCTAGAGAGAGGGTACTGAGAGATCGTTGGTCAAATGCCTGATGGCCTGTTGACGTCGAGGAGTGCTTTTCATGCCGTGTTTTCTGGCCCATGGCGTGGTAACCTAGATCTAGGGTCGCAGTTGAATCTGCAACTGATTCTTGGTCGACAGAGGGTTTGCGAACAGACTGCTCGCTATTATAACTGCCATTCGAGACATGATTCGTATTCAATCTAGGCATCCAGCGCTCTTGCGGTCTCATACATGGTCTTCCAATAGCGGGCTGGCCAAACGCTAGCGGTTCGTATACTTGCCCTAGGGAATGCGAACGCGAGGAATTCCGGGCGGAGGGTTTGAAATGCGCGCCAATGTCATCTAGCTCGACCATAGTGGGCGTAGAAGACATGGCGGAATGTCTCCTGTAAGGACGATTATCTGGGATGCACGGCGGTTCCATGGCGGCCTGACTATTTAAAACGAGGGATCGGAATCAAGATCGGTTTGTGCTCAGACCTTTTCAGGTCTTTTAAAAGAATAAGTCAGATCATTCATTAAATCGCGAGCCCACGAGGCCGGTAATTTTTTCTTCTTTGGATGCTCTCGCCCATGGTTCTGGTGAAACAAGAGCGAACCGCTGGATCCCGTCGATGGGAAATGATCGGCAATTGGCCAATTTTCAGATCACAAAGTCAAGTGAGTGATATAACCGAATTCGAGATTGGAATTTGATTCTTGGAGATCTGCACATCCATAATTGATCCTTCGAGGGTCTTCGAAGAATTGTGGGGTAATTAATTCCTTTTCATGGTCGCAGATCGCCAAGACATTCACCAGGAGAGATACCTAAAATGAACAACCTGAAAAAGTATGGCCACCTCATCTCAGGCGATCACAAGTGTGTAAGAAGGAGGGTCTCCGTGTTCTGGGCTCTAGTTAGACGGTTCAAAATCCCCTTTTAAGGGGATTGTTCCATAAAATACACACCAACCACAAGGGCACACAGCATCGGGTTTTGACTGTGACGACATTGGAACGGACCTCTGGAGTTAAATCCATATAAATTGCGAAAGTCGGGGATACATTTTGCATGCCATTGCCGTCTCTCGACAGCCACCTCACATCTTTCGTATAATGCATGCACAGTGCATAGTTGTATGTTGTAGTTCCTATAATTGTGGAATAGCCTCATATGTATAAATTCAAAATTTAACATGCACATACCGAGGATGTTTAGGGCAAGGGACAAACAGGCCGCTGAAGTTCTCTTCCCGATGACATCGTCGCTTATACATCGGGTTGGTCAGCGCAGCGCCTACCTTCGGGCGACATTGGCCCCGCCCGCTTATGTCGTCGCTTATGTACCGAGAATCTTTCATGGATCCACCACTTCAATGTAAGACACCACTCTTGCAGTTCCTGTAATTGTGTATTAGTTGACGGTGCAGAAAAAAGAAACAAGTCCATTTGTCACTCACACATACCAGGTCGGATACTTTAGACCAGGGGTCTTTCAGATGATGTCGTCGCCTATAGATGATGTTTTTCAGTGAAGCGTGCGTGCAATGTTTCATCAATTGTCGAGCAAGGTTTCATCAATTGTCGTTGGTAATGTCCACACGATATTCTCCTCACATTCTTCCCCTTACCCAAATATCCGCTGCTTCTTCCCCAAACTCTCTCATCCATCAAACGACAAGCAATTCATCCATCAAGCGATTCAAGCGATTCATCCAAGCCGGCATACCACCCCAAGAATCTTAGCGCAAGCTTATACTTCGCCAAGCATAATGGGGTTGCAACGGCCTAAATCAGGCATGCGACCAGATTCCCGCCATCCCCACGTTTTCCACCGGCAAAGGCTCCTGATCGCCGGCGGGGCGCGCCAGGTCTTGGCGTAATTCGACACGCTCATACGTCGCCCTCCGGTTATCTTGCCGGTGAACCCGGTGATTCCCCCGGTTTTCCCGCTGTTTTCCTGCGGTTTTCCCGCGCCGCGATAAGAGCCGGAGGATCATCACGCGCAGGCAACATGACCGTACTTAAAAAGGCATTGCGCGGGATTATCCACGTGAATTGGTTCTTTTTCTTCGTTTTTCATTGATACCCACCTCTGACCGTGAGCGATACACGATTTCGAGTCCATTATGAGCGGCCCTGAGATTATATCTGCCTCTGCGCCGGTCGTCAGCGTTGGGAATGACAAAGGGACCGCGCTTATCCAGGTTCAGAATGAGGATGAGCTTCGGTTGGCCCAGATGGGTAAGTTTCCGATTCCATGATGTTGGGAAATGTGGTATTGACAAAGCACAGGGCATAAACAGGAATTGGAACGACATTTTTCTCTTTGGAGCTTGATCGGACTGGCGGCGAATTGTACTATTTCGTGGACAGGTCAGTTCGGCTCATTCAATCGCTCAGCACCACACTCACATGATGATAGGCCTCGGCCTGGGCTTAATGACTGCAATTAATGCAGGTGGTCCTGGCGCCCGTGAGTTTCCATTCCATGTGGATCGCAAAGAAGCGAGCAAGTAACCAATCTTCAGTTATATATGGCTTCATCCTCGTCTTCATCCTTCAGTCCTTCGTCGGCGCTTCACTCGCAGAATTTGTATCAGCATATCCCACTGAAGGAGGAATGTACCATTGGATTGCTGCCATTGCTCCCAAGCGATACAACAGTGTGCTCAGCTTTGCCACAGGCTGGTGCACTGTATTCGGATGTGAGTTGGCCCGACATCAGAAGTCTTGGCGTGCAGCTGATGAAGCCTAGGGATCTTCACAACTGCATCAACCAATTTGATCTATGCCACAACGGCAATGGCGCTAATTGCTCTTTACCATGATGGTCTGGTCGTTCAACCATGGATGACTTTTGTCGCATATCAGATCCTTAATATTCTCACTGCGGGTGTGGTCATGTTCGGCAATCGGTTCATTCCGACAATCAACAAGTTCTCATGTGGGTCGGCTCTTCTTGCTGCTTGGTTCAATGACTAACGGTTGTTGTCAGTGGTCTACCTTCAATTAGCCTGGTTTATCACCATGGTTGTCGTCGCCGCGAAAGCGCCGCTTCACAATGACAGCAAGTTCGTGTTTCGTACCTGGATCAATGAAACAGGCTGGGATAACAATGTTATCTGCTTCATCACAGGCCTTGTGAATCCAATGTACTCACTTGGAGGTCTGGATGGAATTTCTGTCAGTTATACCCATTTCCAAGGCGGACAGGCAAACGCAGCTGCTGACCATACCATATAGCACATCACAGAGGAAATGCCCAATGTAAGTTGAGGCGGATCATACACAAAGGATAAAGTGCATTGTACTAACCAATGTCTCACAGCCCGGAAGAAATGCTCCCTTGGGTCTAGGTTCGTGCGGCCATAGTGTTGTTTGCATGAAAGGTCAACGCTAACTGCATTCATCAACAGCTATAACCCTATCAATTGCCTTTGTGACGGGCCTATCATATCTTCTCAGCCTCATGTTTTCAGTTCAGAACTATGGCAGCTTGACTGACACGCATACTGGACTTCCTCTCGCGGAACTCTTTTGGCAGGCAACCTCTACAAGAGGTGGAGCATTCGGCCTGGTGTTCATGGTATGGATTGCCCTTGGGCCTTGCGTCATCGGTTCGCAGTTGAGTGAGTATTGCTTGTTTGGTATTGACGATGACCCCCCGTCTGACTTTGATAGGCACTGGACGCGTATTCTGGGCCTTTGCCCGCGATGAGGGTTTGCCTTTGTCAAAGATATGGGCGCGCGTCAACCCTAAATTGGGCTCTCCGTTTAACGCGCAGCTCTGCGTTGCCGTCATTATCGCCCTCCTTGGCTGCATATACTTGGGATCGACCACGGCGTTCAATTCAATGATGAGCTCCGCTGTGTATGTGTTCCGGATACTATAAAGCAGTGTGAAAAATGTTAGAACTGACATGCATCTAGGACGATCAACAACCTGGCGTACCTTGTGCCTATTCTGACAAATGTGCTGTTATTCCGTCGGACCATGCACCGGGGGCCATTCTTCATGGGCCGGACAATGGGCATGATGGTGAACATCGTCGCTTTGGCTTGGCTGCTGTTCGCCATCGTCTTTTTCTCATTCCCGTACCAGATGCCTGTAACTGGTATGTGTTGTAACTTCAGATCATTCTCCTGGGGTTTGCGTGAGCGTTGTGCTAATCGTCATCCAGTATCGAACATGAACTATACCTGTGTTGTTGTGGGGGGATTCCTCATCATTGAACTTGCTTGGTGGCTCATTGCCGGAAAGAGATATTCCGCAACTGTCCAGCGAGCCAGAGAAGAAGGAACGAGTGATACCGTTGTTATCGATAATAGAAAATCCGATGATTGATGCTGGCCCTAACACGTCACCCCCTGGTCGGTCCTATAAAGCCTCGCTTAGCACCTCTCACAGCCAGAATTTCCATTCATACCCTCTCTCTCTTTCTTTCTACCTTTCCTTCCATCCTTATCAACCACCTTTTCGTTCAAATTCTATCATTCTTCTCTTCTATCATGTCGTCATCCCTATCCATCAACACGATGTTCACCCCAACTCCAACTCAGGCAGATAATCTGCCACCCTTCCAACCCATCGAGATTGCCACCCGCAACGAGCCTTCCAGTGTCTGGGGCTTTAAGCACTGGTTGATCGAGGTTCAGCTCGCCCTTGCAAATCTCAATGTCTTCGCTGTCATTTGCCATGGAATCCAGCGTCCCACCCTTGACCACCCCAACTACGACAACTGGCTGCAATGGTCCCGCTTCATTGGTGATTGGTTGCTGTGTAATGTGGCTGAAAGGCAGGCCACTATCCTTCAATCTTTCCAACCTCACCTTCTGCTCGCCGACGATATCTACTACCACATTGGGTCCTTGCAATTCACCGAGGAAGATACTATCAGACGCGCAGAGTACACCCGACTTTGGTTTATGACACGGGACAGATTCGACACCCTTCACGGCTACCTTTCCGCCTGGGGCGCCCAAGCTATGTTCTACGCCCAATTCGATCCCGCCTTCAACTGGTTCGCCGCTACTAAGATGATCCTTGGTCATATCAAGGAGGAGTTGCCCGACTTGCACTCCTTCATCGACCACCAGATCCGGACTGGCGATACAAGTTGCCAGCAGTTCCAGGGTCATCTCACCGGCATCCTTGACGCTCTCAAGAAGCGCACCTAATCATCCTTCTAGGATGGAGATGTGTATGTTCCTCTCTCTTCTCAATGCATGAGTGTTTATTAACTTCTCACTTTCACCTTACAGCGTTGGCGCCATTAATGCCCCCCTGTTTGGGGGAAGGGGAGGGGGACAGGGACTATGACGGCTATGTGGAGGGGGGGCTACGAGGGCCATGGGCCATTCATTTGTGATAGGTGGGAAAGCCCACTAGCCTAGTCCTTGAATATGAATCCCCACTTTCATCTGTGCTCAAGTTTCTTTTTCGTCCATTGACCTAGATAATGCTCGCTGGCTCCCAAGTCACTGAATATCCATTTCCTCTGGCATCGTCCATTGAAGATAGACAGTATCAATCCTGTAGAAACTCTATCAGCTGGACAAGTTCATCAGTCCTACCATATAATAATCGACTCACCAATGACCCATCTTTCTCCCGACGTTCTCCAATTGCCCTTTCTCAATGAACCCCCATTTCATGCACCATTGCCTCAGCCTCTCTCCATCAGTTGGAGCTTCAGTGTCATACGGTATGATTGCAATGACATTCCGAACAAGAGAAGTTTTCATGACACCCATAGAGCTACCGAATCCAATGCGTGGAATATCGCCCACTCGTTCCTCGCAGCGATGTTCAACTTCACCCTCCTGCACCAGACGCAAAAGCTTTCTAAGAATAATGGTTCCATAGCCATATTGCTGCTGGTCATAGCGCATGAAGATGGACAGCTCAACGGTCGGTGCATATGACAGCAAATGACCACGGAAGGGAGACAAATAAGCGTAGCCAAGAATCAGGTCTGCTCCGTCTGGTGTCTTCCGAGTGTCAGACACAATGACATAAAACGGCAGGTTTCTCCTCATCAGATCCCGCAGAATATCCTCGTAGTGGGATATCGGTGGTGGGGTAGTCGCAAAAGTGGAACAGCTGTTAACAATGTACCAGTGATTGATATCCCGAACTTGGGGGATATCGGCCAGAGTAGCAGGGCGACTTGTGATCATTTTGTGCTTTATTGTAAAAATACAGGAATATACACAGGAAAAGTGAAGGTGAATGTTCGAAAAAAGGATGTAAGACATGCGTGGGCAGACATGTTGATGCGGGATGTCAAATTCCCTAAATTGGATTAGCGCATACATGAATACGCTAGCTATTATAAGACTAGCGTAGATGATAGCCCGCCAATCAGAAGTATAGGATGAAAGGAAGATAGGTAGGTAGGTAGCATAGATACATGTGCCTTGTCTTCCAACTCTACCATGATGCATTCCTCAATACCGCACAAATGGTAGGATGTGATCAAATTGCACCATCACTTAGGGCTTGTCCCGCGCGTCACGGCGCTTACCTCATTTGATCCAGTTCACCGCGTCGTTGTTTTGTTGTGATCCCCGCCGTCCATCGTTTTGCCAATCCTGACTTCTCCTGCATCCCATATGTACCATCATGGCTTCCAACCGTGTGATTTCTGAGCCTAGGGGCAATAGCCAAAGTGTGGACAAAGAAAGGGAGGATGAAAAGACCCACTCCACTTCCCCGGAGACGCTGGCTGCCATCGCTGTAGCTCCTGCTGCGCCCGCCACCACGCCCACTGACGAGCCGCCCAATGCTGAATCGGAGGGACCTACTGTTGAAACTATCGAAGACATCGCCAAACACATAGACTACAACACGCGTGAGGCCATCCAGGCTATCCGTCCCCAGCGCTCCGCGCCAGGCAATGGAGAAGGAAGCAGCTCGGCACGTACCCACCACCACCGTGACTGCATTGTCTCGCGCACTGTGCACCGTCACCCACCCTACCTTCCTGAGGTTCCGAATGCCTTGCTTGGACAAGTCTGGATCGATCACATCGTCAGTCCCTAAAGTCTTTTCCTCAGGAAACAGACATGCTAATTGAAACAACACAGGATTCCATGCTAGGCGTCCGCACCGAATGTCAGACCGAAGACATGCACTTTTGCGTTGAGCAAACGGCCCGGATCCTCGCTTTGGCCAACAACATGTTGAGGCAGCAGAGGGAGCTGTTGGCGGATCTGAGACGCATCAATAGCGAGGAACACCACAGTGATTCTTCCAGCGATCTTACTGATTTCGATGAGCTTATGAACTTCAGTGATCTCCTGGCAATGAGCGATGACGATAAGAATGATGGTGATGATGGTGATGGTGGTGATGATGGTGGTGATGGTAATGGTGGTGATGGTGATGGTGGTGATGGTGATGATGGTGACGACACTGCTGCCAGTGGACGCGGTACTGTGGATTATCAGTTGCCTAGTTACTACTAGTAACTTCTCTATCTTAGTCTGTCTTTCTCTGCCGTGTTTGGCATGTTCCTCATGTTCTGAGATGATCTTTTGTGATTTCGACACTGGATGCGTGTACTGATGGGGAGCTGCGTTCCGTTTTTATGTTTGGCCCATTTCCAAGCGGTCTTGAACTTGACGATACCCGTCTCTTGTGTTTTTCCATGCAATTATTCATATTCTTGATGATTCCTTGATTAACCTAAGGACACTTAGCTAACTTCCAATGTTTGTATGTTGGTTAGCTAGCTAAATGTATTTAGGTAGATATGTTGACACAAGGGGAGACAGACTATTTCTACTAACCGAGTGAGGGAAACAGTCTGTTACTCTTGGCCTAGGGAAGCTGGATATATAAACGTGGTAGTTGTTTACTTGACGGCCCGGCCTTATATTTGCTGTGAGATAGCTTTAGCAGTCTAAAGAAGGCATCGAGAGGAGGCTTTTCGGCAATTTCCACGTCTAACACGACACAAAAAGACGAGGGCATATAAGAGGCGAGAGCCGCGGGCTCTCTTGTTCCTCATTTTGAGGGAGACAAGAGATACCTGTAAAACAATTGGGATCTGTAGTTCTTCTCTTTGCATCATTGTCTTCACAGCTTATCGTAGGTATGAATTAGACCAAGAGGGTACCAACCCGTATAGCCACGAAGTGCGCTAGGGATATCACTCGCAAATGATTGAGGGCTCGGCTGCGGGGATGGGTATAATCGTACCTTAGTAACCACCGGGTCCCGCGGGTCCCGCGGCGCCTGCGGCGCCCGCTGGGCCGCTGTCTGACCCTGGATTCTAAGGTTGGTTCCACTCCACTTCTCGAATTGTAAAACATATTACTCCGTACGGAGTACTATTATTTTGTTTACTATATTTACACAAAGAGAAAAAAAAAATTGTATTCATCAATTGACGAATTACGTGTATACATACCTTTTACATGATATATTGAAAAAAAAAAAAATTTGAAAAAGAAATAGAACATGCGATAGGCTATATATCCACGTTGTACATGGACATATGCATGATATTAACCATGGCCAAAGTCCCCGCGTACACTTCATCGCCCGTAAATTGGGATATAGCCCTGGGCCCCTAGGGTTGAAACGGTTTCATGATGTCTATTAATTTGGTTTATTGGAATAGGGGCAGGTCGCCTACTTAGTTTTGCGTTGGGGTGGAACGTTCCATTGCGCCAATGGAGAGGAGGCGGTGCTTCCGCATGACAAGGCTTCAGTGAAGGCCAAAACCGATACGATGTAGGCACATAAGAGGTGAGACCCACGTGCATTTATTGTTCATGGTCATGTCGTGAAGGCGGAGACAAGAGATACCAACCCTGAAACTTTAGACCTCAGGGACAATCCTACAATTAGATCATCTTTTCTTTTCTTTAATTCCAAGCTTCTATTTTTTTTCTTCATACTTTATCCAAGCTTTTTCTTTGCGTCAAACCTTTTCTCTGATAGGACGAACTGGGGACCCACAAGGCTGGTAGGTACCAGTAGATCACGCCATTCATGGATTGTGATTGGTGAAATTCACCTATACCCCTACTAGGTAGAGTCTACCATGGTAACACTGGAGCCTATAGACCCTGGAAAATGCCTCTGCCTAATGAGGGCCCTGTAGGTCCACTGGTCCACGGGCGTACCTAACTGCTTACTAGATGTACCCGACGTCGGGGCAAGTGCAATGTCATCAATGGCTCTCGCCGTTTTTGACTTCCCCGACAGATCTGTGATCGTTGACTCAATTTGGTTTGTTTGCGTTTTGTACCCTCTTCAATTGCTGTTTACCTTTACTTTTCCATTCTAGCTAAGTCTCCGACACCCAAAGTGTCCCTGTCATCATCATGACCGCACCTACGGAATCCCACGAGGAGACCACAATGACCAAGAAGAAGCGATCACGCCGCGCACGAAAAGGGAACGCTCCGGCCCCCGTCGCAATGAAACCGAAAAAGACTTTATTTGTGGATGAGATCGGAGATGCGCTAGTTGACCAGCTGCTCTATGAGACGCCCGAACGCAACGACGACGATGACAATATTGGTGCCTTCTCACTGTCCCTCATTGACCACTTGCGCAACAACATCGCAGCACGTCCCGCCTCTTCCTGTTCGAGTTCAGCAACCTTCCATACACTACCCCAGTCCAGCCCGGCGACGAGTGTGAACAGTCATGAACCCTCAGTCGCTCCCTTAAAAGTATCATCGAAGGTCGATGTCCTCGACCAAGCCGGTGATTGTTTCCACGCGAAAACGGAAGACCGAGGCCAAGATGCGGTGTTCGGACTCGACGATTTCAAAACAATCACATCCATTCAACAGATAGCTGCACTACATGGCAGAGTGGCACACATGGGGATTCTCGATCACAGCTACCGATTTTTCGTGAACAAAACAAGAACAGCAGCATTGTCATTTAAACCCCGGAACGGAGTGGCAGTCATCGGCGGAGATCCATTATGCAACAAAGAGGAAATCCCCGAGCTCCTGTCGGAATTTGCAGCGTACCGCCAACGGCATAACTTGAGCATAGCATTCATGGGCGCCAGCGAGACCTTCCTCAACGACCACGCCAAACCAAACGGCTGGACAACTATCCGTTTCGCCACAGAGCGCGTACTCAACCCCCAGACAAACGAAGTCATCCTCGAGAACAGCGGGAGACGAATCTTGACCAAGAGCCGTCAACTCACGAACAAAACCAAAGGCGGCATCACCATGGGCGTGTATGCCCCTGCCGTGCACGGCATAAATCAAGAACTACAAACCAACCTAATCACCATCTACGATGCCTGGCGCGCCGAGCGCAACGCTTCCGCCAGCCCACAAGCCTTTATAACCGTCTATGACCCCTTTGCTGTCCCCTCCCTGATGACATTCATCTACACCCGCGCCCCAGACGGAGAAATCAACGGTTTCGCCGGTCTTCGACGCCTCAGCTCCGGCGGATACCATGTCGACCCTTGCATCGCCGCACCAGGCAGCGTCCCTGGAATCAGCGATCTTCTGCTCATCATGGCCATGGCACTCCTCCGCCGCGCCGGCGTGACATACCTCGGCCTCGGCGTCGAGCCGCTCCAATCACTCACCAGCGAAGATGTCAGCGGCATGCCACGGCCCTGTAAGAAAGTCACACGCGGTCTGTACGGTCATGCGTTCCATCGTTTGCCCATCGGCGGCAAGAAGGCATACCATGATAAATTCCGTCCAGATCCCGCTCAGGAGTCGCATCTTTATCTTGTTTTCCCATCTGGCATACCCAGTCCCCGACATGTCCTCGCTATGACCCATATGGCTAATATCAGTTTGCGGAAAATATTCCGGGCGGATGTTGAGGCTTTTGTGTTGACTCGGAAGTTGAAGGCGGGTGGTGAGGTTGTTATGTCGCTTCGTGGTAAGAAGGAGGGCTCGGCGGAACAGACTGATAAAGGTAAAGAGTTCGAGGAAGAGGTCATTGCATTATACGCGCCTTGTGGGCGTTAAACTTCTTCCTGTTCCTTTGCTGCTATGCTAGCGGTCCGGGACACTACTTCATACTCAAGGCGTTCTCTTCTATTTGCTTGCTTACCCAGGTGTTCTTACTGGGATCTTTGTACTTTAGTGGCGTCATTGTTCGGTTCTCTTCAAATATTCCTTCTTCGATTATATATAACTCTCTAATTCCTTCATATTTAGTGTTTGCTTGCTACGTAGCCATGGTTATGTAGGTCTTGTTCTATCCTATATAGCAAAGTTTCACTTGGTAAATGGGAATAGGCGAAACGGACTTCTCCAGCACCGAGGAAGTAGAGGACTTCGTACTCTAGCTTGTTTTCAGTAACAGTGTCAGCGCGATATGTGAATTATGATGTAAAATACAATGCAAAATGCGATTCCTAAACGCCCAGCCATGTATCCTATCCCGCGCCACGTAGTCAAGACGAGATAATTCAATTAAGACATGCGACCGAAGAGGAAGTCTTTGACGATGGGAGAACCCGAGAACTCTGGGTTTAAAAGGACACAGCTGGAAGGGAGAGTCAGTATTTGGTCCAGACAACGGATGCATGGTAATCATGGAGATGCGATGAGATACTTACTTGAGAAAATATTCCAAGCCCACACGCCTTGATTCCAGGAATTTGGGTCTGAATTTATCTATCATGATAATATTTATTAGCTATCTGGATGACAATATAAGAGGGAAGAGTCGCCACAAGAACATACAGATAACGCTCTTCGGCGGCAATGCAGGCAATGCATTCCTTGCATGCGGGAAAGAATCAACTAGCCGCTGGCGCAAATCATCGAACTCGGAATATCTATAGCAAATCCAAATATCAGCTGCACGTCCTCTCAAACCAGGACAGAGATGGAAATGGGGGGCATATAAGCAACACACCTCATCCGGACAACAATCGGACCACCCTATACCAAACACCACAGTTAGAGAACCATCCCAACCACATTCCTCACAGGATCCAAAACTCACATCAAGTGTTTGAACCGTACAATTCCACACAACATACGACCCAACCCCAGTCATACCGCGCACAACAACATGATCGTCAATCGCAACGCTACTCGCCCAGAGCCCCCGACTCGTCTCCGAGTTCGGGTCGGCAGTATGATCTTCCAGGGTGATACGCGCAGCGCCACTCAGCGACGACTGGGATACGTGCGAGGGATTGCGCTCGTGTCGACGCCAGTAGGGGGGGTACTACGGCGGAGAGGGGGCGGGATGTTGTGGAGGTGGAGGATGCGGAGCTCTGTAGCGGGCCATTTTGGCCGGTGGTGCTTGTCGTGGTGGGATTGTCATGGATGTTATCGGTATCGGTGTCGGGTTGGAGTGCGGGGAAGGGCTGGGTATCTGGGTGTGGGGAGAAGGGGTGCGGCTTAGATGCCGGTCCGGCCTCCTCGGGTGCTGGCTCCATCCATTAGATGCTGTGAGCGATAGTAGTGTCGATGGTCTGTTGGGTGGGATTGTGTTTTGTTAGCCTTGCTGTTGAGGTTCAATGCGTTTGGGTGTGAGTGTGGCTGGGGTCGGGGATGGTCCCGATGAGGTCACCTGGTCTTCCCCCCATTGTGCGGGGTGGCAAGTATAAAGGTGCTGGAGGGAATCGGGCTATTTTGGACGGGGTTGATGCGCAAGGATTGGTCGGAGTTTCGCGGGAGTTGTACAGGCGATCCGAGGTGAGACAGACTAACCTTGGGAACTGTATGTGGCAAAGATAGTGAGTGTAAAGTGTGTAGATAAAGTGTTGGGCTTAATCCAAGAAATTCAATTGGAGTCGATTTGAGACAAACGGCGGTCACGGGCTTGGCTGGTTCGGGTTAGTGGCTTATCTAAGGCTATCTGGATATGGCCGGGGAAATGTCCAATTCCATTTTCATTGACCTTTTTTTCGATGTTTCCTCCCTAAGATCTCAGATATGACGAGAATTTCAAATTTGTCTGCTCTTTTGAACTTGAACTTGATCGTCTCAGGATTTCATCAGACTACTTAATTTCATCAGACTACTTAAAGCCAAGATGCACACTAATCCGAATATGGTAAGCGTTGCTTGGAGGATTGATCGTCGTCCTCTAGTTAATCTTTAATTCTCTGAACTCAGACTGAGACATGCCACTTTCCTATCTTTGATAAGTACTGTCATGTCTTTGAAGTGGAGACCGGGGGCTGGATGACAGATGTGACACACAGTGAGCTGTCCACCTGGGAAGGACAAACGTCGCTTCACTTGGAAATGATCAAGATATCCCCGGATCGACACATCTCAAGGGCAAACCCCTATAGCGGACCCTTCGTTCAATAAATCCACACCTCACTTCTCAAGCAATGGATCTCACTACTGAACTCACTTGGCATGGAACACATTTGGCTAAAAAAGAAAAAGAAAAATACTTCGCTGCGGTAGAACCCCGAGGGCGGCACTAGTGCGTGCCACCATGCAAACCAACTAGTTCATTCTATACATAGGCAGGTATAGTCCTGTGATTGCTTTTTTTCCTTTATGAGCTCCCCACTCCTCCCTTGCTGGCTACTTTTTTCTTTCTCCTCGAGCTGCTTGTACCTCTACATATTCACATCTTCGGAGAACAGCCTCTTGCTATTGGCTTTAGATCATCATCTAATATCACCATCTCTTCTCATTCCTCGCCTTATTCTGGAAAGAATCTAGCATTTCAAGCTCAGTAGGTTCCAAATCATTTGCTAGTTCTAATACAGCTTTCCCCCCTTCATTCCATCTACCCTAGGTAGCTATCGCTATCTCTATATACGGCTCTAGAGCGTGTCTCGGACTGTCACTGGCATTCTTGACGACAAAAACGCTAACACTAAATTTAGTAGCTGCCAGCTGCTGATCTCTGATTTCATCTTCAATTACCATCAGATTCAACCGACACCATGCTGTCCATGACCATGTTCATCCTCGCTTCGGCTGCCACTCTAGTCAACAGCCAATTCGACCCGACATCAGTTCCTTATGCTACAAGAGGTCAGTCGGTGTCCTACATCATCTCCCTCTTTACATAAAATCAATATACTAACATGCATGTCATCGTTCCCTCAGAGGCCTGGTGTAACTCCCAAACATCCGCCTGTCCCATCCTCTGCCTACAACTACCAGGAGCCTCGGGCACACCAACATCAAACACCTGCTCGCCTGTATGTCCTTTCTTTACCTAGGCTTACTTTAAGGAAAAAAGGAGTCTCAGCTAACCTCAACCCTCAGGCCACACTTCTCTACTACTGCCTATGCAGCAACAACGTAACCCCCAACGCCAGCGAATATTCTCAAACAATCCCCTACTACACCTGCACGGAAACCAACAATCAATGCGTTCTGAAATGCAACGGTGACTCTACTTGCCAGAATAACTGCAGAGTAAAGAACCCCTGTGGAGCACAGGATCCCAAGCGTGTTAATGTGACTACTACTACCGCCAAAGCTGCTACCCCTACTGCATCAGAGACTCCTGTCAATACCCTTATCAATGGTGCTACTGGTGCTGCTCCACGCATGGCCTCGGTTAATATGAGTCATGTCTATGGGCTTTGTGTTTTTGTTGGTGGGTTTGTTGCCGGCTTTGCTACTCTCTTGTAGAGTGTAAGGGCTACATCTTGATTGGCTCGCCCTAAGGGCTATGATTCAAGGGCCAAGTTGGTTATTTGGATAATGAAACTTGGAGTTGTGGTTCTTTCTCGAGGTTTTACTAATATTGGCTAGTCATTTGTTGCTTTTTGGGTTTGCATTCTCCGGCTGCATTAGCATTGAGCGTCTGTTTTTCTTATTTCTTTTCTTGCTCGTGAGTTTATGGAGTAATCTAATTCCTGGCCGCTCGTTCATTACATCTTGTTGTAACATTGCCTACGTTGGTAGTGTATCTTGTTATATAACATTATTCAACCCATTATTTAATGCATACATGGGTAATTTACATTCTCAATTTCCAAGTCCTATATCAAACCTCGTTTCTGGGCCTGCATGAGCGACGAGTTCAATTGGCCTCTGATCCCTCGCCAAACTTATATCTTTGCCTGCACCTTAGTGCTATCCATTCGCTGCCCTTCATCATCTTGCTCTGCAACTTCCAGGACTGGGAAATCGGCCGGCATGATCCGCCGTGGGGTCGACCCTGGGATTACAGAGTATTTGGAGAAGTCAGACACCCCACATTTCTTCCGGAGGAAGTCCTCATCGGTATCCAGTAGGCCGTTTACTACTTGGTGTGGGGCACGAAGCATAGCCAGAATAGCATCTGAGAATATTGTCTGTTCCAGCGTGTCAGTACTGAAAGACCAAGAAGGTTGATAGTATGACATGTCAAGAAATGGACATACCGGCTTTCTCAAATCCTTTTTGTAGGACGCGTCGGATCCCTTATTATGCTCTGTAGCTGCTGACTCAATCGCCTGGAAATTAATGCAGTCAGCAATCCGCTCACAGACTCCAGCTCAGGATAAAATTAAGACCATGATACATACCGATGCAGGCCAGATACTCGTCACCGCCATTTCATTTCGGCCTTGACGCACAAAGTCCATGGCCAGCCCTTTTACCAAGACACTCATTCCAACTTTGCCTACATCAACACATCACATATTAGCACATATAATCAAGCACACTTGATGCCAACCCCGGCCTCCAACCCCCATGAATCAGACACAAACTCACCCATCGCATAGGCAGTCTTCCCCCTAAAGAACCTGGAATAAATAGGCGGCGAAACGACAACAATGCGTCCTTTCCATCCTGCCTTTTCAAAGAAAGGCAAAGCAGCCTGAACAGTGGCATAAAGTCCCTCGGGGTTCACCTGCTGCATAAGCTTGAATCGTTTGAGGGGCGTATTCTCAACAGAAGACCACCAGATCGCGCCGGAGTTGTACACGAGCACATCAAGCTTCCCGAAGACGCGAACCGTCTCCTCGACGGCATGCTGGATCTGCGCCGCGTCGCGCACGTCAACGGCGACCGTTGTTGCATGCCCGCCCGCTTCGCGGATCTCGCGTTCTACGGTGTTGATGGTGGACTGTGATGAGTTTGGGTCTGGTGGGAATGGGGTCACTTTTGATGCGTCCGATGTTGTTTTTGCGGATAGCATTACTAATGTTTGGGGTTAGTTTTGATGATCTTGATGATGTGGGATTTGCGTGTGGTCTGTACCAGCATAGCCGTTCTTTGCTAGGTCGATGGCGATTTGGCGGCCGATTCCCCGTGATGCGCCTATTATCAAGGCGACTTGCTGGTTTGGGGACATATTGATGGGTTTGGTCTGTTTTGTGGTTTGGTTATGTTCGTAGAAATCGAGTGGCGGGTTGATTGACGTTCCGTGATGCTCGTTATATATATACTTCGGTATTTGTGATTACTGAATGCCGAGTCCTGTTGATTATACGCTCTGATTATACAGTCGGCAAAGATAAATGTTATAATCAAGATATTCGGGCCTTGGGCTGCTTTTATATAGCCGAAATGATGACGATGCTTTAATTTCCTGATTACTCAAGTCCCGAGGTAGTGCCCGCAGGTCGAAGCCCGTGGATCATCGGCCCCTCACGCATCAGATTTAATATCCAAGCCCATGAATCTCTATGTAGTTCAATGGCTCAATACTTCCATTCTATGCTTCTTGATGACTAGAAGACCTTCCCTAGCATGTTAATACAATTAACCTGCCCAATGGACACAACTGTGACAAATCAAGCAGCATCTAGTCTTCCAGGTCATCCTTTGGCCGTTGGGTCTTTGAGATTATTAAAGAAGATACGTGAAAAAAGCTTAGTAGCTCTGAGGGAACCAAATTCCCTTTTGTCATATCCCGGTACATGTAGATCTCATCTCGTTACGTCCATCGCGTTCATCGAAGGAACCCCTGGATGGCGGTGTTGTGGGCGGTCAGATACTGCGAGACAATCAATCACCCATCACAATGATCGACCGACTGATTGTCACCCACCTCTCGCGCGCTCTGCCCTAAGCAGCATATTGTTCTTAGCGTTCAA
Source organism: Penicillium aurantiogriseum (assembly GCA_019977855.1). Taxonomy (NCBI): domain Eukaryota; kingdom Fungi; phylum Ascomycota; class Eurotiomycetes; order Eurotiales; family Aspergillaceae; genus Penicillium; species Penicillium aurantiogriseum. The sequence goes on along the minus strand of JAFCIW010000003.1, from coordinate 7,905,821 downwards.
ATCAGTTGTGGTCTTCCTTCGCCAAAAGTATACCTTGTTAATCAAGCTCTAGCTTGCTGTGATAATTTGCTAGTCCCACTTTTCCCCCGCAACGCATCATCTGAACAGCTCAACAACATGGATACCACGCTTCCAGATGCTTCTGGTCCATCTCGGGCAGATCTGGATGCTGCAGCCCTGGAGTCTACTACAGCTGCTGCCACACCCCGAGCAAGGGTACTTGTGAAAGTGGAAGGTTTGTTACCCCCGGCGCGAGGCTATCTCCGGCATGATGTTGTGCCCGAATACCGTTGACATGCTTAATTTGGCAGAGCCTCCAAAATTCGACCTTGATACTTACATTGCAAACTACACCGGTGAGTGACATTTCTTGTCTCTAGGCAGGCTTTTTATTCTAACACCTGGCCAGGGCGCACCCGCTACGACCGTCTTTACCTCATCGGCACATGCTCCCCATTACTCTCGACCGACGCCCTCAAGGCAGCCATAGCCGAAGCGCGAACTAGCAAAGACGTTTCGAGATACGAGAGGGCGGTCCGCGCGCTGGCGGAGGTCGCTCCGCGCGACCCTGACGCTTCCCTTGATGCCGCCTGGGTCCAGGAAACCAATCGATACGTACAGACCCAGACTGAGCGATTGGAACATGAGCTGCGGGGATACAAGAATAATTTGATTAAGGAGAGCATCCGGGTAAGGAGTGAAAATATTGTGCTGGAACATGCGTGATACTGACCTCTATAGATGGGCCACGAGGATTTGGGCAATCATCATTACGAGACTGGTGACCTGACCGCTGCCTCTAAAGCTTACTCACGTATGAGAGACTACTGCACGACCCCGAACCACATCACTTCTATGCTCTTCAAGATGGTCAACGTCGCTACAGAACGTGGCGACTGGATGTCTGTGCAGTCGAACGTGCACCGACTGCGTAACTCTCAGTCAAAGCCAGAGGACGCAGCCAGAAACCTATCTAAAATCTCAGCCGCTTCAGCTCTGTCGCAGATGCACCAAGGCTCATACCTCGAAGCAGCAAACTCTTTCTTGTCCGTCCCGCCGGAGCTGAGCGACACCTACAATGAAGTCATCACCCCCAACGATGTCGCTGTTTATGGTGGTCTATGTGCTCTCGCCTCTATGAACCGTGACGAGCTGCAGAAAAACGTGCTTGACAGCCCGACGTTCCGCAACTTCCTCGAACTCGAGCCTCATATCCGCCGCGCCATCGCTTTCTTCTGCAACTTCAAGTTCCGCCAATGCCTTGACATTCTCGAAGCTTATCGCCCCGACTACCTCCTCGACATTCACCTTCAGCGTCACATCCCGCAATTGTACAAACGCATCCGCACCAAATCTATCGAGCAGTACATGATTCCTTTCAGCCGTGTCACACTCGACTCTATGGCGAAGATCTTCGCCCCTACCGTCGTTGGCGGCGAAGCGCGTCCCACGGACATTTCCTCGCCGTTTGTGCAAGAACTGGTCGGGCTCATCCAGGATGGTGTGCTGAACGCTCGCATCGACCTCGAGAAGGGATTACTAGTGTCGAACCAGATCGACCTACGGGCAGAGGTGCAGCGTACCACCCTGGAGAGCATACGCGAATTTAACCAGGAGGCCCATTGGCGGATTCTACATGCCGCTGTCCTCCAAGCAGGACTAGAAGTCAAGCCCGAAAAGACCGAAGGACCTGGAGTAGCAAAGGGTGCACGGTTTTCTCGAGGCCCGGGTGGGAATTAATTGATGGAGACAAGACCGACCCCTCGACTCTAGGTGATCCGGGCGCATGAATGATGACGAATGAGATAATACCCCGATGCTCCAGCTGCGATTGCAACTGCAATCAGATACTGCATGGCTTACAGAAATCAATTCAACTCTCAGTGAGGTATTCCTGCACGTAGATGATGTCTACTTCAACGCAACCAATAATAGTAAACCCCCATAACCAGCATGAAACCTCGCACAAACTACCTCATTAGAATGGTCATCGGGTAGCTGACAACGTATTATTCTCACCCTGTCCGACCCTTGACAGGATATCAATCCCGCCGATCCAATCCGGGCATTAATCCTTGCCGCCGTGTAACGCGATTACCTGGCCAGTGGCATGCTTGGAGGTTTGAGAAATAGACAGAGAAAGTACACGCCATCATGAAATACTACACGATGCCTATAGAGGCAAAGCATTCGGAGAAAAAATTTCAAGATCAACTAGGGTTCGGCCTCTTGCATGGATACATAATTTCCTTAAAGAGGGAAATCATATTACCGCCTTTTCTACCGCCTGCGATATAGAAAGGGCTTTATGATTGTCTTTGTTTATTTTTCATACCAACCTTCTTCTCTTCCTCTCTTCATCATCATTCCAGCCAGTCATATATATAGTCATTATCAGTGATCTATCTTGCATGATGAGTTGACCACACTCAGGTGAAGCAACAAGCATCCCGGCTTGGACAATAGGACATGCCGAGCAAGTACCTAAAATGTTGAAGTCCGCTCGTTCAAACCCTGTTGACGACTTGTTGTCCCTATCACTACCTCCAAAACCCACATCGAATCCCAGAAAATGAGCTCCCATATTGTTGCGAGGATGGAAATATTGACTGGCTATGTATCCCCTGAGGAGGAGGGAAGCAGGTATCGTCACCTATGTAGTATATGATTTTACCGCTCGGAGATGCGAACTGATACCCAACATTTTTACCTCCGCCTAGCTAGGGTGTTGGAGGAACAATATTGTGTACTGTGCCGCTCAAGCCCCCTCAGCTAGAACTGTTGCTCGGCTCCTCTATGCTCAGTCACCTTGCACTGCTTGATATTGAATGTTGGGGGAATACGTTCTCAAATCTGCGATCCATGTACGAATCCCAAAGTAATACATGGGTGGGTATGTGCTTCTTCCTCAAGACATCGGGCTGTGATGAGATCCCGAATCTAGTTATATGTATTCACTCACTTTCGCCTCAAAAAGAGGAAAATTTTGTAATATTCTTCAAAATCTACACGCTGGCCTTGATTTTCTGCTGGCAAAAAGCGCGATTGTGGTAATATGTCGCAAACCCCTGTAGAATATTAGAATTGGCCATATACTCCGGCACTTTTCCTTTTTTGATATTGCTTGTGATACACTGGTAAAAGGGCCAATTCCATGAGAATTCGACTTCTTTCGCTTAAAGCAACTTGTTCCCTATTTAGACTTTTCCTTCCTTAGGACACTTCTAAGTAGTGCATTGCTCAAACGTGGTCAAATATCTTTACAGCATATGTTGGCTCTCTAGGGCTACCTCTTCCGGACATGATTGACTTCCTTTGTATTTACCCCATGTGCCTGGACGACCGGCGACGCAACATGAGAATTGAACTGGGTACCGATCTATTGTCCTCTCACACATATCCAGGCGTGACAGGGAATCCCGATTGTCCGCAAATCTCGACGCAGTCTGACTACGTCCCAAATTCCACGAAAGTGACGCCAGACAACCCAGGTCTAGAGGCCATGTCGGTGCCTGTCCCTTGTATTCCATTGAAACGGACTTTTGAGCAAATGGAATCGGCAATGCAAGAAGCTTCAGAGTTCACTAGGCGATTGCCGCCCACTTCTTCAATTCTAGCGCCAATAATTCGTCCATCTGGCTTGCCAGATATACCTGAACTTCCATTGCTAGACTCAGTACTTGAAGTTGATATTAATCATCCAAAGGAGAGTATTCTCCCATCGCCTGCGCTGGCCTCAATTCCGGAGGAAAGCTCCGAGGGTAGTGACGGCGAGGCCTTGGACCCATTGATACCTGGATCAGGCGCCTCGTTCACTGAAATTGAAGTTTCGACTTCAACAGGGAATATTTCAATACCGCATTCTTTGCCACCAGCTCCAATGAGCCCGACCACGTCCGTACCAGATGTGGGCGACGATGTTTCTAACCTCGTTCCGTCGCCGCCATCTCTGCCTGTGAATTCTTTATCACCAGAAACCAACCACGATAATGGAGATACATCATCTGTGGCATCTACAACCGATGATTCTGACTCAGTCTTCGATGATGGACAATCCGAGAACACATCCAGCTACACAGCCTCATTGCTATCTGATGTGAAAAACTACGCTTACGAAAATGGGAGACGTTATCACTCATACCGCGAAGGCCATTACGTCCTTCCCAACGATGAACCAGAACAAGATCGACAGGATCTCCTCCACCACGTTCGAAATCTCGTGCTAAACGGCCGGCTCTTCCGAGCCCCACTGAACAACCACATCCAGCGGGCTCTTGACATCGGCACCGGCACCGGGATCTGGGCCATCGATTTTGCAGACAGCTTCCCCAGTGCTGAGGTAACAGGTACCGATCTAAGTCCCATACAGCCATCATGGGTCCCACCCAACCTCCGCTTTGTGGTGGACGATGCCGAATCGCAATGGCTGTACAGCCCAAGCCGACCATTCGACTTCATCCATGCCCGGGATCTGGGCGGTGCTATCGCCGACTGGCCGCGGCTGATGCACCAGAGCTACGAGCATCTGCGTCCCGGTGGATGGGTTGAGTTGCAGGAGTTTGAAGTTATGCTCAAGTCGGACGATGATTCGATTCGTCTTGCGCCGGCGTTGTGCGAGTTTCTTGAGCGACTGACTCAGGCCAGCGAGGCATTTCACCGACCTATGAATATCGCCGAAGGTCACCGACAGCGCCTGGTTGAGGCTGGTTTTGAAGATGTTCGAGATGAGGTGTACAAGGTGCGACCCTACCCCTCGCCCCCCAAGTCTTCTGTTTGATTGGGTCTTGCCTTTCGCGTTTGCCTCTTCCGTCATGACTAACATGTGTTATGTTTTCTAGGTTCCATCGAGTGTTTGGGCTAGGGATCCCGTGCAAAAGGAAATTGGTCGGTACAACCAATGCTCCCTTCTCATGGCGGTTGAATCCTACTCGCTGGCTCTCTTCACTCGTGTACTGGGATGGTCAAATAATGATACTCAGGTTTTCCTGGCGGGGGTGCGCAAAGATCTCAAGAATCCCGCTGTGCATACTTACTGCAAGCTGCATGTCGTTTACGGTCGGAAGCCGTCTCAGTCCTAGTTGAATCAACAATTCGACCAGGGATCTTCCCGAGGATGTTCGGAGTCAAAGAAATATTGTAGATAGATTTGATATGGCTCTATGTGTTTGGATGGGGGAGTAATGGGATATCCCGTTTGTGCTACGCCTTCACCTTCCGCCTGGCCCCGATGTTATCCCTCACCTTGACGTCTGCCAATAACCGCATTCAACTGGTACAACTCAGCCTTTCTATGTTCTTTTCTCTTGTTGGTCTCAGTTCAGTGTCCAATTGCTCTTTGAAATCTGGAAGAGAAACATTTTACCATTTCCCATTCCTGTCCGGAAAAGAAACCAGCCAGATGACCCTGAACTAAATATGGCTTCAGGGCGGTGCATGACCCTGTGGACCTCCATGACCTCTTTTACTTCAAATCTCACCATGTCTTGGGCAACCTTAGACCCTGGGTTTTGGGGAGTGGCTGCAGGATGCCTTGTGAGTTGCATTCACCCGTACTCCCAACCCTCGTTTGTTTCATGCAGGAAAAGAACCCTACAATAGAGCCCAGTCCTTCCCAACATAACTCCCCGAGGAAACACAGCAGCTCTGAGCAATCCAATCTAACTACTCCTTCCCCTCTGACAGGCGTTTGCAGAGAAAGCCGCGCTAATCAACATGCAATCAACAGTTCTTAGTCTGGGTCACCTACAGCATCATCTATGCCTTCTACTTGTCGCCTTTGCGTCACTTCCCCGGTCCAAAGCTTTGGGCGATATCTCGCATCCCGTCCAACCTCTCCGTCATCAGTGGCCATAACCACCTGGACATTCTGGCGCTGCACAAGAAGTATGGTCCCATCCTACGCCTTGGACCCAATGAGTTGGCCTTCAATACGGCAGAGGCCTTTCGCAATATCTACGGCGCCAGACCTGGTGGTTGCTTCCCCAAGAATCGGAGCCACTACATAGCCCCTGCGAATGGTGTCGATCATTTGGTCTGTGCGGTCGATCATGCGACCCACGCAAGACAGAAACGGCTGCTAGCCCATGCCTTCTCTGAGAAGGCTTTGAGAGACCAAGAAGGTCTTATCACAGGGTATGTCGATACCTTGATCACCAAATTGCGGGCTCAAGTTCGGCAGGGGATATCCATCGTCGATATCAAGAGTTGGATGAACTTTACCACTTTTGATATCACCGGCGACCTGATGTTCGGCGAGTCCTTCGACTGCCTAAAGGACAGCCAGCTTCATCCGTGGATTAAGTTGATCTTTAGCTCCATGAAGGCTCTTGCTTATATTGGAGTTGTGAATCAGTTCCCCATGCTGAAGGGCCTCTTGGACTTATTCCTTCCGCGAGAAGTGAAGCGCGTTGGACAGGAACACTTTGATCTCAGCGCGCAAAAGGTCGATCGTCGCTTGGAGTCGAATATGGCCCGGCCGGACTTTATGTCTGCTATTCTCCAGCATGGACTGAGCGAGGAGAAGGGCCAATATCGCGAGAGCGAGCGTATTATGACTCGGGCTGAGATTCATTCTAATGGTTTCATGTGCGTGACTTTGCTACTTGAAAGTTCTTTCTCCTCTCTCTTTTTTGCATTACCCCCCCTGGGAAATTGATATACCGTGCTAATGCTAGTCAATAACAGTTTAATCGTGGCAGGCAGCGAAACATCCGCAACCCTCCTGTCCGGCTGCATCTTCTACCTGTGTACAGCTCCCCACGTCATGAGCCGACTCGCCGCCGAGATCCGCTCCACTTTCAAACAGGACAGTGACATGACCTTCCGCGCTGTGGAGGAACTTAAATACATGAACGCTGTCATCGAGGAGTCGCTGCGTATCTACCCGCCCTTCGTAACAAGTCTGTCGCGCCTTGTACCGCTAGGCGGAGCAGCCGTGGACGGCCATTTTCTCCCTGAAGATGTGTGTATATGTGTTTCACCTCAATATGTTGCAGTTGTGCCTTGCGTACTAATCGCAAATAGACGGCTGTGGCATGTCACCACTACGCCTCCTACCATTCCGAGTCCAACTTCGCCTTCCCGGATAGGTTTATGCCAGAGCGCTGGCTGGGCTCAGACCCCGTCTTTGAGAATGATAAGAAAGATGTCCTGCAGCCATTCAGCCTCGGGCCCCGCGTCTGCCTTGGGAAACAGTGCGTTCCTTGCCGTTTCCCCCTTTATCCACATTGCACCATCTCAACCGATACTGACATCCTATTCCCTGTAATAGTCTAGCACACCGCGAAATCCGCCTCATCCTCTGCAAACTTCTCTACCACTTCGACATAACCCTACGTCCAGAGAGCGCCAATTGGGCCGACCAGAAAGTCTATTTCCTCTGGGATAAGCCAGCTCTCATGGTTACGCTGAAAGACCGTTTTCCTGAGACGGGTGTGTCGAGCGCTCAGGAGCCCATGACCTTGCTCTCGGAATAATGAGGATGTGTTACGATTTGAGGTTCGTAGATGGCTTGCATCTGAGTTCACGTCGTACAATAGGTGCAACAGAGGTTCGCAGCGTTTATGAGATCCATGGCTTTTTTTTTTCTTTGCCTTCAATTTTGTTTTTCCTTTTTGTTCCGGGATGCTTATTTGGTATCACTCGTTTTTTGGGTTGGCTGGCTCAGTCCTTCTGCTGACTTGCGACGGCGGCTAAAGTCGATTTGGAGTTTGGGTTTAGTGGAGATTGTGTTTTCCTTTTTTTTCTCTTGCGTAAGACATTTACCGGTTAGAGATCGACTCCATCGCTTGGCAATTGCAGAATAGTAGGCCTGTTTGGTGTTCTGGATTGTGTTATTGCAATGACGGTTTACTAGTCGCGCGACGCTCTCCTTTCAGCAACCCAATTAACTTTATTCTATCATTCTCTTCAACACGTAACATGCTACATACGACCATAGGGTGTGGAAAACAGGGCTTCCCGTCCGCTCAGCCGTACTTAAGCCACACGCCGGTGAGTTAGTAGTTGGGTGGGTGACCACCAGCGAATCCTCACTGTTGTATGTTTTGTTTTTTTGATATCCTACTTGGATATATCGAATTTTTATCATGATACTCGATGCGCAAGATGTTAGTTTGCTAGTGTTGCCTAGCTCTAGTAGCGATGAAGACGTAGCAAATCCGCCGCTCCTAGATAAGATATACGAAAAGAATGAAGATCGTGATAGGCCGTTCTTTCTGTCTGCTGAAACCTCGGGATTGTCAACAGGTTACGTCATGAGAATAAGTAGAACTGTGCAGTGAAGACGTATGTAGCCGAAGTGTAAGTGTCATTAAGTATATTCCACCAAAGGGAGTGACATACATATTGTAGTGGGGAGATAGGCTCCCCACTACTACCAGTGCTCACTTTTGCCTTATGTTGTTCATGCGTTATGTAAGCGAGTATCGTGATTTTGAGGTTACAAGTAGCAGATAGATACAGATTGAGAATAGACACTCCTACACCTCTCTGAATCCACTTCTTGGACAGTGCTCCAGGACCCTTTTTGTATGCAAGATTGAGCATGAAGCCTAATTACGGGTGCTGAATCGACCCGTATGCCAGAGAGCATACAGCCTTGAGCGTTCCCCTCTTCAATATATATATGGCCCTTGAGTTATATGACTAGTTAGAGGACTCCTGGCGGATTATTTATCCGCGGCTTCGGATGAACCTTCTCGGGATATCGGGATCGCGACGACCTTTTTCCGATACGCGCGAGTGAAATATGGAAGGGATCAACCGGATGAACCCGTTTAACCGACTACATGAAGACCAATCCAGAAGATTATATGTGAGAACTATGGAGAATATGGTATTCCCATTGAATCTGTCTTTCTATTCTTCGCAATCTCTAGTGCTTCCCTGTAACCCGCTGTTGCGAAACCCCGGGCCAATCTCACGATAGCGTTCGGTATATGTTTTTGTTTTCTTGACCTTCGTGCCCAGATGAGACTAGGTTGATCGCGCCAAGAGTGGACCTCGGGAGTCTTCAACTTCACCCCAGATCATCTGCAGGACGTTAACTATCCGAGAACTTCCGGGTAAATACTAGATACAGTGGTATCTTTACCTTTTGATGTATCCTGAAACACACCGAACAATGCATCGCGAAGGACAATCAAACCGAAGAATTAGATCGGAGCATTCGAATTCGCGCTCAGGATGCCGAACGTGCAAGTGAGTTACTCAAAGACAATTTGTGACCTGTCAACTAACATTGGAAAGGATCCGACATAAAAAATGTGACGAAACTCAGCCAGCATGTCTCAGATGTACAAGCTCAGGCAGGCAATGCGATGGCTACCTGCCGGTCATCGATAAGAGGACGCGAGAATGGCGTGAGTCCGAAGCCAGGGATCTCATCAATTACCACACAAAACCAGCTGTACAAACCAGATCTGGCCTAACAACCGACCCATCTGTCGCTGCTATTCCGATTCCTTTGAGCAGTGTCAACCAGACCGATCTCACTTGGAATGCGCGATGGCATTTGGATTTCTACCGCAAACGCACAGCGGTTCAATGTTCGCAATACTTTCAAAACTCATTCTGGGATGGCTTAGTCCTTCAGATATGTGAACAGAATCCTGCGGTCCGCCATGCTGCGATTGCTATTAGTGCATATCATCATCAGCTTGAACGGGTCCAAATGAGCCATGCTGAAAAGCGAGAAAACCTTATGGCTCTCCATCATTCTACACAAGCGATCATCTGCCTTCGAGAAAGTCTCGCTCGGGAGCTGTTACTACGGGACGAGTCAAGCCGGACACACAAACATGTAGTACTCGTCACCTGTATCATTCTGACCACCCTTGCCATGTTCCAGGGCAATCTCTCTGCTTCTCGTTATCATCTTATTTCCGGATATAAACTTTTCAAAGAATGGGATATACACAAAGATGAAGGTTTCGCTGGTAAGGCACTGAGACAGTTGTTTGCCCAGATCCACGTCCATTGGTCTATTTGCACTTATCCCGACCTATTTGCGGAGGATCCCGAACTCTTCCATGACGAGCACTCGGTCTCGCCGAACACTGCAGTCGCTCCACCAAAAATTGTGACTCCGCCGTCTACCGGTATTGACCAAATGCACCGTGTTGAGCAATTTGTGGTGGTTGTTATGGGCTTGATACTCGAGGGTTCCCCTGCTGGATGTAGCATTAAACCCGCAAGCTCTATCGGCCGCGGCGCAGCCGTGGCGTTGAGGAAGCTTCGTCTCTGGGGAAGTCGTCTTATGGCTTCTCTAGTCGAGGCTAACAGTCTAGCGCCGGATGACTGTGATGCGCTTAAACTGATCGCATTATGGGACGGGATCATCGATATCAAGTTGGCTGTGGCGTCGAGTCGCGACCCAAATGAGATGACATATGATCTTTATTTGGACCGGTTCCAGCGTATTATAAATCTGGCGCATATCCTGGCAGGGTCGGGCTCCAATGATGTCCCATTGTCGTTGTTTGTCTACAGAGTTTCTGTCCTGCCTGCGCTTTTGTGGTCTGTGGCCAAATGTCGCAATTGGGTAGTGCGTGGTGACATATGTTCTTTATTGGATAAGTGGACAGGAAAAGACTACTGGGTGTCTGCGACAACTCTATCCTTGAAGAGATTGCTCCGTGTGGAGTCAAATGGGGTGAAGCAAGGTAATATCATCCCTGAAGCTGCCCGGGTCGACTGTATCGACATGAAGATCCGAACCGACGAATCCAAAGTAGAACTACGATATCACCGGCCGTCGCACCCAAAGAAGGATTGTGATAAATGGGAGAACGAGTCAATCTATTATTAATGTCATACAGAATAGATTCAAAAATCCAACTAATGCCAATTCGGCGACTGTGCTTGCACAATTGGAAGCCCAGCACGTTTCGCACGACGAAATGTTATAATGTTAAATTCTAGTACATGCGGGTATCTTATTCGATATCTTACATTGGAGTGGGTTTTAGTCCCGTGGGCTATAAACGAAAGGAATTATCGTGACACTAACGGCTAGCGTTACTACAAGAAGGTATAGGAAGATGGGAATATAGTTTATTGTACATTGGTATATTCAACTGAGATACATGACAACCTAACTGCCCAGGGACTTGGAAATAGTAACGCTTAACATTCGATTTTAAACAGTATTTCCAGGATGGACAGTCAGCAGCCGCTAGGGTATGGCGAGACGGATATCCGTTCCAATTGCAGTTAACTTAGAAAATAGGGTTTTCTGGCTAGCATGTGAGACATAAGCTACCATACCTTCGCTTGAAGCCGATACAACCCGGGCTCCAAGTGTCAGGGAGCAGATTTGATTCTCATCTGTGGGACAATTTTTGAACAACTACCAAATGTGTAGCGAATACCTCGAAGGATGGAGGAGTGAGGGAGACACCAGTAACTAGTAATTCTTTTGGATTTTTCCCCAGAAAGTTCACCCCGGATTTCGCACTATGCTGTGCAGAAACTCATCTCCTTTCAGCACGGGGAGCCGGGAGGGATCGTGGGGTACGTTACCTTGCCATGCACCACCACCGTGTCAATTCGGAGCAACGACAAGGTCGGATTGGACAAGAAGAATCCAGGGGATTCTGCAGTCATTTTAGGTGGCTTGCTTTAGACCTAGACCGAACCTGTCCGAAAACGACACGGCACAAAGTAATTCCCGACAAGCCTATTAGTGGGGCGAGCAATTGGAAAATCACTAACTCCCGATTCGGAAGGGATCCGATTATGGACTCCGCCCGGAGTAGTTCAATCAGACTACGGAGTAGCATGTGCCAAGTTTTCCAACTCCCAATCTGATTGGCCCTTTCTGTGAAGACTGGAAGTATGGATGACAGGCTGGTATCGTGTGACATTGGAAGGGCCTTCGGATATGATTAACCGGCATCAGAGTCCATGCTGTGGCTTTGGGATATATAAGGCACCACCTCTTCCCTGATTCTGGGGTCTTTTCTTTTCCATCGCAGCATCGGTTTCACATTCAGCAACACATCACCCCGTCTAGTACCAACTGGAATTTTCACAATGCGTGCTCTCTCCTCTGTCGTGGCATTGGGTATAATACCATATGTATCAGCCCAAGCAGGCTCTTGGGGACAGTGTGGAGGCTTGTCCTACACCGGCCCAACCACCTGTGAGCCTGGATGGTCATGCATTTATATGAACGAATGGTTTAGCAACTGCCAGCCTGGTGAGAGATTTATGATGCACATTATTGGCAGCCTGGAGAGCTAACCCCCGTCTCTAAAGGCACTACGACGTCAACTACGTCAACTACCTCCACTTCGACCACCACCTCGGCTGTAACTACGACTACGTCGGCCTCAGAAACCCCTACAGGCCCCAGCAGTACATCGTTCCCGAAAGCAGATGGGTTGAAATTCAACATCAACGGCGACACCAAGTACTTTGCTGGCACCAATGGGTACTGGCTACCATTCTTGACGAACAATGCAGATGTCGATTCCGTGTTCAAGCATCTCCAGGAGACAGGACTCAAGGTCCTTCGCACCTGGGGATTCAATGATGTAAATAGCATCCCCGGCTCTGGAACAGTTTACTTCCAGCACCATGACCAATCAACCGGTACGACCACTATCAACACCGGGGCGAACGGTCTACAACGCCTTGACTATGTGGTCTCCGCGGCGGAGAAGTACGGAATTAAACTGATTATTCCTTTTGTCAACAACTGGAATGACTACGGTGGCATGAATGCCTACATCAATGCCTATGGTGGCAGCAAGGTCGACTGGTTCACTAATACCAAGATCCAAGGTGTCTATCAAGCATATATTAAGGCCGTGGTTTCTCGGTACAAGGACTCTCCTGCCATCTTTGCCTGGGAGTTAGCCAACGAACCTCGCTGCCAGGGTTGCAGCACTGATGTTATCTACAACTGGGTCAAAACGACTGCTGCATATATCAAATCCCTCGACGCTAACCATATGGTGACTACTGGCGAAGGTATGTCCTTGTTGCTAATATAAATCAGTTACGATACTAACGTACTTTACAGAGGGCATGGGCTTGACCATCGGCTCAGATAACTCCTACCCCTACACGACCTACGAAGGCAACGACTTCGCTAAGACTCTTTCTATCCCGGATATTGATTTCGGCACATTCCACTTATACGTGGCTGACTGTGAGTGACAGACCCCCTATGCCTCAGCTGTGCAGTAGTTAACTTGGTTTAAGGGGGAATCTCTAACAACAGCTGGGGCAACGGTTGGATTGAGTCCCATGCCGCTGCTTGCAAAGCTGCCGGGAAGCCGTGCTTATTCGAAGAATATGGCATCAAGGATAACCACTGCTCTGACTCACTCCAGTGGCAGCATACCTGCCTTGCCACCACTGGAATGGCCGGTGACATGTTCTGGCAGTATGGCCAGCAGTTATCTACTGGACCGTCTCCCAATGACCATTACACCATCTACCTTGAGTCCAATGACTGGAAATGTGCTGTAGTTGACCATGTCAACGCGATCTAAAGCAACCAGAAACAACTGACCTGAAGTACGTTCTGGAGGGGATGCAAGAGAGTCTGATATTTCGTGTGTATATGTGGATACATTGAAGTGACTAGTTGTATAGTCTAACCTGCTGTTAATGCTTATGGCACTGATGAATCCCTTGTTTGCTGTTGTCTTGTAACTTCCGTAACATCCATCTTCTGGTTCTTTAATTATGAAGTTCTCTTCTGTCCTCTCAATTATCCAGGTATTACGGGAAAGTCTGTTCTCGCAATCTCTCAGTCTCTTCTGTTCGAGATATGAATTTCACATCTACCCCTCGTAATGCATGATCTACGCCCCACTGTCCCTGATACTGGCTTGTAACAAGCCTTCCCCGCCGCGAATCAAAACTCCCCCCTACAGCAATTCTTTTATTAATTAACATCGCTCTCGGCTCGCGGCATGTACCTTGACAATTTTTTGCTGACACGTATCTATTACTTGGCGAAGTCTGTCGATCCCTTTAATACTCCCTATCCACATAAGAGCGTGGGGCCGATGATTGAAGTTTATGGTTCCAACTTGCAGGGAGTTAAGTATACCCCCTCTCCCGCTCTGCCTGGATCAGAACACCAAGAACCCAGATTGATCGACCTGATTGGGAAAACAAAAGACAAAAAAAACATACAACAGTGAGGATTCGCTGGTGGTCACCCACCCAACTACTAACTCACCGGCGTGTGGCTTAAGTACGGCTGAGCGGACGGGAAGCCCTGTTTTCCACACCCTATGGTCGTATGTATCAGGTTATGTGTGCGAGAAGATTATCAAGTAGATAATTTGGAATGGTAGGCGTGTATGCCAATCGTGAGAATCTAATGAGTAGTGCAAGTATATGCTGAAACAATAGATCATCAGGGGTTGGTAGGAACCGCGACTCCTTGAGACGAACAAAAAATGACAAAGCAAGTACAATCCTAGTATTTTAGGGATGAGGGATGTTATTATACAATATCTAACTTAGACGATGAAAAAGATCAATGCTCAATAAAGTCCCGGTGCGGTAGTCGTCAGGTTATCAGGTTATTAGGTGGTAATTTACTATGTAGTTGCATCTAGTAGGTCATATATTACTTTTAAGTCGTTTTCTATATTTTATCACCCTTATTCAACATAAAATATACGCAACAAATTTTCTATATATAACATTTAATCAAAAGATGGTTGTGGTTTGCTTGGAAAAGTTGTCAAGATATCCTTGATCCATGGATTAATTCCACAATTATTCAGTGATACTTTCCAAGTGTACTTTACTAGAAACCATAGTTCTTTTGTATGATTAGAACTATGGTTATGCATTTGTTCGCAGCTCTGATCCCTTTTTGACCATATCACTTATCAGGATTACCCCTGTTATCACTGCATGTGTTAAGGTACTAGTAGATGCAAGATAAGCAGATCCCTGCAAGCGGCTTCTGTACGGAGTACTGGGGCTTCCCCGTGCCTACCTCTTCCTTTTCCCCCTCTCCCAATGGAACCCTCCTGCTGAACAATTATTGCTAATATACTGGGTTAGTACAAGATGGTGTCAACGACGGAGAATAGTGAGAGTGGTCTCACAACAAGGGCATCACCAGGGCCCCCAACACTCAGCCGGCCGCGGATGCTAGTCGTGATCAGCTGCCTTTTTGTATGATCCGGTGGAGTCCCAGTAGAAGCAGCCATACCGGCTAACGTTCATTTATTAGCTATCATTATTCACGGCGGCTCTTGATTTTGTACGTTTTTTTCGATAACCCGAAGACGAAGTGATCTAAGCTGACGAGTCTGCTCCAAGACAATCACCAGTCCCGCCATTCCCACTATCGTCGCAGACTTCCGATCGGGTTCAGGCTATACCTGGATCGGCTCTGCCTATCTCTTGGCAAATGCAACTTCCAGTCCAGTATGGGGGAAACTGAGCGATATCTGGGGACGCAAAGCAATGCTGCTTACTGCGGTCGCGGTCTTTTTCATCGGTTCTCTTCTCTGTGCAGTATCAACCAATATGCCCATGTTTCTCAGTGGCCGTGCGATCCAGGGAAGCGGATCGGGAGGCGTCGTTATCCTCGTCAATATCTGCATCACAGATATGTTTGATATAAGGTATATCGCAGGCGATTACCTCCGATGTGACTACTGGGCTTGGCTAACAGTAACAAAGACGCAGGAGCATGTACCTGGGACTAACCAGTGTGGTCTGGGCACTGGCCAGTGGTATCGGTCCAGTCCTAGGCGGAGTGTTCACTCAACTCGTCTCCTGGAGGTGGAATTGGTGGATCAACCTGCCTTGCAGTGCATTGGCGTTTGTCATGCTGATCTGGCTTCTCAACGTTGACGCTGGAGCAAACCGACTATCCTTCCGATCTGGCCTGAAAAGACTTGACTGGTTTGGAATTGTCACCATTTTAGGGGTCACTTTGATGCTTCTCCTAGGCCTGAATTTTGGAGGAGAAACCTTTCCGTGGAAGTCGCCTACGGTGTTATGTCTCATTGTATTCGGAGTTATCATGATCCCCTTGTTCGTGCTTAGTGAAGCGAAATACGCCCGGTTTCCCATCATGCCAATGCGTCTTTTCAAGCATCGCTCAAATGTGGCATCATTGTTGGTTTGCTTTTGCCATGGTTTTGTGAGTTTGTTCGGTCAATTATCTCATGAAGTCAGCAATTGATTAGATGGGTTGGATCATTCAGGTCTATATCTCCGCCTTCTATTTCCTTCCTCTTTTCTTCCAGGCTGTGAAGGGAACATCGATCCTGATGTCGGGAGTTTTGATTCTTCCCATCGCTATCGTTCAATGTCTTACAGGGATTGCCACAGGATTCGTTATAAAACACACTGGTAAGAGACAAATACTCTGTTCCGTCCTGAATTTCCGGCTTACCCTCTCCCACAGGCCACTTTTGCGAGCCCATCTGGACCGGAATGGCCATATTAACACTAGGATTCGGTTTATTCATTATTTTCGACGATCAGATCTCGATAGTCAAAATTGCAGTGATTGAGGCTGTCGCTGGGTTTGGCGTAGGCATGAATTTCCAGTCGCCTCTGATCGCGCTGCAATCCCACGTTGCCCCGGACGATTTTGCGACTGCGACTGCAACTTTTGGGTTCACTCGCAATATCGCCACCTCTCTTTCTGTTGTCATCGGAGGAGTGATCTTCCAGCATAGCATGCAAACTCATGCCACGGCACTTACAAGTGTCCTTGGAGATGAGACGGCAGCACATTTTGACGGGTCTAGTGCGGAAGCCAATGTAGGCCTGATCGCATCACTTCCCGTCCACCAGCGCAATGCAGTCCGCGGAGCGTATGTCGCTAGTCTTCGTTCCATGTGGATTTTGTATATCTGCGTTGCCGCGGTAGGGCTTCTGGCTAGCTTAATGGTTAACAAAAAGTCCCTTGAAGGCCCGACCGATAGAAAGTCAAATGGCCCGGTGTCAGAGTCGCTGCAGTCCCACGAGCTGCAGCAAATAACTCAAAGGTGATCTCTCACGTTTCAACCTATTCCGAGGCGAAGTGCCATTGGAATATGCTAATCATTACGGATGTTGTCAATGCAATAAAAATTCGATTTAAAAGTGTATACTGCTAAATGTAAATATTTCACTACTATACATTGATGAAAATGAAGAAATGCTCCCAAATCCTATCCTTTTTCTCTTACGTATAATGATATAGAAACATCGTCGCGATAATCACGTTGCTTGTAATCAGTGATTGAGAATACAGTGGGTATGGCTTTTTCAGGTTACACAGATGGCATGGCTACAGAAATGCATTGCAATTCATTTGATCAACGGGAAGACTTTTTTCATCGCCATCGAAGATCGCAATCTATGCAGAAACAGATGGGCTCATGTACTCTTGTAACTTCTTCAGCCGCTTGCATGCAACATCCAAGGTTTCATCTTCGCGACACACAGCAAACCGAAAAAGCATCGCGTTCTGAACTGATTCATTTGGTCGAACATAGAATCCTATCGCACAATTAGAATTAGCCATGAATGGAAGGATGATAAACGAAATAGAGCTCACCAGACGACGGCAGACCTGCAACACCAACTGAAAGTGATTAACTTGTTGGCACAAGCTGGGGAAAATGTGGAGAGGATTGTTTACTTTCGTTAATCAGAAACCAGCACATCTTTGTCTCATCATCCCCATCGGTAATACACGGTGGAAAAGGATAACCACTTGGAATCTGGACGCCACTAAGACTGACAAGGACCATGTATCCACCATCAGGCTTGTAGTACTGTGTACCGGTCAGTATATCAAGTATATCACCCTGTACAGTCCATTAAAGATACAGACCGGCACTCCAAGCCCTTCCCAGGCCGTGCAAAGCGTCTCCATCTCCTGTTGAATACTGGACCGAAGCTGAACCCAATAGCCATTCGTTTCTGCCTGTTTGTATCCAGTTGCCGCCGCCTCCTGTGCAGCGCTTGGGCTCGCTTAGCAAGTGTACCGATTGGGAGGTTGCAACGGGTGCCAAAAGTGACGATTTCCCAATTACGAACCCTACTCTCCATCCGGTTGCAGCGAAATCCTTCCCTATGGAGCCAACTGTCAAAGTTATGTCCGGGAAGAGCGATGCGACATAAGTTATGGGAGAAGTAAGGGAAAATCGCGAGTACACCTCATCGGCCCGGATAATCAGTGAATGTCTCATACATAAATCACCGATTGCCTGGAGTTCAGTGTGTCTAAACGACTTCCCGGTCGGATTATGTCTGTTGGGGGATCACAGCATCAGGATGGATTTTTCTTTGCCTCGGGCCATGATGGCAACGTACGGGTTATTGAGAATCTAAAACAAGTGATCGGCTAGCTAATGTAATCCTTTCTTTATACCTCGGCGTTTCCCTTCGGAATTTCGCCCAAGTCGGCACTGACCACCATTTTCGTTCTTGGCAATATGCTTGTCTCTAGCTCATTCATATCAATTTTGAGATGCTGATCACTGATCTTGACGGAACTTTGGCCGATCGGCTGTTGCGTCTCGCTGGACCAGACTCGTTGCATAGAGCGGCGAGCCGCCCATGCCCGAACCGTGGGCGCTAGGTGAGCATGACCTTGCACATGCAGTTGTATGTTTTTCTTTTTTAAAAATATTTTGATTCATTTGGAAAGTCCCTTTTGCCGCCTTACTCTCAGCCCATTCACCTAAATCCCCTGAACACCGAGTTGCCTATGGAAAATTCGAAGTGTGTGTTAGGTTGTAATTCGCTTCAAGGAACTGAAAGCTCTCGATATGATAGGTGGTAAATGTGGGTATACGTGTTTCGCACGTCCCGATTCCAATTCCCGGGAGCCATTGACATATTTCTAGTTTGGGGGTTCCTAGGGGTTACGGTCCAGATTTGAGGGTCTTATGTATACCTAGAGGGAGGGGGCAGCTTTTTCCAAATGTTTAATGGATTTTGAGAAGCCAAAGAAAGACGTCTTCTAGCGTTTAGGGGCTCTGAACCCTGATGCATCGCGTATCCTTCATGTATAGCCTTTAAAAATGTGACTAGAGCTCCCAGGAATCAATCTCTACTTTTCCGGAACGGGACGAGAAATATTGGTAGCCAACTAAGCCCAGGCTTCATTGCCCAGGTATGTATTAGGGACCTAGCGAGATGAAATGCCTCACTGCCTGCTTTCTCAAGCATCTATATATTGCGATCTTCCCACGTGATCATAGTTACTACCTAAGAATATATATTTTCAACTGGATGACTATACCCCGAATCTCGCATCACCCCGAACGCATTTATATTTAATTTCCTCCTCATGGCCTGGAACCCTACTCATCTCCACGGGTATTGGGCCAAGTGTTGGGCGATCTCCTCCACTGTGAGCTATTCTTCGAGCAAAATGCGGTGATGAGAAGCGCCGTGGGGCGTGAGCGCGAGCACCGATCATGAGCGGGGCTTAAATGAGGGGAAGTAATTATCCGGGGGCTGCAATTCTGATTTGAGCCACCAGGGGGATAATACGGAAAAGTGTTCTGTCAAAAGGGAAGCTAGCTATATAATTGATTGGTTTTAGACTGCCGCGCAGCGCCATCGAGAGATGGCCGCATGTCGTAACACGTGAGGGAGAAGTTTATCAATCCATCACTTCGGAATTTCGCACTTGGCTGATCACTCCACTCCTTATCTGACTATTTGCATATCAGCTTTAGCAGAGCAAGGGTGCACCTTCCGACTGTTCCGCAATTATTCGACCCTTAGCTTCTTTCGTAACGATTATCGCAACTTTGCTCCAATATTAATTGAGTTCGGTTCCTGGAGAAGCATTCCGGGTGTTCCAGGCCATCCCGCGGCTCAAAACTGTAGTTTTGCTTCTTGGGATCATCAAAAGGAGGACAGAACCAGTATTACGCTGGCTAAGTCAAAACACGTCGAGCGAAGGCCCATGTCTTTCGGTAATCAGACCTCGTAGCGAGGTATTTGAAAACAAATTACCCCCTAGACACACTCGTTTTCTTTCTCAAAGACTCGGTAATTGGCTAGTCTACTGGTATATAGCTTAGCGTTGCCATAGTGGCGCTATGGATGTGCATTTGAGGTAACCCACTGGACTGAAAACTCCCATTTCCAATGACGTTACCAGCCGTTTGCTCCCTGATTGGCAGCCAAGATACCTCATGTTTCAAGTTTCATGGGATCCATTGGCTACTAACAATGCACTTAAGAGTTCGCGGCCTTTTGTTACAGGGATGAAATGCACGCGGGCCAGCCAACTCGTGGGGGCTAAAAGTGGCCCAAGGGACCTACAAATGTTTGGAACCGATTATAGCATTTGTTCGCTACGCGAAATTACGAAAATAAATACGGGTGTCTGTTTGGATTATCTTAGGAAGGGCCCAAGTTCAAATGAAGCCCTAGTCCTAAGGTAGCCAAATATCGTGATCCGGGACTAAAACAGCGCCCACCGAGGGCGCAGCATCGTGCATGGAGGGGGGGAAAGGGCGGGGTACCAGTGTTACAAGTGCTGGAAATAGGCGCCAGGGGATGCTAGCCTTATCACAAAAATTTCACTTAATAGACCGCAGGATCCCGAGAACGTAATTGACAAGAGACTCAACCGATTTCAATTAAAATGAGTATCCCTTCATCGGGAGGCAGCTTCTCTATTGCTTCAGAGTCGGGAAGAATACTCACACCCACCTCGTCTCAAGATGGCAGTGGCAGTGAGAGAGGTTTGCCAATTCGGCAAGCCTCGAGCGTACTCAGAACCTTGCCCATAGCTCAACCACCGATAAGTCTCTTTCAAAACCTGCAACCAGATCAAACATCATCAATAACTACCCCTCGACAAAGATCACCAAATTCACAATTGAGTCCCGGTCGGTCGCCATCCACGTATGCTGATCAACACAATGCCTCCCCAAGTCCAAGGCCGAGACGCATACACCCTTGCCGTCCCAGGCGAAGTACCGGAGAAAACGCCTCTCGGTCATTAAGTATCAGCCAAGTCGGCAGGGGATTGAGTAGCTCAAGCCTGCAATCTGTAGCTGCTTCTGTGCATACCGAAGACGTACAAGTTCCCGGAGCTTTTCCAGCAGGTAGTGGTGGTACTTCAGCGGTTACTTCATCTCATGAGAATGAGGACGAGAACGAGATGATATCCAATGATATCCGGGACGAAACACTTCCCCCAGCCCCGATCTACAATAATAGGCTTCAGGATGGACTGAAAGCTGTTAAGGGCCACCTGGGCAGTCTCGCCAGCGCGATGCGTCTTTCGGAATTGACACAAGATCAATCGACGAGCTTGTACGCTCTGTATAAGCGTACTAAAAAGATGAGCAGATTCCAGTATCCGGTCACACGTACTGTGGGCTTTATTGGAGACTCTGGAGTTGGTATGGAAACTTTCGGGCATTCTCATATTTGGGTTCCGTCTCTAATGTTGTTACAGGCAAGAGTTCGCTGATCAACTCACTACTTGACCAGAAGATAGCACGATCCGTATGTGAATGCTATCATTTCGGTTCTCTGTTTATCCTGAAATTCCGTTCACTGACACCTAATTTCAGAGC
Source organism: Penicillium aurantiogriseum (assembly GCA_019977855.1). Taxonomy (NCBI): domain Eukaryota; kingdom Fungi; phylum Ascomycota; class Eurotiomycetes; order Eurotiales; family Aspergillaceae; genus Penicillium; species Penicillium aurantiogriseum. The sequence goes on along the minus strand of JAFCIW010000003.1, from coordinate 7,884,273 downwards.
AGAGAGGGATCTGCCTGCACCTGTGTGGTGACGGAATTCCGTCACACCAACGAAGACCATACCGGTCCATTTAGCATCGAAGCAGAGTTCATGAACAGAGAGGAAAGGGGAAACTTACTTGAGCATCTCCTGCTTGATTTCCGAAAGTACTACGTTAGTTCCATCTACAGGGAGCTTCTGACAATCGAGGAACAACGAAAATGCCAAGATGCAGCTATTAAATCATGGGAAACACTTCACTCGCTTTTCAAGACTCAGCCAAGACTTACAATTGAGTTCTTATCAGATGAGTCTGAGGATGCACACTCTGAGATCCTTGCGCTGCTGGAAGGCTGGGCATACGCCGGCTTAATAAACCGACAAGGTGGGTCTGATGCGCTCGAATACTCAGTCATTGCCGGTGACGTTGAAGAATGTAAATCTATTCTCGACCATCTTGCTGCTGATAACCCGGAGGGCGGCGGCCCTGCATTATGGCCTTTTATCAAGTTGATTAGGTTCGTTGAGCCTTGTCTCCTATAACGAGCTTTGATCTGATGCTTTTGCAGGATATATCTCAGTTCACCAATCTTAAGGACTGGATTGGTTTTGACTGATCTGCCTGGTATGTGTTGAAACTATATAGAGGTTCACTCGTTGGCCTTGACTAATGCGTTATAGGACTCCGAGATCTCAATTTTGCAAGAGTGCGAGCAACCGAGAGATACCTTGCTCATCAATGCGATGAGGTTTTTATTGTGGCAAACATCTCTCGAGCTGAGACTGACGAATCTGTTGGTGACATCATGAGAAGATGTAGACAGAATCAGCCTCGAAGAATTATTTGCACAAACTCAGAGGTGTGTATAGTTTCTCTAAGCTCACCCATTTATTCCTGCACAAGTCCTTCTGACTGTATCTATAGGATGTTTCACCGGAAGAGGTCTCCCGTGAGCAAGGGCCAGACGGCCGACGCGTCCGGGAAATGAACAAAGAGCTCGAGAATGTCAATGCCCAAAAGATGAAGGCTAAGTCGCAAAGAATAAAATCACAGGGAGATGATCGGCTCCAATGGTCACTGAAGGAGTCGGAACTCAGGTGACTATCGCTTTCCCTCATTGCCATCACCCATGTTGACTCTAAGACAGTGACCAGGTAGACGAATTGCATTTTAAGTAAGTCAATTCCTTGATCATCAGTTATACCAACTTTAACACTAACCTGTAACGCAGCATTACACGCTTCCTTGTCAACCGGCGAAACCTCAACGTTTCACGCGAGCTTCGCAGGAAATATGACGACATCCAGGTATTCTGTGTCAGCAACACACTATACTCTGAACATCGGAAAGGCGACCCAACCCAGGCAGATAGGTATCTCGAGCTGACTGGTATACGAGAGCTGCGCCGCTATTGCCAGCTAGTCCCAGCGGAAGCTCAAATGCGCGCAACAACAGCGTTCCTAGAAGATGAAGTCCCGGCAATGGTGGGCTCCATTCGTCAATGGGCGCTTTCTGGTACAGACCCAGTCACTGCAGAAAAGGCTGCCCAACTTCGCCGTGTTTTGAGTGATTCTCAAGATGCTCTTCGTCGGGTATGCCTAGAAACAAGAATGCTTTGCATGTCTCAGGCTTCTTTTTCTGATATTTGACAGGATTTTCAATCGTCGGAGGACCATGTAGCTTGTATGTTTCGAGACTTGAAACAGCGTTTTAACAATTCTATTATCTTCTGTATAGGTAAGCAAAATCACCTCGCCTTACCTTCGCTAGCTCTGATATCTTCATAAAACAGATACGTCTCGAACACAGTGGAAACAAGAAAGCCTCAACATCAGTCACCGCTGGGAAAAGGTAATTCTCATCTTTTTGACAGATATTTTGAAAAATATGCTACACATTACTGAATGATCTTTTAGTGGCACGCCGGCTCCTACGCTGCATTCTGTCGACACTATGGTACGTGGAGCACGGGAGCACAAAAGAATGAGCGGCCCTGGAATGAGCAATTCATGCAGCAAACCCGTGAAGCATTGGATCCCGCATGGGAAGACATAATGGATTGGCTGGAGTCAGGAATTGAAATTTTGACTGATGGGGTTGACCTGTCATTTCAACTGCTACGTCTCAAGATCCAAGGCAAGTCGCTATTCTCCTTTTTCAAAACACTGATTTTTTGATGTTTCGTTCTAATAACCTGTTTATTTACAGAGCATCAGCATCTTGCACCCCACGCGCTGCAAAACATCATTGTCAACATGGGACATAGACGAGAGAATATCAATACACACATCAAGAATGAGATGAGAAACCTCATCCTAAAGACACAGTATGGCAAACCTCACCTAAGCATAGAGTGAATCAACGGGTCTAACAATCTCTCAGAATTACCAAGCGAGACATGCTAGAGCATCACACTGATTCATTTATCTCGATGCTCATGGAGCCATGTTATAATCGTTGTAACAGTGAGGGAGGTACGCGAAAATTCATCTTGGCAACATCATCTTTAGTAATTAACCGTATATCAGGACCAGGTTGTGACAAACGGCGAAAGAGTCACATGGAAGGCCACTTGAGAAACTCCAGGTTATTTTCCGAATACTCTAGACATGCCAAGAATGTCTACGGTGGAGTCATGGCCGAAAGTCTCAACTCACTACAAGAACAAATTGATAACCAGATAGAAGGCATAGTGCTAGACTTCCACGCCGTGGTAGTCGATGAAGGAGAAATACCAGAGGCGGAGCGGGCACCTTCACTGGCGAATGAACTGAGATCCCTCATTCAGAGTGGACAGGCTACTATCGATGATACCAAGGGATTCGCCCAACAGCTCAATGGGCGCAGTGACTGAATAGCGGACCGTTTTTAACGGAAACTAGTTTTACTTGGGGTGGAAATGCAGGTCAGATAAGAATGTTGTGAGGAGGATATCGCCGTTAGGGCGGAGCTGGCTGTTTTCGATGTTGATTGAGCTGGTGAAATTGAATAGTTGGGTTGTTAATTTAGGGGATATAGTAGGACGAAATGGGATTTTGACTGACAATGAGGGAGTTGCTTTTTGTTTATAATAAATATACTCCGCAGAGGGACTTTCTTCGGCCTTGAAGGACTAAGTGGGTTCGGCACGGAGCATGGAAGTGTTATGAGTCGGAGATAACAAGAGATCGACATAAAAGCCAATTGGCCAAGACGGGAATTTTTAATTTGAGGCTTTAATAGGAAATCGGCACCGAACCATGGAAAAGGCGTGTTCTAGATTAAGGAGGCGAGCATATTCGGTGTATAGGATAATAATGTATGCTGTGTTCTGGGAGGCTGTTTGAAGTAGCTTTCCATCATCGCACTCTATACAATATTTATATCACTGCGCAATTATGCGAGGTAGCTTCGTCTCACGCTCGCTATCCCCAGCCTCGCGTGTCCTCTTGCGCCTGTTGGTTAACAGATCAACAGCAAGCCTTTGGAGTGGAAGCATCAACCATTCGGACCGCCAATTTGGATATAATGGGTATATACTATCCGCTATGACTTCAAATGCGTAGTTAACTTGCGGTAATGCTTCGAACCACAGAGGACGCCTGGAAGGCCTCTTCACGGAGTTAAGCGGCAAACAACCTGCCGCGTCGATTTCCACAATAATAGGGAGCTCTTGTTTGTCAAAAATTCTTCGTCGCACAAGATATGGCCGTTTTAGACTGAGACCCATACCGAAAATCTTGGAATCGATGCGGCTAGGCTGGCTGCGGCGTGCGTGGGGATGAAGTTTCAATTTTCGCAACCGACCGGATCTCTGGGTTGTTGCAATTCTATCCCATATTGCGAGGCATAGGGCCGGATCAAGTGTCAGGTTGAATACTATTTCAGCCACTGCAGGTATCTCAACTCTTCCCGGGTTCGTTGATTGCCCGGGGGGGAATGGCGCATTCCATATCCAGGGCGAGGGATTCCAGGGAAGGAAATTGCCCGTACGCTTCGTAAAGCCGTATTTCATCTTCACTTCCAGCTGTGCGCTGGGTTTCAATGTGCAACTTCCTTAGACGAGGACAGAGCTTAGCGTATCGCACCACGTGGTTAGCGCAACCACCTTTCGGTAACCCAGCCCATAGGGGATCATAACCGGGCCCAGGAAGAAGCACCAGCCCTTGCAATGATGGGCCGTGACGCATAAGAATCTTCTCGATGAGCCTGGGACCCAAAGTACTTCTGATCTTCAGACAAGTCAATGGATTGATCGATTCAAACATCAGCTCCGTTGCTCCGTTGCTCAATGAGTTTCCAAGGACGACAGAGAGGTTCTGCAAGTCGCGGAAATTATATGTCGAGGCAATTGCTCTCGGGATACCATAGTCATTAACATAATCCAGGTCGAGTGACTGTAATGTAGAAAAGTCCGTATGTCGACTCACTTCATGAAGTATCTTCTGTTTTGACTGCCCGAATCGCAGTGATAGTGACTTCAGTTTACCCATAATAAATGCCGTGGTCGATGAATCAAGCCCTTGTCCTTTGGAAATGGCCTTGGAAAGAGGATAGTCCGACTCCTCAAAGTCAACACAGAAATGTTTGAGATTAGGAGCGATAGACATAATCCTGTAGATCGTTTCGGCATCCAAAGTCTTCTCCGGTCCAGTATCCTCACTCTCGACCCAGGGGCTAAAACGAATTCCATGGAGACAAGGGGACTGGATAAGATCCATCTCGCAAACATTGAACAGGGGCGGGAAGAGACTCGTGAGGGGGAAAGCGTGGATGTTGAGCCTGCATTGTGGGTGGTGCTGATGCAGGGCTTTCAGTAGGGCCCGTGGAAACATATTCACGACCGCGTAGTTGAGCTCCACCAGATGCTGTATCTTGCCAAGTAGTGAGACTAGTAGTTCCCACTTCGGAGTAGCTAAGCCATCACACTCCGTCAGGCTCTCCGTCACCGGGCCAAAATGGAGACCATCTTCTGGAAAGGGAATTTGGTCCATCACCATCTCGCAGTTGGAGCTCAGCTGCAACCCTGTTTGCCCACAGACAATGTCAACCCGCCGGGTGTGCTTGTACCAGTTGGCATCGGTTGAAAGAGTCAACACATCTGTAACTGCTTTCTCATATTCCTGATTGCTCTGAAACCGAATAGTAAGAGTTCTGTATAGAAAACGTGCAGCCGTGTCGTAGAACAGTCTATTGACTGCATTCAAGCTTCGTAGGCTTTCAGGGTACAGATCCCAAATCTAGGATGATTGTCAGCAGAGCCAGGCGTGAAGGTTTTGGGGGAAACAGACTTCCGCAAAAATCAGAGGAAGGATTTCCGGTGGAAGGTTATCCATGATCGACTGCTGTAGCTCTGGCTGATGGCCCGGTCAGGCTATCCGACTTGCGCAGGTTGAACAACTAGGTTATAAGCCCAGCCGGGTGGGATGCGATGTGGCCCAGAAGCAAAGAACGCGATCCTTAGCGAGGTTTATAAGGAGAAAAAAATATCGTCATGGAGCGGTGGGGAAAACATTATGAAGAAAGATGGGTTAGATACGTGGGCCCCGGGTGGGTCCAACGGCCAATCGTGACAATGAAATGATTGGCTAATTTGACTTTAAGCGCTTTTCCCTCTAGCCCCTTTTCACTTTATGTGTAGATCCCTGGAGTAGGTAAGAGTTGACGTAACTCTTATTGGTTCATATTGCCAGGCAGAATTTTAGTTTCTAGTAATATTGATCCCTATACTCCGTAGATGCCTACAGATGCCTCCAGGGCTGGATACCGCGATTAGTTAATATTAATGGCGGACATTAAATGCTGATTGCCTTATTTCTCGGCATCGAATGCCCCGCTTTTACTTTCCACTTTTGTCTTTCCCTTTCCTCACCTCAATCCTCTCCCACCTCCAGCGATATGAGTACTTCGATTCTTTCCGGTCTCCTTGGCACCGAGGTCACCGTCGACCTATGGCCCCTACCGACTACTGGCCCTGCGTCTGAAACCTGGGAAATTACTGAAAAAATCGACGAAAAAATATGCGCCATGCATGAAATCGAATCGAATAATGGTACGCGACCAGCCTACGTACGTGGCACATTCCAATGCCGGTCTACCGATGACAATGACGATGGGAAGAAGCTTGGTATTATGAAAGTTTACAAGCAGATTCCATACGTTGGTACCGAGCTTTACGACTATGAATATCGCAAGCAACAAGCCGTTGAGCCCTACCAACCAAGAGAGCTGATCGCCCTAAAGGCCTTAAAGCGCCGACGATGCGTTGTTGTTCCGGAATTGCTTGGCTATCGTCTTACTAAGCAAGATGCTATGGAGATCGTGCCCAGAGGGTGCCTTATGTACATTGTGTGGAAGCAAGTCCCGGGCAAGCCCCTGACTCAAGAAGCCTTCTGGCAAGCACCCCTTGCGGAGCGCAATGAGATTCGGTCCCGATTTCGCCATACCTACCAGTATATCTTCAAAGCACTTACTTGACATGTTTACGGCTAACAGGATATAGGCAGCTTGTTGAGTATGAGCCAGGTTTCGGCAGTATTGGGAAGATTATCTATGACTGGATAACAGGAGAGATGTATGTCTGTACTCAACTCACAACATCTACTGAGCTAATAGTCTCTAGGCATATCTGTGGGTTCTGGGATGCCGACTTACTCAACGGTTATGCAAAATGGGATGACTACCTCTTTGTGCAGTTTGACCTTGTCACGGGCAGCAAGTCAGATGAACGGTACTTTAAGATCACTGCCATTGATACCTATCACGATGAAAAGGGCTGGAGATGGTAGATGAAGGTCTCATGATAACGTAGGGAATGGAGGGGCGCACCAACATCCGGTAGGTGTGTTGGGCACTTGGCACAATTACCGTCTGTCTTTCCCTTTGTATTATCGCCCGAAACACATGGGTGCGAAGGGGCATAACGGCCAATGTTTTGGACCTATATGATTCATCAGCTTAGGTATATGTTGGACTGCCTCCCATGCATGCAGTGCATGTTTGCTTGATTGCTTGTTTGCCAGATTGAGCCTTTCTTCAGAAGGTTTTTAGCAGGGTATATAACCCTTTCTTCTTGTGCTTTCTCCCCTCTATAGTAGTGGTAGTAGCACATCCTCCAACAGTATAAATTATTAATTTATTATTAACAAGAATAGTCGGCCGCTTATACGACCTTATCATGTCTTTTAGATTCTCTTTTTCCATACTCTTTTTGGGTACTCTTTTTAGGTATATACGAAGGCAAATACTTTTCTATATGTAACCCTTCAATTTTCTGCCTGGCAAAACCCGGTTGGTCTAAAACCTGCCTGCCCATCACGTAACATAGCCGTAAGGTCCAATAAGCGCCCAGTGAGCGCTCACTGATTGTGATTGGATGCTCACTGATTACTCGGACTGATTAGAGCCATCTATTAAACACTCAGTCTACACTTAGTCTATATCCTAAAAGAGTCATTTAAGCGTATTTGACCACAATATAATGGGAGAGAGGCTTTCTTAGCTGTATTGACATGCGGAGGTGATCGAAAGGTGGTGACTGCGGGCATGTCAAATTCTGGATCCATGTATATTTCAAAAGAATATGTTTGCCGTAATACGTACGCCCTTTTGTTCGTGTCTGGCGATTGTGATTTGTCTTGCGTTTGATTCGACTTAGTATGCGTGAGGCAGAATGTCCGGGGCTGTGAGATTTGAGCACTAAGAACATGTTACGCTGGATCCAAAATGATATTTCCTACTACGGGGGTTCAACATTGGGCCAGCATTTGGAACATTCTCCATTAAAAAATGGCCCACCAAATGGCCTGATGTTAAAAAGCCACTTAATTACGCGTGCGCCGTGGTGCTGATACAACATGAAACTCATTACAGTACAAAAATCATTTTGAGCTATTAGTAGAGCCATACTTCAGTTTTGGATAACCAGATGACAAACATTGCTCCAGTATGGAGTGCTTTCCTGAATGTTGGACGTGAAATAACAAGCGATGTCTTATCCATCTCCGGCAGCCTTTAGCCTGCGTCAGTATTGAGGATACTATCCCAGAAATTCTGGCAGAAAATTAGAGTTAATACGTCGCAAGTTCTTGGGACAGAGGAACTTACCCAGTCAATGGAGTCAGGATTCAACCATTGGGTGCCATCAATCCAGTTGTCGAAAGTGGCTCCGAAGTCGCAATCTTCCAGATTCGAGAGCTGAGGCCGGTCAGTGGATAGTAATATTCTAATCAAACGACCTTGTCAGATGCTAACCGGAGAACCAGCTGTCCAAAGATGAAGGAGAACTCACTGGATATGGCTGAGAATAGGAGAGGCCTTAGCACAGATCGGACTCTTGTCGTTGAGATCGAGAATTCGCGCAACAGCAGCGTCAAGCCCGATGCGGTAAGGCGACAAGTCCAGTGTCCCAGGCTCATCGAGCAGACATGACGCTAGGGCGATGGCACCGTGAATGGCGTAAAAACTAGTTAATCCAGACACTAGCCAACGGTGATTTCGCAAGCGGGGAAGTTCACAAAATTCTCGATGGACATCCAGCAGAGCGGTTCCGGAGACGATGCATTTCGCTCGGGAGGTTGATCTAAAGTATAATCCACGGGGCTTGCAAAATGGCCGATGGAGTAGAAGGTAAAGTTGATGTGCGTACAACTGGAGGATGGACCAGTGGGCGTAGCTAGAGGAGTCTAGTAGATTGGGCAATCCATCGATGAGAAATACCGAGTCCCACTGGCGTTGTTCTGCGGCTACCTGGCTATCAAAAAGGCTGATGGCAGTCTCGTCATATTTTGAAGGGCTTGAAAGATGGCGGCAAATCCTGGTTGAGAGTTGGAACATTTGAATCTTCATTCTCATGAGAGACATTTGCGTTGGTTGACTTGAGGGCGGTAGAATGACATCTCGCTTGATATCATTATCGTTCACGTCGGCCGGCATAGTTGCATTGATATTCAGTAATGCAGACATGTCGATATCTCGGAAAAAGGTAGCTTGGTACGTGTGAAGCAGCAGTATGCCAGCCCAGCAGCGGCGTCGTCGCTCGGCGTCGATGCAATCAATTGTGTGGGAATCTGGTTCGATATTACATCGTAATGCAATCCCAATGTTGAGAGTTAGACCTGTTAAGATATCAGAATCCCGTTAATACCCATACGCCTGAGGTCAGATGTAAGATGGGCAAACTCACCTAACAAGGTCCAAGCACGCTCAGCACCGTCGTTGTTACTAATCATGTAAATGAGCAACAAAAGAGCCTCTAGGGTGTTCAGACTATGTCGAGTCATAAATTGGTCCTGTGATAGGCATATCATGGAGGCAGTTCGTAAAGCATAAGTTGCCGTATTAATATCACGATAACCTGGCGTACCAACCAGAAAATCGGCCAGCGTGCGATCGTCCCTATCCATGGTATTCAGGGTAGCCGAACATATTGCAAATAATAGCGCCAACCACGACAGATCGGCGAGGGATTGGTTCTGCCTAAAGGCATTGTAATGTTTTTGAAATGTGGGTCCGTGTAAAATGTGGAACATCGGCGACAGACGCACGAAATATTCTGTGACGAGGTAGTCACAGCAATGAGCAGGCGGCAACAGGGCCAGGATTTCTTCCCGTGACACCGTGGGACCAAGAGGGAAAGGGAAAGAGATATTCCCTGGGTGAGTAAACAGGTCGTTTGAACTAGGGGTTACAGACTCCATTTGGTCGATCGGACGCTGCAGGAGAGCCTCCCATTGGGTATGAGTATCATTCTGGCGTTCCCAATCAAAAACGGTACTAGGGGCTGGACCTGGGGTAACAAGAAGGTCGCTTCTCTCCTGGGTTGTCGGAGGCAGAGGTTCTCTCGACTGTGCGCTTTGCCCAGCTGGTGATGATGCAGCCGTCCTACGATCGACTCCTTTGGTGGGTTGGTCGTTACGCTGGGTGTCTTTATAAGAACATAATTCGACGCATTCTCGTCGCTGGCATGCAGTACAAGGCTGCTGCCGATCGCACTTCAACTTTGATTGTCGACAAGGGCCACAACTTACGGGCTTCCGAGGGCGCCGCATGCGGATGCGGGGCCTTGATTTGCTGTCCCACGTTGCAATAGCAGCTTCGGGGGGCAGGTTTGTCGCCCCCAGCCCCTGCATAGGCCTCCCCAGCCTTTTCGGCCATGACAATGCCAAGCGGAGAACAAAAGAAAATTCTCGGAATTAATAGCGGGGAATCGGACTCGACTCGGAAACACCGAAAGTAGAAAATCGTCTTGTACGAATTTTGAAGCGAGGTGGGTGTTGGAGAAAGTGACTTTGGGTCTGGCTTGTCAGAGAACCTCATCTCCGGTCAGATCTCCGCGCCATCTCCGAAGCTCCGATGACGCCGGATTTCTCGCCACTGTTTAGCAATGAACCGGGTTAGGATGAAATACTATATATCTGTTGGATGCCCGGGGCATCAACCATGTGATAGAACATGCAGATAGCTTCTCCTTCTCTCCCCTTCTCTTCCTCCTCTCCTGGGTGTGCGCGAGATCCAGACAATACATGCAGTGTTTTCTCCATCTATTCTCCGTCAATATCTCATATATAATTTGCCAGAATTCCTATCCTGAAACGTAAAAAAGTAATTCACGCCCAAAAAAATCATTTCAACCTCTTCATACCCCGTCCTTCATCCATACCGACTACTCCTCTCTGTTTCAAAAGATTCACCTTGTCCAGCAATGTACCCATCAAACATTTTCGTGCATGCGGAAAGTCGGAAGTTTGATGGGTGTGGTGTCCCCTGCCCACAATCCAGCGCATCCGGCCCAGTCTTGGGTTGTTAGCCCGGATCCAACAATATGAACAAAAAAGAAGCGAGAGAGCAGACTCACAGGATAAGAAGGCTACCACTAAGCTAAAAGAATAACCCGCGGTCAACAATTCGTCTTTGCCCACCATATTGCCGCAGGCAAGGAGCAAGAGACAAACGCTCAAAATTACCAAATCTAAAAAGAGGATGCAGGAGGAACGTATGGCTGCAACTGAGAAAAGAACGGTAAGGATAAACCATGCCCAAATGTAAATTGCTAGTGCTTGGTAAAATTGGGCTTCCACAACTCCGGTCTCGCTGTCTGTATATGAAGCCGTAATGCCTGACCCTGGGAGATATATCATAGCATAGGAAAGATTGAATGCCGAATAAGCTGGGAACAAAGTCGCGCCAAACTAAATGGACTGTCAGCTACGACAAATGAGGAGGATGTTGTGACAGCGCTATCTGGCTTACCATATTGGCGGTCATGAACTCCATTACACCAGCCGCAAATTGGCCAATTCCCCCAAAGAAGATTAATACCCCGACAAGAATGTTTCGAACCCCGATGGAGCGGGCATGAAGGCCAAGAACAGAAATGAGAAAGATACCTGAAGGGTATTGTTAGTATATCTATACTCCGCAGTTTGAATCCGTAAAGCACGCCTCACCGGTTGCGAAGGAGAGCAGTCCCAAAGGTGCTGTACTTGCGAAAGTTCGATGAATTACTGGCAAGCCAGGCTGAGATCGACCGTCGAAATGGTTTCCAGCCGTTCTTTGCCGCTCAAGATGATCCGCGGTCTGCTTATCGTTATGATCAATGGTGTCCGACATGAGTGAGAGGGGAAGGAAAATGATAGGAGGAATTGTACGAAAGAGAACTAGTGAAAATTGTCTTCACTCATATTGCAAAGGGGAATGGGTCTAGTTTAAATAATTTGAGTACCTGGAGTCAGAAGCGATGTTGTCTCTATAGTAGGTAGTACTGTCCTAGTGAATAAGCTTTAAGTTTGCTCAAAACTGGGTCTCCGCATTCAGGTCCGCGCTGATAATGCAAGTTGCGTTATTGTCGTTTACTGGAACAGAAACAAAAGATTGCAATTTATCCTATTCCTCATCTCGGTAGCACCTTCGAGGATCTATTCGTCATACCAGAGCGGACAAAAGCGGATCCGCCCCGGCAGGGACAATCCCCGCACATTCCCCCGCATAGGTTCTCTCCCCCGGATTTACAGCACTTCTGGACGAAACATAGACATTTTAAATCAGAATGGCGTCAACTTCAAAAAGGATGCCTATAAGTTGTGAAAACTGTCGTCGGCGCAAAATTCGCTGCCTGAACTCGGATGAGCGAGCCCCGTGTGATACCTGCCTTCGAAGGGGATATGCATTCAGTTGCCGATTCCGAAAGGAATCTATCCCAAAAACACCAATCCCCAATGATGACTTGACAAAGCAGATACCTGAGCTTCTGGACCTCCTCAAACAAAATATCAGTGTCACGTCTGCCTCCCTCGACCGAAGACGGGGATCCGAGGACTCACCATTGCAACGTTTAGAGGCAGATACACTGATTACCCCTGCCCGAACTGAAGAAACATGCTCTGAGATGCCTCCATCCGGCAGGCTATTGACATCACCGTCGAATCATGTCCGCTATGTATCCTTCGATCGAGTTGGTGATGCAAACCTGGTGGAGATGATGCAGGAACCAGTATCTGATCTATTTTCGGGCTCCTTTTTCTTGGCCCAAGATCCAAAGATTCATCAAAGTCTTCTGCATACTCTACCACCCCCAAGGATTTGCGACGAGCTTATTAAGACTTACTTGAATGTGTTCTCTCCTCTCTTGCATATTTTACATGAACCTACCTTCAAGGTCAAATATGAAAAGATGAAGACGGATCCACAGTCGGCTCCTTTGCCATTTCTTGGCCTAATCTTTGTCATCTTTTCTCTAGCGGTTACTTCATTGGAAGACGAGAACACCCTGATAGCAGAATTGAGCATAGAGTCTTCACATGTTTGCTCCGTGCGCAATATCGCCGCCCAATACAGATCAATTGCAATGCGATGCCTGGCAGCGGATAATTGCATGATTCAAAACAATCTTTGCACACTACAGTGCTTGGTTCTTCTGATTTACGCGATCGGCCATGCGGGCGGGCCAACATGGTCATTACTGGGAACGACATTACATATTGCAATCGGAATTGGATGTTCTGTCGACCCCGATAATTTGGATGTGAGCATCATTGAAGGAGAAGAGCGCCGTCGCTCTTGGGCAGCCTTGTTAATGCTCTACACAATCCAGAGCACTTGTATTGGCACCACTATGCCCATTCATGTCAAAACTGATGTTGCTCTACCTGCCGACGTGGATGATGAGGATCTTCTTGACTCCACCAGAGATTCACCTCAGTCTTCCCCGCACCGACTGACTCAAATGTCTTATATTCTCTGCAAATTTCGGCTATGCAATCTAGCTTTTGATATATGCCGGCTTTCTTCTTCCACTCAGCTTCCGTCCCGAACTCTGACAGAAAAGTTCAATCAACTTCTCGAAGTGGAGCTGAGCAAACACATGTCTCTCTTTGAAACTGTCACCAACATGCCCTTCTATCATGTTGCCCACTTCTATATTGTGAGCAGTTACACTCATCACCTATTTCTTTTATTGCATCGTCCCTATCTCGGCGTCGACGAAACCGCCGATTCAGATCAATCCCTCGGGGCACACATCAGAGAAAGCCGGCAGCGGTGCAATGACTCTGCGATGAAGATTCTTTCTAACTTTGAAAGTTTCTTTCGAAATAAAAATTTAAAAGCATATCACTGGTATCTCAAGGGTCTCGGATCATTCCAGTCTTTCCTTGCAATAACGACTCTCATGGTCCTCATGGCCAAGCAAAATACCCCAGCGACCACAAAACTGGCAATGAGAACCGCCATCAGGACCTGCATGGACATATTCAGCCAGATCGCACCAACTAGTCAGATTTCCGCCAAGGCATTGACCGTTTTGGAAAGCTTCGTACAAAGCCCCTTGTTTGAATTCCAGCAGGTGGCGTTTGACCAAGCACACTTCACGTCGCCACCTTCTTCTAATCACAATGCCCCCGCAGATACTTGGAACGTCCTACCACAGGTGGAAGACTTTCTTCATGAGATCCCCTCAGAACAATGGTTGTTGCCATCGGAATTTCCCTGGGGTGGAGTGCGTCAGCTCTGAACCATTGAAGTATTTATGATCAGCAAAATGACATGAATGCCTTTGTTGAATCATTTTCTCTCTTGTATATACTATAATATGTAATTGCTCAGCTACTTATCTATGAGCCGAGTGATACTTGAGTCGAGCGCAGTCCAGTCTTTGGATTGCTAGATACCCTCATTTGATCATCCGCTTTACAATCGACAATCTACTGTTCAATTTCACTAAGGTACGTACTTCCTCCGTCACACATCAATGATTGTGAACTGGGAATCTCTTAAGACACCTCCCAGATTATGCTGTCACTGAAACTCTGTCCCATCTGGCCTAAGAAAAAACAAGAAAAAACAGGAAAAAAAAGCAGTGAATTGCGATGTTACAATTTAGTGATAGATAAACACAGTGAGCAAAAGGATGCAAAAGACAATTGCGATAAGATATGGGAGGCTTCTCAGGGCGCTCATGCCAACTAGATGGTGCGTGCCGTTCAACGACAGTGCTCCAGTGTCCTGAGAGGAAATTTGGGAAATTGAGTCACTAGAGTCTGATCCATCATCTAGTCAAGCGAACGATCTGATGATGCGACAGACCTCTTCCGAATTTTCAAACACATGCCAATGGCCAGTGCAGCGTAGAATCTCGACGCGAGAATTAGGGAGCCGACCAGCAAAGTCATCCACAACCGTTGGAGGTGACGTCTTGTCCTCATCACCAGTCATGAGAAGAACGGGCATTTTGAGCCTTTCCACTGACAAGGGGGAAGTGATGCCGGCAAGTGCGGTGCAGGCTTTGGCGTAGCCCTCCGGGTTAGACGAAAGAAGAGACGCGCGCACAGCGGCGTATGCAACAGGCTGGTAAAGCTTAGTCGCGTCGGAGGTTCCAGCATTACTGACCGCATCTGCAGTCCCTGAGGCCATCATCCCTTTCTCTCGGACACCAGCGGCACGGTTGCCCATAGTAATCTTTCCAGCTTCTGGCAGGGGACAAGGTGGTGGTCCCATCAAAATCAATTTTTCGACCTTGTTAGAGTTGTGAATGCTGAAGGCCAATGCGATGAGACATCCCAACGAGTGGGCAAACAAGGTGACTGAGGAGGATTCGGTCATGGAAATAACGTTGGCCAGGTCCTCCGCGAGGCTGTCGATGGTGATGACTGATGCGATATGGGAAGGTGACAGGCCATGTCCTTCAAGGTCATAGACATAACTAGTGTAGCGTGCCTCGAAATCCGCACGCTTAATAATGGGCGTGAAATACTCGCTCGACGCACCCAGTCCGTGAACGAAGACAGCAATCTTTGGGCCATGACCAATTTTGTGGACATTGACCTGCTTTTTCCCAAGACATGTCAGCCCATTTCCACCTCCAGTATTCTCAATATTGAGAGTTGAAAGATGGGACTCCAAGGAGACAGTCTTTGAGACATGGTTCTCTACGGATGGGTTTGCAATTGTGTTTTGGAGACGCCCAAGCCCAGTAACCGATACTTCGACTGCAGAAGATAACCCATGTGTTAGTCAGATATCAATTTACGGTAGGGTTGAGAAAAGACCAGGATACCTTTGTCTCCCGGTCTGAGAAATTTGGCCGGGACATGACCAAAACCAACACCTGCAGGAGTGCCGGTAGCGATTATATCGCCAAGCCTGATAGTCTGGGCATCAGACAGTGTCTTGATGAGATTTGCAACTGAGAAAATCAAATCATCGGTAGTTGCTTCCTGGCGCTTCTCCCCATTGACGAAAGTTTGTACCTTGAGCGTTTTCGGAAGCTGGCTCGCTGGGACAGCGATTGGACCCTTACAGCAAATCAGTCAGATGGACGAAGCTCATTCTGCCTGATCATGCGGCTTACCATGGGACAGAAAGTATCTGGCGATTTTCCGAGGAAGAATTGCTTGTGATCCCTCTGTTTTTCACGCGCAGTCAAATCTACCAACAGATAGTAAGTATAATTGGACATATCAATATTTAGAAGGACCGTTTACCGTTTATAATAGTGTATCCCCACACGTGGTCCATGGCATCTTTCTCTGCGATCTGGAACCCAGCTTTGCCGATAATTACGCCAATCTCTCCTTCGTAGTCTAGTGTGCTGGTGTAATTCGGATGGGGATAGATTTCCTCGCCACATGGGAGAATGCTTGTCGATCGTTTGGTAAAGATTACTGGATGGGTTGCTGAGAAGATAATTAAGACGTTACACTTTTCTGGAACGGGGCGATTCTTCTTACGTTGATCAGTATTGTCACTCGAGTCATATCCACTGCGGTTAAACTCAATGGCATGGCTGGCATAATTCTTGCCCACTGCTAGAATATCACGATCACTGATGGGAGCCTGGATAGACACGGTAGAAAGCGGGAAGCTATCACCGTACGCGATAACGGCATTCTCCAACTCAATCACTTGGTAGAGGGAGTTGACAGGGGCTCCAGACATCATCATAAGTGGAGTGACCATTGAACTGTGCAAATCCAGATGGCCGACCCGAGAGCGACCTTGATCATCTAAATACGTGACATAATTAGTCAAATTATTTGTCGCCACCGCCCGTGAGTCGACGACAGTTGTGGTTCCTCCAGCAAAATCAATATCTTTGGGCGAGGCCTTGTGGATTCGGCCGTTGATCATGATAACGCTTAGCTTTGCGTGGTCTTGAAGAATCGTGATATCCTCGAGAGGGTTACCATCCACCAGAATCATGTCGGCGTAGTAGCCTGGCTGTACTTTGCCCAGCTCATTTTCCTGCATGAAGAGTTTCGCAACTCCAGCTGTTGCTGCAAGAATCGCTTCCATGGGTGTGAAGTCAAGCAACTTGACAAAATGTTCCAAGTCTCTGGCGTAAGTGCCATGGGGCGTCCAAGCAAAGCCATAATCGCCGCCTCTGAGAAGTTTGATTAGTACTATGTCAGACATTCGGTAGTGAGAAAGACCAACGGCAAGACTGTGATTCCTCGCTGATGCATTTCTTTGCAGACTCTGATGGCAACATCCAATTCCTTCTTGTAACCGTCCTGCTCGGCTTTGTCAAACGAATATCCGAAAGGTCCGGCTTCATACGTAGTCGCATATAGCCAGTTAAGGGCAGGAGCAACAATATGTCGACTCTTGCTCTTTTCTAGCTCATCCATGGTCACTTCATCAATGTAGCTGCCGTGGTATATAATGTCGACACCGTATTTGACGCATTGAGCAATGGCCTCTCTAGCTCGGGCGTGAGAACACACCCTAAGTCCTAGACGATGCGCTTCCTGGACACAAGCTGCGGTTTCGGTCTCATCAAAGAAACTATCCTGGGCAGACCTTGACTCCAGAATCTAAGCATCGTTAGACGTTAGGTTAATTCACAAGATGGACTCACTTACTTCCTCTCCTGACATGCTAAGTTTGATTTGGTCCACGCCTAGAGCAGCGTGGTTCCGGATAACTTCTCGCATTTCCAATGGACCTTGATTTCAAAGAATATTGTCAGATTATGCCACTGTGCTGCTATAATTTGCCATTCATGAGACTGACCATCAGCATAAGCAGTGATTCCTGCCGTGAGTTCGCCACCTCTGCGGGCAATCTCCTTGCCATTTGCAAGGTAACGGGGCCCAGGAATGCTTCCCTGGTTGACGGCATCTCGAATCACACAATCTAGTCTCTCCTTAGCCGAAGCGGCTCCAAAGCACCTTCAGTATAAATATTAGATGTGGCCAGGTTAAAAGGATTCGGGAAGCGCGCTCACATTGTGTACCCCGAATCGAGATAGGTCATTGCTGATCGGGCAGTGCTGATGGTATGCTCTTCGACACCAATCTCTCCAAGATTGTCTGTTTAGTGTTTTAGCTTGGTAAAACTAGACCACTGAAATTGAAGACAGGAGTCATACCTAAAGCAGATCCATTCCATGTCAAATGTGTATGGGCGTCTCCAAGTCCAGACATGAGGGTTCGGCCATTGCCCTGTATGACAATGACACTAGCATCATTTCGAAGGTTTTCAACTTCCGGCACTGTTCCGACGTAGCGGATACGCTCTCCTTTATAGTTTAGTTAGTCACAATTCCCCAAAAGGACCCCCAAAAGACCCTTATGTCTGCGACATGAGATACCTTGTACATAAACATCGCCATCGTAAGGCTCGGCTCCGGTAGAATCGAGACTTCAAAGGTCAGCTGACACAAGTTGCTGCCCTGGAGTTCGGGGAAGAAAACCCACATTCGGACATTTAGGTACAATATCTTGGACTCCGAGGATGTCTCTATCGTGACGTGGTGGTTAGACTGAAATCAGACAGATAGAAGTGAAAAAGCCTTACGTCTCATTTTGTGAGCACGGGGCTTTAACGAAGCATCGAAGTGGACATCTTCGTATGGGGCTTGTTTGCGTGTCGGTAGCGCATTGCCCCACTCCGCCATAGTTCTTTTGGGAAGTGAAGCATTTCTGATAGACTTGCTCTGAGAATGAGAAGCCAAACTGTTTATAATGCCGGAGGCCATCTAGGTCGGGAAGGTTTAACCTGATCAAGGTGTTAATATAGATGTGGAAAGTGAAGGGTTGACAAGAAGAAAAGGAAATTTCCAGGTGGTCACTTGGTCCGCTTTATAGCCAACAGCAACGTAATCCATACAACCCCGGGGCCTAACATTTCCCCTGGTTTACGAACCTCACAGTGTGATGCGTTTTCCGCAAATCAATACTTTTGCCAGCTGTATTTGAAACGAGTAAGTCCGTTCGCAGATCTCCTAAAATTAGGATTGCGGAGGTCCCCCGCTTCGACACCGGGTCCCCGGTTTCACTTTTTCTATCATTGCGGAGAAGAGGGATATCTAAGTCAGAAAATCAGTCAGGGGGTGATTGGCCCGGCCCTATCTCCATCGGAGACATCGGAGATTACCTCACCCCAAATTCCGAGTGATCATGCCATGCACAATCGAATGCAACCAGATCTAGGGATTGATCCAATTCCATCTAAGGGTACAAAGTGGACGCCACTTTTTTATTCCTTCTCATACCTACTTCGTACCAGCGTCGGTAATGGACTTATTCATTCGACAAACACCCAGCTTTGGTCTATCACACTCTGTGAAACATGAGGATACACCAAACTTCGCACATATTGAAAGTCTAGACAAACTGAAATCGAACGAGGAAACGCGGAAAATGAATCATAATGGAGACCAAGCTCATCACCATCACCACTACCACAACCACAGTGTCCACTCCTTCCCATTCCATCGTAACCACCACAAAGAACTACATAAGCGACCTCAAGCTTTGCCCTCAGAGCCTTTGCCGTTTATTTCGTCCACAGAAGTTCAAAAGGCCAATGGAACAGACGGGTCGCCGATGTGTTTGTTTCCCTTCCCATGATGCACTTTTTGTACATGCTGACAATTAAAACAGGGATCGTTATTGATGATGTAGTCTATAATGTGACGGAATTTGCAAGCCAACACCCCGGTGGAGCAATGCCGTTGATGAACTTGGCCGGTACTTCATGCTCTTGTAAGTCCCGCAACCGTCGTCTTCAACTTCTGCTGATATATATCCAGGGCAATTCCACAAGATACATAGCAAAGCAAGCCTTGAAGCATGCGGAGGTAAACTCCGTATTGGAAGAACGAGTGCGGTGCCTAATCTCCATCAAGAGCCAAAGAATGATATTTTCCATCAGCCCTGGAAATCGCATCATTTCTAAGACCGTCCAGGTACACCGTCAGCACTTTATCAACTGGTGAACTTGATTCAACACAAATTTCAATGGCTTATTAGTTAAATTGGAGCGGGATAGCACGGACAGATTGATTCATTATTTCTAGTATATTCCTATGATTAGTATTTCTCAGCCTTTTGACTACTACCTAGCACTTAGGTAACAGATTCATAGATATCTGGGTAGAATATTACCTACAATACCCCTCATTCAATATAGCCGAGAACCCCTCACCCCCAGTTTAGGAGAGGTGCAGAGGTGCGGAGATGCGCGGAGAATCCCAGCGAGGCTCGGAGATGATGAAATCACGATCTCCGATTCCCCCGTACCTGGATCGGACACAATTAATTTCTCAATGAAATTCCCAAGTCTGCTTTGCATATTTAAACCCCCCTTTATCGCAGGACCAACGACAATCGAATTTTAACCAGAATACTCAAGCACAAATAGATTTGCCTATTCGTCATGTCTATCCCATTGACCAACTATCTTGCTTTCATTGATCCGGAGCTCAAGGTACCACGAATCGGTCATCTCAATTGGGAAGATGACACCATTCAACCTCTTGCGTTTGCGTCGGGGGCACCACTGGAGAATCTATACCAAGTCATTGCTGCAGGCAAACAAGGAATCAAAGCGACTGGAGATCTGATTAAGCACAACGCAGTAAAGGTCCTCCCACCGATAAGTGGACGTGACATTCTTGCTATCGGAAAGAATTACGCTGAGCATGCGATCGAGTTCAACAACTCTGGGTACGACAGCTCTGATAAAGTCGATCAGCCTACGCATCCGGTGGTATTCACCAAGCGCTCGACCTCGATCGTTCCTCATGGGCATCCTATTGCTTTTAATTCGTCCTTCACCGAGACACTGGACTATGAAGGCGAACTGGGTGTGATCATAGGGAAGGCCGGACTTGGCATTGAGAAGGTCAATGCCATGGATCATGTATGGGGTTATACAATCATCAATGATGTGACTGCTAGAGAGCGTCAGCGTGATCATAAACAATTCTTCATCGGGAAGTCTGGTGACACATACTGCCCTATGGTAAGCTTTTGAGCTGAAAGTCACTTTGCAACGCATTTTACTAACAGCCATGGTTGCTACAGGGCCCCGTGGCTGTTCCTGCATCCGACCTTCCTGATGTACTTCTTGTCCAGACTTTTGTCAATGGCGAGGAAAGACAAAAGGCAACAACTAAAGATTTGATCTTCTCCATCTCTACTTTGGTTGAGACTCTATCCAAAGGAATCACCATACAGCCAGGTGATGTGATTGCAACTGGAACTGTATGTCATCCTTTCCTCAAATAATTAAGCGAGGTTTTATCTAATACACTACAATAGCCAGCCGGTGTTGGATTCGGACAGAAACCCCCGGTGTTCCTTCAACCTGGAGATGAGGTGAAGGTCACGATTAGTGGTTTGGGATCCTTGATCAACACAATTATCAAACCTGATCTAAACGTTTCGTTGGCAACTGTTCCACAAGACCTCAGGGTCCCCGAGACCAACACATCCAAAACTGTCAATGGATCTTGCCTGACTCCAATCAAGGGTAAGCCTCTTTACTATAAGAGGCAGGGAAACGGAACTCGTCCGATTGTTTTTGTGCATGGCTTGGGTGGCTCATTGGAATTCTTTACTCCTCTGATCAACTCGCTCGGCCTAAATAAGTCGCACCAGCTACACCTTGCGGACTTAGAGGGCCATGGCTTATCCCCTACAACCGCTCTGTCATCTATCACGATAGAAACTCTTGCAGATGACTTGGCCGGCGTATTTGAACATGCAGGTCTTTCACCTTCTTCGGAAACCACAATCGTTGCTCATTCTATTGGCTGTCTCGTGGCCTTGTACTTTGCAATGAAATACCCAGACCACGTGAAAAAGCTCGTTCTGCTTGGCCCTGCACCAAACCCTCTTCCTAGCCCTGCAGTCAACATCTTCAATGACCGTGCTGCTCTTGTTCGCAAAAAAGGAATGGTCTCCGTTGTGGATGCAGTGGCTACTTTTGGTACCTCTACACGCACCAAATCATTTATTGGACTTGCTGCTGTCCGTCTCTCCTTACTTGGAACCGAGCCGGAGTCATATGCAAAATTATGCACTGCTCTTGCTGCCTGCAAAACATTGCCTCTAGGATGTGTGAAGGCGCAAACACTGATCATTACTGGAAATGAGGATAAGGTCTGCCCACCGGCTCTTTCCATTTCTTATGCCGACAGAATCCCTCAAGCCCTGGCACCCGTCATCCTCAAAGATGTTGGACACTGGCATGTATTTGAGGACGTTCAAGCTGTGTCAGCTGCTATTTCTAAGTTCCTGTAATTTAGGACCAACGGCAGAAGTGTAAGGTATGGGATACTATGCGCAAGAAATATATATATGTTGGATGCCCGGGGCATCAACCATGTGATAGAACATGCAGATAGCTTCTCCTTGTCTCCCCTTCTCTTCCTCCTTACCTCTCAGTGCGCGAGATCAAGACAATACATACAGTGTTTTCTCCATTTATTCTCCATCAATATATGAAACGGTTCCCTAAGAAGACACGAAAATATTTAAATGCAGCGCCAGCGATCACAACTATTTACTATTTGCTACCCTTCTGTTTAGATCTCACTCTTCTTTCTGCTTTCCACTGCCATCATAAAAATACGGAAGCAAATACTTGTAACTGGTCAAAATATCAGGATAAGACAAGTTGCTCGAAGTTAAGTCTGAACATAGTGATAAAAGGACAAAAGAAATATCTCCTCTTATGTGGAAGACATCGAAATCTCCAGCCATAATCTTAACGCAGTTCTTCGTAATCCTCAAGACCTAGTGTATTCACAATCTCTGCTGCGAGGTTAATGTAAAATGGATATTCAGTGGTCCGGGCCGTATCTTACTTTGCCAGCCTAGGTCCTGACCAAAGCATAGTTCACCAAGCTTTTGGCCGGTTTCAACTGGAGCATTCTCACCATGGTAGCAAAAACATTTTTACCTATGGATAAAGCCATCCGTGGCAGGCGATAAACTCGAGGACCTCTTTGCAGCACGAGCAGAAACCCTTTATCATGAGTGGCCATAAACGATGAGATGTTAGCCGCAGCAACGCTTCCTTCAACCATAGCCCCCCACCTATTCTGATGCTATGTCGCTCTGTGACATCACCAGCGGCATATATGTGACCAAAGGATAAATGATGGTACTTTGGACAGCTCTGAGGGAGCGAAAATATTTTAATAGGAAAACATCATTTACCGACTGTACCTCATGCGGTCTCATTGCTTGACTCCGGACTTATGTGGAGCCACTTCCCTAATAGGAAACCAAATGTGATTTTTCTCCGACTCATCGGAATCCGCTGACTTGGGAACAGTTTATCAGGGATTTCAATCAAAGCGTTGGTGTCTTTTTGTAATATTTCTTCTAGTAATATTCAGGTTATGAATTTCTGACTTTCTCCGGATTAAGGTTATCGAACTCGGTTTGGAAAATATTGAATTGGTTGATATGTTGGGCTTTGAGACACCGCTTGTTATGCATGTGTACTAATTAAGTCTTGTTTTGAGGCTCTTAGCCTATTTTCATATATTATCGGTTCTATCTTAGCAAAATATGAATGTTATGGTCGTTCTGTGAATGTAGATATAAGCTACAACTGCCTCTTCCAGTTTTCAGAGTGCTCCATTTTCACTCCAATTCCCTGACCGGAATAAGCCGGGGTTGCAAATAGATGCCACTCGGAAACATGGTAACCCCAATATGGTCTACACGGAATTTATTGGCCAAGTTTAGTCTTCCAAGCCACAAAAATTTAACTTACAACCTATAAGTGCGGCAAATATTTGTCCCTTTCTTTCTCTCAAACATCTCTATTTTAATCGCAACCCCCAGAATGCGGTCAAAGGCCCGGCATCCTTCAAGTCAGAAGAATAAAAAAGCAAGGGCCCTCCCATGAGAGTCCGACATGCTTGTGAGGAATGTAAAAACAGAAAATCCAAGGTAAGATTGTCTGCCCCATAATCATTTAAAGTCTGTCGAGAAACTTATTTATTGTGGCAGTGCAACGGGCTTCATCCTTGCGATCAATGTACTCGTCGACAATACAAATGCAATTTTCAGCAAAGAAAGGTCTTTCGGAAGGCTGTACCTGTTGGGTGAGTCTTCAGAGTAGGGAATTTCGTACTTAGCTGATCGCTGACTTGCATCTTGGATTCAAAGATATATCGAGTATCTAGAGTCACAACAGTCCTTATTGATCCAGGGGCTTCGGACCCTGTACGATTGGACTACGATTAAGCAGAAGCCACTCTTACCGGCGGAGATCACGGATTCCGAGCCACCGTCCGTGAACGGTATTATGATGGCCTTGGGGGTTATAGACCGCGATGGAAAGCCCAGTGGTTGTCCAGAAGACTTCCCAAATAGATCCCGGGAACACGACGAGTTCCCCGTCAGGGCGAAAGGAGAAGATCTACCAGAATCTCAAGGCTTGTCTCAATTTCAGTTGAGCGCGTTTCCTTCACAAAGCAGCAACCACGAGCTTCAGTCAAAGGATTGTCATTTGACGGACTCCACTATGGAAGAATACATAGGCTCGTTTGCTTATTTCCCAGGATTTGAACCATTTTATGGGTTTCAAGAGAATTTTTGGACCAATAGAAAGACAACCATGGTTGATGAGAGAACTTTAAATTGGCGGTTTTCCAGAGCTAGGAGAGAATACCGACGGATATTCTCCCGATTGGTCATCCCAGGCCAAGGAAATTGAGAACCTCGATCGATTTTCAAGTTTTGAACAGCTATGGTAGCTTCAAATACAAAGGCGTATCAATCAATCTCAATTGAATGGTTTTAACTATGAGTGTATCAATATGGTCTTTCCTTGGAAATGCTCGTAGTTTTAGCTGACACAGTGAGAATAATATTCCCTTCTCCTATCGTATTGTATCAATATGTGTGTTGAATAAAGTTTGCCGCAAAGTGCTTGTTGTAACTATCCCGGTTTCCCCCGGCCTACGACATCTATTCCGTCGCATTGTATAGCCCTTGTATATAGTACAGATATATTGGTTTGAAAAAAGTGTGCCAAATTTCTGGTAAAACTTTCCATGTACCGATTCGGGACCATTTACGAAGTCCGGAGACATCTCCGATCGGATATGTGAGCATAAAGGTGGGTCTCGGAGATGTCAAAAAATCGAGTACCAACACGATCTACACCTTGATTTACAGGAAAGCTATTAAATCAGGCATCCGGGTAGCAGCGTGCCGAGAGTAAAGGTCCACTGTGGATTACCAATGAGTCGGAGATAATGAAGATATGCACCTTTTTCGTGGCGAGGCCATCACGGCTCGAAGGCCGCAAATAATACGCGAAGAGAGTATAAAGAGATCTTGTCCCTTCCAGCAGAGGAATTCGAAATATACCATAAATTCAGATAGAAATCTTCATCTTCTATTGATTTGTCTCTTACTTTCCGGGCTTCACTTGTTTTCTGCCAGCATTCGCTTGACTTGCCTTCCAAGCGATTCGACCGCCAGAATGACCCCGGACACCAAGCTGCCTGTCTACCGGCCAGAAGGTCGAGCGCTGGGCGTCGTTTTTGAAAACATCACTGTGTTCGGTAAAGGCGAAGGAATGAGAACCGTTCTTGACCTGCCTGCAATTTTGAGTTGCGTGATCAAAGTTCCACTGGACATTGTCCGGGGATGGGCAGGGAATCGGCCACCGGTGAGGAAGACTATCATCCACGATGTTTCGGGTGTGGTGTTTCCTGGAGAAACGCTTCTTGTTCTGGGCCAACCAGGCTCCGGGTGTTCGACAACCCTCAAAGTAATTGCCAACGAAAGAACATCCTACGAAATGGTCGAAGGAAATGTTTCGTATGCCTCGATAGCGTCCTCGGAAATGGGCAAGAAGTATGGCTCAGAGGTGATTTACAATCCGGAAGACGACGTTCATTATCCAAATTTGCCAGTCAAGCACACCCTCGACTTCGGATTGAGGCTTCGAAAATCTGGGAAGAGATCTGAGGAGAAGTCAGCAAAATTTTCGGAGGACATGACAGATCGCCTTCTTGACAATCTCGGCATGATACACACCAAAGATACAATCGTCGGCAACGCGTTTGTTCGTGGTGTGTCTGGCGGAGAAAGAACGCGAGTCTCTTTGGCGGAGGTGATGGCAACCAACCCAGCTGTCGCCTGCTGGGACAACCCTATCCGCGGCTTGGATAGCTCCTCTGCCTTGCAGTTTCTACGCCTTCTGAAGAACATCTCAAACGAGACACGGATGGCAAACATCGTCACCATCTATCAGGCCTCTGATTCGATGTACGATCAGTGTTTTGATCGAGTCTTGGTCATGTATGACGGCAGGATGATCTTCTCTGGGAGAGCTCAACATGCAAAGGATCATTTTATCAGTCTTGGTTTCCGCATGTGGGAGCGTCAAACCACACCAGACTTTCTCACTGCGGTCACTGCACCCTCTGAAAGAGTCATCCGCTCAGACTACACCGGATTCTCCCCACAGACTCCAAGCGAGTTCGCCGCGGCATTTCAGTCGAGTCCATACTTTGAACTGCTCCAGGCGGACATCACGAAGTATCGCCAAATGGCATCTTCGGATACCGCAGGTCTTGCAGCCTTTCAAGCTGAGGTCAGTCGCGTGCAGTCGTCCGCGGCACTGCAAGGCTCCCTCCAACCAACACCGATTTGGACTCAGAGTTTGGTAGCCGTCAGGCGCTACTATCAACTCCTTTGGCAAAACCAACGAGACCTTTATATCGTTCTCTTCCTGAATGCTGTCAATGCTGTTGTAAATGGTTCAGCCTATTTCATGGCACCCCAGACAGCGACTGGTTCCTTTGAAAAAGGAGGCGCTCTTTTCTTCTCTCTGATTTACTTTTTTCTAAATGCCTTGGCCGAGGTGTCATCGACAATCAACGCACGCTCGATCTTGGTAAAGCAACACAAGCTTGGTTTTATTCACCCCGTCGCATTCGTCATCGTATAGACTGTCGCAGATATTCCAGTTGCGGTCTTCCAGTCTTTGGTCTTCTCTTGCTGCTATTATTTTATGCTGGGTCTTCATAAATCAGCGTCTGACTTGTGGATATTTGAGCTTGTACTGTTTACTCATTACTCTACCGTATCCAGTCTTTTCCGAATGCTGGGTGCGTGGGCGCCAAACCTCAACATTGCCTTCTTCATGGCTGGAACAGCAATGCCTATCTGTCTGACATATGCTGGTTACGGACCTCGGACCCCGACAATGCATAAATGGGGTTCTTGGATTCGAAGAATCTCACCATCTCCATGGGCACTTGAGGCCCTGATGGGCAATGAGTTCTCCGATATCACTCTCCACTGTACCTCTAATCAGATGGTTCCCCACGGTTCTGGATATAATGATATCCGCTACCAAGGGTGCTCTCTTCCGGGCAGCGTCAAAGGCAGTAGCTCAGTCCCCGGGTCAACCTATCTTGGTATCATCTACGAATTCTATCGATCACATCTTTGGAGGAACTGGGGTATCATTGTAGTGATGTGGTTTATTTACGTCCTCCTCACAGCTGTCGGTCTTACATTCATGACTGGTGAGACTGGAAAAGCAGGAGGGCCGATTTTCAAGCGAGGAGCAGTTGTCGCGGCCCTACCACCGGCGACTGAGAAGTCAAAAGATGACATGGAGCATCACGCAGAATTGCAGAGGGTTTCGCAGCCTGTATCATCAAGCTCGTCGGCCACACAGGCGGATGGAATTGCGCTTCAGCTCACGACGACCAAGGACAGTCTTGGGCAAGATGACCAACGACGCACCTTTTCCTTCAAGGACGTATCTTATTATGTCAACGCGGACGGGGGTGAGAAACAACTGCTCAACAACGTTAGTGGATATGTCAAGCCAGGTCAGCTCACTGCTCTCATGGGAGCATCAGGTGCTGGCAAAACGACTTTGCTGGACACCATTTCCCAAAGAAAGTCCACCGGGCGTGTGGAGGGGAACATGCGGATGGGTGGCCAGCCCCCTGGGGATGCATTCTCTCGGTCTTGTGGCTTCTGCATGCAGCAAGATGTCCATGAGCCTATGTCAACCGTGAGAGAAGCGTTGGAGTTCTCGGCGAAACTTCGCCAACCGAAAGCTGTTCCCATGACTGAGAAGTTGAGCTATGTCGAACACATCATTTCTCTTCTTGAACTGACTCCAATTGCTGATGCACTCATTGGTGAGCCTGGTGATGATGGGCTGAATGTGGAAGAACGGAAGCGCGTCACTATTGGTGTTGAATTGGCCGCTAAGCCATCCGCCCTCCTGTTCTTGGATGAAGTGAGTTTTAATCCACATAAATCAGACTGCCCTGCTCCATGACATTTAGCTGACATTCCCTCTCTCTTCTTAGCCTACTTCCGGTCTTGACAGCCAAGCTGCGTTCTCAATCATTTCGTTCTTAAAGAAGATCGCACAGCAAGGTGTACCCATTGTCTGCACAATCCATCAGCCTTCTGCAGTTCTATTCCAGATGTTTGACCATGTTTTGCTCCTTGCTCCTGGCGGTCAAACAGTCTATTTCGGTGAAACTGGTCAAGAGTCAAAGCTGGCTATCGACTACTTTGCCCGACATGGAGCCGTCATGGGTAGCTCAGACAACCCTGCCGAGTTTATCATATCCACTGTTACCAGCAAACATGAATCTGCCCAGGACTGGCCACAGATTTGGAAAAGGTCCAAGGAATGCTCTGACCTGGAGGGCAAAATTGCGACTTTGGAGAATCAACAGGGACTTGCGGTAACAGACGACTCGACCGTGGACAGCAATTCACGCTACGCTCTCCCGCTTTGGACTCAAGTCATTGAATTCACTAAGCGCCATTGGACTGTTGTTTGGCGTACTGGACCTTATAATTTCAGCAAACTGTTCAAATGTATCTTTTGTGAACTTTTCATTGCCTTCTCCTACTACGATGCAGGCCCCGATGTGCAGGGGCTGCAAAACTACATGCTTGCCCTTCTGATCATTGTATGGATTATCCCGGCTACAGCAGCAGACATCCAGAACATATGGTTCAGCAAATGGGACATCTTCGAAGCTCGCGAGCGTAACGGCATTTACGACTACAAGGCTCTTCTCGCTGCTCTGACACTTGTTGAAATTCCCTGGCAGGCATTTGGCTACACGCTGGTATACTTCTGCATTTATTGGACTGTGGGATACCCCAATGCCACCAGCATTGCAAGATATGTCTACTTCATGTTCTTGATCCTGTCACTCTTTGCTACCAGCTTCTGTCATCTCATGGCAGCCATCTTCCCCAACCCTACGTTGGCCGGTTATGCCAACTCTCTTTTTTGGGTGGCACTTACAGTCTTTTCAGGGACACTGGTTCCTCACAGCGCTATGAACTCGTTCTACCGGCCATGGATCTTCTGGATAGATCCCCTTCGCTACTTCCTCGGAGGAACAGTCGCGAATGTGCTTCATAATGTCAAGGCACGTTGCAAGGAGTCTGACTTAACCATTTTCGATCCACCACCCAACTCGACGTGTCTCCAGTACGCGAAAGACTTCCTTTCCGAGAACGCGGGGTATCTTACAAATCCCGGCGCAACCGATTCTTGCGCATATTGCAAATTCAACTACGGAGATGACTATTCTGCCACCTTAGACTATTACGTCGGGGACCGTTGGAGAGACTGGGCTGTGCTTCTTGGATTTTCCTTCCTTAACATGGGCTTCATTTGGTTCTTTACCTGGCTTTACCGGATCAAACTGCGCAAGTGATCCACGCCGTTTTCTTGAATCATGTGAGCTCTTGTCACGGGGACTCCACGGCGTATTGATCAATGCCTTGATCCACTGTCTACTTCCACGGAGTACAGGGCTCAATTTCTCTCATTTGCTTTCCTTTGCTTTCCTTTGATTTCCTTTGTCTCTCACTTCTCTTACTTGAATTTCATATAACATTCAGATGTTGTATTTGTTGCTTGCTTCGTTTTGGATTTCATTATAGACTGTATAAAATAAGAGATTTAACATCCTGACGGTTAAATATATATTTATAATTAAATTTTCTGTTCGGTTTCAAACATTCTTAATTCTCAACCTTGATAATCCTCAGAAGTGAGCCAAACAGGACAAGATAAGGTGTGATATCTCTCTAAGCGAAGTCACAGAAAACAGGGAGCAATATTGAATGGGCTTCAGAATGGCAATATCAAATTATCTAGCTAGTTTAAGGTTGTAGGTCGTGCTGACAAAGAATAATGCGCACTTTTGTGAGGTGTCCGATATTGATGTCGGAAGATATTCCGAGTAAATACCCAGAAACACACAGGGAGATCTGCCACATTTCTAAAAGTCGTGTAGTGGATACTACGTAGGGGAAAAAGCAGATGAGGAATCGTTGTTCATTAGAAACTAGAAATCCAGGGTTTATATCCCCTGTCAAACAAAGCATTCATAAACAAAGAAACATCCAAGCAAAGGCTCAGTCTGTCAAACAACAAACATGCAGCGTATGCATGTGGGATGCACTCCAACAGAAAGGTACGTATTATAGATAAATTCTGCTATCATTGTTCAATGTGCGAGGATGAGAATTTCGATCTCTGCAAGTTGGGGCATGCTGTCTGGGCAACACTCACAACTCGAAAAGTTACAGAAATCAGATGTACGAACATATGGTAAAGAACAGATTGTATTTTCTCTATCGTTCTAATTTGACAAAATCCGCTTTTTATGTCTTCTACTTAATAAAACGATCCACTCTTTGTAAGGCACCTGAATTGTCGGTGGACTCGGCCTTGGTATCCGACACATATTGTATCACCATGGCGGTTAATGAACGCATTGGAGTGCGGACAAAGTTTCTGGGACCGGCGGAAGTGAAATACGCAGGATCAGGATTCCATTGCTCAGATATATATCTCTGATTTGAAAGTCCAGAGCATTAAATCCTAGCTGACAAGTATTCAATGAATTTGCTGACGCTTGTGTTTGAGTCGCATATCAGTTCGAAGCATTAGCAGATTTAGGTAACTTGGTTGGTCTAAACTATACCAATCGGTACTCTCTAGGAGCTACCTCTAGCAATATTCCCTCTCCCTATAATGTTTCGAATTGGACACAACACTTTTGATTTACTAATGCTTAGTGAAGAGAAAGTGACCGGCGAGATCACAGACCGATAGAACACCGAATGCCCCCTGACGTTCTTCAACGCGGGCCATAGGGTAGATAGAGTTCGGGGATCCACTTGATGAGGTTACCCCATACTGGGGCACTCTACACTCCGATTGGTTGTACCTCCACTTTAGCCGACCCGTCTTTAACGTTGGCTCGGGTGACCCTTTTTCATCTCTCCATCTGAATAACCGGAGGAATTATGTCATTTTCGCCCCTCATTAACCTACAGGGATTGTGGCAATACAGCCAACAGTCAACCGAGGTCAGAATGGAAAGCTCTAAAGGAAAAGTGCGCATAAAGCACCAAACCTAGGTACTAATTGAGTGTTTAATTACTAGGACTATGTCTCACACAGCGGGCGAAGACGTATAACTAATGGAGTGATATACATGTATCTAGATCACATGGTTGTTTGCCCCAGGCCCCCATTGCAGGTCTAACATAGACCGGATTCTTTCAGGTCTTGCAACAATATCAGACCTTCTTGCAACATAGCCCAATCCCAAATAATAGTGACATTCACCCCGTTCCCTCAATCCCCCATTTCGCGCCCTCTAAAAACAAAGCTGACTAGGAAGAAGTGGCCAAGTCCCAGCTCCATAGAATGGCAGGCTTGAGCTGCTCACGACCCTGCAAGTAACTGGTGGCTCCCGAGCACACCCTCGCCGCCAAATCGCCAAGGAATCATGTCGCTTTGTGCAGTTAGCAAGAGTTTTGATCAAGTTCGGCTATGCAAATCACTGCCTTCCTGTGAGTCTGCTGTGGAGCTGCAGCAGACTAAGCACTGCTCCGGTCAATGCGTGCGCTTCGGGCTGAAGAGACCTTGAACGAGATACCCTGAGCATGGTTGGTTGGACAGGCATGGTCTCAAATTGCGTGGTATTGGCACCTAGCTTCGTCAACAACTCAGTCATGTCATCTCACATTTCTGTTATACACCTAGACGTCTCCGTAGGCCTCTTGACAATACCCATCAAACTTTAGGTCGATCAGAATATAACTTCAAGCTCCGAAGGTTGAACTACTTGTGTATCTCTACGTTTCATTCAATACTATGACTCTCTACCCTCACCATTACTGGGGGTAGAATATAGAACTATAAGTCCGAATCGGCAGAAAACAAACCGAATCTAGGTACTAAACTACCTGTATAAGGTAGGCCTACATCTCGTGCAGCTAATCAACAGGTCCGCTAGGATAATACGTCTAAGTAAGCTAGGTAGTCTGTCATATGCTTATATAACTCCAGGCTCATGCCCAGGCGCCCAGGTGGGCAATCGTTTCGCCAAACCCTCTTAGAGCACCCCAGGCGTCTAGGCAAAATCAAATCTCACCTTGTATCGCGATTACTGCAGTTCAGCGAATTCATTGGCCAATGATCCCTGTATCAAACCTCACTTTGCCTTCAAGTATAGCTTACAATAACCTGTCTCTATAGTTAATTTTAAATATATTATAGTTATAGTCTGTTTCTGGCTATTTCAACGCCGCGAACATTGTATACCCTTGACCATCTGGGCTGCGTTGCTCTTTCCCTATCAGGTTAAGTGAGAGTTGCACCTTCCTCGTGAAAATATTATCGTATCAGTTTCTATTTAAGGTGCTTCCCACCGAGACTTTTTCTTCCTTCTTCAACATTCTCACACATTTCCCAACGCTCCAGACATTTTGAGAATTGAAACCACACAAGGTATGAGCCCTTACCTGCAAGGAAGATTCACGACAAGACAATAACATATATAACTAACATAAGCTGGTTGTGGTATAACTTCACATTTTCTAAACATCAAATCCTAACATATCATCTAACTTTCCGAATACCAGTAAGACAACCCCCCCTAGATGCGTGATTATACGCCGTCTAAATCAAAAACGGAAAGCTAAGAAGCAATAAGTGGGTGATAACCATCCTATTCCTGCTCCCAGCAGCCAGCAGCTGGAGATGCTGACAGACCTCCGAGTGCGCGGAAGGTCTCGGGCTCCCACTCGCCGGATACTCCTAGCCGAAGCCTACGATTTAATTCAACAAGCAAGGGCTGTCATTGCTATTGGCTCTCGAGCCCAGGGCCCCGATGTTGCCCTCCTATGGCAACTGGAGCGAACAATGGAAACACTGCTCAACCAGATCCGTGGTTTGCAGAATGCTGAAGAGATGGAGCGAGCAATCTGGGCTAGGGTCGGCCAGGAGTAATACTCTAAGGACTAATGAAGACAGTGAATGCCCGTTGATACTGGCAAGGAGCAAGTTGAAATGAGAATGGGGGCAAGTGAATTTCATACGAACAGCGCTGTGCCCAAGAATGAAATTCATGGATACCATGAACTAAGTTTCGATAGAGAATGTGTAAGAAGAGTGTTTATAGTACGGTGGTGAGCATTAGGTGCTAATGGTTGTCTCCATCAGTGTATCCTTGCGTTCTATCAGGAGGAATGTCGACCCAGAAAAGAGGAGGAAATCTCGCCTCAGCGTGTTTGCTACTAGATCGCCATATGTTTCCCCTAGCATCTTGTTTACCTTTAGTTGAGAACCCTTTTCACCAGCACTTCGTTGAGTATCACATTGCTCTCACTTATATTTCACTGTGGATATATTGCAATAGTATAGAAGGATTGACTTGACCTTCACTAGTCGCTCCTTCCTCGTGAAGACGCGCTTTCCCTCGTTGGCCTGGTGAAATTTATATTTAAAGTGATTCTAATTAATTCTATTTCTTCCTTTTCCACTACTCTCGCATTAGCTGCGTACTCCCAATCTCACAACACAATCTCAACAGAGGTATGCCCCTTTGGCCCATACCCAGGATCTATCTCAAAGCAAGACACTAACGAAGAATAGCTAGTTTTACAATTAGCGATTTCAAATCCTATCAATACCTACACCAAGAATAATCTGCTGAAGATCAAAGATTCGGACCAACAGTGAGATGCACCCTTCCCCTCTCTATTCCCATCCACGTCAAACACAAAGCTAAAAAGGAAAAGTGGCCGATAGACACCCCATCCCCGCCCCGACAGATGAGAAGCTAGAGCTGCTAACACAGCTGCGCGTCCCGTGTAATCCACGAGCATCTGCTCGTAACCATGTCTTTCAGCGCGCTTGTTACATCATGGACTGGGCGTGGACCTTGATTTCATCGGCCGTCCGCCACTCTCAGTACCCCCGGAGCAGGTCTTCATTCAATTGGAGAACCAGATTCGCGCCCTTGTGGAAGAGATGCTTTGGCTGAGGATGCAGGAAGAGTTTGAACGTTGGGTGCTGGGGGAGATCTAAACCAACAATCTCGAATTTCCAGGTCGCGGGGTTGTAAAAAAGCAGCAAACGTATGGATATTTTGGAGAACGGTCGGCAAGACAATCGAGCAAACAAAGACAGTGATGTGGACGTTTTGTGCACCCTCCATCTTTCATCGGTAGGACTGTCGGCCTTGGTAAGATTATTGCAAGGTTGGCTGGGGTTGACCAGCCTTGGTCTCTCCTTCTCGAAGTGACACTCGCGCCTTCCTCGTAAAAACGCACTACGTCGTAGGAATTGCTATTTAAACCCATTCCCTCTTTCTTCCTTCTTTCTTCCTTCTTTCTTCCAAAACTCCTCACTTCCAACTTTTATTGAAGCCTCACCAGAGAAGGTATGGCCCATTCGAGCATTAGCAAGACCTGACCTACAATACCCCAAGGAGCTAACAAAGCACTATTTGCTTTTCAAGGTTAACCAACATTATTACTTCCTCAACTCAACAACTACTCCACTCATATCCCCATCAAACCCTCTTAACAGTGAGGAAAACCCCTAACGTTGATATTGCGTTCTTCACTAACAAGAAACAAGTGCCATCTCGAGATGCTCACCGTCATCACTATTTAAGATTACCCTAACTCCCTTCTCTCTTACTTTCTATAACAATTCTATTACCTCTTCAAACAAACCTGAGAACCAAACAAAGGTATAACTATTCAGCTCACCGAGATTTACCAACATATAATAAGATAACTAGGACTTTCCGCTTTATAGGTCAAACCCAGTTCACAATTAGGAATCAAACCAACAAAATCTCCTTACCATACCTCATTAGTGAGTATACCCCTATTGCCAGCTCCATTTCTCGCCTAAAGCTGACAAGTGAAAAGTGGCCAACCCCAGGCCGATCCCGTCGCCCATCGACGAACAGCTAGAAGAACTGACGCAGCTAGGAGGAGCCTCCAGAGTAGACTGATTGATACGGAATTTGTTGCCATTGGCGACGAACACGGGCTTCAAGGGCGATTCCAGCGATCTGTAGGCCAGGTTGCTGGATCAGAAAACATCGCAGTGAAATTTGGAGATTTCAAATCAGCCGATATTGCTAGTGTCCATCCCGGATATACCCTCACGCCCGATGTGGCACAGTATTTCTAAGACAAGTGTTCAAAGATGAGGAGTGGGTCATGGAGTATTCTCCAGTCGTGGAAGCGTCGTTTGATAGCCTCCATCGTTAAGGCAATGTTTCGCGTATCTGAGTAGTCTATCGTCTGTGCAGCCATTTGTTGACAATAGCACCCCTCGTGCTAACTGGATCGGCTAATGATGTTTTTCTAGAACAAGCATCAGATATGAAATCAAACTGCTGTGAATCATATTAAACTTACTGTTGAGTCATGGGACCACGCCTCAGGTCTGATAGAACTAGTGTAATTAGATAGCCCTGTCTCTTCTCTCTCCATCTCTCTCTCATAATTATTTATGTCATCAATATCATCCACTCTATTACTTCTGTTTTTTTATTAAGAGCAGCAGATCATTATGGAAGACTAGACAAATGTCTCGGAAAGCTTCAAAGCGATGAATTTCTACCTCGAAATATGGATCGCGTGGGGCTCATTTCCATATAACTAAATATCTGTCAGACTGGGATATTGGGCTCCTAGGCCCTATATAGAACCAAGGGTTTTTCTTATGGTCCAGTGATAAGAAAGCAATGTACACTGGTTCATTGCAAGGGTTTGACACTTGAAAACCGTCCAACAATTTGGAGATGTCTCCATTTGTATGGGATCAAAAGCTTCATTTTTATGGGCTAACGGCGCCTAGTTATTCAATGCCGAGTTGTTTACAGTACACTGTATAGACAGGCCTGAAAGCGGTCTAAAACAAGGCTTAATTCAAGCATAAGTCAGGCCAAAATAAAGCATTCAGGCATTAAATTCAGGCATTCGGCATTAAGCGCTTTACACCGTCGTACACTGGCATCAGTTATATATTAATATGACATTAAAAGTTTCTCACTGATATAATTTGTGACTTGTAATTTGAACTATAGTCAAATTTCACTTACGTGCTGAATATATCCTGAGATATCATTATATCATTATACTGTGCCCTTTATCTCGGACCTTCCAATTTAGGTATGCGAGTCGCACCTTCCTCGTGAAAATTCAACTTCTCAATTACTATTCAAGATTACCTTGACTCTCTTCTCTCTTACCTTCTACAACAATTCCATTATCTCTTCGAACAAGCCTCCTTGGTATATCTTATTAGTGGGTGTACCCTTATTGCCGGCTCCATTTCTCAACTAAAGCTGACAAGTGAAAAGTGGCCGACCCCATGCGGATCCCGTCGCCCAACGACGAACAGCTAGAAGAGCTAACGCAACTCCGAACCAGGGCAGCACAGCGGGCCCGGTTACAAGAAGAGATTGAGGAGCGACTATCGACGATCGATAGCTACGATCAAGATGTCATTTACACTATCGCGATCCACTACCGCATTGACACAGGTGCGCCATGGCTAGTGAAAATAGGCCTGGACACTCGGCCACGACGAGGACTGCGCCGCCTAGCGGCTGACGAGGAGATGAATGCCCTCCTGGAGGAGGAGATATGGGATACGGTCACTTGAGCATCCTGTTCCATACATTGATTTATCATTAATGTCTATCATTGACTAGGGCTCGAAATTCGGTCTTCTACCGTGCGAGGGTCCAGGTCTTTGGTAAAAGAATTGTGGGGCCGGTTACTGAATAACTATCATCTTTTTACTACTCTTGGTTGGAGGTGCGAAGAAGAAGTACCTGACGTTCCTCCCCACGTGGAGGTTGCTCCTGCCCCTGGCCCTGCATACAAGTCCGTTTGGTACCATTCCCCTCTGGCCGAGCCCGGAGTCGCCCATCCAAGCGATGTACCCGGCTCGGTGCGTTCGTATGAGGAGCTCAAGGAGGTTCGTGCGCGTCTGGAGTTTGACCTGCGGCTTATAAGCAGATTCTGATTGACGCGGGGCATCTTGAGGACTCGGGAAGACGATGGTGATTCGGAGTCTTCCGAAGGTGTTTTCACGCCTCTCGGATGATTTCTTTCGCTGTACATTAGTTTTCTGAGGCGTCTGTGCCCTTTTTCTTCGCGTTCAAGCGCTGTTCGAGCCTTGCCCCTTCTGGGCGGCTCCGTCTGCTGTTTTCAGCAGGTAATGCGATTCAGTTATTCCGGTTTCTTGCTTCTATAGCTGTAAGCGTTCCGGATCTCTCTTGACGGGGGTGGAATGACGACTGCCAATGGGCGTGCTGATCGGGCTGAACCTTGTTCAGGTTCTTGATGAGCGTCCTCTGCCGATTCGTGCCCTGAGAATTCGTGTAAATTTGAATCCTCGGATTCGTAGTCGGTCGCTATAGAATAAGTTTTTACCCACTACCCCACTTCGTCAATCATCCCAACACTATTTCTTTTCTCTCCTACACCCGTATCCAACTCTACGGGAGTGGAGCAAGTGAGGCTTGGCCTCGTATCCGATGCATAGCGGCTAGTTTTTTCTTCCTTTACTTTCCCAACGGTCGTTCGAATAATCCCATCACGACTGAGTTTCCGACTCGCCCCTCGAGATACTGTCACCTTCGCATTGCTGCAGTCCTCGATCCTCACGTGTTATTTCCACCATTATCTGACATATACATCATATAACAATGGCAAGCACTACCTCGGTTCTTTTATTATTTTTCTGGCTTCGAGCCTCTGTGGCCGCAGCGACAGACTTGTCCACCCCGACGGGAATCGAGGTAGATGTCGTTTTCCCACGCAACACAACGTACAACAACATGACCACCCCGCCCATTTTGTTCGCCCTGCAGAACGCCCCTTTCGCTGTCTTCTTGGAGTACAGATTAAACTGGGAACTGGATAGCGACGACGCCCACTTCTTCCTGTCCGGCAGCTTCGACGAAGTCAACTATTTTAACAAGTTCAACTATACAACCGGCACCACCGCGCTTCTGGCAGATTCGGCATACTGGAGCCAAAAGCTAGAGGCAGGCCATTACAATCTATCATGGAGGTATACGACAACCACTTGCGACGATCGCGGCGACAGCACACTCATCCAGACTGGTGATGTAGCGTCAGGGGACCTTTACTTCACTGTTGTAGAGGATGGAAGTGGCTCTAAGTTATCATTCGAGGGATGTCCCGAATACCTGGGCAATATCACGGCCAAAACGGCATCGGAGGCATGTCCGTCTCTCATCCACGGGGGAGGAGAGCCGCAGCCGTGTAACGCGAAGTTGAACGAGAAGCAAGTCAAGTGTCTGGACACTTACTTTGAGGGCCAAACTGACATGGAGGCTTGCAAGGCTGGATTCGATGATATTAAGCCGGGGGACAAGGTGGAATGGAAATATGCAAATGAAACGCGCAATGCGCGCAGTCACACTTCGGACCGCGCTGGGAATTCGTCTGGAAGCAGTAACAATACTACCACTCAAAATTCCAGTGACGATAGGGAATCCACAAACGAATCAGGGGACTCAGGGGACGCTTCGCTCGGGAATATCCACCATCCACACTTGTGGCTCGCGGTTCTAGTTACATTAGTGGTTGGGGTGCTTTTTTCATGAAGTGTTCGAATGATTCGAACTTCGAATGTTTATATACATAAGCACAAAGACTATATACGAAACTAATTAAAATGATAATAATACAACCTTGTTCTCAAATTATGACAGACAGAAACAACTTATGCGCAGTGGATCTCCGACCATACTCCCCTCGTCGTCCCTCAGGCCCCGCCGCCAAATACGACCCTAAGTGGGTGTCGCTCATTGTTGAGAGTTCGCATTACCCTCGACTGTGTGTTGCGGAGGAATCGGCTCGCTCCTGGTACACTGGGATCGTGCCTTTCCGTGAGGATATCCGAGACCAGGTCCGGGGGCTGGTCGCGAACTCCGAGGCCACTGAGGCCATCGGCCAGTTCCTGGAGGCTCACTTGGACCGTTTCGTTTCCCCTGGAGTCCGCGGGTGTAGCGGTGGTGTTTCGGTTGGTCTTCGTTTGTGGTGCGGGACCAGTACTCTCTGCTCTTTGTGTCTCTTATTCCTAAATGCTAACCACCGGTTTTCCACTGCCTACTGATTGATTGCCTACTGATTGATTACCAACTCTGTATAAAACCTTTAAATTGCCCCTAAAAAATAATTCACACTTCTTTTCACATATCTCGCACTCTAGTCCGAGCATCTTCAGGACTGAATATCATTAAATACATCTGAATCCCCTTTCAACCATGGATCTTCCACCTCAACAGACCTGATTAGCTTCTCGGCATGTTCACTACGCGGTCGAACTTGGACGTGAAATGGGGATGGATGACTGATGATACCAGGTAGGAACTCAGCTAGGAGATCCATCTCCTTTCCATCCTCTCCGACGCGTTTGGCAATATCAAAGACCGCGAGTGACTTTGAGATAATGAGGAACAAACTTGAATCGGCGAGAAAACGACCAGGACAGATCCGGCGCCCGAATCCAAATACGAACTTTTGAGGATCGCACTCGGGAGCAACGCCATCCTCGCATTGCAAGAATCGACCAGGATTGAATTTCATCGGCTCATGATATATTTCAGGCTCGTGTGCGAATGACCTAAGATGGGACGACGCTCGAAGGTCAAACAACAGATAATGAATGAGCCTACCACATTTACTCACCAGATATTCGGAATCAAAACCGCTCCCTTTGGAATCCGATACCCATTGTATTCATCTTCCTGTGTCGTCATATGAGGAACACCCAAGGGTCCAATAGGATGCCAACGCATGACTTCCTTGATGAGAGCATCAATGTACGGAAGATTTGGACGATCGTTCAAGGTGGGGAGCCTTAACCCTACTACTTCATCAAGTTCTGCTTGGGCATGGCGCTGGATACCTGGAAACTGCGCCATGGCGAGAAAGAAGGTTGAGAGTGAAGATACGGTCTGTTCATGTCAATAGGTGTTCAACGTAAGTGTGAAGAGTATCTCTCTTACGGTATCTGCACCACCTGCATATATAACGGCTGCTGTCCATTTAATGAGGTTTTCCTCGTCCGGTGTGGCCGGTCCATTCAGTAAATTTAAATGTCTAGAGACATACGAAGCTTCATCCTTTTGCTTGCTTCGTTGGTGAAGGACAAACGCGTATGGCCTCTCCGCCAAGCTGGTCAAGACCTGACCCCATTCCTGTGCTGTGCGTTGGAATCCAGCTCCTGGAAACCAACTGGGAAGGTGTTTTACTAATCATATCAGGTGAGTGGAGGAACTTAGTTTGGAATGAAAGTGGTCCTCACACATGGGGATACTATCAACTGCCCAGTTTCCAATCTGCACTGCATTGGAGAATTGCTGCGCAGAAAGATCGGCGAGATCTATGAGAGGGTCTGGCCCAGATGGCTCAACCTTGTACCCATAGACCATATCTAGTATTTCTGCTCCTATGATACTAGCTTTGGGATCAGGTACTTCTCTAGGTTTTCCTATCTTCGTATACTGCAAGTCGGGGATATTCATCTTACCGTCGAATGTTGCCAATTAGAGAGTCAGGCTGCTGAAGTGTTTGTAATAGAAAATGTCTGGCCCCAAGATCAAGCTGAGGATGCAAGTTTGAGACCGCATTCTTCGATCCCATCAAGCTCGAGATGAATTTCCGGTGTGTACGAACCACATTTGCATCGCCCTTGAGGGTTACCACGCGCTTCCAGCCGGCTCTTTTCTCATCGAACGTCAGAGATCGAATAAAATTGCCTGGGGGATGGAATTCTCCATATATGAGAGTCTTACAGCTCAGCGCCGAAAACAGGTTGTGGCCGCGACGAGTAAATAGCGGATCGTTTCTCCAGCAGATCATATGCTACTTCTGATTTGTTGAGAAGGATAACGGTCTGTCCTATTGTGACAAGGGAACTGATGGGACCTGGCAGTTATGCGTTAGAAGCTAGAGCGGGAGGTCTGCCTGCACAAACTGACCATAAAGATCTTTGTGCTTCAACCAGTGCTCCCATTCTTTACTTCCTGGCTTAGGAAAATCCAAAAGGTTGCCAATGATAGGCTTTCGGGGAGGGCCAGGTGGAAGAGAACGAAATTTGGATGATATGAAGTATGACCTGAGGTTTTGCACCCCCAGCAACCCTAAAATTAGGGCGAGAGTGAGGTAAATGAGAAACATTAATATCAAAAGTATAAAGACTGTAGCGGCTGGCTTAGTGTTCTGGGTTACTTTTCTTGTAATCAATGACTTGATGGGTGGAATAGTTATATGTAGTTGCAAGTAGCCAATATATGTACCATTCCTCGTCTACTTGATTTCTAAAAAGAAGGGGGGAAACGGCTGGGGCATTTTGGGGTTGATGCATCGATCGGCAAACCAATGTGTATATTTGTGTTCTCTGGCATTATTGCATATAGGGAGACACGGGAAAAGTTCAGAAGCAGGCCTCTTGTTGGAAGATCTGTATCAACAATAAGATGCCAGCGCATATTATACTGACAATCTTGACAATATTCTTCGCACCTGTGGTATTGTTGCACAACTGAGGTACTAGACAGTGCCCTATCAGATTGAACTCCATCACACCCCCTCTTATCACGCGGCCTGTATAATGAGAATAGATATAGACACCCTGGCATACGTGTATTTTAGGTCACTCAAATTGCCATCTGTCACACGAAGTTTCGTCCCTCAATCAACCAGTGAGGCGCTGACCAAACGAATATGTAAGCAATGCAATGTAGCACCGGCCTTTAAAAACAGGTGAGGTGCGTCGATGATCTTTCGCAGGGCCTAGAAAGCGCTCTGTCCAATGGCGAAATTGGTCTATGGTTATCCAATATCGGCATATATGTGGTTGCACAATGAGGGTGTCAAGACGCTCATATGCATGCACGCGCGTAATTGTGTTTGTGGCCCGAGGGATCAGGCGCCAATGGTGGTAACAGCACCTGTTTGCTAGTTAGTAGATAGACCATGCTTCCTCCCTCTTTTCTTTTGTTTCTCTTCTCTATCTGATTGACCAAACTTTTGACAGGAATACACAGTGTCTCTATACAGACTTCCATCGTGTTGTGATTACCAGAAATTGGGTTCCATTGGGCACATATCTGCCAATAATTCGTCTTGATCGACAATTGGTGTTTTCCATTAAACCCATTACCAACCATATAATGCTCGTTTCTATGATGTCGACATATATAAACCTTAAGTATAGTATGTTCGACAAACTAGTGTGCCTACAACCTAATCCAACAAGCGGCATTTACGAGATGGCCTTGTGACATTGTAAATCGATGATATGATATGCCCTGCTTCTACCGAGATCTCCTCTGTGCCAAAAGAAACCACCGTATGTACGTACGCTTTCAGATTGCAGTGGCCTCCGGTGCGCGCGGTAATAATGCAAAAGAATGTAAAAATGTATATAAAGTACATGAGCGGCTTCAACCATCTTTCAATCCCTTTCATCCTCGGCCTTAAGAAAGGTTAACAGACAACAAACAACATGGATTTTATCCAAGAGATCGTTTATTGCGTCACTTTGCTGAGTGTACAATATGGGGGTTTGAGATTCTGGACCAAAGCCATCGTCACCTTCACTGGCTCTGGAATGCTCATCGCTACCCTCGCCTTGTCATGTCTTCTGCTGTGGGTATTGGTGGACGGCAGGAGATTGATTTCGACTGCACACAGTCCTAGCAATATTATGGGTCGGCCGATGTTATTTCCAGTCACTCTCACCCACACAAGAGTCTCACCGGTCAAGAATCAATTCAGCCACCGAGTTCTCTTAGTTGGCATTCCTATAGGTTTCCAAGGCCACATCGGTCCTTTCTTGTCTATAGATCAAGGTTCGCCGACA
The DNA here is from genome assembly GCA_019977855.1 of Penicillium aurantiogriseum. Lineage (NCBI taxonomy): Eukaryota > Fungi > Ascomycota > Eurotiomycetes > Eurotiales > Aspergillaceae > Penicillium > Penicillium aurantiogriseum. Next base: position 7,841,309 of record JAFCIW010000003.1, on the reverse strand, counting down.
ATGTCCTACATCACATGTTTAAAACGATCCTTTGCTTGGTTCAGCTTTGATACTGTGCGTTATTTACAGCGCGGGGATAATGAACATGGTCTTCGGGATAAGTTGGATCGGTTCCTGCGCTTGCAGGTGAGTCGTAACCCACTAACAGCAGACCATATCAACTAACGGTATCGAAATCCAGAATAAAGATCCAGCCCATTGGCCATATGCCTACTTGATGAGTGTGCCACGCTTCCTGTGGTGGGAGCGTAATGTGGTATCATTCTGGTATCTATACTCCGCATCACAGGAATTAGATGCAGCGATCATGGAAATAAACAACTCGTTTGACGAAAAACGAAATGTTCTTTTCCAACTCCAACCTGAAAGTCCCACGGCCAAAATGGACTTGGCGAGAGAGCCAAAATATCTAGACCAGAAGAAGACTGTTCTGTCGCTTCCTTCATTGCCCAGTGCGAGGTTCTACAAAGGTATTTGGGAAAAGCACATATTTGCATCTCCTTTCGAGAACGTAGAAGGATCCATTTCTACCCGCTTCATGGATCCCTTGCAGGCATCATCCTTCAAACCCACTGACTCAATTGCCAACGTTGTTTCTGTTGGCGTAGCGGGGGAAAGTAAAATGGTCACAAGGATCAGCTGCCGGGAACCCCCCGTGGACCCAGTCAACGTGACTACAGCCCACTTGGTCAAAGCTATCTTCCAGTGGACTGTGCCCGGTACTTTGACGACTCCCCGGATTCTATTTCAAGCGCTTAAGATCCAATATGTTCAAGGCTTGATGGAGATGATGGATCGACCTGTGATCCAACCAGGTAGTGTCGCGCGCCATCCGACCTTCATAGAGAGGTACGTACTCCTCCCCGTTAATAGCCTACATCCAGTTTGACAGTTCTGACAAGCTGGCAGGAGCCTGGAGTCATTCTGGCGTGCTCTCCTGTCGCGATGTGTTGAGAGCTTTCCCGAATCGTTAGAACTCACATACATCCCCTCCGCATCGATTTCAAATGAGCATATTTGCCTTCTCTCGCCTTCTTCCGGTGCGGGATCATCTATGGCAGTCAAGTGTCTGACCGTAGAGGTGGTTGATCCCGGCTTCTACACGCGAGTGGCTAACTACGCCGATCTTTGGAAGGGAATCTTGCATGAACAGCAGCAGGAAGGGAACTGTGCGGACGCTACATCCCGTGCCCTCGCTGTATCGGATCTCCAGCTTTTCCGTACGCTAGTCTTCTCTTTTCAGAAGAAGGTGCCACCGCTTCCGCGTGAGTTCGGCCCAACTCTCCCAAATCTCCTTGCCTGGTGCCGTGGCTCGAGGAGTCAGATGGACTCTTTTGTGCTATCTTCGACAGCTCCATTCCACCATCCCCGCTATACGGAGTGCATCGTCCGTATTGCACTAATGCGTCGATTTGCTATGAATTCCCCCTCACTCCTGTGGATCTATGGGGTCCTCGCTCGGTGGATGCTTTTGGGCATACTACCATCTATATCATCCACCATGGGTACCGTTCCAACCACCTATCTTCCTGTACTCAGTGTCATGATTTATTTGTTGTTATGGAGTATAGGGCATGTGGCAGTTAGAGCACAGTTGTACCCTTTGAGCTTTTAGGTGTACCTACAGAATTAACCCTTTACCCACGCCGGTAAACATAATATCCAAGAAAGTTATGTGTTCAAATATCACTAAATACAATGCCGTCTCGAGTATGAAATTTACCCCGTGTTTCGAGGAGAAATCAGAGACATCTGCACGAAATCATAGGTGTTTTGCCGATCCCTGCTTAAGAGGTTGCCTGTGAGATGATGATCCCAACCCTGATCAACCTAGCCCCGAGAAGGAATTTGTTGCACAGTTTCCCACTTTATGATTCATGCACAAGATTCCATCTGGCATTGCTATCACAGCGATCATCTCGTTATGAGGTGTATTTAAGACTCGAATATGTGTTACGGTCTTCTTCGGTAGATAGTCGCATATAGGATAGCGGCTCGAAGTTTAATCTGTCATACAAAGTACGTTAGCAGCTAAGACGGTCATTACATGGCCCCGGGAGTAACCTTGCCAGGATATTTAAATATTACCACCCACCACACTTCAATGTCGGGAACTCTGAAGCCAATTCATATTCACTCCACTCATCTCATTACACAATAAACAATATACAATGGACGTTTCATTTGAAGTCTACCGCGGTTCACCCAGTGGTCACATCATATCGGATACTACTACTCGAATCTTAGGACCCAATGAGGTCTATATTGAGATTACCCACTCAGGCATATGTGGAACAGATGAGCATTTCGTGAAATCAACCCAAGTCCTCGGTCATGAAGGTATTGGCATCATCAGACTTCTCGGTTCAAACGTAACCACTGTCAATATTGGTGACCGTGTTGGCTTTGGATATGTGCGCAAGGTCTGCAATGCCTGTGATAACTGTGGAACTGGTTTGCATTTACTCTACCTATGTATTACTATTGAATTAAGGATTCTAATATTCCCCCTCAGGTTCGGATCAATACTGCCGGAGCGCTAGGATCTACGGTGAATGTGATTTTGATGTCGGCACCTTCGGCCATGGCACAGTCTGGGATGTCAGTTGTGTCTTTCCTATTCCCGATGGCTACTTATCTGAAGATGCGGCGCCTCTCCTTTGTGTTGGGGCCACAGTCTGGAACTGCCTGAGTCATTTCAATGCTCGCCCAACAGATCGGGTTGGAATCCTCGGAGTTGGGGGCCTGGGCCATTTGGCCATCAAGATTGCTGCCGAGATGGGATGCCATGTCGTAGTCCTGTCTCGAACTGACAATAAGAAAGAGGATGCGCTCCGATATGGCGCAGGGGAGTTTCATGTTCTAGATCAGATTGACCACTCCTCCTTTCGGCCGTTAAAGCATATGTTGCTCTGTGGAAGTCACTTCCTCAATCAAGCATCGTCAGTTCCCTCCATTATGATATAGCAGTGAGCATATACTAAATTTCTGGTTGGGAGATTGATACGCCTCATGGATACCAAAGGGACTATTTACCCCCTGACGGTGTCTCTGACAGAAACACCCGTCCCATTTCTCCCCTTGAACAATCGTGGGGTTCGAATCCAAGGAAGTCTAGTCGCTTCCCGACAGAATCTCCGGGAATTACTGGAATTCTGCAATCGCAAGAAAATCAGGCCCACGACTATGAAGTTTCCTATGACGCCAGGTGGGATCGAAGAGGCGATGCTGAAATTGAGAAATGGGGAAATAAAGTACCGCGCAGTTCTAGTGCGTGGGCCGACTCTGGTGGCTTAGGATTGTTACATATTTGGAATAAGTGGGCAATAACTCAACAATAAACTACCAGATATCGACTTGTGCACTGTTTTCCAATGCTGTAGAACAGGGGAATGATCCAATGTCATGACAGGTCGGTTCGTTGTAAAATAACGACAACTAGGTGGTAACCTACCAGCCGATGGTGGTGCCGTCAATGTTCCAGAACTCTCCCGCGCCGTTCTCCTTGGTCAATCCATCAATCTTGCTGACAATTGCATTCACGCTATCCTCAATCTCTACAAAAGCGCCCGGGTAGCCTGCCGCTCGGGCAGCGTCGTCCCCAGCCTCTGTCTTGACCGAACTATGAGAAGATATTAGTCAACACCTTAAACGAGATAAAAGGTCGAATGATAGATTCATACCCAGGGTGGATAGCCAAGGTAGCAATATCATCATGCTCATAGTTGATCTTCCGGGCAAAGAAGTTGGCCGCAGCCTTGCTAGCCCCGTAAGGCGCAATCTTGAGAGGAATATCTTTGATCCCTCCAATCGTTCCCATCAGACTGCTATTCAGGATGAAACGAGCAGATGATGACTTCTGAAGGAGAGGGAGAGTAGCTTGGAAGAGGCGCACGGGTCCAAGAGTGTTCACCTCTAGATGGGTTCTGATTTGAGCAATGGTAGACTCGGCAACGGTGGTGAAAGCCGCTATGTCGAAGACTCCCGCATTGGCGACGACGATGTCTAAAGCTGACACGCCCTGGCTGGACAATGACTCCACGGCATCTTTGGCGTCGGTGTCAGAGCTGGCGTCGATTTTCACAATAATCAACCGACTACTCTCTCCAGTGCGGAGTTCAGAGAGGGAGGTTGCCTCCGATGATCTGGGGTTGCGAACAGCTGCGATCACAGTCACATTATCGCGAGCCAGATACTTGCTAACAAGACCACGGCCAATTCCTGGGGGTATTATTAAATTTAAATTTCGAATGGGCTCAAAGGTGTAGATGTGGCTTACCTTTGTTGGCGCCGGAGATCAAGATGGTAGACATGATTTGAAGAAAATAGCTCGTATAGTTCGTATATTTGTTTAGATGAATGGCGTTCTCTTCTGAAAACCGGGCATCTTATAAACAATTTGAATATAATGGAATGCACCATATAATTTGATTTGTGAGCATTGCTAACATCGATCCAAACAATTTACAAACATATTGGTAATCACTAACATCTGCCTCTGGCAAAGTAGCTACTCGTTGACCTAAACCCGGGGTTTAGGGGCGAAAGCCAAAAATGGTGGGCCGTGCATTGGCCCAAGTGCCTAAACCCGATCCATCAATATTATGCTTACCCTGTGTCAGCAAATAAGCAAATTATACGAGCTTCCAGATATCATTATGATAAGTTATCCACATCCAATAGTCGGTCCGACATCCCAGTCGGCATCCCACCGTATAGCGGCATCTCGGTTGGTATGACGTGCGTTTAGCTGCAGGGTCAGCCGAAATTACAATATCTTCTACAATATAGGGCTGACGCTGACCATGCGTCGTAAGCAACACGCTAACCGTATTCATGCTAACTCCCCTCCATGAATTTTTGCTGATTTGAGAGATATTTTCCAACTTCACTGCTCCATTTCCATTTCCATTTCTATTTGGTTTTTTTTTTTTTTTCCAAGTCTTACGTATATCATCGGATTGCGAGATAACGATCCACCGAACAAGTATGTGGTTAACAATTGATTGTGTTGAACTAAGAATATGACCCTCTAGCCCCTAAATAATAACCGAGGCTTTTGTTATGGTCCAGTGGTAAAATAGCCTGTATTTTTCTCGCAGATTGTCAAAGTGCATTGGGCATAAACATATATTGAGAGTAGGAAATGTCTACGTGTTACCGAAATAGACCTATATACTTTAGTTTGTACCCGCGCCTTCAGAATTCTGCTATAGACCGTCTTCGTCCACACATTATCAGGGATCAATTATATAACTACCACCTGAACTACAAACATTGATGGCCCAGGAAGGATAAACCACGCCTTGTAACTTTAAGTTCGGGTTAAGAGTAAGCCTGATACGAGCCGTGGATATATATTATGTCAAGATATGGTCACCTGGCTTCGCAATACGGATACGGATATTAACCCTAACTAACTCCTGCCCCTGACAGTACTGAACAGGCTATTCTCAATGACAGCCCCATCTTTGTAAGATGATCTTCGATTTGACGCGTCTTTGCATATGTAATTCGTACTCCGTACTAATCTGACAGTTGGTGGTAGACCCAAGTAGTAGCCAGGGGCCATGGCCGATAGAGTATCCCAACGCTTACCCAAAAGTGAGAAATATTGAGGCGCATGTGGATATCTTTCAGGAGTGGATACAAAATAAAGGCTACTCCCCGCCCGGGGCGTGAAACAGACAAAGAAAAACTCAAAAAGTAAAGCGGCAGGAAAAGGTATATTCAATAGCTGAAGATACAAGTATAAAAAAATAGACGCTAGATCGTAGTCTGTCGTGGAGAAAGGTATCAAAGCATTAAAGAATAAGAGATGGACACATATAAGTGGAGTATACATGGATACATCCGTAAGAAGAAACGTCAGAAACCCCAGAATTAATAAATCGACAAGCACGAAGCTCATCTCTTCCACAACTAAAAAGCCGCCCAAGACAGAAATTAGATATATCACTCATCAAGCTTACGCGAAAGCGCAGGCTAGAGCAAGGAAGGCACCGCCAACGGTCCAGACGCTGCCAGCCATCTGGCCGGCGGCGTTGAAGGAAGTCGAGGAAGCGGCAGGGGCACCGGTTCCGACAGCGGCAGTGGTGGGCGCGGCCACCAGAGGGGTCGAGGCGGCCAGAGGGGTGGACGAGAGAGCCGAAGAGGACTTCTTGGGGGTCGAGGTGACGAGGGTCGACGAGGACGTGATGGCCGGGGTAGAGGTGGAGGTCACCTCGGTGGTGCTAGTGCTGGTGCTAGTACTAGTGCTGGTTGGGGTGGGGGTCTGAGTTGGGGTGGAGGTCGATGTCGGGGTCGGGGTGGCCGAGATGGTCACGGGCATCCAGTTCAGATCATCTTGGGCCAGGGTGCCCGACGGGGTCGCGGTGCCGGCGGAGGCCTGGCAGGAGGCGTAGGTGGTGCCGGCAATCTTGCAGGAAACAGTTCCAGTGCTGGTGTTTGATATCAGAATGCGGTTCGCACGAGGAAAGTCTGCGCTAGTACTTACGTTCCCTGGAGGTCGATGTTCTGCAGCTGCATGGAGGTCGGGGCAGCGATTGCGGTCATGCCCTCGCCGGCAATACCGCAGGAAGAAGCGGTCTTAGGGCAGGTGATCTTGTAGGTAGTCGCATCTCCATTCTGTGGATTGTCAGTTAAAAGTGCTCAGGCCAAAAAGCGCGTTGATCGCGCAACCGAACCTGGGACATACGGTTTCGATAACGCTAGCCTCGAGATCCTGGCCCTTAAAGCCGGGCAGGAGGAGATTTGCGGTGTTACCAGCAGCAGCGGCGGTAGCGCCAGTCAACAGAGCGACGGTGTAGAAACGCATGTTGGAAATAGATTGGTGATTGACGGGTTGTTTATATCGAAAACTTGGTGATAATCAAGATGTTGGATATGTCAACAATTGCTCAAAACGAAGGACTGGATTTAACGAAAGACTGTCGAACGACGAAAGAGTGAATGACGGACTGCTTGAGCCTGAAGGTGTGAAAGAGGGAAGAAGTGTCAGAGAGAGAGACATCTGGGGGTTAGGCAAATTATTGACTTGGCATAGTGTTGCCCGTAAGTAGTCGCCAAGACTAGTTTTGCATAGTGGGATTGGCCCATATTGCGGTCCAAGAGGATCTCACTAGGGCCGACACGATAATCAAGGAACGGGCCCCAGGGGTTCGAGGGGTCGAGGTTCGAAAAGGGGGCATTAACCATATCAACGTCCAAGTGCCTTGGGGAACAAGATTAGGGCGTTTTAGTGGAACTTTCTTGTGGAACTAGGCTGATCCGGGCCTAGGGGCCGAGCCGACCCCTGGGTCACATGCCTATTTGGGAAAGTTGTTTGATGCTCCTCATATTACGTCGGAGACTAGCGAGATGAGATCAACAAAGGAATTTATTTCATAGGAGTGTATAAAAAATTCCAACTGCTTTGAAGTATACCGAGTATGTATTTATGCATGTTTACATGTCAAACTGAGTATGGCTGTATATAACTATCTCCATTTTCTTGTTTTGCCGCCTGTAATTTCCCCAGGTCAGCCACCGGCCCTCTCGAGAGGACTAGCGTGCACGAGTTAGTGCACGATTCAAATTACGCCTGGTGAAAAAGCCCGTGCCTGATGAACGCCCAACGCCACGGATGCCGAATTAATTAATCTTACGAACCATTCCAAGTTTTTTTTTCCATTAAATAGTTAATTGTTTTTACCCACTTTCCCCTACAAACGCACGTGTACTTAAATTGCAATGGGCCTGCTAGCCGAGCAATGCCGCTAATTCAACCTTGGGCCATTTTCCATGCTGAGAATGAAATATATCCACAGCCAATCCAACAAGATCCTGCACCACCAATGCGATTAAAACTGAAATTGATCACTAAGTCCTTCCGGACGAGGATCCGAAGTGGTTGATGCCCCCACAGACGATCCCAATCACAAGCAGCACGCCATTAAAGCCCGCCATAATATAGAACGGTGTGCCCGATGACAGAACGTCAAATAGAAGTCCACCCACTTTGGTCAACAGCAGGATGCCTGCCCCGCCATATAATGAATAGACACCTGCGATAGAGCCTTTGAGGTGGGACAGATGCTCCAATCTCCGGTTGACAGACCCGGCAAGAAGAGATTGGCCCTCATCAGGCTCTGCGTCATTCTCGTCCCCACGGACGCGTCGCTCCTCGTATATTTTTCTTAAAGTTTCATTGTCGATGCTAACCCGCAAGATACCGTTGCTCAGTACAGCTAAGCTGCAGACAATTGCCCCAATCTGGCTGATTCCAAGCAGAGCCATCACAACAAACACGCCCGGATTGCCATCGGGTCTTTCGAATAAAGGGGTTGGGAGCATGGCGAAGATAATATAACCGATGATACCCACCAATGCCGCGAAAAGAAGCGGGAAATTGTATCGTCGTGATTTGTCTGTCAGGTACCCAAATGCTGGGGCAGCAATCAATGCCACCAATTGGGACACCCCGGTCAGAATGGATGCGACGATGTATGCACGTGGGCAGGCTTTCTTAATGTCCCCTAATCCCGACCCAGGAACCGGTTCATGTTCCTCGTCGCAGAGCCCTGATACCCGATAGTAGTGATTGACAGCGAGGGGAATGAACAATGATATCCCCACAGAAGAGGCTCGAGCGACAAAGCCTCCGACGTAGCCGAGTCCGATGCTACGGTTTCGGAATCCGAGTGTAAGCGCAGTTGTCAACTGCTTCCAGTATGGCAATCTTGGGCCATGGATAGATAGATCGTCGTCGTCTTCATCATCATCTTCGTCATTACACGAGTGATGAGACGTTTTCCAAAGCGCACTCCAACTTTTGCCCTTTTCTCCGGGAAGGTCGCGAAGACCAATGAAGCATACAAGGCAGATAACAAGGGATACGACAGCAACCAAATAATAGCTGCGTTGGATCGCCTGCGCTGGCGACAATCCCATCTTCTCAAACCGAGCTGCAAGCGGCAGGAAAACAACCAGTGCCACGAGCGCACCACAGCCAGCGCACATGCCAACAAAACCGGATAGTCGGGCTGACGGAGATGCGGTGGAAGCACCAACATTTAGAGAATGACCACTCCTGGCACGCTCCGGTGTGATGGTCAACTCCGAAGACACAGATGGGCGATATGCCTGGGCATTAAAGGCTGTGCCAGTGACAGTTGGCAGAACTGCAGTGACCATGGTCGATACCGCTGAACCGCCGATACTGAAAAGCAACCTTCCCAAGAGAAGCTGGGGATAGACATTCGTGGCTTGCACAAAAACGACTAGCGCGAGTGCTACAATAGCATAGCCTGCAGTACATACCTATCTAATGTCAATATCATTGAACGTTGTTACTCAGATATGGACCAGTAGAAAGCTTACATGGCGGACTCCGATTCGATCCGAGAGAACACCCCAAAGTGGGCAGGCAACTAGTGCAAGGAGTTCATCTGCGAATCCCAGAGTTCCCACTGAATCGCCCACTCCATCCTGGAGGCCAATCAAATCCGTTACGACGAATGAGATGGATGAATTGATGTAGACTAGGAAGGCGATTGAGAAGGGGCACACCGCCAAGAGATAGGTTAGTGTCTGGCTGCGCGAGGCAGTAAACAATGCCGGTGATGAAGCCATCACCGGACGTGATTCATTTCTTTTGAACAGCAAGTATAAAAATGGGATTCAGAGGTGATGATAACCCTCAGATCGATGCGAATTGATGACAGGAAATAATCTCTGGACGGTGTCACAATGGTTGCTTCTTCAAAGGCGGGCAATGTGGGACGTCACATGACGGAGATGATCAGATAAAACACCGAAGATCGACAGACATAGGCTGACGTTTATAGTAGGTCCAAGAGGTTGGATCAAAAGCAATATACTAAATTATCCGGAATTCACAAATATTATGCTTTTAATAGACTAAAATCAAGTCTCCCCATGTATTCAGTAGGCTCCTATAGATGTGGGTGGCGGCACGTGCTGGTCGCTGACGTAAGATGCGGAGAGGCGTCTACGGGTTATTCTGGAAAGCTGTCCAGATCAAGCTACTTACTCCTCCCAAGTAAACGGCATTCACTTCGTTGCTCCGCCAAATGCTACCTTGAGACGCCCGTCTTTTTTGTCCTTCCTTCGGTCTATGACCTTCGGCTTGTCCGATCCAGTCGATAGCCATGAGACTGGCCGCGTATGCTGGGGTAAGTAGTACCGCAACTGATGGGGGAGACAACCCGCTAACCTTGGAACCCCGTTTGTAGGCCTCGGTGGTCCTAGCCACTGGTGTGTTTCTAAAAGCTCTTCATCAGAGGTCCAATTTCTATTCAGCATGTGTTTACCTCTCTCAGAGTAGTGCGAATCTTATGGTGAGTTGTCCAGTTTGAGCCATCGCGCTTGGTCATCATGATCCCCAACTCATTATTCCATATCCAGATCCTCACGAATTTATGCCTTCTCGTCACCGGTTTTGTACTATTCTGGCTTCAGCGACTTCTTTACGGACCCTTGCGGCCAATCGAGACCGAGCAACTATACGAGCGAGCCTGGTTCGCCGTCACAGAGACATGCCTGGCCATGACCATATTCCGAGGCGAACTTGGAGGCTGGTTTTTGGTCATGTTCATTTCGCTGCTGGTTGGCAAGGTCTGGGGCTGGATTGGCGAAGGCCGTGTGGAGTTCTTAGAGCAACAGCCACCGGCTAATCCCCGGTTGTTCCATACTCGACTAGCAGTATCTCTCGTGCTGACGATGTTATTCGATGCCTTCATGTTGCGGTACTGTGTTCACACCGTACTTGCGCATGCACGGCCTGATATGATGGTTATGTTTGGATTCGAATTCGCCATCTTAACGATCCTCTCGACTTCCACCCTGCTACGATACGTTATCGCGTTGACCGAGATCTCCATCACCCGACAGCAAATAAAGGCCAAGATGCAGGAACGCCGGGAGGAGATCCGTGTTGCGCGTGTCGAGGCGATTCGAGAACATGCCCGCGCGGGAGCTACCTCTCCTCCGGACAATCTGCCTGACGAGAACGATGTCAACGAGATGGAGATTGATGTGCCTGGATGGGAGGAGAAGGGTCGATGGGTCTTCTACTTAGATCTTTTGACTGATTTGTTGAAACTCGTGATTTATTTGAGCTTCTTTGGTATCCTGCTCACCTTCTACGGCCTCCCCATCCACATTCTGCGCGACGTTGTTGTGACTATCCGCTCATTTGCCCGTCGCATTATGGACTTCATGCGTTACCGAAATGCGACAAGGGATATGCACCAGAGGTATCCGGATGCAACGGCAGATGAAGTCTCCCGAGAAGATGTCTGTATCATCTGCCGCGAGGAAATGATTCCAGTTCAGCCGGCGCAACCACAACCGGCAGCTAATGCTGCTGGAGAGCCAGCACCGCAGCCGGCCGCTGGAACACAGCGTGTTCCTGACCGTCTGCGTCCGAAGAAGCTCCCATGTGGCCATATCTTGCACTTTTCGTGCCTCCGAAGCTGGCTTGAGAGGCAACAAAACTGCCCGACATGCCGACGTCCTGTTATAATTCCCCAGCGAACTCGTGGAGTTGCCGGGGCTGCAGGCAATAACGCAGGCGGGGGTCAGAATGGTGGCGTCCAGCCAGGCCAACAAGGTGCAGACGCACAGCCACGTGCTCGGGTCTATCAGTTTGGGCCTTTCCGTATCGGCTTTGGAGCTGTGCGTGGAGATTTATTCAACAATCTTCATCCACACGGTCACCAAGGTAACGCGCCGCAGCCTGGGGCACACCCACCTGCGAATGCTCCTGGAAGACATATTGGGTTTGGATTTGGGTTCGGGCGCCGTCCCCAAGCCCCCACCCCCGCTCCCGCCCCACATGCTGCGGCTCCGGGGGGATCTATAACTGCTGAAATCAACGATCAGTTGTCACAGATCGAGCAACGGCTCAATCAAGAGATCGCCACCCTTCGAGCTGCCGCGGAGCATCTAAATCACGTGCGCCAGCTTCGGGTGGAACTAGAGCGGTTGCTTGCCCAAGCAAGGGCTGCCGGTCAACAAGCTGCCGCTCAACAAGCTGCCGCTCAACAAGCTGCCGCTCAACAAGGTGTCGCTCAACAAGGTGTCGCCCAACCACGTGTCGCCCAACCACGTGAAGGCCAACCAGGCCTGCTTCCCCACGTGGCCCCAGGATCTTCGGTCTTCACAACGGGTCACCAGTATGGCGCAAACCCGGGCGCCGACGTTCTAAACTCCGGAGATCCTCGTCTACCGGATGGGCTTACTCTTCCACCTGGTTGGACCCTTCTTCCTCTTCAGCGCGTGGATAATGCCCCCAACGGTGTGGATCATACGGTCCAACCCACGCCTACCACTACAGTGACATCACCAGCTGCGCCAGCTGTGGCCAGCCCTGTAACATCTCAATCCCCCACATTCCCCGTCCCTGTTCAGGATCAAACGAGCGGGAACGTTGTGGTAAATGCGCGCGGCACCACCAACGCTGAAACCCTTCCCGTAAATGGGGCTACGCCAACCGCCCCTTTGGCGGAACATCGCGCAGAATCCCCGTCCCAAGAATGGACTGACGTTGCCCCTAGAGGGTCCTTCGAGGCCAGGGCAGCTTCCTCCATTCCTACTACATGGGGTAGCCATGGGGAATCTGCAAATAGTGCTTCTAGTCAAGCCGACACTCGCCCTGCGTCTGCATCCAACGGCAAAGGTCGGACTGCATCAGTTGAAGAAACGCCCGATGAAGAAGCTTGATCCTGGACTCCTCTTTTGATAACCCCTCACTGTGTATTTTTTCCCCACCCCGGTCTGCTCTGCCCTTTCAGTTCCCCAGTTGTTTACACCAGCGTTTCTGCATGGCGTTGTTTGCGAGCAAAAGATCATACCCAGATTTCTTTTCACGATTTTTATACCACGGTTGAATCTCATGGTATTTGCTCTCAATGATTATCTTCAAATGGAAATGTGTATTCGCAATCAGTGTAAAGGTGAAGTAGGAGTACCTGAGTACGTATAACGTAGAGTAGTACAACCTTGGAACAATAGATCTAAGTGTGGCCCAATGGCTGAGACAAGGCCGCGTGGCTAAATTCTTGGAGGGATCGACATGCGTCTTCCCGTATTGGTTAGATGATTGTATACAAATATTGCAATATTATCTTGATGATATTGTATTACTTGGCTTGAAACTGATATGTAATATATTAATTGACCAATTGTGTCTTATATATTCTATATAAAAGCCCTTTCTGCCGCGCAAAGGTATAAAATCGCAAAGAAGCTTCGTCATAACGGCACAGCCTCGGCTCCACTTGCATCTGATTTGTCCCGTCTCTCCGGGGGTTAGACCAGGGTCCCTTCAATCTAGATCGGCTTTCTTTTCCTTCACCCCCTTACACTCTCGGGGCAATGATATCCTCAACTATGTAAGGCATTTTGTCCCAATCCCAAGCTTTCTGCATGTACCTTGCTCCCGCAGTACTCTCAACCCTATGCACGCGACACAGTGGCATACAGTGACATTGCAGCTAACAACCTCGTGCGACAGAGAATAATCCCGTGTACGATTTTCCAACCCTCCGTCCATGCTTCTCCCACGACGACCGGTCATCTTCCTCGGCGTCTGCTTCTTCCTCGTCTTGCTCCTCACAGCCCGGAGCCTCTCACGACCATGGCGTGACGTACCCCAAGTCATCGGCCTGGGTGACCTGGTCTCCTCCTCATCCAACACAACAGGAACAGGAGCCTGGAACACGACCCGCGCACACACCAACCACCTCTATGCCCCACCACCGGACTTCGTCCCCGGCACCCCCAAGCCCCCGGGCTACAAATACTCCAAGGTGATGGTCGTGACCCGAACCAAGGAGGAAGATACCAGGTGGATCGCCGAGGAATTGCCAGATTGGGACCATGCCATCTACGTTGCAGACGACCCCACAGCGCCGCTTCACCCGCCCAAGAACAAGGGCCACGAGGTTATGATCTACCTCACCTACATCGTTGACCACTACGACCAGCTCCCAGACGTGGCGGTGTTCATGCATTCGCATCAATTCGCCTGGCACAATGATAACCTCTTCGCCGGAGATGCGGCCCAGCTTCTCCGCCGCCTTAATCTGAACCGTGTCATCCGCGAGGGCTACATGAATACTCGCTGCGGGTTCGGCCCGGGCTGTCCAGCCTGGATGCACCCGGGTGCGCTCGAGGAAGACGAGTCCAAGCAAGAGGAGATTATGCTGGCCCGCGCGTGGGGCGAGCTATTCCCGGACCAGGAGATCCCGTCTGTGCTCGCGCAGCCGTGCTGTGCACAATTCGCCCTGTCTCGTGATCGCATCCGCTCCATTCCGCGGGCCCGGTTTGTTTTCTACCGCGATTGGCTACTGTCGACGGATCTGAGTGATTATATCACTGGTCGCATCTGGGAGTACCTGTGGCAGTTTATCTTCACCGGGGAGGCTGTTCTCTGTGTTGAGGAGAGCGTGTGCCTGTGTGACGGGTACGGGTTTTGTTTCGGTGGGAGCGAAGAATGGAATAATTACCGAGAAGCTGAAACGACGAAGAACGAGATCCAGCGGGAATTGGATAATTGGATGTGGTTGTCCGAGATGGGATTCGATCCCCCTGTTGAAGAAGATGGGGTACCTGAACCAGATGACCCTGAGGGTGAAAAAGGCAATGCCCTTGTCAATCAACTTCAGGAGAAACAGCAGGAGGTCCTTGACACTTTGCTTGCTGCTATTGAGCGCGGCAAGAATCCTCAGTACCGTGCCCAGGAGGCTGGTCGTCCTTGGAAGGAGGGTGATGGGTTCTAAGCTGTCTTGACTGGATCAAGTGCTGCGTTTTTTTGAATCCCCTTCATTTTATCCTGCCATTGCAAAAATTCATGTGGGCCAACGATCTATATGCCATCTATTTACCATTTCCTCCTGACACAGGAGGCCTACTTTTGAACCCATGTTTTGTCATTTGTCAGCACTCTCACACTTTTGATTGATACGACCATGTATTTTTGCCATGCAATGGCACCATTTTTGATATTTTGTCCTCTTTGGTGACTGATTTCTTGATTTGGATGTACTTATAGAAGGTTTTTGCGTTTGCCACTCGGGGTTCTTCTAACAGGGTTATATCAACAATACGCATGGATAGAAATGATCATTAATCACTTCGATTTGCGCATGGGAGTCTGTATAGTTAGTTATATATAAGAAGATACTATGCATGGACGCTTTATGTTGTACTTGGGTGACGATTCTCGATCACGTGACACCCTTGAAGTTTTCAGAGTTTGCACTGTCTGTTGTTCCTTCAAACTGCACAAACATCCAACCGTCGCGCGTCTTATCAGCCAACTCGAACTAAAGCTCTCGAGGCTTTTTTTTATTTCTTTTGCTTTAGTCTCAGTTTCGCTGTGACGCGCTTTTCACCCTCTTGGGTGTTGCGCGCTGGGACAACTGTGTTCTGACCAAGCAGCATTGTCAGTGGTGAAGCTATTCATCAGGATCTCTACATTAACTGGATAAGAGCTTCGAGCTTCAACTTGGAAGTACTACTCTTCTGGAGATAAATCCGAGACCTCGAACGCGGTCTTGGTCTTCTCCCCAGTTTGCGCTCGTCACATAAATTCTCTATCTCTATTTTTTCCCTCAGTCCTCACAACTTTGCCGGCACTATCAGCTTATCGAACCGGGTGTCTTGGATCACCTAGCTCGCAATCAACATCATGAGCTCTTCCACCAACCAACACCTTCCCACAACCTCCTCCGACCTACCCTCCCAGCAGACCGCGACTGCCCCTCACCTCGACCCGAACGCGCAACTGGCCAACAACGGATATGCACCCAACGACAACCAGCTCGCGGGATTAGTCGAGGCAGCCACAGCCGCCGCAGACCAAGATGTTTCGCAATGGGCCGCCGCCGCTGCAGTCGCAGCAGCCGCCGGTGCAGCTGGCCACCACCACCAGCTGGATTCCTACACAGACATAGATCTCTCCGAGAACGGGTTCGGCGACGCGAACTTCGGAAATGGCATGGGCAGCGGAAGACACATGAGAGTTTCCAGTCACACTGACCATGCCCAATCCTCGGGGGCCTCACACGAACCGCGACAAAAAAGCGCAAGCGAAATGACGATAATCTCGACCCCGCCTTGGCTGGCGCGGGTCTCTCGGCCGCGCAGCATCAGTCGCATTCCGCACAGCAAACCCCCCATGGCTATACTGGAGAAGGTATCGACATTCGCCCCGAGCAACAGCAGTCCTTGTCGGATGCTCGTGCCGTGGGTATTCATTCTGCGGCGGCGCTATTCCGTCAACCCTCCGGCAATAAGAAATACACACGCCCTCCCATCTCAAAGATGTTTTCCTCCCTCGAGATCTCACCGGAGAACTTTTTGCATCTCCAGGCTGCTGCCAAGAATTACATGCTGAACGACGAACACCCCGAAAGACGCGATTGTGTTGGCCAGCGTGGAAAGGGAGATACGGAAATGGTCAAGCTTCGCCTTTGGAACTGTGTTCGGCAGTTCCTCGAAGCCGAGGGAAATGGTGAACGCTTTTTCGGAGAGAACGTTGTTAATGAGGGCATGGGGCCGAGAGCCTACATCTGGCCGCGTGACCAACACAAGATCATCTCATTGGTCATTCCTTTGCTTAGACGGATGGTCACCAACGAAAGACAACGCCAATACGCAATCGAGACTCGCAAAGGAGGTGGTGCTGAAGAACGCCGCCGCCGTAAAACGGAGGATTTCTCCAACTTGAATAGCCCGCGCTTCTCTCCAGAGCAGCATCACCAAATGCAAAACCAAACGTCTCATCGCGATGATCTGTCGCAGTCAATGCCCCCTCCTCCACCGCCGATGCAACAATCAGCAATGGATCCGTCCCAGCCTGTGGATCTCGGTCTGACCGACCTGTTGCTAGACGGATACACAGTCGACTGGGAAGAAATTGGCCGATCCTATGATACCTACAACGAGAACTTTGAGCTGGATAACCTATGGTCTCTCTCCGGTCTCCAGCAACCCGATTGGCGTGGGCTCGTTGCCGCAGTGGACAGCCACTACCAAGTCGTCCACAACGGAAACTACGACTGCGTATCGTGTTGTGAAGACAGCAATGTCAACCGCATCGTCCACGCGGACACCACCTCAGGTCTCCAATGGCGCATCGGCGGAAGCCGCAACCCCCCAGCCCGAGATGAATTGTAAGCTATCCATCCTTTCCAAACGTTTGTAAAACACCAACTAACACCCCAATAGCGCAAGCAGCATCACCCGCGACGTGTCTCGTATTATCCGCGAGAACATCGCCTCCCGACGCGGCCAACCTGCCCAAGCACCCGACCCTCACTTCCACCAACCCTTCACCCCTGTCTCAGAACCAACTCCAACAACCAACACAACCACCCCCTCTCACAGCCAAGGCCAAACCTCCCTTCGCGTTAATATCCTGCAGAACGGAAAACGGATTCTTCCCAGATTCGACCTGCCGGCAGCCCAGTGTCCCAACATCGACACGGTCAAGCAGGCAATCCTCCGTCAGTACCCGGGCCAAATCCCCGGTTTACCAGCATTCCAGGGCACCAACGCTGCTACACATGAACCTCGTGAGTCTGCTGTTGTGGATGGGTGGAAGGTTAAGGTCTGGTTACCGGATGGACTGCTGCCTGTGCAGAGTCAGAAGGATTGGACCATTGCGGTGCTTTCGACTGATGCTGTTGATTGGATGGATGGGGAGTTGAGGGTTCTTGTCGAGGTTGATGGAGACGGGCAGTAGAGTTCTGCCGTTGTGATTATTGACTTTTTTTTTTGCTTCTCCTATATCCCCGTTGTTGTTGTTTTGTTGGATAATTTGTATCGTTATACCCTCAATTTCAAAAACTGATTCCAATTTATTTACAATTAGACATGTACAGTGTAAATGTAAATCCTCGGTCAACATAACCTTCACTGACGTTCCAAGGTTGCACTAAGAATCATAATAAGTGGGGCCAAAAGTTAATGTGGGTCGCGCTAGTCCCAATTAGGAAGCATATGTTCCTATAAAATGAACAGTCAAAGAGAATATTTCAAAGCCTCGGCCCAGGTAGCGTAGCGGGAACCGCCTAAGGCCTGTGCTGTAATCGACCGTTTCGGCGGGAAATTGCAGTGCAGGTACCCGATGCCTTGGGTTCAACCCTCGCCTTTGAACTTGATCAACTTAAGGGTGAGAAAAGACCGCGAAGGGAGCTTTGATCACGGCCCCCTTCAAAGTCAGGACTGCTTGTAAGTCATTGGCCGATGTGACCGCCCATCATACCCCGTCGGCAGCTGAGCCTCCAGGTTGCAGAGGTGCCCCTCTGGGGCCTATCTTTTTGGTATCTTTTTGATGTTTGTTTTTGGTCTATCTTCACAATGCTCTGGCGGTTAGGTCGCATGCACATCCATATCAATGCCTTCTCTATTGTTTATTTTTAGATCAGTTACTCTTCTGATGTCTTTCTTTTTGTCTTTTCTTTGCAGCGTGGTTCATCTCTTTCCTTGTATCTCATGATGCCCTTCACCTCCTAACCTTCTGTGGTCTCCTCCCCTTAACTGAGACATCAACTCTGTAACTCTCGCCATCGTAACCAGAGCAGGATCTACACTCTCAGTAAACATCACCTTACCCAGCAAAACTAAGAGAGCCGAGAGTCTCACTCGTGAGAGATACCTAGTTGATATATATTTCTAGCTTTCCCAATGATGATCTCGAATATTCAAATTATATTTACCTTCCAAGTCACACACAACAGAGAGCTAGCTGCCCATCAAGAGTAAAATATGAGCTTGAAGGAGAGTGCAAAACTGCTAGATATTCTATGCTCAATCATCTATGCAAGGAAGGAAGTTCAAGCCATGTTCGAGTTGACAAAGTCCATCATATCGCCAATTACGGAAGTCTGCACAAAGTCAAGTCTTTAAAAGTTTATATTGTAATCAAAAATATGCAAGAAGAAATCCCATGGCTCATAATATAGGGTAAAAAAGTAATGATGAGCAGGGCCCGGAATGATGCATATCTCGGATGCGCTTTGCAAAAATACCAACAAAATAATAACCCGCTCTATACGCCGTAACGCACACAAAAGCTAAGAGATCCGGTCCCACTGAGAGCTCATTTGTTGTGTACAAGTAGAGTGCGGAGGGAATCCCAATGGTCCGAGTCGCCATAACTGTGGTTGAGATATGTTAGCATGGGAAGGGAACTCCAAATTTCCGAATCACAGGGAGTGAGACAGAGTCATAAATATTGGGAGGTGGAAGCAAAACATACATATACACCATGCTACTTCGCAGACTTGACGCCAGCGTCTCCGGATGCCAGCGGAAAATGTACATGACCATCGCCCAGGTCATACCGGCAAAAACGGGGTAAGCATTATTCGTGATCTTCGTGCGGGAATCGGATGTGATGAGGGAGGAAAGAGGATGCATGTTGGGTTGGACGGCGAGCTTGGCAAGAGCAAGCATCACACGCGCGAAGACATAAATAACGATCTAGATTCGAGTTAGCTCTGCAGAAAAGGCGGAGTGTACTCGGGAGTCGAGGTTTGAGTTCTTTCCAAAAATAGGGAAAGGTTTAAAACACATACCTGCTGGCTAATACTGCCCGGCTGTCGTCCGAAAACTGCATACCCGCCCAGCAGGCCTGCAAAGAAACTATCATATCGTCCCTCTTTCCCGGCGCCACCTGGTATATTCCGGAGAACGATCATCGAGGCTTTGTAGATTATGGCGAATGTGGAGAGGTTCCGCGCGTGCTGGCGTGTTGCTTTCAAAACGAGCTTGGTCTTTTCGCGTATTCTAGAGAGCGAAGCGATCAGTTTCTGTCTGCGGAGAGGCAAGGACGCGCGTGTGGGGTGACATACGTTCCAGATCTGAACAGAAATATCATTCTAGAAACAGTCGTTATCGGTCAGCTATGTCTTGTAGTGGGGTTTCCGGCTGTCCGAGGTCCAACATACACCAGCGCATGCGGAAAGCGGACTTTCGATCCGTAGACGATTCCATTGCGTGCACCCTTCACTAAGGACAGTAGTGGCGCGAGTTCAGGTTTGAGGACGAGCGCGTCGAGTTGGGACTGCGGGGAGAAGTGTCAATACTGTCGTGTATGGTCGGAGGCGCGGCGGAACTCACGAGTAGTGTATCCATGGCGTCTCTGGGCCTCGGTAAGAGGTCGGTCTCGTTTCGGGGTGGTTATATGGGCGATGGACAACGAAAAGAGACCAGGAGAGCGTCACGGATCATGGGGAGGGAATAGAGTAAAAATAACAGTTTCCTGGGGCGGGAGATGCTGGGGGAGAGGGGACGGCACTTTAATCGGTTCCCGCATGGAGAAGGGCCTCGGCATGTGAGAAAGCAGCCGACGTCATGGTCACGTGGCCGTATATAAGACTTTGCCTACGAGCATACGGGCGAATATTGTTCAGTCTAGTGCAAAATAATGGATGGAGGAAATGTCTCTATTAGATGTAGAGGATTTTAAAATAACTTTTCATATGCCGTAAGACTGTTCATACAGGCGCAGAAAACGAAATCCCGTCCGGCCCAAACTCCTTAGCAAAAGAAATCATGCAAATCGATCGATCTTAGTTTTTCCGTGCCTTCTTGTGGCTCTCCTCCACCTCCTCATCAGAAGAGACCTCATCCACCTCCATCATCTCCGCAGATGGCTCGTCCTCCTCGTCGGAAGATTCCATACCTGCCCGACGCTTGAGACCCTTCATCTTACGGGTCTGCAGGTCAGACAGATCCTGCTTGCCGAGGTGAACACGACCAATCTTATCACCCATAGAATCCATAATGACGTTCTTCTTGGTGCGGGCTTCCTCGTTGGGACGCTTGCCCTGCTTCATGGACTCCTTCTGCACCTCAGGAGCAGCCTGGCGTGTGCGACCGACCTTGAAGTCGAACTTGGGACCAACCTCCTGCAACTCTACGCGGGGCAGCTTGTGGCCGCTGCGCTTGGTGATGACTCTGTACCAGCGCATGTGGATGACCGGTGAGAGGCCATCCTGGGGCTCCTCAGCACCAACCATCATCACGTACTGCAAACCCTCAACATCGACCTGGGTCGTCTCTTCACCCTTGAACATGTCGAGAAGAGTACTCTTGAGGATGGTGTGTGCGGTAGATGTAGGGTCGTCCCAGGGGGAACCAGAGAACAACATCATAGGGCGCAGGCCAAGACCGACATCCATGACAAGTTCGTTGATGGGCGGGATGGTCTCGCCATCTCTCGGGGGAAGCAGCATTAGCTCGACGAGATCGAGCAACTCTGAGTTGTAAATCCGAGCCAATGAAACACAGTTGGGTCGCTTCTTGTTGTGGCTTCCGAATGCTACGAGTCCACACTCGTTCTTGTTCGCCAGGAATTCCAGGCTCTCCGAGTTCTCATATGGGTGCAAGTTCTCGTTCTTCTTGTGGAAAAGAATGTTGTGAGGCTTCGTCAAAGCGTGGAAGGTCTTCAGCACGGTGTCCAGCGTTTGGGGGCATTTTGCGCCGTGGAAAATCAGGGTCTTCTTCGGGGGCTCGATGAGTTGCGGCTCCCGCGCTTTCAGGATACGCGCAGTGCGCGGGTTCTTGGCTTTCCTGTAGGGTAGAGTATTAGCTTGAGATAAAAACCTCGATAAACTGTCATAACTTACACTTCTCTCAACATTTTGTAGTGAATGATCGGCAGAATGGCTTGGGGTAAAAATATCGAATGAACGGAAAAGTTTTGGGTTGCTGATGGCTTGGCACTCTTATCGATAAGCAAGGTACTGGTGTAGTCACGTGCGTTAAATATCAATTCTCGTCTGATTGGCCAGTTCATACTACATGTAAAATGTATAACTAACTAACTAGGTAGTTATTTAGTTATACATCTGTCTTATAGTTAGCTGTCTGAAGTAAATGTCATTCCTTCAGAGGTTAACCAAAAATGTAGGGTGTTCATATTTAACAAATCTATTTCTTTGCTGAAAATATATCCTCAACATATATATTACCTTGTATCCGACCTTGTAGTATTTTTCTGAGAAAGTTCACTACCTTGTTTCGCGCAGAGGAAGGAGAATGAACTTGAACTTGGTTTCAAAGTCCTGAGTATCTCTATAATTCCAAGATTTTTCCGACGAAATCGAGAAAAGATAAAATGACATTATGATATACAGGAGGTGGTTTGAGTGCAAAGTCCCACATGTCAGAAGTATGGCATTGGTGGCCTGATGAGGTATTTTGATTCAATGTATGTTGTGATTCCATGCATGTGTTGAGATGAGGCTTTGCTAAAATACAGCTCGGGTTTACGGCTTAACAGACCCCGAAATGACTGATTCGGATACAGGATTCATTTTGGGACGTAATCTCACCACTCGGGCTGTTCACTAAGATATTTCTTTTTAGAAAAGAAACAATGCTCTTGGAAACTAGTACAGAATCGCTGAAGCTGTGCACTTTCCGATCTCATATTTTTATGTTGACACTCATACAACGTGCTTATTGGCTCACAATTTGTGGGATGCATAGAGCTTCGTGAGCGGGCTTTGGCTGTACGGAGTAGACTACAGACACTTTTCCAATATTTTACCAGGAAAGTATTCCTCCCCATAAATATGAATACGGCCTTCTCGCCTGTATGGTTAATACTCTTCTACCTTAGTTTTGCATAGCGTCCTCTGTAATCTCGATTCCCGTCATTCTATGCCGCGATACGCTCGGAATACCGATGCGCGAATTCTGGGTTGACTGGCGGCACCGGATAAACCGCGCCTCCGAAGATATGTTTTCCGACCGGCGAGGGTTTCATCATAGCAGTAGCTCCATCTTCGGTGAGCATGTCAATAACGGCTGCGATACGAGCCAGCGAACTGGTCGGATGCGCGATTGCATAAGCCAGCGCTCG
Source organism: Penicillium aurantiogriseum (assembly GCA_019977855.1). Taxonomy (NCBI): domain Eukaryota; kingdom Fungi; phylum Ascomycota; class Eurotiomycetes; order Eurotiales; family Aspergillaceae; genus Penicillium; species Penicillium aurantiogriseum. Next base: position 7,818,421 of record JAFCIW010000003.1, on the reverse strand, counting down.
CCGCCGCCACTCCGAGAAAGGGAGAAGATCTTGCATCCCACCGCTAGCGGCACCCATCCACGCAAAGAAACGATTCAGGCTCGGTGCTCCATCGTTCAAAAAGTCAAAGTCATGGCCGATGCGAGCCTGATCTTGGGTCATAATGGTGGCAATGGTACTGGCGAGGTAATCTACAGGCAGCAAGGCCGACAGATCGGCCTCCAAAGCGGGGAACCACCCCATCTCAATACTCCCGGCAATCAAATTGTGCAGGAAGTCGCCCCGGTCTTTGCGAAAGTGGCCAGTCGCCGTAGAAGCCATTACAAAGGGTAGACGGTATATTGATGCCGTTGCGCCACGCCATCGGGCCGCCGCCACCATCTGCTCCGCAATCCATTTGGATGTGGCATAGCCGTATTCACGGTCGTCTTCAGGGATCTCATTACCTGCATACTTTGACAACGTGGAGACTGTGGAAATAAGGTGAACTGGCTTGACACGACCCGTCGATGCTAGTCGCAGAATCTCGTGAGTGCTGACTAGATTGGACTTAACATAGTCCTCCAGTGGACGCATCCAGTCCACCAAGGCGCCCGAGTGACAGATGGAATCAATTTGACCAGCCAGCTGCTCAAATGTCTCTGGATCCAACCCGAGCATAGGTTTACCCATGTCCCCAACTACGGGTACCACCAGGGTGATATAATGTGGCTTCCAAAGGTTGTAGGCAGAGAGGGTAGCCACCAGCCGCCCCATAGCCCCCTTCACGGAGACAGCCCGGACCAAGCAGTGTGTTTCAATACCCAGTTCGAGGAGCTTTTGAAGGATGAAGGCACCGACAAAGCCCGTAGCACCCGTAATGAATACGGATTTAGGGCGCGTTGCCGCGGGCAGCTGGGGGAGCAGTCAAACTTAAACTCTGAATCGAGACACCCTTGCCGGATGGCGGGCATGTTTAGAACAGGCCCATCTGGCTCGACATCACTGGGAGCCGTCGAATAGTCCGACCCTGACTCGGGTGATGAACTTTCCCAGCTGTCCTGTACGCGAGAAAGGAGAAAATGACTGAGCGCCGTCAGATCTGGATAATCGAAGACGATTCTTGGCGACAGCACTAGCCCGGTGACCTTGGATAATTGACCTCGGATCAGGACGGCTGTTAGTGAGTCGATGCCGATCTCTTGCAACGGCCGATGTACGTTGATGTCACGCGGCGATGCAAACCCTAATGCTGTGGCTACCGTTGCTCGTACCAGCTCCAGCGCAATGGCAGCGTGTTCCTCAAGACGAGCTGTTTTTAGCTTCTTAGAAAAGGCAGAATTTCCACCACTGTCTTCGTGGACTGATAGTTGCTCTTTGCCCTCTGTCTTGGAGCCTAATAGGGAGAGGAGTAGGGAGGATCTTTGCTTTCTGTTGTCAACGTGGGCCTGAAGCTGGTCTAAATCGTACGCAGCGGCCACAGTGAGGGCATTGCCATCACGTAATGCCTGGTCTAGGAGCCTTAATCCCGCCTCTAGACCGAGCGGATGAAGGCCAGCTTGTGCGTACCGAAGACGACCAGTCTCAGTCATATTGGCCCCCATGCCTTTATCGCCCCACAGACCCCACGCTATTGATGTGGCCGGCAAGCCCTCCGTTCGTCGCAGGTAAGAAAGTGCGTCGAGAAAAGTGTTCGCAGCCGCGTAGTTCGCTTGCCCTGCCGTGCCCATGACTCCCGAAATAGAAGAAAACATGACGAAAAGATCTAGGTCCATGTTTCTTGTCAACTGGTGTAGGTTCCAGACACCGTCTATTTTTGATTTGAAGACAGTATCACAACGCATTGGAGTCATAGCTGAGAGCACACCATCGTCAAGGAGACCAGCAGCGTGGACCACGCCACGGAGAGGACGCTTCCCACCAAACAGGGCCATGAGATTGCTGATACTCTCAAAATCGGCTACGTCACAAGCAGCAACTGTCGCCTTGGCTCCAAGGTTCAAGAGCTCCTGGATAAGCTCCTGTGCTCCCGGGGCATCCATTCCTCGGCGCGAAGTTAGCACCAGGTCGCGAATGCCGAGCGTAGTCACCAGCCATCTCCCCACGGACTGGCCAATACCTCCAGTTCCACCTGTGATGAGCACTGCCCCGTCACAACGGAGAAGATCGGGGCGGATATTCCCGATTTTGTGCGGCGTAGGCTCAATGCGCTCCATCCGCGGCACAAGGACTTGTCCTCTTCGGATCGCGCATTCATCCTCGGTTGGCATCATCAGACACGAAGCGAAAGCGTGCACATCAGCATTCTCTCCCCCTAAATCCACCAGCCGTAAGAGTAGCTCTGGATACTCGTTGCGAGCGGTGCGCATCAACCCCCACAATGGACTCGCGCCGAGCCCGTCAAGCTGATCGTCGGCCCCAGTCCCGACTGCGTTCCAGGTAACCCATACCAATGGTACCGCAATGGTATTTTCGCCGGCTTCTTGAAGCTGAGCTAGCGCCTTGGCTGTAAGTTCTCGCGTTTGAGCCAAGATATCGGCGTCAGATTGCCAGAAACACAGCAAGCCATCGAGGCTTTGAGTATCCTGGAGACTGGAGACTTCGCGAAGTTTTACACCTGCTGCCGACAAAGCCGAAATAATCTCGTTGGCTCTCGCGGACTTGCTGGTGTGCGAGAGTATGCCCCATGAGGCAGCGCAGGGAGGACTGTCTGCGGCTTCGACCCGACGCCACTGAATTCCAAACCTACAGTTTTCCCATTGGAACTTTCTTTGGTCCGCTTCACGAATGGGGTGTATGGATGAATTAACAGCTTCTTTATCTCGCGTTGTCGTAAAACATTCCCGCTGAAAGGCGTAGGTCGGTAAATCCACTCGGCGGTAACCCGTGGGCTCGAAATACCCTGTCCAATCGATGGGCCAATGCCGCACATGAAGCTTGGCAAGGCTAGCATGGATCAACTCAGTGCCATCTCTGCGGGAGTCTAGGGACGGCAGATACAAGGGCAAAGCTGCCTGGTTCGCGTCATCGATGCACATCGAACTCATACTGCAGAGCACCGGCCGAGGCCCGATCTCGAGAAAGGCATTAATTCCCAGGCCGAGGAGAGTATGGATGCCATCACTGAAGAGCACTGGGCGACGTGCCTGGTCTACCCAATATGCAGCTGCTTGGAGTTGGCCAACTGGGACCAATTCTCCGGTGAGGCCACTGACGACGGGCAGTCTCGGTGGGTGAAAAGTGACAGTTTGGGCCACGGTCAACAGATCAGCCACTATCCCGTCGACGTGATGGGAGTGAAATGCGTGAGACGCGGCGAGATTCTTGGTCTTCCGGCCGTGGCTAGAAAAATGAGCGGACACGGTGTCAACTGCATCGAGGTCCCCCGATATCACGGTCAACGCTGGGGCATTGACACTCGCCACGTCTACCTTGTCGCTGACACCCAACATCTCCATAGCCGCAACGATGTCTGCTGCACGAGCCTCTATGGACACCATATTTCCCTGTCCAAGCCGCTCATGCATTAACTGGCTGCGTGCCGTCACTAGGCGGCAAGCATCAGGTAAATGCATGACCCCCGCGACATGCGCGGCCGCCAACTCGCCTAAGCTGTGGCCGAGAACAAACTCAGGTCGAACGCCCCAAGAATCCCATAAGCGCCACAGGGCCACTTCCAGGCTAAATAGCGCAGGTTGCGCATAGTCAGTCCGCTGCAGCAGTGCGGCGTCTGCACTGCCCTCCGCGGCCCACATCACGTCCAGTAGGGGCTTCTCTAGTGTGGGGGTGAAGTGCGATGATACTTCGTGCAATGCCTCCCGGAATGCCGAGAACTGATGGGCAAGGGCTCTTCCCATGCCCAGCCACTGACTCCCCTGGCCCGTGAAAAGCATGGCCAGCCGTGGTTTCACTTCTTTGTGCCCGTCGGGTGTTCTGACTGCATCGGTTGGCATGGAGGTCAGCTTTTCCAGCAGATCAAGCTCGCCGTGCGCTAGCAGTACTAGTCGCTGGCTGAAATGATTCCGGCTAACTGCCAATGAGTAGGCCAAATCACCTCCGCTTTCCGTTAGGTGGCCGAGTCTCTTCTTTTGGTGGTCGCGCAACTTGTGGGCTTGTTGGCTCAGCGCGGCAGCAGTCTGGCCCGACAAGACAAATGGCAAGAGCGGCAAGGACGAGTTTTTCAATAGGTTCGTGCTCTGAGAACCTACCTTTGTCATTCCCCTAGGGGCCTCCTCCACGATGGCATGAGCATTCGTGCCGCCGATACCGAAGGCACTAACGCCGGCGCGGCGTGGGTGGTCCTCGCGTGGCAGCCATGGCTGATTTTGCTGAACTAGGGCAATATTCGCCTTCTGCCAAGGAATCAAGGCCGTAGGGTTTTCACTATACAGCGTTTGCGGTAAAGTGTTGTGGCGCAGAGCCAATATGACTTTCAGCAGACCTACTAGGCCGGCGGCAGCTTGAGTATGGCCGACGTTGGACTTGGCTGAGCCGATCCACAGCGGCTGCATCTCGCCAGACCGGCGGCTCTCACTAAACACTTCTGCGATTGCGGAGCCCTCAATCGGATCCCCCAATGTCGTAGCTGTACCATGTGCCTCGATATAGTCGATATCACCTGTCGACAAGCCTGCCTTTGCTAAGGCCGACCGAATTAACCGCTCTTGGGCTGACCCGCTCGGGGTTGTGAGACTGGCACTTCGTCCGCCATGGTTCACTACCGTGCTGCGCAGGAGAGCATGGATCGTATCACCATCGCGTTGTGCGTCTGAAACCCGTTTGAGAACCACCGCTGCCACACCATCCGACCAGCCGGTGCCATCAGCGTCAGTTGAGAAGGCGCGGCATCGCCCGTCAGTAGACATGCCTCGCAGCCGGCTGAACTCAACATGCAAGCCCGGTGTCAGCATCAGACTGACACCACCCGCAACAGCCATGTCACACTCGCCCTGGCGCAGCGCGGTGCAAGCCAGATGTGTCGCGACCAATGATGATGAGCACGCGGTGTCGATGGTGATTGTTGGGCCTTCGAGGCCCATCACATAGGAGATTCGTCCAGAGATAGTACTGCTTGCGGAGCCTGTACCAGCGTATCCATCAAGGTCAATGGGACCGTGGACGGGTTCTTGGTGCGCTGGAATGTGACTGGTGCCAATATAAACTCCCGTCTGGCTCCCGCGCAATTGCTCCAAGGTATACCCAGCACGTTCGAAGCTTTCCCAGCATGCCTCGAGCATCCAGTACTGCGTTGGATGCAACTTCCTTGCCTCGCGGGGCGAAATGCCGAAGAAGGAGGCATCAAATGACTGAATATCAGGAAGAAAACCCCCTTGGCGACAATATGACTTGCCCGGGCTGCTCCAATCCGAGCTGTATAGCTCTTCCGCATTCCAACGACTCTTGGGTACTGGAGTGATGACCTCGCCGCCCTCGACCAGTAGCTCCCAGTACTCTTCAGGGGTAGTGATCCCACCAGGTAGTCGACAGGCCGTGGAAACAATGGCAATGTCTTCCTCGTGAGGAGGGTGGTGTTGTGGTGAGGATATTGGCTTCTGCACAGGACTGGCCCCGGTCATGCTCGCCAGGTATGTCGCTAAAGCCTTGATGGTATAGTGTTGGAACAATTTGGCTACCAGAATGGGCCGGCGAAGCAGCTTTTCCAGCTCGGCTTGAATCCGAACAAGGCGGAGAGAGTCGCCACCAACTTCGAAAAAGTTATCAGTCACCCCGAATTGTGTATGGCCTAAAACCCGCGACCAGACCTGGAAGATTAGGCGCTCTAATTCGGTTACCGGGGTCGCTGGAACTGGCCGATGGAGAGCGGTGATAGGGTCGGGTAGGGCCTTCTGGTCGACCTTTCCATTAGGCGACAAGGGAAATACGTCCAACTCCACAAAAAATGCCGGCATCATATAGGGTGGAAGGCGCTCCGCGATCCACGGTCGCAGCTGGTCCGCCAGCATGGCCATTACCCCTGCATTCTCCCCAGGAACACATCGCTGGCAGTAGGCAACCAGCCTCTCATCCCGGCTGACCACCACACATTTCGATATACCTTCACACGCGGCAATGGTCGACTCGATATCGCTAAGCTCAACCCGGTATCCTCGCACCTTGACCTGACTATCGGCACGGCCCACCACACTCAGCTTCTCGGGAGCCGACCAGCGTGCCAGATCCCCAGTGCGGTACATTCGCCCGGGGTGAAACGGGTTTTTCAAAAACCGAGACTGAGTGAGATCTGCATCGTTATGGTAACCGCGTGCGAGGCCCGACCCACCGATGTACAGCTCTCCAATCTCGCCCAGGGAAACGGGGGCCAAACTTTCGTCCAGCACGTAGAGCTGGTAGTTGTTCAAAGGTTTGCCAATCCATAGTCCGTCGCCAGGTTGGACCTTCCAACCACTAGCCCAGACGGTGGCCTCGGTTGGGCCGTACATGTTCCATACCACGCCACGATCTCCACAGAGAGCAAGGAGACGGTCCGCGAGTTGGCGCGAGAGGGCTTCGCCGCCGCACAGGATCTTGGCCGGACTGTATACGTCGTCCTGCCAGCCATAATCCAGCAGCATCTGCCATGTTGACGGCGTTCCTTGCATCAAGGTTATTGTGTGCCGGCGCATGAGCGTAAACAATATGCTTACGTTTTTGGACTCATCTTGCTGAGCCAGCACAATGGATGCCCCACAAATAAGGGGCAGAAACATATCCGGCACCGCCATGTCAAAGGCAATAGTTGTCATGGCCAGGAGTCGATCCGTGTGATTGCACCCTATCGTTCGCTGCATCGCCAAAAGGGTATTTGATAGAGCACCATGTGGAATCTCGACCCCTTTTGGACGGCCCGTCGAACCCGAGGTATAGATGACGTACGCCAGATCAACCGGACTGATGTTCAAGTCTAGGTTGTGGTCATGGAGATCGTCCATCTTCTGTCTCCAATCCGAGTCGATGTTCACATAATTGCCTGCCCAGGACGGCAGTAACCCCAGGGTAATCGAGGAAACCACTAACAGCTTCGGGGCAGCATCCTCGAGCGTATGTTTGATACGATCAGCTGGGAATGCAGGATCGATGGGCACATATGTAGCTCCTGTCTTCACCACCGCCAGAAGAACAGTGATAAGCATGACAGAGCGGTCTAAGGCCACACCAACAAGGTCGCCCCGCTTGATGCCTTGCGCGACCATGAAGTGGGCGAACTGATTTGCAAGCTTGTTAAGCTCGCTATACTTCAGTTCAGTGCCCGCACTGATTACGGCGGTTCTGTCCTCGTGTCTCTGCACGGCCTGTTCAAAGAGCCGCTCCAAAGTGTGCCCAAGCATAGTGCCGTCGTCGGTGAGGTTGTAATCCTCAATTGTTGTCTTGGAATTTTCTAATCTCATCTTTGCTTTCGTGAAACGGTGCTTCTACGGAAGCTGTTGTCTCTAGGCAAGGTACCGTTTTAAAGTACGTTTTTATAACCTAACCTACATCATGGACACAATCCGTACCCCTCCTTCCTCCCTTTGATCTTAGGTCTAGCTGGCTGTTATTTTCAGGCCATATGTCACCCTAGCCTATTGGTCTGTACTCTGGTACTTCCTACCATCGGATCAGACCGCGGTAGTCTTTGCTAGGACATAGCGGGTTAGGGCGTTCCTACCTCGCATAAAATGTCTCTTTCTTGATAGCTGCGGAGTTGTGCGTGCTCAAGCAAAAGGACGTTATGTAGGCCGATATGTCCATAGATGCCTCCCATCTCCTTCCACTGTCTTAGATGCCACGTACATAAGGGATCATATTTGCGCTACGGCTTAGTTACATAGCCTAGTATACGAAGCACATTAGGTAGTATATTATTACGAGTGGATATATCCTCTAGCTACGACGTATTTCACAAGTGGCTTGCTAGGATTGATTGTCGATATGAGAATTTGGCGTATTGACTAGTACTCACTCACTATGTCCAATTGAAATGGTGTTGGCTGAAGTGTGATGAGTTGAGGGATCCTCAGGGGTCGATGTTTTACGTATTTCCAGTAAATATGAATTACAATACAATACCGTTGGACAACCTTACGCCCCGGGGCCCCGGATGATGATGGCGACCCACATCCTGGCGATAGCGACCTACGTATATCCTAGCTATGGCAAACCCCATCCTAGCGATGGCGATCTATATCCTAGCGATGGCGACCCATATCCCAGCGATGGCGACCCATATCCTAGCGATGGCGACCTATATCCTAGCGATGGCGACCTATATCCTAGCGATGGTAAACCCCATCCTAGCGATGGCAAACCCACATCCTAGCGATGACCCACAAAAATTCGCTGCGAGGATTTGTCCGTGGCCCGGGCCGGACGGGCCAAACGGGTACGAAGCGGTATAGGGGTCAGGCTTCAAAACCCAATTTTGGTGGGGACGTTGATGCCTTAATGCCTGAATTAGCACCGCTTTCTACACCGCTCTATACAGTGTACTGTAAACCATGCATACCTCAATTGATTCAAATGAAGCCTTTGCACTCCATACAAATCAATGCATCTCCATATTTCTGGGTGGTTTGTAAGTCCACAAAAATGAAGCCTTTGACCACCATACAAATTAATGCATCGGTACGGATCTCGGCGGCCTAAGGCCGTACATGTAGAATTATTCATTTTTTGGACTTGCAAACCACCCAGGAATATGGAGATGCATTAATTTGTATGGTGGCCAAAGGCTTCATTTTTGTGGACTTGCAACCGCCCAGAAATATGGAGATGCGTTGATTTGTATGGAGTGCAAAGGCTTCATTTTTGGACTTGAGAACGCTAGCTGAATCGGGGTACTTTGATTATTAAGCATTGTAATAGTAATTCAGGTATTTATAATTTTCTGCCGTTCTAAAACAAGGCATTAAGGCATCAACCCCCCTATAAACTGGGTTTTGAAGCCTGACCCCTATACCGCTTCGTAAAACGGGCCTCCCCGTCCGTCGGATAGGTTAAATTCTATTTAGCTCGTTGTACGAGTGAAGTCGACCCCAGACACTCTTGGCATAGAGCCCTCGGCCGTCCGACGGCCTCAATTTCATTGGCTATGTGTGAAGCCCCACTATGCAGGGCTTCAATTTAGATGATCAGAGTGATAGGGGTCATTTAATACTATACAATACTACTGTGAAGGCCAATGGCACTAGTACTATATGTATTCAAACTGAACTCTAAGCCTTCTATTATACTCCGAGTTCTACTAATATAGTACTGTGTAGTACGGGCTAAGCGAGGTTATATAACTACTATCTATGTATATCTCTATAGATCCACTTCGAGTACTGCAACCCTTACTATAAGAGTAGGTCATAATATTACCTTTCTTCTTTATATATATCGCCCTCGATATACTCTTTGACTCCGTCTTCTTCTTTATTATATCTTTATGCTATTATACTTTTTGCTTTCTTTGATAGCTTCGACTAAGTCCTTTGATGCTCTCTTATCGAGTCCTATGATGTTATCGGTTCTTTGTTTGCCTATATAAGATTCTTAAGGTTTTTAAAGGCTATATATCCCTCTTCTTTTTAGAGTATACTTTTATACTCTTCTCTTTATAATATCCTTTAATAACAGTATTACTAACTAGACTCCTATAGCTATACCTACTACCCTTACTAAGATATAGTATATATAGTATATTAATTTAATTGTTAATATCCTAACTAGTATCTACTATAACTCTATAGTAGGTTATAAGTATTAGTATTATTATACTTAGTATTAGGCTTATATAATAGTAAGTCTCTTCTCTATCTTTATTAGTACTTTCTAATATTATATAAATTGATCTTTAGCTTAATAATAAAGTAAATACTATTATCCTTACTCTAACTATAGCTACTTAGTATATTACTCTAATAGTATTTAAGAGTACTTATAATACTTTTAGTTATAATATTAATATTAATAATATCCTAAATATTATGATTTATACTTCTTTTCTGTCTCCTCTATCTCCTCTACTTTTACTATCTTCTCTATCTATACTAATTAGTAAATTATTAATATAGTTTTAGGGATTTATAGCTAGAATAATAGGGCCTATATTAAGTCTTTAGAAGAGTATTTAGGCTAGGTTTTATATAATTTTAAATATCTTTATACTAGATAGTTTTATACTTTTTAATATACTATATAATCTATATATTTAAGTCTTTATTAACTTTATAATCTTTATAATTCTTTAAGAGTTTCTTTATAATAAACTTTATACTTATTCTTCTTTCTCTCTATCTAATACTATCTATCTATTATTAGTTTATTTAAGGATTTATACTTCTTATTAAACTTAGGGATAGTATCTATTTTATCTATTAAGATATTATAGCTCTAGCTTTTATAATATAATATTCTTAGGTTAATAGATATATTATAATCTAGTTAGTATAAATTCTTCTAGCTAGAGATTTATACTCTTATATATCTATTTTTCCTAAGTACTAAAAGATAAATAGAAGATATTTATAGAATTTATAGAGTATTATATTTCTTTTATAAATTATACTAAGATATCTATTATAAGGTTTTTTAAGTCTTCTTTATAGATAGTTATATATCTATCCTATTCTCTTTTTTAAATATATCTAATATAATTATTTCTTTAAAGATACTCTTTAGTTCCTAGATATTCTTACTATCTCTATAGTCTTACTAATAGACTAGATATTATAGACCTTTATCTCTCTTCCTAGTCTTTAAGATCTAGTCTATCTTAAATTTAAGCTCTCTATTAATCTTAAGTAGGTCTAGATATTTAATATAAATTAGATTATCTTTATAAAGTTTAAGTATAAAGATATATTATATTATATAAATCTATTAATATAGAGATATTAGTAGTAGCTAGTATATTTACTAGTCTATCTTCTATATAATTTAGAAGGATTCTTTATAGCAATTTTCTAACTTCTTATAGAGTTATCCTAAGTTAATATAGGTATTTTAAAGTAGTATTTAGTTAGTTATATAAAAAGACTTTTCTATATAGTTCTTATCTATAGCTTTTTTTATAGTCTTCTTAGTTTATTATAGCTTCTTTAAAAGCTTTTTATATCTTTCTATAAGCTTAATAATCCTTAATTTTGTATCTAGATAGATATCTTTATCTCTATCTTTAATACTTAAGTATAGCTCTAGTTTTATATCTATTAATACTTTATTTAGAGTGTGAGCTTTTTAGCAGATAATATATTATAGCCTAGCAATAGGTTATAATATTTGGTGGGGAAGTAAGATTAGGTAATCCTATAGATTATATAATTGTATTATATAATATATAGGGAGGTGATACTTATCCTAAATAGGCAAGTAGGCAGTAGATAGAAGGCAGTAGACAAATTGATTGTTATTCTTATTGTTGTTATACTAGCTAATGGAAGGAATTCTTCGTTCCTTATATAGCTAGTTATGGCAATAGTATAAAACAGCGTAGAATAGTACAGAATAGTATAGAACAGCGTATTTGTTATATACGATATGCATTTGTTATATATAACTTCAGTATATTGGTAGATGATCATATATATAATGTATTATATGACTTCATCTTATATGCTAAGGAGTGAGTTATAATATAGTTTACTGTATATTGTATATCTAGGGATTTCCTAGATAGTATTGGTAAAATATATGCAGTTCTTCTCACTCTATAATATATACCTTATATGCATTATTATATGCATTATTATATAATACTATTATGCTTATATATCCTCTTAATCCTTATAACTCTTATAAGAATTAGTAGTATATAGTATTATATATATTGTCTTTATATAGTGTCTAGATTAGCTAGATCTATTAAAGACTTATGTAAGATATTATTAACGTTCTTTGTTAAGAAATTAGTAAGTATATATTTAGATAGTATTTGATTTATAACTATCTTTCTATCTAATATAGCTTATCTAGTAAAATGGTATACTATTTCAATATATTTAGAGTGTTTATAGAATTCTGGATTTTTAGCTAATTTCTTAGCTGAATTACTATCTACTAATATAGTAGGTATGCTCTTAGTATATTGTAAATCTAGCTTTATATTTAATAAATTAAATATATTAGCTAGATATATAGCTTCTTTAGTAGCTTCTTTTAGAGCTATATATTTTGCTTTATAGCTACTAAGTGCTATAGTCTTTTGTAATTGAGTATTCTAGCTTATAGGGTTATTTAGTCCTATATTAGGGCTAAGGCTAAATATATAGCTAGATATAGATTTTCGTAAATCTAGATCATTACCCTAGTCGGAATCTAAGTATCTTTTAATATATAAGTTATTATCTAAGCAATTATATACTAATCCTATATTAGGATAGGCTAGTAGATATTTCTAGATCCTATTAAGGGCTAGGAAATGCTTTTTACTAGGATTAGATATATATCTAGTATAGTATATAGTAGCAAAGGTTATATCTAGTCTTGTTTTTAAGGCTAAATATAGTAGAGATCCTATTTGTTTCTGATATTTTTTAATATTATTAGGACTTGCTTTAGTCTGATTTTTTCTTAGTTTTAGCCCCGGCTTATCTGGTATTTTAATAGGCTTATAGCTAGGATTATTATATATAGAGAACTTAGTTAATAGCTTCTCTATATACCCTTTTTGGTCTATATATAGTATCTTAGTTTTATAGTTAATAGATATATTATTATCTAAAAATGTTAATACTGCACTAATTTCTTCTATCTTTATATAGTAGCTAATTTTAGCTACTATATTATATATATAGTCTAAATCCTTATATATTACTAATATATTGTTAATATAATATATTAGTATATATTAATCTTTAGGGTTTATATATATGTCTTTATTATATATAAATATCTTAAAGCTAAATTTAGCTAGTATACTAGATAGATATTTATACTAAAGCCTAGGGCTCTGTTTTAGATTATATAGTACCTTCTTTAGATAGCAATATTTATTAGGGTTATTATATACTCCTATAGGTAGGATAGTATATATATTAGTATCTATATTAGTATATACAAAGGTATTTTTAATATTATATTGTAGTACGTACTAGTCTTTATTAACTACTATTATTAATAATAGATACCAGGACTCTGTTCTGTATATTATAGAGAACGTCTCTAGGAAATTAATCCCTAGCTTCTAGTGAAATCCTTATATTACCTATCTAGCTTTATACCTAATAGTCTTATTACTATTAGTAATATAGTCTTTATCCGGATTAGGACTATATATAGGCTTCTTCTTAAAAACCTATCTATCCTTAATAGGGGTTATATTAGATAGTATATCTATTATTTTGTAAGTTTCTTGCTTTTCTAGCTCTTTAATCTCTACTAGGTAAACTCTTTACTATTTGTTCTTTTCTAGACTATTAATAGCCTTAATATAACTATTAGGCTTAGTTAATAGCAAGGTAGTTAATAGGAACTTACTCTCTATATTAGTCTCTATTAAGCTAATATAGTTAGCTAATATAGTATCCTTTATAGTATATAATAATATAGGTATTTAGACCTCTACTCTGTGATTAGGATTAGTATCTATTCTAGAAGCTTCTTTCTTAGTTAATATTTTATTATTATTATTATTACTATTATCTTTATTAGGATTAATAGTATTATTAGGATATACTATATTATTAGGACTATAATTAGTATTATTATTAGTACTATTATTAGTATAGGGATATATATTTCTAGGTGGTCTATCTAGAAATTTATTCTTATTTATAGTAATATCCTATGACTATAGGTATTTATGCTTCTTATAGTCTTATAATTTATAGTAATTATATTTATTATAACCTACTAATATAGCTTCTTCCTTTCTTAGAGATAGCTTAGTAATATACTTATTTATATAATAGTAGGCTAAACAGTCCTAAATCCTAATATTAGTAATATTAGGTATTACTCTGTTTAGTAATTTATACAGAGTTTTAAAGTCTAAGGCTTTATATAGTGTCCTATTATATATATAGATAATAGCTAGTAATACTTTATTTTATAAATAATTAGGACTATTAGATTGAATAAGTACTACCCTTACTTTATTAAATAATGTAAGGTTAATTCTCTCAATTAGTCTATTCGGCTTCTTAGTATAACTAGATATAGTTATATAACTAATACCGTATTTAGTTAGGGCTAATTAGAAGTGCTTATTAATATATTCTTTATCTTTGTTAGTAAATAATTGCTTAATCTTCCTATTTTTAAGGTTTTCTATTAAGGCCTTAAAATCTTCAAATGCTTTATAAGTATTATCTTTGTTATATAGTAAGGTAATCTAGAGATATCTAGATTTTTTATCTAGAAAGGTAATATAATACCTATATTTGTTATAGGTAGGTAGTAATAGTCTACCTAGATCACTATAAATCCTATCTAATATATTATATTTAATAGGATTAATAGATTTCTTATATATATATCTATTATCTTTAGATAATAGGTATATCTTACATTTTTTATTTAAATAAGTCTTAATATTATCTAGGGTTATATTAATGTCTAAGGCTTTATATAAAATAGTCTTTAGGGACTATATATTAATATGTCCTAGTCTTATATGTTACTTCTTAATAGTATTAATTATACTATTATTAGTAATTCCTTTAGGAATATAGTTATTAGTACTATTACTAATATAGTTATTAGTACTATTACTAATATAGTTATTAGTACTATTACTAATATAGTTATTAGTAGTCTTACTAGGTTAATTAGTCCTAGTAATTGTTATAGTACTAATATCTTTCTTCTTTAATATAGTAGCCTTTATATAGTAGAGGTTATCCTTTTTACTACTAATAGTAACTATCTTCTTTGATGGTGTATATAAATATGCTTTATTCTTTATAAATAAAGCAATTAGATCTAGTAATTGATATATACTAATAAGGTTAATATCTAAATTAGATATATAGTAAATATCTCTTAGTAAATATATATAACTAGTATCTGCTTTTATATATATATTACCTTTATATATTGTTTTAATAGTATTAGCCTTATCCTATTGTATGATAGTAGTAGCTGGTTTATAATAAGAAAAGTATTCTAATTTGTATATAGTACTAATAGTAATAGTACTATTAAGAATAAAGTCTACTTTTTCCTTTATAGGGCTTAGTCTTATATTATCTAGTAGCTTCTTAGTATATATCTTAGTAGTACTATATGCTAATAGAGGATATATCTCTTTAATATTATTTATTATATCTAGTAGTTAATTACTAAGCTCTGAAGGCTTGTTTTTAATATTAGTATATAATGGTTTATCTAATTTAATTGCTAAATTAGATAGATTAGATAATATATCTATATCTTTAGTAGATTTAGATAAATCTACTATATTAGTAGATTTAGGAGAATCTACTATATTAGATATAATCTGATCTTGTTTTTCTTACTCTCTAGGAATCTTAGAGCTAGTCCTATTTAGGGCTTTGTTTTTAGTCCTAAATGATTCCTTAGTAACAGAAATCCGGGGTTTAATAGTCCTTTTAGCCCTATCTCCTTTTGGAATCTAGCCCTTAGGAGCTAGATTAGGAAATAGTAATTAGTATCTATTAGTACTATGATTAGTAAGCTTATAGTGCTAGTAGTATTTTCCTTTATAAGGCCTATTTTTATACGATTTATTATGCTGTTTATGATGTTTAAGCAGTATAATATTCGTATAATAACTGTCCTTATATATATATACTTCCCTACCTTTAGCTTCGTTAATTAGACTAGAGAATAGAGATTCAATTGTATATATATTAGGGTTATTATATAATGATTGGGTTATATTTTGTATAAACCTATTATAGTTGTTATTTAGACTATTAAGTACCTAGGCAATAATTACCTAATTAGATAATTTAATATCTTTCCTCTTTAGGTTATTTACTAGGGTTTTAACCCTATTAAGGTATTCCTCTATTGAATGAAATTTATTCAATATAGTATTAAAGAAATCCTTTAGGGTTAAATACTTAGTAGTAAAGCCTTTAGGGTTATATAGAGCTTCTAGGCGAAGCTAGGCTTTATAGGTACTCTCTATATCCTTTAGATATAGTAGTAGTCTATTATTATAATAAAGCTTTAATATAGAGATAGCTTTATTGTTCTTTGTTCCTATAGAAGCAGTCTCTATAGGTCTATATAGGTCTTCTTTTATTAGGGCTGCTTTAACCCTAATAGACTATATAATATAATTCTCCGAGCCTTTAAGCTAGGGGAGATAGATCTTATCTGGTATAGCTATAGATAAGACGTAGTAATATATATATATAGTATATATATATAGTACTAGGGTTATACTATATAAAATATAGTATAAGAGGTTTACTATATATAGTATATACTATATATAGTATAACAAGCAGTACTATATATCTAGTTATATATAGTATATACTATATATAGATTGGTATTATATATAGTATAATAATGTAATACTATATACTAGATAGTATATAGTATACTAATGTACTACTATATACTTGGTAGTATATAGTAGGTAGTACTATATATAGCTTATGCTTATATATAGTATGTCTCTGCAATACTATATATATGATAGTATATAGTATATCAATAGGGTACTATATACTTGATAGTATATAGTAAGTGGTACTATATATAGTAAGTGCTATATATAGTATATTGAGGTTATACTATAACTATACTAGATAGTATATAGTATATGATGTTGTACTATATATAGTATAGTAATATACTAGATATAGTATAATAGAGATTGTTCGGAGATATCTCGGAGATATCTCGGCTTTAGTCTTTCTTCGGGAAAACCTCGGAGATAAGTCAGATATTGTTCGGAGTTTCCTAAATAGGCAACTTCCTAATTAGGAAATAAGTAGTAGGCCGGGCTTATAACCTATAAGCTTTTTAGTAGATAATATATTATAGCCTAGCAATAGGTTATAATATTTGGTGGGGAAGTAAGATTAGGTAATCTTATAGATTATATAATTGTATTATATAATATATAGGGAGGTGATACTTATCCTAAATAGGCAAGTAGGCAGTAGATAGAAGGCAGTAGACAAATTGATTGTTATTCTTATTGTTGTTATACTAGCTAATAGAAGGAATTCTTCGTTCCTTATATAGCTAGTTATGGCAATAGTATAAAATAGTGTAGAATAGTACAGAATAGTACAGAACAGCGCATTTGTCATATATGATGTGCATTTGTCATATATGACTTCAGTATATTGGCAGATGATCATATGTATGATGTATTATATGACTTCATCTTATATGCCAAGGAGTGAGTCATAATATAGTTTACTGTATATTGTATATCCAGGGATTTCCTAGATAGTACCGGTAAAATATATGCAGTTCTTCTCACTCCATAATATATACCTTACATGCATTATTATATGCATTATTATATAATACTATTATGCTCACATAGAGATATCTTTAATACTAAGTATATAATTATATTATATATAAACTATATAAAAGGAATCTATCTTATCTAGTTATTTTAGTACTAACTAATATAGTTATATAGATAGTACTTAATTAATTAGTTCTATCTTTCTATTTATCTATCTATCTAAGAGTAATATATAGTAGATAATTATCTTTAAACTATAAGATAGTAGTAAAAGCTAGCCTAAAAGATACTAGTAAATAGGCTTCTTTAGTTATTAACTAAGTTCTCTAGTATTCCTAGCTATAAGACAACTTTTTTATATATTATAGATATAAGTCCCTCTGCTATAATATCTTTCTTATATAGAATATAGATTAAGTACTTTATAAATAGATTTACTATTACTAAGATTATATTATATATCTTACTCTACTACTTTAATAAGGATAAGCTAGTAATAAAATCTATACTTATCTATTATAATAGTCTCTATAATACTAGTAATAGTTCTAATAGTTTATATAATTTATATCTATAAACTATATTCCTTTAATAGATATTATATTCTTTTATATATATAGTAATCTCTAGTATTATCTTATACTAGAAATATTTATTTTAAATCCTTTCTAAAGTTCGTTTCTTTTAATAATATCCTATCTATAGATTACTATAATAAGTTTATATAATCTTATATATTATTATAGGATTTTTTAGTATATAGATCTTTCTATAGTATCTTAATAGTCTATCTTTAATAATCACTACTTATAGTATATTACTAAGATATCTATTACTCCTAGTTTTATCTATTTTTTAGTATTTATTCTTTAAAAAGTAGTCTTAGCTTTAGATCTATTTAATAAGTTTTACTATAGACTCTATAGAAGTATCTTTTAGTATTATTTCTTCTACTAAGGTAATTACTATCTCTACTTAGATAATATACTATTCCGGACTATTATTATTATTAATAACTTAGTACTTATCTACTAGCTTTTACTCTTTATAGGAATCTTTAAGAGCTATCTCTTACTCCTCTAGGATAGTTATAAGCTCTCTATATATCTATAGGTCCTTTTATTCTAGATCTTAGCTCTATTCTTTAAAGCCTAGTATCTTTATACCTATTATATCCTTAATCTTAGGGTTTAATATAGCTTATATATATATAATAATATTTAATTTAATTATCTTTATCTCTTCTATCTTCTTTATAAAGAGGCCTTTAAATAGGCTTTACCTAATCTATAAGAATATTTTATTTTTTATAGAATCTACTAACTTTATCTCTCTTACTTTCTAAGTATAATTAGCCCTTTAACTTAGCCTATTAGCTAGGTTCTTTAAATCTATCTTATATTATATTATAAAGTTAAATAATATAAGTCTTATTATCTATTATATCTATCTTTTACTAAGACTCTAAGATATAAGGATTATAAAGCCCTTTAGGTTTTTATAATCTAAAAGTATAAAGATATCTATTATCTCTTCGAGATAATATCTCTATATCTTAAATACTTCTATAATAGCTAATAGCTTATTATTATAGGTCTTATAATAGGTTTCTAGCCTACTAAGCTTTTTTAAGTAGAAAGTAATTAGGTACTATTATCTATCTTCTTCTAATTATAAGATAATTATTACTAATATAAATTCTAATATATCTATCTTTACTAGTAGTCTTTTGCCTAGTTTAAAGTAAGTAAGAAGGGATATCTTTATAAAGCACTACTTTAGGATAGTAAATATCTCTTTTACTTCTTCTATAAGAATAAAGCCCTAAGTCTTCTTATTTATACTCTTTTTATAGATATCTAGCCTCTTTACTAATATATTAAGTAGTATATAGATTTTAGAGAATAATATAATAAATCTTTAGTAGAAGTTTATATATTTTATAAATATCTATATATTATAAATACTCTTTAGCTTTAGCTAATCTAAGATAGTCTTTATCTTCTTCTAATCTATCTCTATATCCTTTAGAGTAATAATATAACTAAGGAATTCTATCTATTAAGTATAGAATATATACTTTAATCTCTTTATATATAATTTATACTAATATAATCTTTTTAAGACCCTTCTAATATACCTTATATAGATCTTATTATCTTTTAAGAAGATTAAGATATTAT
Source organism: Penicillium aurantiogriseum (assembly GCA_019977855.1). Taxonomy (NCBI): domain Eukaryota; kingdom Fungi; phylum Ascomycota; class Eurotiomycetes; order Eurotiales; family Aspergillaceae; genus Penicillium; species Penicillium aurantiogriseum. The sequence continues at coordinate 7,798,912 of JAFCIW010000003.1, read as the reverse complement.
CTAAGTAGATAACTATAAAGATATTAATAAAGTCTATAAGAGTCCTATTAATATAGCTTTAGAATATTACTAGAATATTAGAAAGACTAAATAGTATAACTCTATATTTATAAAGCCTATATCTTATATAGAATACTATCTTCTATTTATCTTCTTACTTAATATAAAGACAATAGTATATATCTATAAGATCTAGTTAGATAAATATCCTTACTCTTATAAGACAATCTAATAACTTTCTAATTAATAGTAATAGATATCTATTCTTAATAATAATATTATTTAGATCTTAGTAGTCTATATATAAGCAAAGTCCTTTATCCTTCTTAGATATAAATAGGACTAGTACTTTTACTAGACTTTATAAAGATTAGATTTATTCTTTTTTCAAAGCTATCTTAAGGTATTCTTTTAATACTTACAATTGTTCTTATAATAATAGATATATAGGTTTCTATAGAGATTATATATCTTCTTTAAGATAAATAGTATAATCTATATTAGAGTATAATACTATAATACCTACTTCTATTAGATTAAATATATCTATAAAATCTATATATTCTTCTAGTAGATTATTCTTTTATATTACTTCTAGTTTTATTACTCTCTTTATATCTATCTAAAGATATATTAAGATATATTATAAATCTTCTATAAGTTCTTATATATATATCTAGACTGTGATTTTCTTAATATTAGTATTATTTTATATATTATAGTAGTACTATAATACTATCTTCTAATCTATAATAGGATTCTTACTAGTTAACTAGTTAAATCCTAGGATAATATTATAGTCTTATATATCTATTACTTTTATCATTATAATATAATTCTTTATCTTTCTTATACTATTAGTAATACTAAACTTTACTTCTCTTATCTTATAAGATATAATCTTTTATCTATTAATAGCCTTAACTATTTATAAGGAGTATTATAAGTCTTCTAGATATTTCTTTATCTATTATTAGCTAATAAAGAACTATTCTACTCTATAATCTATAAATATATATATAACAATATTCTCTAGTCTAATACTTATAAATATCTTACTTATAAAGACTTTATTAGTTTATAATTTAGATATAATAACTCCTAATATAGCTATAACTTAAAGTATTAGGATCTCTATTTTTTTAATCTATTTTTAGTTCTATCTAATTAGCTCTACTTACCTAGCCTACTATAAAGACTATAATAGTTTTTTTTTATATAACTTAGCTTATAATAATAGTTATATAGAGATAGGTTTTTTTTATCTTTCTTATACTTTATACTTAGATATTCTAGTTATTCTTATATCTTTAAGTACTAATATTTTATTCTATAGATAGGCTTTTCTATCTTCTCTAGCTTAGAGTACTCTAGCTTTAAATCTAATTGTACTTTCTTTAATAATTAAATATCTAATTTAAGAGATTAGTAGTATACTAAGAGATTACTATATATATAGTCTAGATCTATCTCTACTTAATAATACTCCTTAATCTTTAATTTTAGATATATCCTAGTAATTAGTCAATCTTTATAGGCCTTCTTTATAAGAGTAATATATATATTCTTTATAATCTAGTTTAGATAAAGAGAGTAAGTTATTACTAATTCTTCTAGTCTTTATATATACCTATATTATTACTCTTTAGCTTCTCTATATATAATTTAAGGGTTATCTACTATACTTTATATAAAGTATAAGAACTTAGAGTAGGTTTCTAGAACCTCTTATTTTATAATATAGGATTTCTATATTATTATTATATCTTTATAAAGTAATTTAAAGCCTTAACTAATCTTTATTATATTATCTATAAAGTAGTATAGATATTAATAGAAGTAATTATTTAATTAGACTTATTATATTTTATATTCCTAGATTAACTTTCTTATATACTTATTAATAGTAGATAGATAATTAGGATATCTTATATTTATAATATATTATTCTAATAGTACTTTAACTATTATATTATCTCTCTCTATCCCTATATTACTAGAGGTTAAAGCCCTTCGTAATATTCTTATAAGAAACAAATAAATTGATATAATTAATAATCTAGCTAATAATATAATTAACTACTCTACTATTATATTAAGTTCTATAATATATTACTCTACCTTCCTTTTTACTTCTATTATTTTTATAAGATTAATAATCTATTATATCTCGGCTATTGTCTTCTTAAGTTTATTATTAGTAATAATAGTAGGCTGTCCTATAATAGACTTAATAGGATTTATAAGCGCTTCTCTAGCTCTTCTTATTATACCTTCTTACTCTCTTCTATATATCTCTCTATTATTATCTGTTCCTTCGATACTAAGGTCAATATTAAAGTTATCTTCTATTACTTTATTATTAAGTTCTTAGGCTCGGCCGGTAGTTACTTAGGTTCGGTAGGCCGGTATTATAATTATCCCTAACAGTCCGATTAAGGATAAAGAGAGTTCAGAATATAAAGCCCTACTATATAGGGCTTCAATTTAGATAATTAGAGTAATAGGGGTCATTTAATACTATACAATACTACTATAAAGGCCAATAGCACTAGTACTATATATATTCAAACTAAACTCTGAGCCTTCTATCATACTCCGAGTTCCACTAATATAGTACTGTATAGTGCGGGCTAAGCGAGGTCATATGACTACCATCTATGTATGTCTCTATAGATCCACTTCGAGTACTGCGACCCTTACTATAAGAGTGGGTCATGACACTATGTCGTTTCACACTAGTGTTAGATGAGTATGATCACCTCATAACTGATGATGTTGACATGACAAGTTTGGAGGTACTCCAAGTATTGAGCAGAGAATGGATGAGGGGGTTGGAGAAGGTATTTCCGAGGTTTCTGCTAGCGTAACACGCGGTTGTCTAAGGCTCCGTATTGGCTTTCTAGTCAACTGTGTATGCAAATGCGTCGGACATATCGTGCGGGGTCTAGACCAAAATAGGATCGATCGGTATAGGGCCAACACCCTTTGTGCCGGGCATATAAGAGTCTCGTTATTGTCGACTTCTTGCAAATATCTTGTGTCGATTACATCCTACCACAATCCGCTCCCAAGCTATCGAAACCAACAATATCCAAAAACATGGCGACGCAAACCGTTGATCCGAAGGAGCTTCAGCAGCCTCCTCAGCTCTCAGCTGTCAACTATCTCGCACCTGCAGCTGGCAACCACAATCTTCGGATTACAGATGCTCAGCGCGAGGCGATTCAGTCCTCCTCCAATCTGGCATGGTTGCATTGCACTGAATCATCCAACGACTTCCGCTCGGACACTTATACCAAGCCGACCTTGCCAATGCTCGAGGCGATTATTGCTTCGAGTCTTGGAGACGGTGATACCGATGAGGATGAAGCTACCCGCTCCTTGGAAAACTATATTGCGGGCTTAGTTGGGCATGAAGCTGGTCTTCTTGTAGCTTCTGGTACAATGGGCAATCAGGTTGCTCATCAGGCTGCTCTTAAAACACCACCTTATTCTATCCTTGCCGATACACGAGGCCACTTCCATACTTTTGAGTGTGGTGGTGCATCATATCTGTCTGGTGCTTCAGTCCGCCAGGTCAGCCCATCCAATGGTCATCACCTAACCTTGAAGGATATTCAGCGAGAGTGTACTCTGAGGGAATCTATCTATGAAGTCCCAACGAGGATTATCAGCCTCGAAAACACGCTCAATGGTACTATCATGCCCCTGTCGGACGTGCGCGCCATCTCCCAGTGGGCACGGGCGCAGAGTCCGCCTATCCATCTACATTTAGATGGGGCCCGGGTCTGGGAAGCGGTAGCCGCGGGTGCATTCACTCTTGAAGAGATTGGAGCTTGTTTTGACAGTATCCAGTTATGCTTTACCAAGGGTATTGGAGCCCCGTTGGGCAGTATTGTCACTGGAAACACGGCCTATATCAAACGCGCGAAATGGAGCCGGAAGTTCCTAGGTGGGGGCATGCGTGCCACCGGGATCATCGCAGCATCTGCCCGAGTTGCTGTGGATGAGGTATTTTTCAGTGGCAAGTTGAAGGTAGGTCAGGAGAAGGCTAGATATGCCTCGGACATGTGGGAACAGCTCGGTGGAAAGCTGGTTCTCCCCACTGAAACCAACATCGTCTGGCTGGATCTTGAAGCATCCAATATCAAATATGAGGATTTCTATCCCGTTGCTGAAAAGTTCGACCTCAAATTTCGGGATCTCCAGTTTGGGCGCCTCGTCTTCCACTATCAGATTTCGGATCACGCGTTGGCAAGGCTCTCTGACTTCTTCAAGGCAGTTCTGCCCTGATGTGTACCTCCACCATTGGGTCTCCGTGGGCACACACTGCCTTGACGACCCCAAGATTGTGGAGATGGATTGTTCTGCACCATATTTTCCTCTGAAGTACTTTGAACCTCATTCTCAAATGAAGCTTAGTTGAAATCATATCCCTTCTTTCTTAGTTTTCCTTATTTATGTAATAAGTGGCAGTGCATAGATCTACACACCTTCACTGTTACTATGTAGTGTGCTCTTTACCTTCTCAGGGGCTCATAACTCGTGATGTTGTTACATCTACGACAACATCTGTAACTATTGGAGTGCCTCCCATGCATACACTGCATGTTTGTTGTTTGACGGACTAAGCCTTTGCTCGGATGTTTCTTTGTTTATGGATGCTTTGTTTGACAGGGGATATAAACCCTGGATTTCTAGTTTCTAATGAATAACAATTCCTCCTCTGCTTTTTCCCCTACGTAGTATTCACTACAAGAGTAACAATTAAGAAAAATAGCATCATGATCAACATATACTAGACTATAGATCGAATAATCTGTCACATAAAGGAGGCCTAGAGTGGATGCCGAGCATTTTACTAGTATGTCGCCATCGCTAGGAATCGGGTTGCCATCGCTAGGATATGGGTCGCTATCGCTAGGATTAGGTTTGCCATCGCTAGGATATAGATCGCCATTGCTAGGATGGGGTTTGCCATCGCTAGGATATACGTAGGTCGCTATCGCTAGGATGCGGGTCGCCAAATAGGGCCTGTAATGACTCTGTATCGTATCTAAGGTACTCCGTACTGGTTACAAAATAGATGGAGCTGAATATTTTCCCTGCTTATCGCCCCAGCAGGTAATCACGAATAGGGGCGGCCAATTGCAGGAAGTTTCGATCAAAACAAGGCTAGACGTCTCAATAGCCCACAAATGGGCCCAGACACCCGGCCCAAAGCCCAGCCCAACCCACAGGCCATTAATGGGGGCCCATCAAAGCCCATCAAAAGCCCATTTCTGGACACAAATACAGTCTTGGCATACAGAAAGTAGCTGGTTAATGGCTGTATTTTACGCATGTACCAACCTGTATATTCAGGGTCATTATACTATCATAGTAAGAAGTAGGAATTGAGTAGATATTATACTGGTTTTAGCATTATAACGCTAGATTTCATGCAAAATTTCGCACAAAATCACCCTGAGAAAGATATATATATTATCTAGAGAGGATTGATAACACTTTCTCTAGTTAGTTAGTTCTAGTAATACTTATGGTACCTCTACTTACTATATAAACTCCTAACAAAAATAAATACCGAATAGAAATTTTAATACCCAAAAGGACCAGGGAAAAATGCATTAATTATACAGCTACGAATTGGCATGTTTGCATTATTTGGGGCCCATTATGGGTCCGAATGGGCTCTATGGCCTTTCATTCTAGGCCTACGGGCTACCAATGTGCCCGAGCATAGGGCCTAAAACCTGGCCTATTAGGTGGGTTGGGGTGGGTTGGGTTGGGGTATGGGCTTTGCGGGCTATTGAGAGGTCTGGACAAGGCCCATAGGCGAGCCGGCTTCCTTTGTCCAAAGACGGGCCTTCCCATGCATGGGTGTCTTCACACCCACTACGGATATTTTCGCGGATTTAACAATAACACGGGTCGTGCTATGGAGGTAAATTAGGCATCCACCTTAGAGACTGAAGGGGGAGGGGGAGGGGGTACTGCCCAGTAAAAGCGAAGAAACTCGACAATACTAGAATATACCTACGAAATTTGAAGTCTTATTAGCTGGATTAGGCAGTAATGCCAACGCTGACAGTACAGGGAGCAACTCAAATATTCTAGAATCTCTGGTCATGTATTATTGAAATTGCCGTAATATCTCAGAGGTTTACGCAAGTATATCCGTTTGGTCTGTCTCAAGGGTGTAAATTGTTGATGGTTGGACCTCCTCAGAACCGATGAGGTGAGTTATCAGCGATCACGACCCTGTACCAGAACTTCCATCGAGCATATTCGGTGTCGTTTCACTCACACCCCTCTCGGACTTCCCAGCGCTAGGTGAAAGCGCTACCATGGTCAGAGTACCCGAAGCCACGTCTGCCTCTCGTGGTCTTAGAAAGAAGAACCAGAAACCCACGGACGAGACTGCCATAGCGCCTGCTAGGCTTCCGTATACATTCACAAGCCAAGGGTCCTGGGACACTGTAGCTATTGCGACGCCTATCAAGGAAGCGATCGTGCCGAAAACCTGTGACATAGCCTGCATGACGGATTTCAAGTCGTCTGGAGCCTGGCTGTAAGCATACTCAGTGCCAGCAATCTGACTGAAAATCTCCGAGATCGATTGTAGGACATATACTGGAACCTGAGCAAAAGCTGAAATATCGTTGGGCAGGGATCCATTGTGAGAATCGGGGCACACTCGAGGGTATTTGTAACAGGGGCCACGGGTATAGATGATGGCCTGTAGGATAGCTACATATATCATCGATATTGTCAGGATGATAAAGCCAATAAAGATGCGTGTTAAAGGTGTGAGTCGGGCGCCTCTGGCTCGGAAGAAAGGGTAGATCCACTTTTCAAAACAAGGTATGAGTAGGACGAGCACGATAGGGTTGAGGAAATAGAACATGTCGTTTGGGATTCCGCTGGTATTCATTTCTCCGGCTTGGGAGACAAAATTGTTGTCTGCTTGGCCCCAGCAGAGCCAGGGGATAGTAAATGTGGCACTGTGACTCAGTCGTAAGGCTCAAGCATACACTGATGGATGTTTGAATGACTTACAAGATACGACAAGCCCTCCAGGTGTCTGTCATGGACTGTACAAACTGGTCGTCATACTGAAGCTGCTGGCTATCACCCGCTGTGTTCGATCTGGGAATTCCTAAGCGTGCTCGTACATGTCCAACTCCATATTCCCAAACGCGAGTCAGGTTATTCCTTGATGGGCCATGTTTCACTAGCAGGCACTGTTAGCTGTAGATATTGAGTGTGCGAGCTGGTCTTACCAAATGTTTTACTTGAGGCAATAAATATCACCATGCCCAGTGTGATGAAAATAAGAGGCACCGTGAAAGCTGCACCGAAGCCAATCTTCTTCTCTAACATGGTGGTGGCAATGCCAGTCAATGATCCAATATTTATCATCCTGATTACTCAAGTCATTATTGATTCATTGCCCTTCAGAGATAGGTTCTTACCAGTAATACGCGCTGTAAATGTACTGCAAGGTGAGGCCTCGGTCCGGCTGCACGATGTTGCCCCGTTGATCTTCAAAGGGCTGGAGGGAGCTCCCTGTATACTGGTCTCCTAAAGCATGTCAAAAGGAATATCCATATATCAAACTCCTGCACGATACGTACCGATAAAAGCATTCATATTCACCCTGATCCCTCCTGAGCCGATAGCCATGAAGAGCAAGGATATGATCAGTACCGCAAGGTTTGCTCTCTGTGGAATCCCCCCAATCCAAGACACAACGCAGAGGAGAGTGAGACCAGCTACATAGATGCTGTGCGATGTTAGATGACGTCACAGCTTCTTTAAACACGCAAATACCTACGGAAAGGCATATAAAATCGTCCGATGACGCCCCAACTTGCTATCAGCCAGAAGGGCGCCAATTATTGGTGTGATCGAATTTGTGAAGGAAAAGGCATATTGGATCTGGGTAGCAGTGGCCTGACCCATCCCTAGCATGCCCGGCGTGGACTTGTCAAAAGCTGAATTTTGCACATAGTTTTCTGTGAATCGTCAAATCTAATGTCCTTTCAACTGGAGTTCAACGCATACGTATCATGATAATGGTACCATAGTAGGCAGCACGTTCGGTCATTCCAGCTCCCATGACAAGCCATAGTTTTCCGGGTACTTTGTCTCTGATCAGAACATGCGGAATATCCGAGTCCGATGGATCGTTGTTGCTTGTAATGTGAATCTGTGGGCGATTCTTCCAGCCTCTGGGGATAATCCTGATCCAGTTAACAATTTCACTTCGTAAGACGTCGGGACTGGATTGCACCAAACTTACCCCCTCGATGAGCTGCTGCTAGGCATCTCGGGTTAGATCGGCAGCACAAGAGGAAGCAAAAAGTGGGATATCAATTGAAAGATGGGAGCCCTTCTCGCCCCGGAGTAGAGAGGAAAAGTAAAGATTATGGCCACCGTAAGATACCAAGTATCCAGTGTCTCCGGTAATATATAATGCATGTCACTGTGCGTCCAACGTACATTACCATTGATCGCGATTGTGGAGCTCACCTGAAAAGCACGCGATCTAGTCTAGAAATTGCGGATCTAGAAAAAGTACCTGTCCTATGTAACTCTGTCCTGTGTTCAACGCCCATTGGGTGGTTATCGAGGACCATGTAAGTTGATTTGTTTATGATACGTAGCCAGCGCCAAGGGTTCCTTTGAGCCTTAGCGAGTGCGAAAGTTCAAAAGCGCTTGATAAATAATGATGCTAATAACAAGATTTGTTTCGGCCTCATGTGAGAAACTTGTTAGAATCACTGCAACGCTTTGTCTTTACATTTTCGCAAGTCGAACTCTCCAACTTCATTATGGACACCGCAACGGATTCAGTCGCTCATGTGACGGATCGAAGCCATCCGTTTGATTTGAATGCTACAGAATGGAGCGAAGCAACAATGATCTGTGGCGGCTTAGGGATTATCCTTGATCTATACGATCAGAACATGGAACTGGAAGTTGCACTACGTTATAGTGAGCAAACTATCATGTATACCTTCCCAGTCCGAATTGCAGTCAATCGTTCGGCCAGAGTCAACGAATACCTCAGGGATGTTGCGGAGTCGATTCGCAAAAATATGCCAGTCGGTACCGACCAATCGTGTTTTCTTCCTGTCTCGATAAGGCCCCTGGATGGTCTCAATCTGGATTCATTCGAAGCGACAGTTGCATTTCGAGAAAGGCAAACACAGTCGATCCCGTTTCCTATTCGCTTTGGTTGTGTGCTTGAAAACCCCAAACTAGCTTTGTCGGCTACGTTTGAGAAAGATCATCATGACCAGCGATACGTGAGACGACTACTCAGTCAGCTCTGTCAAATCACAAGGCAATTGGGTCTGTCCAGCTCTCTGCTTCGGAATCTCGATCTTGTCTGCAACGCAGACGCACAAGATCTACGCCGATGGAACGAACTCCCAGCGCTATCAGATCCTGAATGCGTCCATTGGGTCATTGAGAAGCATATTCTAAAGTCTCCAGACGCGATCGCTATCGACTCGTGGGATGGGCGATTAACGTACAGAGAGCTAGACCAGCTCTCAAACAATCTAGCCACCCATCTCTCCGCTGTCAAAATCCCAGAGGGTAGTATTATTCCTCTCCTCTTTGAAAAGTCGAGGTGGACAGTGGTTGCTATGATGACCGTCCTGAGAGCCGGGCATGCGTTTCTGCTGCTAGACATTGCCCATCCTGATGGCCGTTTGGAAATGCTGACACAGCATGTCAATGCGCCCATGATCATCTGCTCCGCGATGCAAAAAGACCGTGCTATGCTGTTGTGGTCCCAAGTCATCGTTGCATCCACTGCCACCTCCAAAGATGTGATTAAGGAAATACGGGGTCCGCTAAAGCCTACCGAGCCCCACGACCTGGCTCTCGTAGTGTTCACGTCAGGCACTACCGGTCGACCGAAGGCAACAGCCATTGAGCACCATTCGGTTTGCTCCAGTTTAATCACTTTAGCTGAGCATACTGGTGTTTCGAAGACCTCCCGATTCTACCAGTTTTCCTCTTATGCATGGGACGCTGCCTTTGCTGAGATCCTCATGACCCTTTTCAGCGGCGGATGTATCTGCATTCCCTCTGAAGAGGACCGCTTAAATCGACTGGCACACTCGATTTCATCAGTGCGTGCAAACCATATATTACTAACCCCGACCGTGTTAGGACTCCTCTCTCCCCATGAGGTTCCGACTTTACGGCACGTTGTCGTGGGTGGCGAGAAGGCAACCAGGGCTCTCGTACAGACCTGGGCAGACTCGGTGAACCTAATCAGTGCCTATGGTCCTGCTGAAGCTACCGTGGCGTGTATGGTAAACCAGGAGTTTGGGGAGCAATTTGACCCTGCCATGCTTGGCTCGGTATTAGGTTGTCGCGTATGGGTCACTATTGCTGGTAACATGGATCAGCTTGCTCCCGTAGGAGTTATCGGAGAGCTTCTGATAGAAGGCTCGAATGTTGCCAGGGGTTACCTGAATGACCCCGAGAAGACCGCGCAATCCTTTCCTGGTGTTCCACCACGCTGGCTGGCGGCCATGAAACTTGATCAGATGATTCCATCCTCCCGCTTCTACCGAACGGGGGACCTGGCGCGGTATACCTCACATGGAAAATTGGTGTTCGTTGGTAGAAAGGACTTTCAAGTGAAGGTTCGCGGCCAACGAGTCGAGCTGGAGGAGGTACAGGCTCAAATTCAAAAAAGGGTTCGATTACTGGGAGCGCAAGTCTTTGTGGACGTACTCGGCACTTCCATCACAGCATACATTCATCTCCCAAATAATTCAGATCACAAACATGAGCAAATAGCTTCTGAATCAAGCAGGCTGCGACTCGCTCTGAGGGAGGTCCTTCCCGAATTTATGGTCCCGACCTTCTGGATCCCTCTTAAGGTTGTTCCTCTTTCATCTACCAGCAAGCTTGACCGCCGTGCACTGGCTGAGCTGGGTGACAAATACCTGTCTGATCTGCGAATAAATTCATACAAGACAGAGGAGCTAACCCAGGCGGAGTGGCAGTTAAGCCAGCTATGGGGCCAGCTTTCGGTATCGGCACAATCTCCAAGCCCCACCGATCACTTTTTTGTCTTGGGCGGAGACTCTGTGAAAGCGATGCAGCTGGTTTCTCTCGCCCGACAAGCAAATATGAGGCTTTCGGTAAAGGATATCTTCGGGAACCCAACGTTGTCTGCTATGTCCTCAATAGCCGAGAAAATTGGCCCTAACAGTGGACCCGAGAGAACCCTAGCTTTCTCGATGGTGTCCAAACATGACCTTTCCAGGTCATTGACACATTTGGCTGGTCTAGACCACGAGCGCGACAAAGTCATCGACATGTTTCCATGTACACAGTTGCAGGAAGGCATGTTTTCGGCATCGCTGAGTGTTCCTGGGTCGTACAGCAGCCAATATGTCTTCTCCGTCCAATCGAGGACAATGACGGAGAAGCTCAGAAGAGCATGGGAGCAGACGCTTATTGCCATACCGATCCTCCGAGCACGATTTATACCCAGTACCACGGGATTCAACCAGGTCATCATGAGCAGCAAGCCTCTATCATGTGCTACAACTCAGCAATCACTCGATTCATACTTGGATTTAGATCGCCAGCGACCCTTTGCAATTGGTGAGCCTCTGTCACGATATTGTATAGTCGACAACCCGTCATCTTCTGATTTCCATTTCGTTTGGAGTTTGCACCATTCGATATTTGACGGATGGACTATCAACGAGATCCTTGGCCTCGTCCATAGTCAGCTTCAGGGAGACCAAATCGAAACTCCAGCCGTATCCTTGAACGGCGATTTTTCGAAACTCGTACATTTTACTCGGCTGCTGGATGACGATAATGATGCTCGCACATTCTGGCGCAAACAACTCCTTGGTACACCGGTTCCATCGTACCCAACTGTACCCGCTGGGAAGGCCCAGATTGCTGACAGATCAGCTGTCATGCATTCGATGGATGCATCCCAATTGGTGAGATCCGGTATCACCATCACTATACTCGCGAGAGCTACTTTGGCATTACTTCTCTCTCACTATGAGAACTCCGAGGATATTATTTTGGGAAACACCGTTCACGGCCGCAGCTCTCTTCCGCTCGAGCTTCACAATGTTCTCGGCCCCACGCTTGCCACACTCCCCATCCGAGTCAAGGTCAATCGACAGCTCCCAATTTCCCAGTTCCTCGCCAACCTGCAGGAGCAGTTCGTAGCTACCATTCCCTTTGAACAATATGGGCTGCAGCGAATTCGCCATATCGACAGCGACACTCGTTCATCGTCGTCGTTTCGGGTACTCCTCATTGTACAAAATGCTGACTCAATAAGATCGATTGGAGACGGGGTCCAAGGCAGAGAAGCCTTTAGATGTCTCCATGAGTATCCGTTAGTTATTACCATTACCCCAGCAGGGACACAGACGAAGATCCTGTTGACCTTCGATGACACCCTGCTGTCGAAGGACCAAGTCCAAGCATTCGCTTTTCAATTCGAGCAAACATCGACGCAATTGTGCTCCCTGTCCGGTTCCACCAGAATTTGTGATCTTGATCTGGCGAGTAGGGCTGATAAGAATCACTTCTCACGTTGGAACAGTGAGCACCACATGCCGGTGAGAACCTCGATTCTCGCGCTACTGCACCGGCAGTTTGAGCGAGATCCTGAAGCCGTTGCAATCGACTCGTGGGATGGAACCGTTTCCTACGAAGCTTTGGACAACATTTCAAGTCTTTTTGCTGCTGAGCTGGTTCGTCTTGGGGTTGGCCCAAACACACTTGTTGGGCACTGTTTTGAAAAAAGCATGTGGGCTCCGGTGGCTTTGCTCGCAATTGTGAAGGCAGGTGGAGCCTTCGCGCCTTTCTCACCCAGCTATCCCCGGAAGCGACTTCTCACCTTTACCCACGATGTTGGAATACAACTTATCGTGTGCTCCAGTATGCAAAGGGCAAGTCTGTCAGACGGCCCCTGGAAGACTTTGATAGTCGACCACGAGGGTTCAAAGGGATTACGTCCAAACCTCGCCGTCTTGCCCACTTCCGTGAACCCGGATAGTCTACTTTATGCGTTGCATACGTCAGGAACAACAGGGGAGCCAAAGGCCTTTACGGTCCAACACGCAGCCTTTGCTACGGGGGTAGTTACCAGGGAGTCATCTATACCCCGGGGTTCAGGTCAGCGTGTTCTGCAGTTTGGCCCATATACATTCCGCCTAGGGATTGAGAACATCTTGGCAACCCTCACATCTGGAGGCTGCATCTGCATCCCGTCCGATAGTGCTATCATGAACAATCTGTCAGGATACATGAAAGATGCGCGGGTCAGTTTCGCCAACGTTACACCCTCGGTGGCCCGGACTCTGAATCCCGACAGAGTACCGGACTTGAAAGTCCTGCTTCTCTCTGGAGAACCCCCGATCGCGGGTTGATCACCACGTGGACTGGGCGTGTGCAGCTGATCAACGGGTACGGACCCAGTGAGTTCACGGCCAAACAGACCCTTAACTTTTGCATGAGTCCAGATGACCCTCAGAACCTTGGCCAGGCAGTGGGCGCAAACCTCTGGGTGGTTGATCCAGAAAATCACGAAAGACTGAGTCCCCTGGGCGCCATCGGGGAGCTATTGATAGAAGGACCAACTCTGGCGAACGGGTACATGCACCGACCTTCCGAGACCAAAAGGCGATTTATACCTGCTCCATCCTGGCATCCTGGGTTGCATGATGAGCTGACGACGACAACGGCTCTTTTCAAAACCGGCGATCTAGTGCGCTACAACCTCGATGGAAGCCTGACGAGCATTGGACGTGTGGACGGCCAGGTCAAACTTAACGGTCAAAGGTTTGAGGCCAAGGAAGTTCAACATCTCCTCAAACAATGCATTTCGACCGAGTCCCTTGATATAATGGTGGACGTCCTGAAACTCCAAGGACAAGAGTTGGATGTTGTGGTCGCGTTTCTTGCCCCCGCAGCACAGAAGCTGCAAAGTGCGATTACCATGGACTTGACGCTAAGCAAGCGGATTAGCAGCCAGAAGCGCAAAATTGCCCGGTTCTTATCGCCGTTCTTACCCGGGTATATGATACCCACTATCTTCATAGGCGTCTCAATAATCCCGATTACTGCGAACGGCAAGGTGGACCGACGAGCGCTAAGGACGTTTGCTTCCCATTTGTCGTTATCCTCCCTGACATTCAACGATGATGGCATAGTAATTAAGCCGCCCACTTCTGTCGACGAAAAGACGTTGCATGGCCTTTGGCAGAGAGTGCTCGGGTTGGAAGAGCATCAGTTCGGGGTGGACGATCACTTTTTCGAGCTCGGCGGCAGCTCAATGACGGCAATTCGGCTGGTTGGTTTGGCACATGAAGCTCAAGTCTCGCTTGATGCACAATCTGTCCTAAGACATCCAGTATTACAAGACATGGCTCTCCAAATTCAGAGGACAGCTACCCACATTGCTATGACGCCCACGACGTTACCTAGATTCGGTCTGCTCCAAGCCATGGACTACAGCTTGGAAGAGCTGAATGAACAACTGTCACAGTTTGGATTACCAGAAGATGCCGTTGAGGATGCATATCCAAGTCTTGCCCTGCAAAGCTACTACATGAAGAAAGCAGTGACATTCCCAGGCTCAACCTCTTGGGAGCATGTTTTTGAGCTACCAGACAATATTGACCTGGAAAGATTGGAGTCTGCACTGGAGTGTACTTGGAAGGCCACTCCAAGTCTACGAACTCGCCTGGTATCCGTCTCGGGAAAGTTTGTTCAAGTAGTGTGCAAGGAGGGATTTGTCTGCCGTCGTCTGACGGGATTAGAATCCTGCTTTGAGCATGATCGAAACTCCTCCTGGGGACTTGGTGTACCATTGAGCCGGTTCAGTATTGTCACCAACAGTCAAACTGGGGCCCTAAGAGCCTATCTGGTCTGGTCCGCCAACCATGTCATTTGGGATGGTTGGAGCCGCAATCTGATTTTTGACGACATTGACTACGCCTATAAAAACGGATCTTTGCCTTCAGGACGACGACCATCCTATAATAATTTCCTCGCGCATGTCTGGGGCCACAGAAAGCCTACCACAACACAACATGATTCTTCGCTAATAGACGCAGAGTATATCGGTCGACAGTTCACTTCGCTGCCCCGGGTGGACTGGACGAAGCACGTGGCTCAAAACAGCATGCGAGCAACGATGAGGGTCGATTTACCTGTGCTGACAGAATCGAGAGTCTCACACTCTAGCCTATTGCTTAGCGCTTGGACTCTGGCGGTCGCCTTTGTTGAAAAGTCCAACGACGTTCTCATTGCTAACGAGATTGGTGGTCGGGTCAACTCTTTCCCTGGGGTTGAAAATTTGGCCGCATTTTTAGTAACCGCAGTTCCCCTCTGCGTGGGAATTCATCCTGGAACCATACGCGAACACGCCAGTCGGGTTCAAAGACATGCAATTGAAACCATGTCGATTCAGCATGATATCAATTTGGACGAGCGACTGGTATCCCAAATGGAAACGTCAGCGTACTGGGTGTTGATACATGATCAGGGTGGGTACGAGGAACCTGCAACCGAGTCATTGGGGCTGCGGAGGTGCAGGGCCGAGAAGATCGGCCTCGGCATGTGGCCTTTCCATCTTACCTTCGTCGTTCATCCGGGCAATACCCACTTGGAGATGCAGGCCCTGTTCAACACGGATATGGTGGGGGTAGAGAAGCTTTTGCAACTGTTTGGTTGTCTTCGGTCCCTCTTGTTGGACTTCATTTTTGCTCCAGGCGGATTGGATCAAACCACAGGCGAGATGCACTCAGCTCTAACGGAGCTAGTTCAGGACAAGGGAAAGTTTCTCGAGGCAGTCAGAAACATCACTTCGATCGAACCTTGGGTTCAGGGCCCTGGGTATAACCCATACTCCACATGAACTTGTGCTATAACCGCAGCCGGAACAGGGTAGCCGTCAGCTGTTCTAGGAAATTGTTCCGGGGGCACAATCGGGGAGGACTCCGGAATTGAACTCGTCACGCGCGGGCCTTGGTCTTCATAAACTGGCCTGTGGGTTCTTGGAGGGTACCCTGGGTAGCCAAAAGTACCCAAAATGGGGGATAAATTGTGAATAGAACCGATTAGTCAGTGCACTTTTCAACTAGGAACTACCGAAACTACTGAGAGGTTCCGTCTCTTTAGGAACCATAGCAATAGTGCTGAAAGCAAATAGTGCTACTTTTCCCGCTGGTCCCGGGGCGTTCACCATATGCCCCAAAGGACAAAAGGACTACCCTAAAGTTCAATATAACATCACTTTTCTGCAGGACTATACCGCTTGTGCTTGTATATGATAACTGGGCATGTAGATGGCAGTGAAGAGTGTCCAATAAAAATATTAAAGGCACAACAGCTTTTTGGGACCATCATGACCCAGTTGTCTGGCAGGGAGGTGGTTGCCATTCTATAGTTATCATGTTATATTGTATGAAAATACAAAATCTTACATCTGAAAGGTCTGTAGAGTACCGTGAGTCCACCTAAACTATCGCGTATTTGGAGACTGAGCGGCCGACACATACCACTTTGAATACTGAATGAGATATTAATAAAGCATTTATTGAGAACTCGCAACAGCAGGCATAAATATATCAACCATACCAGCCAGGTCACAGAAGAAGAAAGTAGAAAGTGACAAAAGAAAAGACTTCAAGGTAGCTCGCAGTCTACTCGACCTTGCCTTTCCCATGGGAAGGGTGACGGTTCTCATCCGAGACAGGAACTGGAACTTCGACAAGCCGCCTGGACATCAAGGATGGGCCAAGAGTGATACCCACAAAGTCCAGATGGGCAACCATGGGTGATTTTGATGGTATGATCTGACTTTTACTTGGCGATCCACTCCTTGCAAAGGCGTATGACTTGGTCCTTCCGCCGTGTATTATGTCCCTTTTGATAACGGTGAAGGCATTTCGAGTCTGCGTGGATATCGAAGATTTTCGCGATACGTGACACCAGGCTTCCCACGAGATTCCTATTATAAGGAGAATAGACTGATCGGTTTCATAAGCGTCCGAGATCTGCACTTTCACACTGGGTGGTAGATCTTGGATCGTATTTTGAAGCTTTCCAGTACGTCGCTATGACCCGGTATTTGACTGTGACCGTGCAGGGTCAGTTTGACAAGTACATGTTTCTCATTAACATGTGATGAAGGGCGTGGGATGCCGAGGAAGGAGTGTGGTCATTGAACACGACTCTGAGTGGCTGGGTACCACTGAGAGTTTCAAACACAGCACTTGGAGCAGTCCGTGGTTTCTGTCGCTGTATTTCCTGAAACATGGCGGCTGTGGATACACTTGATTGGCCTTTAAAGTGCAAATACCCGTGGACATGCAGAAAGGAAGAAAAAAGGGGAGCCATCGTCAATGCAAATCGTTGAGTTCCAGTTTCAGTAGGGACTGTGAAAACTTCCTAAACACCGTTAGTAAATCGACTAATGAAAGTCAAGGTCTTGAACATACCTCTCATTGGCGCTTTACTGGTATACCATTTCTGTCCCTGACATAGAGTTCGACAAACCCACTCAGAAGTGTCGTTCGGCGGCTCAGGTTCCACTTCAGGATAGCAACAGCACGTACATTTCCATTTCCGCCGATCAATAAAAGGTTCATATCATTCATCAAGGCATTCCAGGATTCACTCCAACCGGACTCAATAACGAAAGTGAGCTAGGGGACGTTTGGAAGTCACGGAAAGAACTGTAGCGGAAAGGGCTATAGATCGAGAAGGGATGTAGTTCAAAAGTCGCGGAAAGAGCATGTATGGAAGGAACTATGTTGTGGAGTTGGGGTGCGTGTAAGTTTTTTTGCACCCCTACGGCCGGTTTTAGACGCCATCGCGCCAACCCATAATAATTTGTTTACCTATTTTACCGCCTTGCTCTCACCTGTATATATATCCATGGATGATTCCTGATGATTCCTCGGCTTAGGTATATGTTATTAATTTATTATTAACAGGAATAGTCGCTTATGCGGCCTTGTCATGTCTTTTGGATGCTCATTTGGATGCCCTTTTCAGATGCTCTTTCAGATGCTCTTTCAGATGCTCTTTCAGATGCTCTTTCGGATGCTCTTTCGGATGCTCTTTTGGATGCTCTTTTTGAATGTTCTTTTTAAATGCTCTTTTTAGATATATACGAGGCAGAGACTTTTATATATATAACCTTTGAATTTTCTGCCTGGCAAAATCCCGGTAGGTGCGATGGCATCTAAAACCTGCCATAAAGCGCAGGTACCCGATCCACGCGCCAGGCCGGTGCAGCCCCGCCACAAGTCTTAACTCAACAAGATTTGATATCCATGCAGGAAAACATTTCTCAGGCCGCAAGGCTGAGAGAGGAGGTGGAGCGAGCCCGTCAGCGTGTTCAACAATCGCATGAGTCGGTCCAGACCTATCTACCAACAGCACTCGACACCATGAACCTTCTACAGGCCTACATCGCCCAGGCCCAAGCGACAGATAGGACCCGATCCGCTGCAGTACTGAACACTCTATCCGGATACATCAACTTAACAATGCAGAATCTGACCGCAGCCCACCGTCACCATAGCGCCCCTTCACAACCCCTTGGCGCGCTCAATAAAACCCAATCTCGCCTGGACCAAGCTCAGATTGAGGCGATCAATGCTCTTCTGGCGCTCCTGAGCGATCTCGCTACCCGCCCCGATGCACCTGCCTGAGCAAAGATCGAATTTTCCACCGCATAGAGTGCAAATTTCATCTCCTCGGCTGATCTCGATATTTGCTCTCGCCGTACGACCAGGCACGCGTTGCACCGGATACACTTCGTCGGAGCCCTGCAACCATAGGCCAACTTTGAGGCAGATGTTGCGAATACATACATATAACAGCCAGGCCTAGAGCCCGCGGGATTTAGCTTCCAGCTTGACAGGCAATTCTCTCACCGGCTCAGTCCATGAAGAGCAAGTTTTCGTGTCTGACGAGCGCGGTATACAAGGTCGACTTGAAGGACGAGCGGGAACAGTTCTAGGAGCCGTCTTTAGGGCTCAGAACCAGGATCTCAAGCTAGGGTCCTTAAGGGTGCTCAGCCGCCGTATTAAGGATACCTTAAAGCCCCTGACTTTGTGCTTATGACCTCAGCCCATGTTGTGAATGTCCTAGGAGAAGCCAAGGTTCCCTGGATGGCAGAACACTGTCTCAACAACCTAGTTGATGGATTTGAGAATGGTGACACGGAACAAACGTTGAGGTACGAACTAGGTCAGTATTATAAGCTATTAATAGGAAGAGATTCTTACTAACATATACCTATAGGCCAAATTGCGCGATACATGCTTGAGGCCTGGGGATGTCCTACCAGGGGTTACTTCAGCAACCGCTGCTAGTCAGGAAACCGATCACCGCATCGAAGTCCTAGTCTCATGGAAGAGGGGCCGCAAGTTCGAGCTTGCTAGCCAACTAGAAGAGAGAATGCTGTGAGGCTTAGGCCTGATGGATGACTAAAGGAGGATCACTAATATCTTACTAAGCTCTGGGAGCCGACCTCGGGACCTCGGGATGTACCTTATCTTACATAACATCGGTAAACGAGCGGCCACTGCGGCCATCTCCAAAACACATAGTAAATTCGATAAATTACAACTTGATATCTTAACAACGGTGGGCTATAAGGGGATTTATTTATAGTTTAATGCTTTTTGGATAATATCTGGCCTCTTTAGGGACTTGAGAAAAATTTTGGAGAAATTTTATGACTTTGTGATTGCGATATATATATTTCTAGCTTTTCGCAACGTAATTTTAATACTACGATAATGCACCGTTTCGATTTTCTTGAGATTGATACATAGTATTAAATATTCCTATCAATTAGTATCGACAAGGAATCAAATGGAATAATAATATGGTTGTTGAGATATAAATGGAGGATATATCGCATCTACTATGGTGTTTTTGGGGTGGCCGCTAGATTACCGATTACGTTCCGACGGAGTAATATCATCATCTTGATTCCTCCCACTTTATTCCATAACAAATGCAGAAGACCTAGGGAAGCAGATTCCTCCAGAAAATCAGATCCTGGAGAAGAACCCGGCTGGATTTCCCTCTGGAGAATCCTTCCAGGACTACCTCAAGCAGATGCTGAACTGTTTGGACCTCGGAATAACTGTCACACACTTCCGCATGACATATCAACATGCAGAAGAGGACGAAATCAGCACAGTTGATGTCCGTGCTACCCCATGGGGACACTCCTGAAATATGGGTTCTTAACCACGTACGAGCAAACAATCTTCCGGCGAAAGGTAGATGTCGGTCGAGTATGGGGACTGAAGTATTCTCCAGCAATTTACCATCACGACAGAGGAAGCACCTCGGGGAGAACAGTGTCATTTTGTCAGAGTCTTTATCATGTTGGATTGCTAGCCCTCGCAGACTCCTTTTAACACAGGCACAGGCATGCGGAACCAGGTTTGGACACGTAACGCCTAAGAGGGGAGCATCTAGTTCGGCCCAGTTGTCGCGTCAAAGTCCTTCATCCGCATTACTAGGAGCGTCAAACGTCAATATGTCACACAAAAAGCCGACCGAGGGTACTACATGGAACACGCCTTAGACACCGCGATCGACGTGGTCTCCAGCGACCACCAGGACATGACAATACTCCTCGGTGACAGCAATACAGGCTCTCCCAGCCGTTCGGCCCGTCTTCGCCACGTCCATCAATTACATGATTGTATTGTTTCCTAGCATAGCAAAACAAAGATCACTGTGAGGCTGAACGGAACATTCTACTTCCTCCTTAGCTACCATTTCCAGCGTCACGTATCCTTGTCCCAGTATTTCTGTGATATTTGAGCCTTTTTCAGTTAGATCAAGCAGGGAAGTTAATTCTTGCGGGGTCCATGACGTGGCTTGTTGGCCTCTGGTATCTGCATCATCCATTTCAGTTGTTCGATGGGGAACTTGAATGTAGACTTGCATAAACGCTTTCGTTGCACATCGTTGAGGATTACAACATAGGAATTTAGCCGAGGCGAAAGAACGGAAGCCATATGCCTGATTTTGCTCCACGGTGGTCGACTAGTTATGCTCGTTCAATTCTCGAGGATCCTGTAATGGGACGAGAGGAGTCATGCCTGATCGTCATACTCATTCAGCTTCTCAAGAATTTGCCACCGGGAAGAGAGGGGTTTATCAAGGGTGACAATAGTTCGGGGTCGGTGCCCTTGCGGAACCGGGGCAACGAGGATGGCATTCGAGCTGCGTTGGATGGGTGCTGTGGGTGTGTGGGAGAGAGTCGATTCGAAGCCTAATATAGAGGGTGAGGCTCTTGTGTGGGTCATATTGGGGGATGGCGCAAAAAAGGCACGTCGTGCAAAATCTCGACCAATGCCTTAGGCAGGTACGTCGGTGTATTATCTCTGGGCTATTCTTGAAAACTTCGGAATATTACAACATATCGATTCCTTATCTTTCGCTCTTATTCCATGAACTCTGTGAATCAATTTGATTGTACTCGGCGTTGCAAAATATCAGAACTGTATCTAACGACAGTAGAAAGACACGAACATGAGAGTTGTCAGGAATTTAGGATACATCCAAATTCATGCATTCCCGGTGTTTAAACCCCTTAGCAGCCGGACTTCTTGGTGGTAGCCTTGGAGCAGAAGTCACCCTCCGCCTTGCGGCGGTTGTTCAGCATGCCGTTGAGAGTATTGGTGTTAGGAAGAGCCTCGCAGATACCCTTGAAGTTCTTCTTAGACATCGCACCGTGCCAGTAAGTCTGCACGCCGCCACAGCCCGAGTTGTAGGCAAAGCTAACCAGCGCACCATACTGATTCGCATTGAGGTCCTCGGCATTGTCCAACTTGCACACACAGCTCTCATAGGTGTCGATATCCTTGGCAAGTAGCTTCTTGCCTTCAGCCTGCGTGATGGGTGCATTGATGCTGCCGCAATCGCCGTTAGCGGGGCAATCGTGGCCGTAACCTGTAGATTCTTAGCGCTCCGCATTGAGGATTCAATAGAGATAGAATAATCTTACCGATAGCCTGGTGGCCGACAGTGTCAGTGTAGAAGTTGCTGCGGAATCCCTCCAATTCGGCAATGAGGTCGAGGGCACCGGAGTTGACAGAGGCACGCTTTTCCACCTCGGTGGTGGGCAGTGCAATAACGCCAGCGGCGAAGAGGGCAACGACGGCAGAGGAGAACTTCATATTGATTGTATAGAGGTGACTTGCGTTGTTTGTGGCTTTTGCAATGATCTTGTTGATTGAAGACTTGGTTCCGAATGATGAGCCTTTTGGAGAGGGTTGAAGGCCTGCTATTTATATTTGAAGCCGGAGACTTCAGGTCCGAATAATATGATGAATCGGCCTTGAGACCCCACTGATTTCAGCTCATTCTCGTGTTCTACGAGCTCCTGGCCCATACTGTCGTTTCCTGTTTCACTCCATTAGTGTATATACGAGAGAGTTGATTGGAAGATCTCGTATACCCTTACATCTCATTGTCGTATTTAGACGGACAATCCCCACGGCCAGGGTGAACGTGCAGCGAATGTTCAAAGATAGGCGACCCACCCGGTGATTTTCATCTAAATAAACCTGCAGCTCGCAAAGTGATTCCTAAAGTAGTAAGGGGCGAGATGTTGAGACAAGCCACACTGGTGCTGACCACGCTTAATAGCGCCACCAACGCCCTATGCGATTGACCCTGTTGATCTTAGGTCAAGTAATAGCAAATCAGAACGAGAAATTCCGCCCCATGTCTGAGTGATGTGGGTCGATCGTGTCCCTGACGAATGCCAAGGGGTTCGCCCCATAAATGCTGTTATTAATGGAGCAGATCTACCAATACTAAACCCCTTGGAGCCCATAAACTGACTCGGGAAATTTGGGGTCGACTCGAGATCGACTAGGCCAAGTAACCTCGTTATCTTCAAATGGGGGCCATCTCTCCGATTCGGGTCGGCGACCGACGATCAATGTAACGATTTCAGTGGAGAAACAAATTAAAACCTCGGTCCTACGGAAGGCAGACAACGACGAGTTCCAGAAAAGCCAACAATTCGGGGGTATGGCCTTATAGATACTTGTGTGGCGTTTTGTTTTTTGTTTGTTTGTTTTTCTCTTTTTCATAATAACCTCATCTTACGTTGTTTGGGATGGGGGGGGATTGGATGGTCTATGGTCGTATGGATCATGTTACGTGTGGGACAGATTGATGGAATGAGCAGGTAGAATCAATGGAGATATGGGCGAGGGTGACAGGTGTTGTATATACGGTGACAACGAGGGTGAATATAGCCCTGTGTGGCGTCATGGCTGTGTTGGTCCTTTTAGTTGACACGGACTGTGATGTTATTAGATCGTAAGTCACCTGAACCACGTGCAAGGTTGGTCTCTTGGTATTTGCACATAGCCACTAAGATCGATATATCTTGTGGATATATCTTGATAGAAAATAGATTGCCCACTCAGAGTCCACACGTGCAATTCCCATAGAATATATATTTTACGAGGTAACGACGTTGCAGCTATGTTTCGTACATTCCGCACTTGATCCCAGAGGCCAGAAAAGCGTTTAGATTCTTGACGAATACTGCGGTATATATTTTGCGGTAGTATTAGAGAAACATAGATGTGTGAGATAAGAGGGGAGAATTAATAAAATAGTGCTGCTTGATATTTTCACCCCATCAGCGGTCCAGAGCTTGCGCTTGACACTATAATCACGTTAGTTAGGAGAAGTAGATGTACTTCAACGGGGAAACATACCATCTGCCAATAAGCCCCCTTTTTGCGCAACAATTCATGATGCATTCCGGACTCCAGAATTATCGATCCCTGCCCGGATGCCCCTTCCCCAAAGACAAAAATCGCATCGGCTTTCTGAATGGTCGCCAGTCTATGCGCGACCGCAATAATCGTCATGTTTCGCTTGCTTGCTAATCTCTCCATAGCACCTTGTACAAGACTTTCCGAGTGAGAGTCCAAACTGGATGTGGCCTCGTCAAGAAGGAGAAGTAGCGGTTTCCGGATCAGGGCTCGCGCAATGCAAATGCGCTGCTTTTGCCCACCACTCAGAGAGGCCTGAGCGTTGACGCCAAGTTCTGTCAAGAACCCATCCGGTAGCGATACTATGAAGTCATAGATTTCGGCGTCCTTGCATGCTTGGATCATTTGATCCTCGGTAGTCGGGTTATTGGGGGCTTCTAGACCGAGAAGGAGATTCTCGCGGATCGTGCCTTCGAAGAGTTTCGGCTCCTGGGCGACGAGTGACAAAGCACTTCGGTAAGAGGAAAGTTCAATGGAACGAATGTCTCGGCCACCAAATAGGATCGTTCCCTGAGTGCAGTCATAGAAGCGCTCGAGTAGCGAGACAAGCGTGGATTTTCCGCAGCCCGAGGGTCCGACAAATGCTACAAATTGACCGCTCCCAATGGAGAGATTCAGATTGGCAAATGTTGGTACCTCTCGAGTAGAATATTGAAAAGAGACATTTTGAACTTCAATAGAGGGGCTGGGGGTATGTTCTGAAGAAGAGAGTGGTCCCGTCGGAACGTGCTGAAGCTGTCCCTGGGTAGGTTGCCGTGCAGCCAATATGCGATTGGCAGAAGCCTTAGCCTGGGCAATATTTGGACCAAAACTGAAGAATTGACCGGCCGATTGGCCGCCTTGGATGATGGCAATATAGACGACGAAGAATGCAACTGGGTCATATTCACGGGAGGCGAGGAGCTGGCCGCCATACCAGAAGGCGAGCGCCATGGCACATAGCTCAACACTGTCGGAAAACGCAAATATCAACGTTGCGTACCACGCCTTCCGGATAGCCTTTTGACGTTGATCTTTCAACAGGTTTGAATATCGTTCCAAAATTGTATCTTCCATGGTCAGAGCAGTGACCGTTCTGAAGGCCCGGACTGCCTCTGTTGCGAACTTGGAACTATCGGCATAAACTGCTGCATTTAGGGTCTCAAATTTGATCTCATATCGAATGCGCATGAAAGCCGAGAAAAATAAGAATGGCATGGCGGCAAAAAGGTGACAGCCGCCAGCTTCCATCCAAAGGCGAAGGAGATTGAAACACATCCAATGATGTTGAAGACCGAGATGAGAGGGAAGACACCAGTGGGACCAAACATCTCTTGTAACTGTTTTGAATCAGTGGAGAGTCTGGAAATCAGACTACCCGAGGAATTCTCCTCGCGGTCATAGTATGACACTGGTTTAGACAAGATGTTGTAGAAATAATCCATCCGAGCATTGGATACGACAAACTGAACAGTTAGCCTTGCTTGAAATTCGTGAGGTACATAGACTCACCATCGAGATCGAATTCGATGAAAACCCTAGCATGAAATAGAAAGTCGCCATGGCAAGGGCGAGGATGAAAAACATCAATGCCCAGAAGTTCGCAGCGTCCACGAGCTTCTGGCCAGTGAACTGGAAAACCTGTACAAGTCTGGCAAACAGCCAACTTTGTAGGGAAAATCCGGCTATTGTGCCCTGTAAGCATATATCTGAAAATGTGCGGGAGAGCATTACGAATACTTACAACCTGCCCCCACAGCACCGACCAGTGTCAGTGTATATAAGAGCCAATGGCTACGATTTTCATAAATGAGCACCCCAAAGCTGTGGAAAAAGCCGAAGCTTTTTTCAGGCTCAGGACCGTCCGGGAAATTTTGTTCACTACCTTCTTTGGTGGTATAATCCTGAGCCCTGACCTCTTCTTTTTGCGAAACCATCGAACTTGGCACGTCGGCATCCATCAAATCTGTAAGTTGCGCCAGCTGTTGCGCATGAACCAAGCTATGGTATATCCCTTCTTTTAGTATCAACTCTTCGTGAGAACCTTCTTCAAAGTTTTGGCCGTCTTTCATGACGATGATCTTGTCTGCGCGGCGGACGGTCGACAAGCGATGTGCAATCATGATTGTAGTTCGATCTTTGGACACACGATCGAGCGCTGCTTGTACGATCTTTTCTCCTTGGATATCGATCGAGCTGGTCGCTTCATCCAGAATGAGAATTTGGGGTTGGCTAACAATGCTTCGCGCGATGGCAATTCTTTGGCGCTGTCCACCACTCAATGTGATTCCACCTTCCCCAACGGTGGTCGAGTACCCCCTAAAAAGAAAATGATCAGATGAGATGGACACAAGAAGAGTGCAGCGAAAAGGGTGTAACGGTACCATGGGAAGGCGGTCGATAAATTCATCCGCAAAGGCTTGTTTGCAGGCTGCGGTGATAAGGTCCATCTTCACAGCATCTATATCATTCTCCCACTGCGATCCGATCAGACCAAAAGCAACGTTGTTGTATATTGTATCATTGAACAAAAACGGCTCTTGCTGAACAAGTCCAATTTGGGCTCGCCACCACTTCACATCCAAATCATTGATGTTGTGAGCTCCCACATGGATATGACCCGATGTGGTCTCTTCTTCATCCTCGGACTGAATTTGATACCATCGCTCAATCATTGCAACAATAGTGCTTTTCCCCGAACCGGAGGGTCCGACCAGAGCCGTGGTTTTATTCCGTTCAAATGTCGCATGAAATCCCTTAAGTACGGTCATTTCTTGTCGTGTGGGATAGGCAAATGTCACGTTCTCAAACACGATATCCGCATGGGATAACTCTGGGTCTCGAATTCCTGGTGGATCATTTTGCTTGGAGTCAATAACACCAAAAAAGGCACCTGATGCACTGATCGCCTTCGAGATAGCCATCAATGGCCCTGCAATACCTCCCAAAATAGTGACCACGAGGAGAACGGAAAAGAATACCCTAGCTGATTGTCAGAACACAGCGTCACAAGTATCCAAAAGATAGGATAATCATACGTGATCACGGTATTAATGTTAGCAATGTGACCTTCGCGATACAGCTTCAACCCAAACCAGAAGGCCAGGGAGAAGCTGACATACATAGCGAAGAAGAGCATTGCAAGGTGAATTCCACTGACTAGGGACATGCGCAGGCCACGTTTTCGTGCTTCCTCGACCCACCGTGTATACTTTTTGAAGAGCGGTTGTTCAGCATTCAGAGCGAACACCGTCCGAATAGAGCTAAATACTTCTGCGGCAAGAGCTGCATGCTTCTCATCTGCTTTGTCGACATTCTGCTGCGCTTTGACCAAGAACGGCATTGTCAGGCTAAAGCCTAGGATTACGAATACAATGGCCGAACTGACAACAAGCGTCAGTGCCCAGGAATAGCGGAATGCGATTGCATAAGCCGCAATGAGCAAGGCAAGTGATTGGAACAGAATGGCGAGCCGATCGGAAACACTTTGCTGGATCGTATTTGACAGTGCCGTGATCGCATGTGTGACAGTTCCGACCGACATCTCGTCCAGCTTGCTCATAGGAAGTGAAAAGAGAGCCTGGGTGTACTCTAGGCGCAAGGCCCCAGAGGCGCGGAGGCTGGTCAATCGAAAGCAAATCTGTCGCATGTGAGTATCAACGGGGCTTTGGAGATGGAAAATCACAGTACCATGGATATATATGTCAGACAGAACTTTCCGATAAACAAATACACAATATACAAGCTAGAAAGAGATGGTAAGTTAGCTGTCATGAGAAATAGGGTAGGAAATATTTACCTGTCTTGATTGACCGAGGACTTGAATGATTGCTCTGTGATACCCGACCCGGGAATAAAGTACTCGTTGAAGTTGCCGACCAGCTGGCCAAAGACAATATTCATCAACGGAAGCGCCTGGAATTTCGTTAGTTGACCCTGGGTATATCTCAAGATTCGCCCTTAACGTACAATTCCCGAAGCCATGGCACAAACCAGCCCCAAAATCATAATATAAATACCCCCATGAGAGGCACCATACGATAGAATCCTCTGGAAGAGGCGTCAGCGATAGTAGACAAAGCTAGGTCCATCAATGAATCCGAACTTACCGCATAGCTACCGAGACTTGCCGGTTTGGCTGTCTCGTCGTTTGATTTCACCGAACGAGAGGCCATATCTGGACTGGCGATGGAGTTATTCTCTGGCGATGTTGGTATGTCTTGCGTTTCGACGCGATGCGGGGAAGCTGACGGAGGCATTTTTCATGTCAACCCGGCGCTTCGATGAAAGGAAATCGGTTTTTTGTCGAAGGACTTTTGCACCATTGTCGGAGCAGTGGTTTCATGTGCAACTGGAAAATCGAATATACGCGTGAGAACCCCCTGAGTATGGACCCTGAGTGCTGTCAGCCAGCAAGGCACCAACCGTTCAAGGTTGTCACGGACCTTCAAGCAAAACGACTAGGCACGGATAGTCTCAAAGTCATGACAATATTTCGATATCTCACATTGGCCAAAATGGTAGAATGAGTGGAAATGAGTGGAGCGAGCGGTGATGTCAAAGACATTTAAGGTGTGGGTTTAAGGTATTGGTTAAGTTGGTGGGTTCGGCTTCCCCGATGTAACCCTAATTTGACTTCGACCCCTATTGCCAATTTCAGAAGCATATTGTCACAAATATGATATGAGCTCGATCGATGATGAATATACATGGCCATTGTTTGGTAGAATGCAAACAAAGAAGTGGAAATCGCCGGAAAAGAACAAGCCACTGTGCTAATATGCTAATATTAGATGTAGAGTTTACTCCGTACGTCAAGAAAGCTGTCATGTTGCATTGACAATGGGTGTATACCATGGTTAATGCAGAATTCATTTCATCGGGGCACCTGATGTTTACTTAGGTTCTCCTATAGAGCCATAGCGTGATTGTTCGAAGGTGTAGCGCTAGGTACTACGGATATCGCCGAAATCTTTCGTATAAGTTTCATTTCAACTCGCCTCTTGGTTGTCAATTACAAACTATCTATTCTCATAGCAGGCTAAAATGCCGGCGTGATTGCTCATACATTAAACAAAACAGAAACGACACGAAACAGCTACGGTTGAGTGGCACAGGTACATCATATAGACCCCCCAAAACAAAGATATATTTTCTAATCGAATGGACATCAAAGAAATTTGAGATCATCCTACCAAACCACCCGAATACAGGATGAAGGTATCAACAGACCTCCCTGCCACAGGGGCCATCACTCCACCGGGAGACTCAGTGGAGGAAACATTGCTCTCGTTTAACAAAGAACTCCTGACTCCATCTCCGACGAGTGAGAAGGAAAATGGAATAGATGGAATTTGGCAACAAGTGGCCGATCAATGCCATTGCTCCCTGGACGAGATTGAAGATGTATATGCCTGCACCGCTCTCCAGGAAGCAATGATAGCCCTCACTTTCAAAGACCCGAGAGCATACACCATCGAACACGAATACCGTCTGCCACGAGAGGTTGACCACCACAAGCTGCAGGAGGCCTGGAATATGACCGCCCAAGCTAACCCGATACTGAGGACTCGTATGATTCCAACCAGTCAGCTCGGGTGTGTGCAGGCAGTGGTGCGAGGATCGATTCCATGGCAAGTGCAGGAGACCGACGACGGCATAAATGGGGAGATCGCCAGCCCTTCCTGGCGGGCAGGGGCTCCGCTGGCGTATTTCGTCTTCAATATCACTGAACATAAACTGAAAGTCATAATCCATCATTCCATCTGCGACCAGTGGTCTGTGGCATTATTGTTGCGCCAAGCCGATGCCGCCTATAGGGGTGAAGAACTGTCTTTCCACCCCTTTCGGCCTCTGGTGGAGCATGTACAGCGCACACAAGACAAAGCCAATGAGTTCTGGGGATCCATGTTCCGTGATGCACACGAAGCCACGATGATGGCATTTCCCCAACTACCCACAGTGGGTCATTCTGCCAGACCAACCGAGCGGCTGGAGAGGTCCTTCAATATCCAAGATGGCAAAAGTTCCTCAAGTACTGTGGGCACCAAGATTCGGTTGGCCTGGGCAATTCTGCAATCAGTATATACTGGCTCTAATGATACATTATTTGGAGCAGTAAACGCGGGTCGCGCAGTCTCCGTTGCGGGAGTGCAGGACTTGAGCGGACCTGCACTCGCTAGCGTACCGGTTCGCATCAAGCTATGCGGACAGAATACTGTTTCAGATGCCTTGATTGCAGTACAGGACGAATGGGCAGCATCTATGGAGTTCGAACATGTCGGATTGCAAAATCTGCTTCGCCTTGGGGCAGGTCCTGCGGCAGCGTGTCATTTCCAGACCTTGCTCTCGGTCGAGCCTCGAGATGGCCATCAACTTCCCGACATATTCTCCCAGAGCCGGTCAACTCAAGCGACGTATGATATGTATCCTTTGATCCTACGATGTCGTCCCTCGACCGCGACAATGTGGATTGAGGCGTCCTTTGATCCGGCAGTAACCGAGCCCTATCAAATGGAGCGAATCCTCTCCCAGTTCATTCATATCTATGAGCAGATCGACACTAAGCCGAGCCTCACACTTTCCGATGTTTGTGTCGTGAGCCCCGAAGATTTGAGCGATCTTCGCCGCCAGAACATTTTGACAAAGAGCCCTGATCCTATCCCATGTGTTCACTCTCTAATTGAGAGCCGCACGAGGCAACAGCCTCTTGCCCCGGCCATCAGTAGCTGGGATGGCAGCTATTCATATCTAGCCCTCGATGAGCTGGCTTCAGCATTGGCGAATCATCTTTCATGGCATGGTGTTGGCCCTGGGTCATTTGTACCTCTTCTCTTGGGAAAGACGAAGTGGATGGCTGTCTCTATGCTTGCTGTGATGAAATCCGGTGCTGCTTTTGTGTTGCTAGAGCCATCACATCCACAGTCCCGACTACGGAATATGTGTGAAGCCGTGGCAGCTCCCCTAATGTTGACTTGCGGCTCGCATATTGATCTGGCAGCCCAGCTTGGAGCCCAAGCATTGCTCAACGTGGATACCTTTGACTCGAAGCAGCTGCATCTTAATCGCCCGGCTCGGAAGCACTCGGTCGGCCCACAGGATCCCGTCTACTTAACATTTACCTCTGGATCCACGGGAACCCCCAAAGGTGTAATTGTTCACCACGAAGGCTTTGCTTCAAGTTCTGTGGCTCATGGCAAGCCATACCACTTCACACCGAAATCGCGTGTTCTACAATTTGCCTCCCCAGCATTTGACTCTTGCATAATCGAACATCTCAGCACGCTGATTCAGGGAGGCTGCGTTTGTATCCCCTCAACGGACGACTGTCAGAGTCATCTTGTGGAATCTATGAACCGCTTTGCGGTGGACGTTGCATGCCTGACGCCTAGTGTCACCCGGATCATTAGCCCCGATAGTGTTCAGTCCTTGAAGGTCTTGATGTTTGTCGGGGAAGCAGTTCTGGCTAGCGACGTTGTCCGTTGGGAGCCTTTCGTGCACGTTGGAAACGCGTACGGCCCAGCAGAGTGCTCTGCAGTATTCAGTGTGCAACCAAACCTGAACAGCAACGATCCAGCGAACATAGGATTCAGCACAGGCGGATCTGGATGGGTTGTTCATCCGGATGATCATCGGGTCCTCATGCCACTGGGATGTACTGGAGAACTATTAATTGAAGGACCAATCGTTGGCAAGGGTTATCTATCGAATCCCGAGCAGACGACTCGGGTCTTCGTTGAAGCACCCCCTGGCGCCTGCAATTTGGCTCCGTTTCATCCGGAAAATTATATAAGAGTGGAGATTTGGTGCAGGCTACCGGGGATGGTAGTTTCCGATACTTCGGGCGGAAGGACACTCAGGTCAAGCTACACGGACAGCGTT
This sequence comes from Penicillium aurantiogriseum, assembly GCA_019977855.1. Classification (NCBI taxonomy): domain Eukaryota; kingdom Fungi; phylum Ascomycota; class Eurotiomycetes; order Eurotiales; family Aspergillaceae; genus Penicillium; species Penicillium aurantiogriseum. The sequence goes on along the minus strand of JAFCIW010000003.1, from coordinate 7,767,179 downwards.
TAGAACTGGCGGACATTGAGTACCATCTTCACAAAGCATTTCCGAACGCTCCTCAGACCCTTGCGGAGGTGCTCAGGTCATCCGCCCGGAATAGTACCAACGACCATCGACCAGAGGCTTTGCTGATAGCATTTATATGTCTCCCTTCCTCTCCAGAGGATGACGGCAATCATCAAGCTGAATTCCTTCCTCCAAATGACGAGTTTCGTGAAGCTTGTGCTGCAGCAGAGGCCAGCATGTCGGATGTTCTACCATCCTTCATGGTTCCACGCTTTTTCCTACCCGTATCCCATATACCTCTAACACCATCTGGGAAGACCAATCGACGTTACATTCAGGAGCAGGCCAATAAGCTGTCCTTGGAACAGATGCAGGCTTATCGAGCCGTGAAAATGCAACCAGAGGCGCCATCAACTTCTCGCGAGGAAAGACTCCAACAGATCTGGGCGCAAACACTAAATCGAACGGTTGAAGAAATCGGCACTACGGAAAGCTTCTTCCGTCTGGGAGGTGATTCAGTCAGCGCGATGCAAGTCGCTGCAGGCTGTCGCACTGTCGGACTCAAGGTAGCTGTTGCTGATATATTCCGGTTTCCAAGCATTAGGCAACTGGCAGAAAGGATCCAAGATTCCGGATCCGTGTCTTTTGCCTCGCCTGGGGAGGACGATCAAACGGAGGTGTGGTTTGAACTTTCTCCGATACAGAAGCTCTTCTTTGAGCGAGTGCCCAATGGTCACAACAAATTCACTCTCGAGTTCATTCTCCGGCTCAGCAAACCCCTTCCACCTCCTGAGATTAAACGAGCAATTGAGAAGATTGTTACCGCTCATTCAATGCTCCGCGCCCGATTTGAACAACGGGCGGATGGTCAATGGGGACAGATTATTGCCCGTGATGCGTCCAGAAGCCTTCGGTTTAGAGAGCATCGTGTGCCCTCTATGAGCGACCGTAAAGCCTTGCAGAAGATTTTGTCAATCAGCCAGAGCACGCTTGATATCGTCCAGGGAGTGATGATTGTCGTTGATGTTATCACCACGGACACCGGGGAGCAGTTCTTAGGACTGATGGCCCATCACCTTGTCATTGATCTAGTGTCATGGCGCGTCCTTCTGCAAGACTTGGAAGATATCCTCAGCACCGGGCGTACAATCCAACCTCTCTCCAGATCATTCCAACAATGGTGTCGGCTTCAGCAGAGTTACGCAAGAGAGTCTCTTGATCCCAGTGAAACGCTGAAAACAGAGATTCCACATCCCTCAATGGACTACTGGGGCTCAGAGGCTGTTTTGAGTGGAAATACCTGGGCGGATGCAAAACGACAAACCGTCACAGTATCCAAAGAAACAACGGAGGCAATAATTGGGGCTGCAAATGGCGCATTCCACACCCAGCCAGTAGAAATTATCCAGGCAGCTGTACTTTACGCCTTTGTTCAGGCATTTGACAATCGGCCTGCACCCACCATGTTCAGCGAAGGGCATGGGAGAGAGCCTTGGGACGCAGACATCGATATATCCCGCACAGTCGGATGGTTCACCACTATTGCACCTTTGTTCTTGGAAGTTAAGAAGGAAGACAATGTCAGGAGGGTCTTGCAGATGACAAAAGACGGTCGTCGCAGCATATCCACGAACGGCTGGGCATACTTTGCGTCGCGATTCCTCCACCCCGATGGACCGGAAAAATTCCGGAGTCATTCCCCAATGGAGATTCTTTTCAACTACACCGGTCTTTTCCAACAATTTGAACGACCAGGTGCCCTGCTTCAGATGACATCAGTCCAGGATGATTCCCTTCTCCCCATGGCAGCTGATTTGCCGCGCATGGCTCTCATCGATGTGAACGCAACCGTCATGAACGGGTCTCTCAACTTGTCCTTCATCTATAACCAAAAATTACAGCATCAGGACCGACTAGAGCAGTGGATCAGCAATTGCCTACAAACTCTTGAGGAACTCCCCATGGAGCTGCAACAGGAACAGCGACTCGCCGCCGTCGACTTTCCGTTACTATCACTTGCAAACGAGGAGCAGCTTCACAGCCTACTCCATCAGGTGTCAGGTCGATTCGATGTGTCTCCGTCTGGAATCGAGGATATGTTCCCTTGCTCTCCCATTCAACTCGGCATGTGGTTGAGCCAATTAAGAAACCCTCAAGTATACTGGTCGCATATCCGGTGGTCTCTGTCCCCAACCTCCGCCAACAACCCAATCGATATAACTGAGGTCAAGCAAGCATGGCAGCAGGTTGTTGACCGTCAACCCATCTTGCGCACTGTCTTTACCGATGGTGTCGCAGGGCATGGTCATCCTGTCCAAGTGGTTCTGAGAGCTTGCGAGGGAAACATCAAGGTGTTGTCGGCATCGGAATTGCGTGCGGAGGGCCAAGTTCCGTCCGTTTCGGATGAGTTCTTGTTGAATGCGAAATCATCAAACACGAAGGGTCTCCCACCCCATCAGCTTACTGTCGCAATCGAGCCTGATGGTGGAGCTTACTGCCAGCTCGCCATCCATCACATTCTTGTTGACGGTATCACGGAGCAAAGATTGTTGTCAGAATTCCACCGAGCATGCAATGGGACACTCGACGCCGAGCCTGCGGGCAGCTATAGCAAGTACCTGGGTTATCTGCAAACCCAGGACCACAGGGCCTCGGAATCCTATTGGAAGGAATATCTGACTGATGTTTACCCATGTGTTTTCCCATCTCTTGGCTTGAAAGAGCACGGGACCGCCTCAGGTTCTCTGAACTCGTTGCCTTTCTCCATAGGTATTGGCCAAGACCTCCGGTCGTTCTGCCAGTATCACAGCGTCACCATTTCCAGTTTGCTACAAGTCGCTTGGGGCATCGTTCTCCGTATATACACAGGGAGCGAGTCTGTATGCTTCGGGTATTTGAATGCTTGCCGCGATATCCCGGTGAAAGATGCGCATGATATTTCTGGACCGTTGATCAATCTTTTGATCTGTCGCCTATCTTTAACCGATGAATCATCTGTTCTGTCAACACTTGCCGGAAATCATGCGGCCTATGCCCGAAGCCTTGATCACCAACATTGCTCTTTGGCAGAGGTCATGCATTCTTTGAATCGCTCCGGCCAACCTCTGTTCAATACCGCGATGTCATTACAAAAGGATGCCGGCAGTCTGTTTTCTGAACACGATCAAAGGATTAAGTTGCAACCAGAAGATGGAATTGACTCAACTGAGGTATGTGCGGATATTGTCTGAGACACTTTTATCCTTTGCAATTTTTCATCCGACAATATTCATGCAGAATAAAGAAGCACCCACTTACCAAATCACAGTATGACTTGACTATCAACATCACTGCACGCGAGAAGACCATCGATTGTGATTTGACGTACTGGACGCACGCTGTGGCTGACGCTCAAGCTGAATTGGTTGCCGACACCTTCCATCACATCGTTCTGCAGCTTATTGATCCCGCAATCCGCAATTTGAGCGACATCAATCTGTCAATGGGGAAGAATGAGAGTCAGATGCTTCGTTTCAATCACGACCTACCGCAAACTGTACGATCTTGTATTCACACCGACATACAACGAATGACGGCGGCGCAACCCTCATCCCCTGCAGTCGATGCCTGGGACGGTCAGTTCACATACGAGACCCTCGACCTTCTCTCATCGCTATTGGCTAAAGACCTGGCCCTGCTTGGTGTCGGTCCGGAGGTATTTGTGCCAGTTTGCCGTGAAAGATCCCGATGGACAGTCGTAGCCATAATCGGCATTATGAAGGCAGGTGGGGCATTCATCTTGCTTGACCCATCGCATCCAGCAGAAAGGCTGCAAGATATGGTGCAAGTGGACTTCCAGTGTCCAGTTATCATCACCTCATCAAAGTACCTCGAACTTGCAGCCACTCTAGCGCCGAACCCAATCATCGTGGAGGACATCAGCCAAATATCGAATTCCGAGATTCGAAAAGATAATATTCCATCGGTGACTAGTTCAAAGTCATCTGCATATGCTGTTTTTACATCTGGGTCGACAGGTAGGCCAAAGGCAAGCGTCATCGAGCACCAGTCTTTCCTATCAGCATCAGCAGCACATACTCAGGTACTTCGTCTTGATAAAAAGGCCCGGGTCATTCAATTTGCCTCTTATGCTTTCGACGCTAGCATCGTGGAAATGATCGACACACTCTTGGTCGGTGGCTGTATCTGCATTCCCTCCGATGTAGACCGAAATCAGAGACTGGGCCATGCAATTCGCGAGATGCAAGTGAACTGGGCGCTGCTGACCCCTTCTGTGGCACGCATCCTAAATCCGCAGCATGTTTCTACCCTTGAGACACTCATTCTGGGTGGAGAGGGCATGACTAGAGACGATGTCCGTCGCTGGTCACCGCATGTACGCTTGATGAATGCCTACGGTCCTTCAGAATGCTCTGTCGTTGCTGCGGCCCAACCATCACCGCAATGCCTCTCACAAGATGAATCAAATATTGGACATCCTACTGGGTGTGTCGCATGGGTTGCGCGTCCAAACAATCCGGAGAAGATCGTTCCTGTGGGTGCTATCGGAGAACTGCTCATCGAGGGTCCTATTGTCGGTCGCGGTTACGTCAATCGTCCGGAGGCCATGGCAGCGGCGTTCTTCCCATATCCCATTTGGTTATCGAAGATCCGAGGCTCCCAAAACGGCGTCTTGTACCGAACAGGTGACCTTGTGAGGCGTCTTGTGGATGGCTCCATACAGTACATCGGACGCAAAGACCGCCAAGTGAAGTTGCGTGGACAGCGTATCGAACTGGCTGAAGTTGAGCACCATGTTCAGGAGTGCTTCCCTATCAACGACCCTGAAGTCTTTGCGGACCTGGTCGCACCAGAGGATGGCAAAGAGGTGCACTTGGTAGCCTCCATTATTCAACCAGAAGAGTGTGGTGGCGTTCAAGCCTTCGAGGCGGCCGTGGAGCAAATGCAATCGCGTCTCCAGGCAGATGTTCCAGCTTCGCTGATTCCGTCTGCATTCATTCCTGTCTATCAGGTACCACGGTTGGTGAATGGAAAGATTGACCGAAAACAGCTACGGCATACAGCATCTCAAGCCCTACGTGCGCAGATTGGTCGAGGGGCGACCAACCACCAGCTGCGACAGTTGAGAGAAATGACAAAAGGAGAACTTTTATTGCAAAATTGCTGGGCTGAGGTTTTGGCTCGCCCTGCGGAGACAGTCGGGCCTGACGACAACTTCTTCCGCTTGGGCGGAGACTCGATTGCAGCAATGAGGCTGGCTGCCACGGCTAGCGAGCAAGGTATTCAACTAGGCGTCTCGGATATCTTCTTGCACCCGAAGCTTAGCGACCTCGCATTAAATTGCTCATTCCCAGTGCCGAAGGAACGGCCAAACTCCGAACCAAAGGTATCGGAAGACTCAGTCCCTCCGTTTTCAATGCTCCCGGCAAATTACCGGGAAGAATTGAAATCACAAGCAATGGAGCAATGCAACCTCCGGATGGAGCAAATCGCGGACATATACCCCTGTACCGCATTGCAGGGCGGTATGGTAGCTTTGACAGCGGAGCGTCCCGGTTCCTATATTGCATACCATCGTTTCCGTCTAGGGCCAGATATTGATCTGTCCTTATTGAAAACTGCTTGGGAGACGGTGGCAAAGTACAACGGAATTCTGCACACCCGATTCATTCAATCGGAGTTTGGTTTCATGCAGGTCCTGGTACAGAACAGCGAGCTTCACTGGATTTCGGGAGACACGAGGGAAGAGGAAAGATTGCATTGGGACGTTCTTCTAGGCCAACCACTGGTCCAGTTCGAAGTCGTCCCGGTGTCGAGCGAGGATTCCAACATAGCTCAGCCACTTGACCTGGTTATCACCATTCATCATGCTCTGTATGACTCCTGGTCACTGCCTCTGCTGGTGCACCGTGCACAAGAGGCCTACCAGGGCCAGATATTGGAGCCCTCTGACATGACTCCGTTCAAGGAATTCATCAAATATTCCATTTCCCAACAAAAGGACGCGCTCGAACACTGGCGCCGTGAATTCCTTGAACTTACCGCTGAGCCATTCCCCACCCTTCCTTCCACGTCATATCGGCCTCAGGCGTCGAAACAAACGGTACGGACAATTGAGACCGGCCCAGTGATGGATGAATGTGTCAGTCGAACGACCGCCATTCGCTTCGCATGGGCTCTTGTCCAGTCTCACTACCAGAGTAATGATGATGTGGTATTTGGAATTGTGTCCCCTGGGCGAGCAGCATCCGTTAATGGAATTGAGGGCATGGCTGGTCCAACAATCGCCACACTTCCTTTGCGCGTGCAAATCGATGATAATGCGACCGTCTCACACGCGCTCAGAGATTTGCAAGAGCGGACAGTACAGCTCATTCCATTCGAACAAGTTGGTCTACCCGAAATTGCTGCCATAGGACCCGAGGCCAAGCAGGCCTGTTCGTTCCAAACCCTACTTGTGGAGGGGAGAGGAGAGGTTGAAAACCTAGGCACCACCAGTGGTCCTATGCAACCCATGGGAACGTCATCGGGGGATGCTGCGTCAAACACTTACGCCATCCAACTAGCCGTTATGTTCAAGCCAAACATGGTGACTGTTGCAGTGTCAACCGATGAGACTGTTATTCCAGAATGGCAAGTAGAACATATGCTGGACCAATTCAGCCATATTTTGCAGCAGGTGCACCATCATCCCGCAAAGCCGGTGCACGAAATTGCTACACTAAATGACAAAGGTATCCAGCAGCTGCAAGCCTGGAACACTGGACTCCCGGCACAATGTCCGGTGTCGGTCACAGACGTGATTTCTGAGCACTGTGAGAGGCAACCATCGAGTATGGCTGTCTCGTCTTCCAACTTCAGCCTATCCTATAAAGAGCTGGACATTCTTTCCACCAACCTCGCCAGCCTTTTGCGTACGCAGGGAGCATCATCAGAGGTCTTCGTTCCAATATACTTGGATCGGTCCTGCTGGACTGTGGTAGCGCTGTTGGCCGTGCTCAAGGCAGGGGCAGCCTTCGTCCTTCTAGATACCTCGCACCCACCAGAGCGGCTTCGGAATATCTGCGAAGAAGTAAAGCCTCCTTTCATCCTTACATCGCCCGAGTATCGCCATGAAGCTGAGGCGCTGTTCCACAATGTTGTGGTTATGCCTCAGAGCAACGACCCCGAGCTTGCGTCGATCCCACATTATAGGATGACCCGTTTGGGACCAGATCGTGCTCTCTACGCGGTATTCACATCTGGTTCAACCGGTAAACCCAAGGGGGTTGTGATTGAGGATGGTTCCTTCATGACAATGACCAACAAAGTTTCTCGTCTGATGGGTATTGGCCCAGGTGCCCGCGTCCTGAATTTCTCCTCCTATGCTTTCGACGTCAGTATTTCTGAAATACTCGGTTCATTGCTTGCTGGTGCTTGCATCTGCGTTCTGACGGAGTCTGAGCGCAGAGGCCGACTAATTGAGGCATTGCAAGAGCTACGACCATCCCATGCATATTTCACCCCCGGTGTGTTGCGCGCGATGATGCCAACCCAGTTGGGGTCACTCCAGACGATCATGCTCGGTGGAGAACCCCTCCGGTCGAGCGATATTAAGCAGTGGATGCCACATGTACGTCTGGTATCCGGTTACGGTCCGGCAGAATGCGCGGTCACGTTTACTGCGCAGTCCCCAATCGACATTAGCTCGCAAGGCGGGAATATCGGTTTCCCGATTGCAGGTGCCTGCTGGGTGACCGATCCACGAAATCCTGACCGGATCGTTCCTATCGGTGCTGTGGGCGAGCTGCTTCTTCAAGGGCCTCAGGTTGGTCGCGGATATTTGAACAGTGCGGAACAAACAGCCACAAACTTCATCTCATCTCCAACATGGATGCGACGTGTTGGCTTCACCGGTAGTGGCAAGGAGGGCCGGGTGTATCGAACAGGCGACCTTGTTCGATATGAGAGCGATGGCTCTCTCTCGTTTATAGGACGAAAGGACCTCCAGGTCAAGATACGAGGTCAGCGCTTTGAGCTTGCAGAAGTTGAGAAGCGACTCCAGGAGGTCTGGCCCGAAGATCTGACGGACATCGTGGCTGAGATTGTGACTCCGATGGCTTCGATGAATTCCAAATGCTTGGTTGTCTTTGTCGCTTCGAAGACAGCTGAGACAGCTCCCCCGCTATCCAGCTCACCGGTCCCATCTCTGGAAATTGTTGCCACGGCCAACTTTGCGGCCCAGATATCAAGTTTCAGGCGCCAACTCGGTGATATCCTCCCAGATTATATGGTACCATCTGCATTCGTCCCGCTTCGACGGATACCTCACAATGCCAGTGGGAAAGTAGACCGAAAGCGGTTGAGAGACTCCGCGGCGAGCGCAACACGGGTGCAGCTGGAGTCACTGTTTGCTGAGGCCCCTTCAGCTAAGCGGGTGCCCGTAACGGGAACAGAGCGGGAATTGCAGCACATCTGGGCCAAAGTACTGGATATTGCAGCCGACGAGATTGGTGCTGAGGACAGCTTCTTCCGATTGGGAGGTGATTCTATCTCGGCCCTCAAAGCCGCATCGAGGGCTCGAGCAGCTGGGATTATGCATTCAGTGGAGAGTTTGTTCCAGTGGAAAACAATAATGCGCGTTGCCAAACATGCTAGTATCGTGACCTCCGATGTTATAGATGGGATACAGAGCGCAGGCTCTTCCTTGCGGCACTATATACCCTACTCCCTGATTGCGGACCACGAGCGTGCAGAACTTTTTGCTTCGCACTCAACTCGGGAACATCCGTTGGCCAAAGAGAAAGTGGAGGATATCATCCCGGCGCTTCCATTCCAAGTCTTCTACATAACCCATGCATCACCGGTCTCGATGGCACAGATATTCCCAGCGGTCCTGGACATCGATAAGCTGAAAAGCACGTGCAGGCAGGTTGTGGCCCACCACAGCATCTTGCGCACAGTATTTGTGGAGGCCAATGGCCGGTTCTTCCAAGTGATCCTCCGGGAGGCTGAGCCTGTTCTGAATGTTGTTCATTGTGATGATCCAGAGGCATATGTTGCTCGAGAATCCAAACAGAAGGTTCCACCCTCTACAGCACAGGGTACAATGCCAGTCAGCTTCACTCTCGTGACTAGTCGCGTCAAACAGTGCTCTGCATTGATTCTTCGCATATCCCATGCGCAGTATGACGGAGCCTCCATGCCGTTGCTGTGGGAGACAATAAAGAAAGCCTATCACAATGAGCCTCTCCCACATGCTGCGCAATTCAAGGATGTCGCCTATAAGCGAATGGGCGATCTGAACAAAGCCGAGGTTTCATTCTGGCGAAGATACCTTCAAGGTGTTCACCCCGATGCCCTCGATCCCCTTCATCAAACTGGAAAGCCACGCATTTCGGACAATGACATAGTCGAAAAGCGCCAAATGCGAATGCCCTCTCTTCCACCAGATACGACCGTGTCAACGCTGGTGAAAGCAGCTTTCTCATGGGTCCTGTTTGAGAAAACTGCACAATCTGATATTATCTTAGGTCAGGTTGTTCACGGACGTGGAAGTTCCCTTTTGGACGTGAACACGGCCATTGGGCCCTGCTTGAATCATCTGCCCGTTCGAATCAGGATTGAACCTGACTGGACGGTGGAGGATTTCCTGCATCATGTTCAGGTGCAGCAGCTAGAAATCACAGCCCATGACGAGGGATCGTTCGACGCGATCGCAGAATCTTGCACAGGGTGGCAACCTGGGTCGAAAATGGGTTGTCTTGTTCACCACCAGAGCGAAGAAGCCACGGAGCCCTTCGAACTGGGTGGTGTTCGCTCGTCATCTGGTTGCGATTGGGCGAGCTCCAAGTTAGCACACGGTCAGCTGGGTATTATTTCCGTGGAACACGGAAACCAGCTTGAGCTTATGGTCTCAGCTACTGAGGAGACTATGGATCAACGTAGCGTTGAGCTCCTGTTAGAGAGGTTGGTTACCACCATTCAGTTATTCTCGAAGTTCACACAGTGCCAGCTGGCAATGGTGAATAGCAGGATCCACACATGAAGACCTTGTCCTGCCTCGACCGGGGTGCCGTGAAATTGTAGACGGGTGGAGGAATGTGGGAAGAGGTGATGATCCTTTGTGAGATAGTTGCGAGTCAAAATAATTTTGTATGTTAGCAGTTTAGCACCAAAATTGGTTATCTTTTAGCAGTGAGATTAAAAATTGAACGACCTATAACGGTGATGTTAATTTTGGTGCAGGACTACACCCCTTCCCCCTTGGCTAGATCCCGCCTGGACAGTGTTTCGGTACCGCCTTTCTAATTAATGACACCTGGTTATTCTTACCGTTGAACTCACCGCCTTCGTATTAAACGGCAGGATATCTTCACCCACCCCCATGTCCACATTTGATTCATTAGACGCTAGCTCGGAGGTGTTTACTAACGGCACAGGCCCCAAACACCCTGCACAGAACTTTACCTTGACTTAGACCCTGTTGCATGTACAATGAATTGCCAATCAATATCCCGAGCCTCTCTGGCCTGTGTGCGTCGGTTCCCTGCCTTATACCGCCACTTAGTGTCGTCATCTTTTTGAGAGTGTTTATTTGTTGTCGGATGGGGCATATTCAGCTATCCGAGAACACGGCGAGCTTGTTTGAGGCCAACGACGCCCTGCGAAACTCGTTTGCCGCGGGTGCGGTGCTTTTCGGGCGGCCGCTATATTTAAATTGGCGGTAGGATTTTGGTATTTATTCATATATGGGGACAAGTTAAGGAAGAAGAGCAAATTTACTGTTCATACGTAGACGGACGGATAGGGAAGATACATATCGTCAGTCAACCCTTATCGAAGTTCCCAGTTCCCATTTCTATGTGATCGATATATCCCCAGAATGTTTCTTGGCAAGTACTAGTTCGTCGGGTGGTGGGTGGAAGGTCCATTACTGTCTCGCCGAAAAGGAGAGTAATTTTGTAAGTTGCAGTACTCTTCCCATCAACCATGGTCGTTATTACATTCAATCTAGTCAGGGCCGCCATATTGTGTTACATGTAGTTTGGTATGAGAGAAGCCCCCATCATGACCATCAGTGATGCCATTGCCTCCTTCCTGCGTTGCCCCGGTGGAAAAGAGTAACCCTAGTAAATCGGCCCTCTTTGACCGACATCTTTGTTCCTCATAGTCTCTATCCCGCTCCACTCATCCCCATGCCGTAAAACTGCGATTTCTATCCACCTAAAATATACATCGATACTATGGGACATCGTTTAATCCGCAGAATTTTATGTAAGAATGTGTGCAGATTTCATTTGGGAGTGGTCGTTGCTCCCGCTGGGACTGGCCCCGAGGAAGCCGGGGTCGCTGTCGTTGTTGATCCAGTTTTTGTGGAGCATCTTCCCTTGACTGTCGTTTTGGCCATCGCCGTCCAGTCTGTGTATGACGTGTTGGGTGCGTTTTTCAGCGTAGCCGCCCAGATGTTGTGTCCATTATCGTGATAATGGAGGGTGATATCAGAGGGACAGCTTGGGTTCCCCGGAGCGGGAAAGGCCTGGGCCCATCCTAAGTTCATCGGACTAGTGCTAGTGGAGGCGTTTCCACTTGCGCTGCCTTGAGTCCACTGCAGACAGTTTGAGCATCTGAAGATTAAGGCGTAGTGTGTTGCATTGATGGTGGACGAAATTTGGGTTAGCTCGGCATTCCCAGTGTAGACATCCGGCATGTGGTAGCCTGTGGTGTAACGGAAGGACGTGAGAATGGATCCGCCATGAGGGTAAGCCAGCAAGAGGAGGGAATTGGTCATTGTACCCCCGAGCGAAACACCACACCAACCGGTGGAGGTAGTATTCTGAGAGGAACATAGCTGCGAGACTGCTTAGTAAAAGAGACAGACAGAGCGGAAATTACACAAGGTGGACAGAGCCACACACCAAGTAGCCGATAAATTCGGAAGCATCTGTGGTTAGAGCATCGGATGGCAGAGCGATGCCAAAAGTGAACCCTCCCTTGCTCAAGGTCTCCGAAACAGTCCAAGTATCAAAGGTGATGTCTGTATCTGGGTCTGTGTATGCCACTGGAGTCCCACTCTGGGCCACAGAAGTTGATAAGACTGGATGAAACTAGGTTAGCTAGTGATTCACTCATGTTTGAGCAGGAAGAGGCGAGAACTTACACAGCGTAACGGCCGCAACGGCGACAAAAGCATTGGCACAAAATCTCATTTTTCTATTCGTCTTATAATTTTAATTGCAGTATCTGGTATGCCAGTATCAGAGAAAGTTGCGTGCGACCACCAACAGGGCGAATAGGCATCTTTTAATGTTGAACACCACTGCTGCCCCCACCCGGGCCGCCGGGCGCTTCCTATAATTAAGAGCGTCAAGAGAAATGCAGGGCTACACACGCATTGAGTGTGACACGCAACCTCAAAAGCTACTAAAGCTAGTTATTCGGCGAAAAGACCGTTTTTCATCCAAAGGAAGTTAAACAAAAGGGATCGGCAAGGCGATATCGGACGTGTGTTTCCGTTTGATTGTGATATATAGTAAAAGAGGGAACCAGATGCTACAAAATGACAATAGCCCGGCGGTTATTGGCCGAGCCCAAATCGTAGGGCTGTAGGCATAGCAAGGGCTGTTGCAGGGGAGGTGGGGAGGGCACAATGATTTGATGGCTCCCCGATGAACGGCCGACTGCTGTAACATCAACAGGGGTTAGTAGACGCTAGCTATCCTCGGTGGATAAAACAAGGCGACGATCATTATATCTTCATCCTCCATCCCCTGTCTAATCACCCCGGTAAATGCCCGATAAAATGCAACACTATCAACCCTACGCAAATGCGATTATCAATCGCCAATTACCAATTTAACTTGCCTTTTCCTTCGGCAATCACTAACTGCGAACTACCACTGTATAGTATCCCTAATCCCGACTCCGAAGCCAGGAACAGTAGTTTAGGTGTGAGATTTCGTCCGAGTCACCCTTATTGTGGTTTCCCCGACTCACACTGTGCAATTCGGATTTCGAGTGTGTACTAACCAATCTTTAATCGCTTCGCACTCTACCTTCCAGGGGGTTGGGAGGGAAGAGCACTAGAGGACTAAAAGAATGTTATAGGGGGAACGGGATACTCTACGCCCGTGGGAAATACGGGATTGACTATCTACCGGTATATTGACTTTGCCTACAATTTCCTTTGCCTTATTTGTGTTATACTCGCCAGTTTGTGGCCTTGCTATCGAGGTTGTAGGGCCTCGAGATCGAGCCCTACATGTAGGGTGATTGCATATTAGGGATATACCATCATTTATCGTGGACCAGTCTCTAGAACGCCATCGTCATAGGTCTGCACCATCGTAGGATCATAGGTCTGGCTCGTCGTGGGAAAGTCTAGATCCGGCCGGCCGCTTTCCCTCTCACGTTGCATGACCTGGGCGATCCACGCTTTAGCCGTTCGTTCCAGCCCAGAGCCATACTCCCGCGCGATATCAGGAGGGTATTGGTTTGGCGGGCCGTACTGAGTCATGTAGCGTTGTGACATCTCGTGTCGCATGCGTAGGAGCCGTTGTTGGTAGAGCTGGGTGTATCTATGTGAATTTCTTATAGGCTGTTTGTTTTGATCCATTGGGCTATCATTCGTGGCTGCTGACATCAGTTGCTGCTGTCGTTCATGGGATGTCAAGTGCCGATTGCCTTGTTGCTGGCTTTGTGCATCTTGTATCTTAGGACAGAAAATACAAAGACACTGCGGATGCTTGCACATAGTAGACAGCGAACTCAGAGTTAGGGCTTCTTCTCAAACCTAAACCGACGTAGTGGATATACAGACTGTCTAGAGAAGTAAAGGACTGGCTGCTTTCTATAATCCTCAGCCATTCTCTACCGCTTGCCACCCCGCTATTCTATCTATACCACCGGTGGCGCTTATCCCTGCTTTCCTTACTTATAACGCGTGATTCCGGTATTGCTATTTAAAATGTATTCCGCAAAGTCAGGAGTTAATAATTTTCCGAATACTCACAGACTGTAAATGCCCACATCTGTGTTACATATTTTCCGCGAGTACCCTCATGAGACGTGATTATAGACATAATTTGTTCAATTTATACAGCAGGTTATTATTACAGTGCTTCGTTTCATCCTTAGTGACTCTGTGCTTCATGATCTTCTTGCTCCTTTTGCTTTTTTCTTTCTTTGGCTTCTGCGTCTGCCTGCTTCCACGAGCCCTCGTAATGATGTGTCACTAGTACATCACCTTGATCCGCAGGGAATCCGTTTTGGGCCGCCGCAAATGAAACACCGGGCATGATCAAGACATCACCGACCATCTTCGGATGTTTGATTCCCGAGAAGTCGCGGTCATCCACCGTCCTTTTGAGCAATTGTCCTAGACTTTCTAAGATCGCAATTGTCATGATCTTAGGTCCGGTCACGTTCACCACATCCTTGAGCATCTCCAGTGTGATACCGGAGATAGACACATTGTTGGTCTTTGCAATCTCCTTCAACTTGTTGATGACGGCGTTAACAATCACAAGCAGGTTGCGAGATGACGGCTGTGCTGCAAACACCCAGTTGCAAAATTGAGATGCGACCTCGGCTTCTGGGCCTCGATAAGCAAAATCGAATTCCAAACCGACAATCATATCGATATTTTGATCCTTGTACTCCGTGGGCACCCAGTCAGAAAGTGGTTTCTCCAAAGTGACATCTAAATCACTCCAGTACCCGCCCTCAGCGAGAACAATCAAATAACGAAGAAGATCTGCCCGTAAAATTGGAATGGATAAGGTTTCAATGACTTCGACAATATCTGGCCGCGTCTCCTGGTAGTATGCGCGAACAAACGCCTCGCCGGATCGGTCGGTAAGCAATTCTTGGCGGCATTCGGGAGTGGTGCTCGACCAGCTGTTCACCCATTTGCGTTGATTTTCCGATATCTCATCTGTTTTTGCGGAATGCCAGACTTTATCCGGAATATTGGAAATTGAAGTGTTGGCGTTTGAGTGGTGAAATTTGGATTTGCTGGGCGAAGGATCTTTAGGGTTTTGTGAAGTTGGGGGAGCTGAACTTGCGTCGCTGGTCGCAATGGCCCCTGAGGAGGGGTTCAAGCTGGGAATAACCTTTTGTACTGGCTTCCAGTCCGCATAGAAAGTGCACACGAGTGCGAAGACCACGACAATAGGAACGACCAGGCGCAAGGCGCGCGAATTGTTCAAGTTGGTGATTGATAACATGGTGTGGGGACCCCTCAGGGCAGATGTGCACAGGCGAAAGAGATAGGCGCAAAACAAAAACAGTGAGAAAATGATAGTCGAAGACAGTATAAATGAAGGAAACAAAATAAGAAAGAGCAGAAGTGAGACCTTTGAGCATCATCATCCAGCTTTAGCGCTTAGATTCGACGATTGTGGTTAAGCCCGGGGATCTCCGTTCCTGATCCACTACGGGCCCAACTGGGCAGACATATCCGAATTGGCTCCAGGAGTGTGCATTAGGCTGAGGCTTTGAGTGGTCGGAATACGCCGTTTGATTTGCCGGGTCTTAGTGGCGGTTATTGTAGTCCCCTGATTGGCCTGACGCGGGCGAGAACTCGCGCTAATGCGTGCACGCTAATGCATGCACGCCACGGTTAACAAATATAGTATCTAGGTATTCTTTCAAATGGATACAATCAATTAAATACAGAAAAAGGTGTGAGTTGTATACTACCATTTAGGTAATACTGATGACTGGTATTGGTATTACTGGCAAAAAAAAGCAGGGGCGTTCATATTAGCGTCCCTTCTCGAGCTGCCATGACAGGGTACCATTGTATTGCAGTGTTAGTCTATGCAGCAGAAATAGAAACCAGAAGTTCGCGTATACGTGAGGCTGTTGTCTGGCGCCTAACTTAGTGAGTTGTATCCAGGGTATCAGGCCGAATAAATGATGGCCCCTTTCCCTTTGCTCCACGCGACATTCCATTTCCCGGATTTAGAGACGATCTTCCAGATCAACGATGTCGACTTCATCCACACCATTTTCGAAATGGTTTATGCTACTTGGTATCATGCTTTTGTCTCATGGTGCTATGGGCCAGAGTAATGCTATGAATACTTCGATACAGAGTGACCCTCATTTTATCGGATGGTACATGGGACCTTTAACAAGTGAGTGCGCACCCACGATCGATCTACGCAGAGATTAGAACCGGACTGAGCTTATTCATTTCCAGCCCAGGCATTAAAAGACCCCGAGACTTGGACTACCTCTGGGAACTATGCCCGCGGTTGCTCTAAAGGTGCTTGCGGCTATGCCACAGATTGTATAGGCAATAGCATCACCTATGATGATGGTAAAACGTCTTCATGGTAAGTATTTGGAAGGAACAATATCCCGATAAGTAAAGCAAGAGACTGACCTATTACTTTCTTTTCGTACCTAGCAATGTATGTCGTACCATGACCATCTTCCAATCAGCACCATACGCATCACCTTCGGCGAGCAATATCTTCTGCGCAGAAAATTGGGTCGCCTTCACTGTCTTTCGTGAATTAGCAGTATCAACCACTAGCTCAGGTGTGTGCCCACATACAACAGCCAAAAGGCGAATATATAAACTGACTGCATCTCCAGAACCTTCCACTATTTCCACATCTTCCCGCACCAGTGTCTTATCTACCACCGCACCATCCACAACTGGCTCATCCACAAACAATTCCCCAACAACGGCCGCACCCACAGCCACCCAAGCCAGTGATTTACAGACCGTGACAGGATCGCAATCTAGTCAGAGTCAAGGCTGGATTGCAGGAGCTGTAATCGGCTCTGTTGCGGCCACCGCAATAATTGCGGGTCTTATTGGATGGTTCGTATACCTCCGAAAGAAAGCGCAGCGATTATCTGTAAAGGAAGAGTCTATCGCTAGACAGAGTCTTCCTTACCGACAAAGCACCCACAAGGCACCGCAAGAGATATACACGGCTTCCAACCGTTCAAACCCATTTGTACATGAGCTCAGCTCGTACAGCTACAGATAAGGGACCTATAATGCATTTTCTAGGGCTGAGGTTGTTGAAAGACCAATAATATGGCGGGCATGATATAGGCACCCCATTAGACATGAATAACGAGCGTACCATCCTTGTATCTCATTCTAGAGGCCTTTTTTCTACGAGGTGAATAGGCGTTTTGTTCTAATTTTGTTTAATCCTTTTCTTGGAGTTCTATTCGCAAATATTCGTTGGGGTGATTTCGCATGTTTTATTGGCGCGAGTTGAGCTTTGAATGTTCACAACATCAACCACAGCAAACAGTTGACTCGTTTGCAACGTTTGTCGGCTTCCCATCACTTTTGTAACATAGCAATGTTAGTTATACAATAAATCATATCCTAGAATATGAGAAGCGAAACTCACCCAGAACTAATAGTCTCCCAAGTCAAGATGAATGACCCAATATAAGCACCAATAAAGATACAAATAATGAAATACCCATTGTAATACATAATCCACAATCTTTAAATGATAGGCTTCGATCATATCACTTCGTCGACGTGCGCGGTTCGTGTAACAAGGCCTCGGCGACAGCGAACACATTAGTTCATTGAATATATATTTCCGTGATAAAATATCGAAGAATATCTAAGACCTAATAATTTCTACTTTTTGTTATTAATATAATAGGCTGATACTAGTGCTAGTTAAGGCTTAGGCTCTACCTACGTAATATATTTCTAACTAGTGTTAGAAATAATAGCAGAAAAGGCTACCGCCTACGCGGATATAAAGTATAGTTATGACCAATATAAGGTTAAATAACAGTAATATATTAGCATAAGTCACCCGGTTTATGTATGCTAAGACCTCAATTTTATACAAAAATTGTTTTTGTTAGGGCCCCATTAGGGAACCGCAGTAGTTTGTGGTTTGGTTGCGGTTTGGTTTTTGGCGCACTCTACTCTTGGGAGTGGGTGGTATAGCTCCGGGGAACGAGGAGGGCGTTTTCGAGCTTTCGTGCTTTTAGTAAGATTGGTGCCGGTGGATCACGAAACCCGGGAGCATGAGGCCTCCCCGAAATTAATAAATAATTCCTAGAATGTATGAACATCATTGGATTGCATATCTTGAAGATCAATCTATTAGTGATCATATAGATCAAGCAGGATAGCTTATGATATAATGTCTACAACATTATTCGGCTCGTCTTTCAGTACTCCTTGTTCGGCAGTTATATGGTATAAGCGACCCATTTTGCTACAGTATGGCACAAAGAGTGTTTAAACCCCACGTTCCACGTGAATGCCCACTGGACATAGTATGACAGCCTCTATAGATATTAGAACTGGTAGTCAAGGGTATGCTGATTGGACGAGTATAGATGCAAAAATATACGAGAAAAAGAAAATTATGACGTTGAACATTGTGGCAGTAGCCATGACTAACCCACGGTAGTGGCCCCGGGGGTTAGTCTGAGGTGGAAATTCTCGGCGTCGGTTCCAGGACCTTCCGGATTACACTGTTAGCAAGAAAAGATAGAACGGGCTCCGGGACTAGCAGGTTCCGAGAGATAATGTATTAAAAGAGCACGCTAAACTTCTATAAAGTGGCATTCTATGCTCGAACCAAAATATTAAGTCGCTCAACACTTGAACACCATGGCGTCGAAGAACCCCACCAGCGGATTTAGACTGACGCATGTCGGCCTTCGTGTTACGGATATTGACAAATCCGTTGCATTCTACACGGGTGCTTTTGGCATGAAGGAATTGGGCCGCATGGGATTGGACACGACCACGGTTGTTTTCCTCGGATATCCTGATGCAGCGAACCCACAAACACAACTCTTCGCTAGGGAAGGTGTACTAGAACTAGTATGCCCAAATGTAACGATAGTACATCGAGAGTCTCGTCCGCTTCCAGCAAGATTGTGGCTGACCTTGCTTTCAGAAGTCCCAGAAAGGCATGGCCGACTTAAGTGACTCTCCGGATTTCCGATTCGTCAAGCTAGCAATCGGCGTTCCGGACATGGCAAAGGCTATGGAATACATCAGAAGTCACAATGTTAGAATACTCAAAGAAGCTGGCGTGGCCCAGGGCTCAGAGGTGGTGGCTACGTTTTTGGGTTGCGACACACCCGACAAGGGATTTGACAGGCCTTTGTGGGAAGCCGCCGTGGCTGTCCCGTTTGTGGAAGACCCAGATGGATACCTCATTGAAATTATCCCATATTGAGCTATACTCTGGGTTATTCGCAGCAATGTCATATGAATAACGGCGTTCTGCACCGAATATAGGAACTCTTTGTCTTACGAAATGGGTGCATGCCTCGAGGTGACGTGTGAACGTCATTAAGTCCATGGCAATGGCGCTGGGATATTACTAGACTTTTCATGTTTCACGGCGTACTGTTTTGTCCTCGCCAGTTAACTTTCAATCCATAGTCTATTCTAAGTCACAGCTGCTCTGATACTATGCGATACTAATTCCTAACATGGCCTTGCCTAAAGGCGCATTTCACCGAATCACTGCAGAACTCTACTCTTCCTACTCCATAGAACGAAAGACTTCAGCGCGATGGAAAGACTCCTTCGGTACCGAAGGAGGCATATCCTTAGACCTTAAGTCCTTCTCAGGAAAGGCCTTTACTAGCAAGAAAGACATCATGTCCAGATCCCTCGCCCCTTTCCCTGCTGGCATGCAAGGGAACGAAAACAGGAATATGAAGGCCGCATCAACCGAGTGCGCTGACCGTGCGGCAATCTCCAGCCGAGTAATCTCCTGTCCTTCGATCCGGACGGCATTGGGATACAACTTTTCGGCGATTGTTTTCAGGTCGTATTTCACTAGAGCAGGATCGAATGGCTCGACAGAAAATCCAGCGCCATTGAAATTGAGGCCGACATCGTAGACAACGCCGCGATACTTCATGGTAGAATATACGTTGGGAAGGACTGATAAGCGCAAATGTTTGCGGGCTCATAGGATATGCAAGGATAACAATCGTGTCCAAACGAGCATGAGGAAAGAAACAAGAGACACGTAATAGTCAAGTGTAAAAGGCCCTCGAAGGTGTCTCCACTGTTCGGACTACGCACTCTTGGCGCCCCGAGTGTCCGGCCATGGCTCGAAATTTCATCGAACTTGCAAACCTCCTCGGAGAGGGCTTCCAAAAAGTCCGGATTTACACCTTTTGACAATTCCACCATTCGGCCCATAATTTACCCTACCCACATCGCATTGAGAGCGTCTTTAGATACCGTTGTGATGTCATTCAGACCCGGAGGCACCGATTCCGGATCCACCGGCCAAGCAGTAGGGAGATAAGGCGGCCTGGCTTCCCAGTGGAATGGGGTAGACGAGCATGAGGTTGTCGTGAAGGAGGGAGTGGCAGTATGCGAACGTTTCTTTAGTCGCGTCACATGTGAATTAGATGCTGACATGCTCCACAGATCCTTTTATTTACCTGCAGCAAAGATTGTCTCCCTATGATGTGTATCCGAGGTCGGTCTACTGATTTTCGAGCTGGTTTAATAGACCAAGTATAACTGCGTTAATCCGTGCTCCCATTGTACCAAGGCGGAGGTGCAGTGTACATCCAGACTGGTTCACAAAGCCAAAGAAAAGCGGCTACAGGTCCTGATCTCGAGTGTATCCTAAGAACAAAACAAAAAGAAAAAAACATACAACAGTGAGGATTCGCTGGTGGTCACCCACCCAACTACTAACTCACCGGCGTGTGGCTTAAGTACGGCTGAGCGGACGGGAAGCCCTGTTTTCCACACCCTATGGTCGTATGTATCATGTTATTTGTGGGAGAGGTTTATCAAGTAAATGAGTGGTAATGGCAGGCGTGTGTGACAATTGTGATAATCCCAGGAGTGGTGCAATTATATGTTGAAAAAATAGATCACAAGGGGTTGATGGGGACCGCGACTACTTGAGATGAACAAAAATGACAAAGCAAGTGCGTGCGTAACCAGTATTTTAGGGACGAGGGATGTTATTCTGCAATATCAACCTTGGACGAAAAATAATAATAAAGCTCAATAAAGTCCGGCTTCACTGGTTTGTAGTCTGCGCGCCCTGGACTATTTGCAGTCAAAAGTCGAATGATGCGGTACCTTTTGTGCCCCTATTGCTATATATTTATAGCACTTTTTGGCGCGACAGTGGAACCGATTTTGAGAAAACCAGCAAGATCGCCAAATTATATACATGCAACTCAATACTCTATATTATACTCCCCCATCTTCACACCCAATTCCCGATAACATTCACAGATTCTTTTTCGATACAGCCACATTAGTGTCTGGAAGCTCCACCCCTTCTCCTTGGCCTCTTTCTCCCTCTCCTCCTGCTCCTCCGGATACTTCATCTCAGACATACAATCCGTACTCCCTTGAATCTGCAGCGCAAGACCAAATTGCCCCATCATTTCCGGCCTGCGGGCGTGACAATTTATGAAGACCGAGTTTCTACCGGGGCACGCCTGCTGGTATATGGTGACCTTGCTATTGGCGAGACCTTTTGCTGATATGACTATAGGCTAGAGAGTAAACGTTCATGATACACGTATAACCTTCCTCACGTCAAATCTATCCTGCGTCTTCGAATTGTTCCAAGGTAGCACATATCCCCGTTGGTTGCTCACAACTCTTACCCCCTCCTCCTTGAAATCAGTGGTATGATGTGTGTGCCCGAACACCCAGACTTTCACCCCATCTGGTATTTGTGATAGAATATCAGTCCCAAAGGCAACACTCCAAGGGTTCTGGGCGTGTTGCGGGCTCGACGTCCTCTGGAGTAAAGGAGCGTGGTGTGTCACAACAAGAATAAATCGTTCTTTACTCCGCTTTTCTGCCTTTCTATTTTCCTTATGTATCAAATGTATCTCTTCTAGTAACCAAGCGAGGTCTAAATCATGGCTTGCATTATGGTCATCCACTGACCAACCTTCGATTTTTTGGAAATCTTTGACCTTTGACCGGACGACATCCGTCAATTCATGAGGCACTTTTGACCAAAGCGTGCAGCCTAGGATAGTGACACAAGAACCCGGGACATCAAATCGGTTCTGATGAAGGACAATTAATCGTCCATCCAAGGAAGGTTCCCGTTCAAGTTGTCTAGCCTTTTCCAGCCCTGCCGCGAAAGTCCCATTGTAGAACTCATGGTTTCCGGGTATGAGAAATACCAATTTGAATCGGGCTGTCTGCTTTTGTAGGGAATTGCGATAGTCCTCATAGTCCGTTAAGCGCCCAATATCACCCGCAAGAATAAGATGTTCTGCACAAACTGGAATTTCGTAAGATAGATACTGCCGGTTAATCTCAAGGTGGAGATCAGAGAGGACCTGAAAGGACAGGGAAGACCGATTTAAGAAAGACTATACTTTCTGGAGCATTTTGTTGCTCTAAGATGCATTCAAGCGGTAGGTGTTGCTATCAAAAAGGAGGGAACGGAACATCTGGAGCTCCTGGAGAGATGGATTCTCATGCAGTTTAGTCAGCCAACTCACCGCCTGGGGCCCAGGGGTTATCTTCTCGCTCTCCCCGGCCTTATGAACGGGCCCAAAACCCGGCCTATTAGTGGGCTGGGGCGGGTTAGGCTTCGGGCTTTGGACCTCTTCTTCTCGCTCCCTTCTTTGTCTTCCTTTCTTCATCTTCAGTATTTCGGTTGGATAGGGCTCTATCTCTTTTTTAATCAGACTTGCCGTATCACATAGAGGCCATAATGAAGGTCCTACTCGACCGACAGTAAGATAATATCGAAATTTTAGAGGAGATAGTCACCTAGTATTATATTGTGGGTGATGATTGCGCCTGATAACGTATCAATTTTCGAATCGCTTCAAATTTCCCAATTCGGAAGTGTTACATAAGCTAGGGCCGACGTGGTGCACGAGTATGCAGGGACATCGGAAGACAAATTTGGTAGCTGCGACTTTCAATTGGCTTTGATTACCGAAACCTGCCACGGCGACTTTTGGTTAGAATCTTATAAAGGAACCGGTGAACACCAAAAATAACCTAGGTAGAGACCTTCACACAATGTCTGCCACCGGTGCTCAACTAGGCTCATCATGCGGTTTCTCAACACGCATTTCGCTCCGATGGGTCCCAGAGGTCCCCGAGGAAACCACCGACACAATTGTGCTTTCCGTGGGAGAGTGGTTCCTTGATTTGCGAATGGACAAGAAATCCGGCGGTATCGACTGGGCAATGGCCGGTACTAGAATCGAGGAAAATCCTAAGGGAATCCCACGTTCGTTGCCCTGAACTCACCTATTATTGTCGTTTATGTTCTTGGCTGAATAGTCACTAATTGTTTTAACAGTCAAAGTTATCTTTACGCGCGAGTTGGACTCCCTGAATGAGATCGGCATCAAGGATATTGGTAACTTTAGCCCCCGTCCCGATGGTACCGATCTTGAAAGCGGGGAGATGCCTCGGACGGACGTTCCCGGTGCCCCTATGACAGCCTTTGAGGAGGTCTGGCGGGAGCTACCCTTCAGGGAGGGCCCTGAAGGGACGAAGAAAGGGATTTCGTGGATTCTAGAGTCCGATGATGCTCCAGTGGCTCTAGGTGAACAGGAAGGACAGGTGACCATAACCAAGATCTTCATGGGCCGCATCTGGGGAACTTATTTGGCGTTCCAGCAGACCCAGACTCATTCTAGCCAGAAAGATAAGAGCGGAGTGTGGTCTGTGAAGAGGTCGGGAAGTGAAGTCAGCGCCAGAAGAGAAGAGTGGAGTTCTAGGTGGGAGGAGAAGTATGTGGTGGGCCCTGGTGGAGCTGCTGTACCCTCGATGAAAAACGGCTATGACGGGGAAGGTATGGGCACATGGAGGATCCCAGGGGAGAAGGTGTTTATTCAGGGAAAGTCGTTTATTGTTCGGGCCTTCGAAGAGATTCAGTAAATATGGACAGTATAACCGAGCAATAGGCGCACCGCCTCTTGCAAACCCCCATAAAAGTTCCATCGTCACTGGTCAGATCGCACCTCAAAGGCGACAGGCTATGCGGTCTCTCAGACTACGTATGATCAGTCAAAAGGCGAACACAATAAGTTCTAAGATTGAATCAAACATTACCACCCAAATATAACTTAAACTTCTCAAAACGGCTCTAGGTATCTCCCAAGTCAATGAGCATCATGCACCTGGAACCTTTTGTTGTTCGATGATTCGTCCGCACATCTCTCTTCCTAGACGCAGTATGGCACTGGCAAAATAAAACCCAAGCGCTACGGGCGCAGATTGATGACCTGAGAAGGCCACCCTCAGCGCAACCTAGGCAAACAGGAACGTGGAGAGAACCGCGGCACATCGAGAGAAGGAACTACATCTGTATCAGTACCTAGCATACTTCTAGAATATCCTGTAAACAAGATATTCACGAAGTGAATCGAGCATACAAATATTAGCACTAAGAGACCGGGTGGTTAAAGTAGGATTATGACACCCAACAAACGTGTATTGTGGGTCATAGGTCATTCTCACCCTGATTCTCACGATTGTCACACACGCCTGCCATTACCACTCATTTACTTCACAAACCTCTCCCACACATAACATGATACATACGACCATAGGGTGTGGAAAACAGGGCTTCCCGTCCGCTCAGCCGTACTTAAGCCACACGCCGGTGAGTTAGTAGTTGGGTGGGTGACCACCAGCGAATCCTCACTGTTGTATGTTTTTGTTTTTTTTAATTGTTAATTAAATCTAGATAAAAAAGCATAGTCGGCCTTGTTTTCGTCTTTTTAGATGGATCTGAAGGCGGTAAAAGCGTCAACTGTGCAGAGGACTTTCCTATCTATATATAACCCTCGACCCAACAATCCCATCCAGCTTATATATTATCCTTATATATCATCAACGGCTAAGCGGGTGGGAACCACTAGTTTGTATGGAAACACACATTAAATCTTTCTCAAAAATACCAACGCATCTCCGGCCCGAACGGTGTCGCCTGGTTGAACGAGTACCTTCTCAATCGCGAAAGACTCCTCAATGCCATCTTTCTTGTCCCCATCGTAGGAGACGGAGACTTCCATTTTCATTGCCTCAAGTATCATAACAACTTGAGCAGAGCGAATAACACTGCCATCTGCAAAGTTGACCTTCCACACGTTTGCATCGAGAGGAGCATACATTGTAAGAATGTCAGGGTCTGGTGATTTTCTGTCAGTATGCTAAAATGCTGAATCAGGTGGGAAATTTGGAGCTGACCTTCTCTCAGGAGCGCAATTTCATCAACGGGAACGTTGTTTTTCGCTTTCTCGGCCATCCATCTGTCCATTGATTCCTTTTCCAAGGCTAACATTTTTACCTGTGCCGTAGCTTGGCGAGACTTGAATCCCGCTACTTCGTCTCTAGTTTCCTCAAGAAGACGGTTGTGGGCGCTCATATCGAAAATGGCATCTTCGTACTGGAATTTGTAACAACCAGACCGGAAAAGCGCCATATCACGCTCAAGCTCTTCCTTGTCTACTCGATAGAAGGTAATCTGGTCGAAGTCGCGGAACAGACCCGGCTGAGTTGGCGAGAAGTCGGGTTTGACTCCCAATTGGTCAAAGCATGGAATGGTTTGGCCCGTCATTTGATATCCTCCAGGGGAATCAACGGGATATATGCTGTTAAAAGTAGGATATTAGTTTTGTTAACTTCATAGTATGAAAAGAAAGCTTACTTCATGCATGATCCACCCCAGCTGACACTTCCTTCTGGGGTGTACACCCGACTAGGGTTCTGCTTAGGGCATATCAAGCGGTAGCGGGGATCAACTGGCAGACAAATAGTATCGCCACAGAAGAACCCGACACAAATCGCCATGAATTCGACCGAAAGGAAAATATCAATCAGTTCATCATACGTAACCCCATTTATATTAGCCACGAAGTCCATGTTATTGGGTAAGAATGGGGCATGTGGTCTTTGTGTCTCTATGTATCGCTGGATGGCTTCTTGTTGGGCCGGGCTTTCGAAGCAGATGGGAAGACGGAACTTCCGGCTTGGGACCTTTGAGCTGCTGAGATCTCCAACGGCTTTTTGCAACGATACCAAAAGGTTGACAAGGTTGTCTTGCGGGAGCTTCAGACCATCGTAGTGGATCAGGAGCGCTTTGGTTCACCGATTATTAGTCCAAGTCAAAAACCAACACTGGAGAGGGAAACTCACAATTGCAGCATCCGGTGGTCTTGTAGATTGCCCGTCTCAAAACTTCGTCAGACGCTTGAGACTCCTTGAAAGCCTGGTCCAATGCTGTCACACGGCAGCGATGATTGAGATTAAATTTTCCATCGCCGAACTCGACCAACAAGAACTCATCCCCACCCTGCCAGCGACAGTTAGAAATTGAGGATTATAGTAACCTGAACGATCGCTTACCTGTCTAAATGTCATGGAAATTCCACCTTCAATCAGTTCAGTTTGGTAAATTAACGCCTTTCCCCAGTTGCCAGAAACAGTTGACTCTGGAACCGTGGAAGCGAAGATTGACTTGATGGATTCCATATCGCACTGGCCGGCTACAAGTGCGGAAACACTTTCCATAAACTCTTCAAGTTCAGAACGAGCACGAAGAGCATCTTTCAATGATACTCTGCGGTATTGAATAGTGTCGCCAGATTTCAGTTGACCCATACGCCATAGACTGGCTTTCACAATCGTCGTAGAGGAAATGAAGCCGCCAAGATCAGGGGCATCAACGGGGAAGATGCAAGGACTGAAATAGTCAGTTGAGCTAGTAGGATTAATGTCAAGAAATTTGTCATTGGGACTTGCCTGTCTCCTGTCCAGTTCAATGTTCCGGTTGGGTACCCATATTCAATAACGTTGCTAGGGTGTTGCCCACCCTCGCCCCCATCTTCCCTTGCCCATCTAGGAGTAGGCCCCACAAGACGAATGCCACCTCTTGTGGCATTATGCGAGACATCCCTGAAGTCAAACTGTTAGAAGTGCCTTATAATACCCAATTTTATCTATTGGTATAACATACCAGACCGTGTTATAGATCATGTCAATATCTTCGGATACAATATAGCCCTCATCGTACGGCCCAACCATAGCATCAATCTCCCAGTGATTAGAGTATATAGGACGCAAATGGGTGGGAAGCGAGATCTCGGGCTTTGCTTCAACTGCATCGAGCTTTGCAATGGCCAACATATCACCTGGAGCGAGGGATCTTCCTTGATACCCACCAATCCCAAGTAGAGGCGATGTTGATTTTGACCCAAAGTATGGCGCACTGCATATATAGTTAGTTCTGGAGTTGAGTAGAAGCATTGATTTATAGCTCACATTGCCGGAAATCCCCCAAGAACAGCGAGATATGCTATCAGCAAGTTAGCAGACTAAACCCGGAATAGTAAATATTGTGGATATCATACCTCGACATCCTCCGGACCCATTTAGCTTTCCAATTGATAGCACTTGACCACGTTTGATATAAAGTCGTGTCCACATTGGCACGTCGGCACCGTCAAGTGTTATATCCATTGGAGCACCGCATACAGAGATGCATGCTGGAGCTAGGAAACGTAGCTCCGGTCCTTTCAATGTGATCTCTAGGCCTTCGGTGCCGGAAGGATTCCCAACCAAAATATTGGCAACTGCAAGCAAGATATATTGTCAGGACTCCATGCACGTAGAAAAGCAAAAAGTATACGTGATGGGTGTACCTTGAAATGCCAAAGGGTCCTGATATCTGTATGTAAGCTGGTGAATTCTTTCGATCCTTAGGAGTCTAGCTTACCATTGGTCCTGCTTGTGGAATTCCTCGCCCAGCAGTTGGACGTCCTGGATAGTCTTGGATTGTTGTATACAAACCTGGTGATATGACATCAATCGCAACGGGGGTGAACTCGAAATCGGTCAAGAAGTTAGTCAACGTATGCCCCGTGCAAAACTTATTGGATTGAATGATGGCATTCAAGAATTGCAAATTTGTCGGTGGTCCGCAGATTGTCGAGTGCGATAAAACATGACCCAATTTTGCAATGGCCGCTGTCCGGTTGGAATCATGTACCATGACCTTTGCGATCATAGGGTCTACGGTTGTTAAGTCAGCTTATGTCTTCATATGACATGAATAAAAGGACAGACCGTAATATGTGGAAATTCGAGTTCCAGTAGCGACCCACGTGTCAATTCGAGTGCCGTTTGTCTCCTTCCATTCAACATGTTGAAGCAATCCAGGGGACGGAGAGTAGTTTCGAGCAGGGTTCTCTGCATACACACGAGCTTCAATCGCACAGCCTTCCGGCTTGTCTGGTTGCAAAGATTCCAGATAGACCTTGTCGAGACCTCCGAGATTGCACAACTCCCGATCGGCTTGATGAAGCATAAGCTTCACGATATCAAGGTTGTAGCAGAGCTCGGTGATACCGTGCTCGACTTGAAGACGAGTGTTCATTTCCAGAAAGAAGAAATCTCCTGATACGTCATCAACTAAGTATTCGACGGTGCCTGCAGATCCATAGCGAATTGATTTGGTCAAAGCGACCGCTGCAGAGGTGAGCTTCTCACGGAGACCTGGGTGCCTTTCCACGAACGGGCTGGGGCACTCTTCGACAACCTTTTGATGACGGCGTTGAATTGAGCACTCTCGCTCTCCGATATGAATTGCATCTCCCAGACCATTACCAAAAACCTGTACCTCGATGTGATGACTCTCAGGATAGTATCGTTCCATAAAGACGCCGGCGTTCTTGAACAAAGTCTCTCCTCGGGAGCGCACTTGCGTCAAAGACTCTCTGACCTCTTCCACTGATTTGCATATCATCAAGCCCATACCACCACCGCCACCTGTGGCTTTTAGCATGACCTATAAAATCATCATTAGTACGTATCTTCAGCTGCGAAAAGTTACAGGGAGGAGTACGGGGTATCCCAATTCATTTGCCGCTTCCACTGCCTCCTCTTCTGTGACGAGCAGTCCCTGCGTCCCGGGAACAATTGGGACACCGGCTGCCACAGCGATCTCACGAGCGCGATGTTTCAGCCCGAACGCTTCAATAGCTTCGGACCGAGGGCCTACAAAAACCATCCCGGCATTGGCGATAGCTTGGGCAAATTCCACATTCTCCGACAGGAATCCATAGCCCGGAATAATGGCGTCGACTTGATGGGAACGGGCAATTTCGATAATTGAATTTCTATTCATCCATTATCGTCTCAGCTCCGGTTCCGTATCGCAATCTTTTCTGGCAGTGACAGGGGACAAACCCGTTGATGTATGCGGTAGAATCGTCACCTGGTAGTAGGACAGCCTCATCTGCCGCCCGAATGTGGTTTGAGGTTGCATCGGCGGAAGTGTATATCGCGATCGTACGAATACCTAGCTCTCTATTGTAGAAGAAGAGTCAGCTGTGCTGCTTTTGATAATGGGCACTTTGCTTACTTGGCTGTTTTGATGATGCGAACGGCGATCTCACCGCGATTTGCGATCAGTAAAGTCTTCAATTTCTCCATTGCGACAATATCGATATCGAATTCTGGGAATTTGCAAATAGATATTAGTATATCCAATTCCATTCGGCCGAGGTCTACCTCCAGACAAGCTTATCACGGTCTCCAAGTCTCCAACGCGAAACGCCAAGCGTTGGGGTAACGTGCATCCGACTGGCTGGAAACCACCGGTTATCTCGGGGACTCCTTCATAAAGGAACCTGGATATCCCCGGATCGGATCATTTGGCTTATCTTTCGCCTTTCATGTCTTTTCATGCGAGAGAACACAAACGGGTGTACCAGGTATGTGGGCCTTGGCCCCTCAATCCCCCCGCATTTTGTAGCCGATCCTCTGACGCTGTACACAGGCTTGTGAGCCTTGTAGGGAGAAAAAGGTGCGTTGTGAGTTGGGATCGGCCGATTGTCCGAATAAACCACCTTGTGCGCGATGCCGCAGAGAGAGCAAACAATGTTTTTTTGCCGCATCGAGGATCAGAAAGACGGCTTCCACAAAGCGGAGAGCGCAATCACCTCTTGTTAGAGAGCCCAGATCGCAACATGTGACTGGTGTTCCTGATTTGGCAGTATCCCACGGCAATCTACCTCCTGCTGTAGAAGAAGAGAGCCAACCCTTTTCGGAAGATGGACGTGCTGCAGCTGCTTTGCTCGAGGGTCACCCCCGAACCTATCATGACGCATTGACATTGCTATCAGAGGCTTGTGAGCACAGTGAGGCCCGAAAGGAGTCGACTGATGGCTCACGGCTGTCCAATCGTCCCCTAGGCGCCCGGCCAAATCCCACTGACCCAGCTCTGGGGATTCATACCGATACCGCCACCAACAAAGGCACCGATGAGGCTCTTCGCGCTTGGTCCAACGTCCGTTTTGTCCGTGGTGGACTTTTTACAGCAGAGGAAGCGCTAGACATGGTCGATCATTTTTACAACTTCCAGTCAGCCTTCTCGCCCGTTGTGCCGGAATACTTTCGCAGTCATTCGCAGCACACGACGCTGATCGAGGAGGAGCCCGTATTGACTATCGCGATATTGATGATTGGATCGCGTTACCGAAAGTGGACAGGACCAGCTGCGGTCGCACGTTCCTATATTGTTCATGATCGGATTTGGAGATATCTACAGGGAATGATTTCCCGATTGTTTTGGTCAGAGGACCTGTTCGTGGGTGAATTCCTTTCTCTCAAAGACCCTTTTCTTGGTCCTGGGAGAGGCCCACGACCTACATATATGGACAGTTGGTCGCATGGGTTCCGCACGTTAGGGACGTGCGAGGCATTGTTGCTATTGCTGGATTGGCATCCTCGGGCCCTCCACTTCCCGCCCCCAGACGAAGATACGTCGTCAATCGTGATCCCTGAGCCGAAGCGACCGCGCAAAAGTGCTAGTACCGCTGGATATTACGGCCCGGGGTCCGGACATGACTGGCTCGCACGATCAGATCGCCTATGTCACTCTATGCTTTCCACTGTTTTGATGCTGGCAACCGAGATGGGGATTTTCGGTGAGGATAATTCATTTTCGCAAGATGAAATCAGAAACGACCATCTGAAGATGGCTCGTGACCAAGAGAGATTTCACCGTATACGGTGCTTGATATGGGTTTATGCGACACAACAACCGGGTCGACCAGGTAGGCACTTTCTGGACAAATACATCCTATGTGGCACTTTTGAAAGATTAATACTAATAAAGAGTTTGAAATACGGTAGGACGAAAAGGTCCGGCGCAAAGCACTCACACAAAAAGCCCAGACATAACGAATGATGATGCAACGGAATGCTGGATGCGCGTCGCAACTATTATGAAGAATGCAAACGACCTTCTCTTTGTGTCACCCAAATATACGGGAGAAATTATTCGCAATGGGCAATACCTTCAGATTGTTCACGGCCTCGAGCCACTTCTAAACGAATCAATTGTCGAGTTTGATCATGCTAAGTGTATGTATCAACTCCGAAGCTGTGTGAACCAACGCTCATTTCAGTGTAGTGGCGAAGCAAACGCGATATATCCTCAGCATTGAGTACGAGTATGCACAACTCTGTATTTTCGGCCTCGCTTTGCAAGCTGTAATCAGCCGAAATTACCGGGATGACACAAGTTCCAGACTCGAGAGATGCTCACAACGTACTACACCGGAAGAGGAGAAGTATCTAAGAGGAACTGTTAGGGCTGCTCGGACTATACTAAGAACTGTGCTCGACGATCTACTTCCGCATGGAAGTTTAACGTATATTCCTGTGCGATCATACTCCAGGATTCTTGGTGCAACTTTGATTCTTCTTAAGGTCAGTGGCTCTTCTCCATCACTCTCATTTATGCAATCCCCTCTCTGTTTCATTGTCCTAAATCGTGAAATCAGTGCTGCGCGGCGGGAATTAGCAAGATCGACGTACCAATGTCCCTTGATCTGGTTCGAGGAGTCGCTGTTGGCCTTCGTAACTCAGCAGTCGATGATACACACTTGAGTACGCGCTGGGGCGATCTTCTCGAAAACCTCGCTAGTAGACTGCAGTCGCGCCTAGCCCAACCAGCCACGCCGAAAGCGTCTTCCATGAGACTCCCATCGCTAGCAACTCTGTCAAAGGATCAAGCAGACGCCTCTCAGGTCCCTCGCGTAACACACCCATCGACAATACATTCCTCGCCTCAAGATATACAGGCTCGAGCTAACCTTGAACACAACAATAATATATTGGATCTCAACCAGTCAAGTTCGCTTGATGCTAAATATGACACGCAGTTTGATGCGTGGTCAATGTGGTGGGATGATCAATTTTCTCAGGTCAATCTAAATTACATGCCTTGGTTTCCAACTTTGGGGCTTGTGGGTGGAAATGGAAGTGATCCCCTGCTTTCAAACGATTCCGCCGGTGGTATTTTTGAAAGTGTTGGACCAACTCATTGAGCTTTGATTTAGCATTTCTAGGAAACAGGGATAGCTACTTGTGTATAGCTAAGATATAACTTTGGTTCTATCGTACCATAATAGACCCCTCATGCCTTTAACCAAGGTACCTTTGTCCACACCTTTCTAGTATTTCAAAATGCCCATTAAAAATGTGCGTTTAGTCGCAGTTAAATATTGTGTGACGTCTTGTTCGTACATTTTGTCGATCCTTGACTAAAAACAAATAGAAGGTCTTGGGTTTATTTAGTTCGGATAACACAGGAAAGCGGTTTAATTCCGAGCCGAGTCTCCAAAAGGTGGACCTATAAACTAGCACGAGCTAAGATCCGAACTGTTTCAACTTCAACCCGACTTGATTTATGTCTTTTCATCCTTCATCTTTTCCCCCTTTCTAAACCCAACCCGAATTACAAAAATCGACGGGCTTCTGAGAAATCCTTGAAACATCCCACTCTCGTACTGCCAATATCACCCACCAATCGAACGCCAGTTTCCAGCTGCAGTTATGGGACCTATCAAGCACAAAGCCCTGATCAACGTCGATCTCGGAGAGGGGTTTGGAAATTGGACAATCACTTCAGATGAAGACTTGCTTCCATTCATTGACCATGCCAATATTGCCTGTGGATTTCATGCCTCGTATGTCCTTTCCTTCCTCTGTCCGACTCCCTAAATTGTAACTACCAATCGGTCGGAAATATTACGGGAATTTACCTCAAGATCATGATTTTGACTGACGCATCTTTCTATTTGGTAGTGACCCCCTCATAATGATGGAAACCGTCCGCAGCTGCAAGAAGCACGGCGTGAAAATTGGAGCACATCCCGGACTGCCAGATCTCCAGGGCTTTGGCCGTCGTGAAATGAAACTTTCCACAGACGAACTTACTGCAATTACTATTTACCAAGTTGGAGCACTCAAGGGGTTCTTGGACCAGGAGGGAGTACCCCTTCACCACGTCAAGCCACACGGGATGCTCTATGGTATGTGCTGCAGAGACTATGAGACTTCCAAGGCCGTCTTCAAGGGCATCCCCAAGGGTGTCAAAGTGTTTGGGCTTCCAGGTACTTGCATGGAACAAGCCGCCAGAGATTTAGGACTGGAGTTCATCGCAGAGTTTTATGCGGATGTCAAGTACAATGCGGATGCTTCTCTTCTAATCGAGCGCAAGAAGAAGTAAGTCATTCATTTATGCCTTGTTCTCACTATTTCTTATGTTCTAATCTTGTTTGCTTTCACTACTTCAGGGCTTGGGATCTTGCCGAGGTCCGAAGACGCGTAACACAGCAGATGGAAACATGCACTGCTCCTGCAATCGATGGATCAACCTGTGAACTACCCGTCAAGGACTATCCCATCTCCATCTGTTGTCATTCCGACGTCCCTGGGTGCTTGGAGTTGGTGAAGGCGACAAGAGTCGCTGTCGACACGTTTAACAAGGGTTACTTCCCCAACAAGTAAATAGTTATATATAGAAATGAACGTTATTTTACAGTCACTGAATTAGAAAAAAATTCCTTCAAATTAAGATGGGGTTTTCTTGTGCTGAGATCAACGTCTTTCTGCGAATGTATCATTCTGCTCTTCCTTGTTTTTCGTTGACGATAAGCCGACTGCTGTAAATAATTGGAGCTTCGTATTTCACATTGGGTACAACCCCAAATACCCCAACTAAGGTGACCCCAAATACCCCGCAATAGATGCTGATTGGCCATAGATCGGATACCGGGAAACGTCACTTGGAGTCGAATCGAAAATGGAGAATCCGACTGGATAGTCACTTCCTATCTTGACATTAAACTCGACTCCAAACAGTAGCCAATTCTATGCTTGTCGACCACCGAGACCCATATTTAGAGTGATAACGTTAAATGGAAAGGGGAGTGGATCAGCCATGCGTTGCGGGAGTATCACTTGGCGGTTTCTGATACGGTCAGTTAGATTTCAACAAAAGCCACCATCGGTTGGTGTTAGTTCATTTGTATTCTCGTTCTCCAGCCGTGTATGATAAGGCATTTCCAAAAGGCCCTATACTGAATTGAACACTGTATCTTATAGAGTTGGAGAAGTCAGATAAGACAAACCTATTAAAAAGCAACCATTTCTTGTTTTTATATTTGAACTCGATTTTATACCCCAATCGAAACAAAGTACCGCAGAAATATATATACTGAGTTACCCCTGAGGAGCTGAGTCGTCTCAAGCGAAGCAAAGATGGGCGATCCTCTTCCCATTCCCGGAACGGTCCAGCAGGTGGATGTTGACCACACCCTGCGCCTGAGACACAATAAAGAGCAAGAAGATATTGTCCTGATTCCTCTCCCAAGCTCTCATCCTGATGACCCTCTCAATTGGTCCCGCTACCGCAAACTTCTAAACAGCACCTGCCAAATGGCCTGGTGTTTCTTCGCCGCCGCCCTCATCAGTGGTCTATCATCCTCCTATCTCCTGATCTCGGAAGACACAGGTATTTCTGTGGCAGATCTCAGCACAGGGAATGGCCTCCTGTATCTCTTCATGGGATGGGGCACCTTGTTGACTCAGAACCTTGGGCAGGACTATGGTCGTCGGCCGGTCTTGTTGGTTGGCATGCTGGGCTCATCACTGTTGCAGATCTGGTCTGCGTATATGAAGTCAGTGGGGGAATGGTACGCCAATCGAATTCTCCTTGGCATTTTTATTTCACCCCAGGAAGCCTTGATCGAGCTCTGCATTGCCGATATTCACTTTGCCCATGATCGAGGCTTCCACATGGGTATTTATAACTGGACTTTGTGGTGCGGTGCATTCATGTCGCCTATTGCTGGTGGCTTTGTTGCTGAGAGGTTCGGTTGGAGATGGATTCAATACATCCTGGCCATTATTTGTCTCTGCTTCACCGTTATAACGTTCTTCGGCTTTGAAGAGACGATGTTCTTCCGCCAAGTTAATATTCAGGAACCGATGTTTCCCTCCCCCAAAGACACCAGCGATCTAGAGCCCTCCATTGATACCGATCGCAAAAGAGTCTCCGAATCCAAAGGGCCAGAGAGTACCGACATTACCCCTGTCGTCTTGGAAGAGACTTACCAGATTAAAACATACACCCAGAAGCTGAAAATGTGGGGATTAAGACACCCTTCTCAGCCCTTCAACTTCTTCCGGTCAATCCTTCTTTCCTTCCGTCTTCTATTCTTCCCTACAAACATATTTTCCGGTCTTCTCGTGGGAAGTATTCTCGCCTGGTACAATGTTCTGGGAGGATCCTTAGCGGAAGTCCTAGGCGGTGCCCCCTATAATTTCACCACAGAGCAGATTGGTCTTACCTACTTCGCCAGTGTGATAGGAGTGTCGATTGGATGCTACTTCAGCGGCTGGCTCAGTGACATCCTTGCAATCAAGCTGGCCAGAAGAAGAAACGGTATCAAGGAGCCCGAAGACCGTCTCTGGATGTTCTTGATTGCCCTCGTCGCTCATCCTCTGGGATGCATTCTTTACGGTGTCGGAGCAAGCCACCACATTCCATGGATTGGAGTCGTCATCGGAATGGCCTTCATCTGCATCACCCTACCGATGGGATCTGGCCTGGCCATTACCTACATTATTGACAGTCAAAAGGAGCTGGCTGGAGAGTCAATTGTGACTGTCATCTTGATCCGTAATACAATTGGTGAGTTGGAATATCATGGATATTCTTCAGTGATCTGACAATACTTTGCTAGGTTTCGCTTTTGCATACGCGGTCAATCCCATGATCACGAACATGGGACTGCAGAATACCTTTATTCTGATAGCAGTGCTGGGAATGGTTTTCTGGAGTGGTTGTTTGCTATGGATCAAAATTGGAAAGTCGGCTCGGAGATCTATTGCTAAATCCTACTGGAATCTAGTGGAGACTCATGGACTTGCTGCTCACTAAGCTTGTTTTTTTGATCTTTCTGGAATGAATTTCGGCTTTTAGGTCGACACCTAGTATTGCAGGAAATGCTACACGCAGTATGTATTTTAGTGATCATTCTACGCTCTTGCAGAGCAACAGGTGGCTATGACCTCTTGT
Organism: Penicillium aurantiogriseum; assembly: GCA_019977855.1. Classification (NCBI taxonomy): domain Eukaryota; kingdom Fungi; phylum Ascomycota; class Eurotiomycetes; order Eurotiales; family Aspergillaceae; genus Penicillium; species Penicillium aurantiogriseum. Next base: position 7,730,805 of record JAFCIW010000003.1, on the reverse strand, counting down.
ATTATAGCGCGGAGTATTGATGACGCGATCTTTGCCAACTCAACAGATGTGGAACGAGGGGCAACAAATGCTATCTCTTATTGCTTCTCAATATAAAATGGCACAATGTACACTCATTTTCAATCTAAAATCCATAATAGAACGCACGTGGCTCTTCGTCCTTGTGGGCAGGTCTAGGCCTCTGCGTAGCCCATAAAGCCCATAGCCCAACTCACTAATGGGTCAGGGTTTGGGCCCACCCTCCGAGCCCACCGGCCCCATTTGGGCCCATGATGGACCCCCATTATCAACCAAACAATACAAACCTTCCAATTTATGGCAGCTGTATAATTAATGCATTTTTTTCCTGTTTTTGGGGTTTGAAATTACTGTTGAAGCTATATATGAATTATTATTAAAGCAGACATTAATAGAGAGAAAGGTAGGTTGGAAGATATAAACAAGAATCAAAATTGATTTTTATGAAGCTTCACTTTTTGCGTAAGGTACTTATTTTTGTTAGGATTTATATAGTAAGTAGAGGTAACATAAGTATTACTACAATTGACTAGTTAGAGAAAGTGGTATCAATCCTCTGTAGATAATATATATCTCTTCATACTGATACTTAGTAATTCCTCCTAGGTGCGAATTCATGGTCAAATTGGATCTTTTTGGGGTTATTTTGCATGAAATCTGGCATCATAATACTAAAATCAATATAATATCTACTCAACTCCTACTTCTTACTATAATAATATAATAATACTAAAGATATAGGTTGGTACATGCGTAAAATACAGCCATTAATCATCTATTTATATATACCAAGACTGTATTTGTGCATAGAAGTAGGCTTTTTATGGCCTATGTAGAGGTCTATTCAGGTCTAGACAGGTCGTTCTAATTGACTTCAAGTGACCTAAAGACCTTTGTCACGGAAAATCGTCTTCGATTCCTCTCTTGACATCCTCCGGCCATAACATCTGACGCCTCGCAACTGCAAGTATGGTAGCACTTCCCACACCCAACCACATTATAACTTGCAACACAGTCAGAACCGAAGTGACCCACAGGATAGGCGGTGACTGCAACACCTGCCCGATGCTAATTGTAGCTATAATAAATCCCGTGTTGGGGAATACCATACCCCAATACACCACCGACATGGGAGGAGCCCCGGCACCTCCAAACATTCTAGTAGAAGCCAAAACACTAATGGCAGCAATGCACAGGTGAAAAAAGGCCATAGTCCAAACAAAAATAGCAAAGAACGAAGCAATCACTAGTGCAATATCACCAGTGCTCACAGTGACGTTTCCGGTAGACATGGGATCTGCGTATGAAATGATATATCGCGAAGGGAAAGCTTTCACCCCCTCCTTTGCCATTCCAATCAATGCAAGAGCAGTAAAGCTCCACGGCCCGACAGCGATAAACATCTGTGGTCGTTTAGCCCGTTCTGGAAGACCGTGTTTGGCAAGGAAGTATTGGTATTCGCCGTAAATGAGCAAAGACATGATGAAACCGAAGCCTTGCAATGTAACACCGGCGATGAGAATGGGTATTGCTTGGTCTCGTGGTTGATTTGCTGCAATGGATGATGCAATCGTGCCGGAAAGCATAGCTGGGAAGGAGGGTAGTAGCCGGGCGATTGGAAAAGGTTCCTGACTCGCCATAGCTAGGTAGTACAAATACCAGTTATGGAGTATAGCTGAGAGCGTGGAAATGGCGACGTAGATCCAGAAGATGATTCGGAGGGCAACCTGCAGCCAGGGGCCACAGGTGCTGGTTCCATAGCCTTCTGCTCCGAGGATGATAGTCGCGATAGCTAGTAGGCATGTAGACACGTAATAGCTTTCATTGCCATCTCGGAATGACTCTTTGAGGGCGGTTGGTCTAGAAATGAAGCGGACGGCCATGCATGCTGTAATCGCGAGAAATAAGGCCAAGTTGAAGATGTAAATGATCTTGCCGATGACCTCGAGTCCAGTAAATTGGTGAGGCGTCCGGGAGAGGAGAACAGCAAGTCCTCCAGTAGCCATAGACATTGTGTACCACCCCCATTTTATCAGACAGAGTCGGTGCTTGAGAGTCACCTTATCGTCGAGAATCATTTTGGCTGATTTGAGGTTGGGAGGTGCATACTCGCAGCGGATCAGAAAGTTTTCGCCGTATATGTGAAAAAAAACCTCTGCGTAGATCACACGGTGAATGAAATGACTCAACAACCAATTTCGAAACTGTTTCGAAACGGCAACGGATTTTTGTTGGACGAACTAAGTCGTGATCATTCAATCAGGAGACCCTTGTGTTTCGGTACTTCGGCATGCCGAGCTCGGGATCTGACCAAGCTCGGGCCCGGGGACACTCAAAGCTTGTTTTATGTGTGATATCATTTTTCACACATTCCTCCCTGGAAAAGTAATACTCTTAAATGGAAACATGAGATTTGGTTGTCTATATGTCAGGCGCAAATATCGGGGGAAAGAAAAAAAATTCCACGTTCGTACTAAAAATAGCCGTGCCAGGTCAAGGGAAGCCATTTTCATGAATGTTGTCAAGTCAAAAGCTTACCAAAAACAGTGTCACGGCTTAGTTGCGTGGTTTTAGAACAATTTTACAAGATCTAGATTTAATTCTGGGCATTAGATAATCCCGAGTTCTCCTTGTGATGTCTTTTTGATGGTCCTTTCAGATATCTACGAAGGTGGTAAGAAGTATACTTTATATAAGAGACTTTTCTATATATAACTAGGGGTATCAATCAATTGCACACACATATATGTAAGTTATACATAAGAGGGAAACGAAGGGTAGGGTATTTGGCATGTGACTTATGTGCGGCCATCAGTCGGGTGCTACTACGGAGTATAGCGTCGCGCAACTAGACTGAGTCGGAAGGTGCCCGCACTGACCTTTCGATAAAAAAAAATATAAAAATATAAAAATAAGAACGCTAGGTGGCTTGGCATCTGCAACAACAGTCTGGAAGGATCGATCAAAAACCTCGGGCTAATTAAAGCCAATCCGTGCGTGATCACTCACGACTACTTTTTAAGAGTCTGCTTTTGAGAAACTAACATCAAATAGTAGATTCCATCGTTAGGTACCTGTTTCCAGAGCCCTGGCGCAAAGATCATGCGACAAACTCATAGACAAACTAATAGGCGGGGCATTGATGCGCATCACACTCCCGACGAACTCCGCACCCAAGAATGGAGCCCAATCTCCACTCTATCAAAGCGTCGCAATGCGGACCAGGATCAAACATGAATAGGGGGGTCGTCAGGTCGTCAGGTTGTCAGGTCGTCAGGTAGTATTTTACCAGTTGCTCCTAGTAGGTTATAATAGGAGGGTAGTAGTAGGTTGTAGTTACTAGTGGTTAGTAGAAAAAATAAATTACAGCCAAAATAGCTGTTAGGTTGTTAGGTTTTTTTTACTAGTAAGGATGTAAGAGTTACTAGTAGACTAGGAGCTACTAGTAGAAAGTACCTAATATAACCTTGCTCGTAATCTATTGTATACCTAATAAGCCTTAGGTATAAAACATAAAATACGTTATACCCCTTATTAGATTTAAGATATTACTAGTTATTACTAGTAAAGTGATTGTAATTCAAATATATAATCAGACCAAAATATTAGTTATTACTAGTAATAACTAATTAACTATAGCTGTTAGGTATATATTCAGTATTAAGATTGAAACTATCTAGAGGTCTTTTATAGATAACTCTCTATTACTAGTTATTATTAGTAGCTCCTATTATATTTTAAATATAATATAATAAAGACCTTAGTAGGAGTTACTAGTAAAAATTTTTATATCCAAAAAATGATATTTATAAGCTAGTATTATAAATCTTAGAAGTACTAGTTTCTAATAATAATATATAATATTAGGGTACTGCTAGTAGTTACTGGTAGTACTAGTAGTAGGTAGTAGTAGCGAGTAGCTTATACTAGTATCTAGAAGCAATAGCCTATTACTAGTAAGACAGAAATGTATATAATAAATTAGCTATAAAGTATTGATATTACTAGTAATTACTAGTAATAATTGGGAATAACTAGAAGGATATTCCTAATTTATAGAAATCCTTAGAAAAAATTATATTGCTATAATCTTCTTGATTAAGAGATCTTAAAACTACTATTATATATTAGGTAACTTGTAAGAATTAGTAGTAAATATTAGAAAAATTATTTGTTTGTTATTAGTATATAGTATATATATATATAATAATCCTGCCTACTTCCTATAAAGATTCCTCTTACTTGATTTTCTTTCCTCTTCTTCTTCTCTCTTATATTTACTTATATACTAGTATATTTTATTCCTTCTTCTTTACTACTTATCTCTACTAGTTATTACTATCTATTCTAAGGAAGTAAATAATTAGAATATAACTTTCCTATATCTTAGTCTAGTATCTAGGCTATTATACGAGGTTATATAATATATATAATATAAGATGATTTACTAAATAGACTATTAATTACGATTCTAAAGGTTTAAGTTTAAGCTAATATATGATTTTAGTTTCTAGTTTATCCTACCTAATATTATCTATTACTACTAGGAATAACTAGTAGTAAGATACTAAATCTTATTTTAATCCTAAATTTTCTATATCTTACTAGTAGTTACTAGTAATAGCTTCTAGTAAGATCTATTAGCTAATATAGATAGACGAACTAAAAAATCTCGAAGTTAATAAGTTCTAGAAGGAATATATTATAAAAGAGCTAGTAAAGGAGGGGACTAAGCCTTCTGTTATAGTTATATAAGTCCTATTCTTACTAGTTATTCCTAGTTATTATTAACTATTACTAGTAAAAAAGCTATCTATAACTATCCTAACTACTATAATAATAAGCGCTTTAAGAAGTTTCGAAAGTTAGGCCTAATTGTATATTTTATCCCTATATATAATCTATTATTATTACTAATTACTAACTATTACTAATAAAGACTATTTCTTACTATACTACTTACTGCTTATTCTATAATTACTCTTTATAAGTTAATTTATAAATCCTATCTTACTAGTTATTACTAGTTGCTAATAACTATTTCTAGAGGAAATAGATCTAGTAAACTATTTAGATAGTACTACTCTAGTGATATAATCTGAAAATATATTAAGGACTCTTACTATATAAGTTATTATCAATTTACTCCTTATTCTTCTAGTTATTACTAGTAGTTACTAACTATTACTAGGATACTAAGGGCTATATTAGGATATATATTCTTAGTAATAGGGTTCTAGAGAAAGAATATATTTTATAAGTCACTATTATTTATTCTCTTATTTATTACTAGTAGTTACTAACTATTACTAAGTGATCTCCCCGAAACTCTTACAGATAAAGACTCTAATACTAAAGTGACTGATATACTTTAAGCTGATAAGGAATCACTTAAAGCTACTAGTAGTAACTAGGAGGGATTACCCGCCCTATCTAATCTCTCTATTATTACTAGTATTATAGCTACTAGTACTACAGAAAAGACTACTACTAATAAATAAGTATTTAATACCTACTTATTATTACTACTAGTAACTGCTAATTACTAGTAGCTCCTATTCTTTTTGCCGTTCTACCTATAAGACTAAGTATAACTTTATAAAAGTAACTTACTATATATAAGTTTAGTAATCTAATTACTATTCTCTATTAGTTATTACTAGTAGATTTCTGATAAACTTCGATCTAGATTATACTAAATAAGTCTTTTCTCTTATTATTCCTAGATACTACTAGTAGTTACTAGGAGGTTGTATATCCTTGATTTTTCTCTTTCTTACTTTTGATTGATATACTTTAATATTATAAGTTACTTTACTTATTATCTAGGATTTACTATAATTATATTTAGTACTTAATATATAGTATAATATAAAGCTTCTATAAGTATCTAATTATTACTAGTAATTACTAGTAAACTAAATACTAGTAAAGTTTATATTTATAATATCAAATTTCTAACTTATAATAATTAGTTACTACTAGTTATTACTAGTAGAAATAAAACTCTAAGTAATCTTTATATATAATAAATATAATATATAATTATTTATACTAGTTAGTAGTAATATATAGTAGTTATTAGTATAACCTTTATCTCTTAATTATTGATCTTGATCTCTATATATTAAGATATATATTCTATATATCTTCTAATAGTATATATAGAGTCTATATTAGTTCGCTTATTCTTATTAATTACTAGTAATAACTATTATTTTACTAGTAGTTAGTAGTATCCTATCTTCTTATATCTTATTTTATTATTGTCTTCTAGTTATAACTATTTCCTTCTTCTTCTATCTCTTTATTCTACTTTATTACTTCTTATTATCCTATCTTACTATATATCTCTAGCTATCTATAGATATTCTTATAGTTAACTAGATTAATAACCCTTCGATTCGACTAACTAATTGATAGGAGATTAGTAAGATCTATAATACTAGTAACTACTTATCCTATCTTAATAAACCTAAATGCTCTAATAAGCTACTAATTGTTATTAATAGATCCGAGCTCTTCTAGGTTATTTCTGATTATAACTAGGGATTCTAGATTGTTATTAGTAATAAATAGTTATTTTAAACTATCTGATATATTCTTTATTTATTATATCTATCTAAGTATCTTTATAATAATATCTAGGGATTTATATATATTATTAATACTATATATCTCTCTCTAGATATAGCTAGTTAGCTCTATTCTGATATCTAGTATAGTAAGAATACTCGAGTGAATAATAGTAGGGTATAATATAGTAAGAAGACCTATCCTAAATTAGATAGGGTTAAATGCAACTTTAAAATCTAGATCTACTCTAGTACTCGGATATACTAGAAGTTACTAGAAGCTCTTCGGAATAGCTTTAATTATATAGCTATTACTAGAAGGCTTCTAGAATAGATCGAGCTTTAATAAGAGATGATTACTAGTAATTGTTAATAGTATACTAATTAGGACCGGACCTAGGAGTAGACTTAATAGTATTTCGAAGGACTTTAATATTGTTATATATATAAATATAGAATCTAGTACTAGGAGGGTAAGATAATAATAAGAGAATTACAAAATATAATAAGTAGTTATAACTAGTAACTACTAGTTATAACTAGTTACTACTAATATATCTTATAGTAATATCCTCTTATTAGATATTCTAAGTAGTAATATAATGATAGAAAAGACTACTTTTAATATATATTATCTCCTATAAGCGGTGTTAATAGTAATTATCTCTGCTTATTATATAAAAGGATAGCTCCCCTACTATTTAATACTACAAATAAGTATATATATCTTACTATAGTAAGATTATAGGCGAAGTTTTACTATAAGTTTTGATTTTCTTATATATTTACTAGTTATTACTAGTAACTAATTATAATAATAGCTTTCTATAAGTCAGAAGATAAATTAATTATCTTGCTATATAATATATACTTCGCGTTTCTAGTTCCTAAGGATCTCTCGGTTATCCTATATATAATTTTTGTATCTTAGGGTAAATATACCTATCTATCCCCTCTCCTATACTATATACTTATAGCAATCAAAGCAGATATTTAGGGATTGATTAGGAGAATAGACCTCTACAATTTAATAATAAGTAAGTACTATCCTATTAGTAATTACTAGTAATTACTAGTAATTACTAATTAAATAAATAATATAGCTAGCTTTATTTAATCTAAGATTATTAGAGATTTCCTAGTAGAGCGGGATATATTATTAATAATATAGTTATATATATTCCTAGGGAACCGAGATATTATTAAGGTGTAGATTATAAAGAAGAAGGTCCTACAAAATACTATAGGAACCGGTATTTATAGTAACTATTAGTGATTACTAGTGACTATAAATAATTACTAACTATTACTAGCTATTCTCTTTAAGTATTTTATATACTACTAGTTAGACCCTAATAGCACCTATATCTAAGAGTTTTATAATAATAGAGTAAATCTACAGATTATCTGTTTTATAAGTGAATAGGCTAAGTATTTTACACAGATCAAATTCTTTTAGATAGATATAACGTTTAAATATATCTAAGGGCCAATTACAGAAGTAGTATTTAGGACAAAGAATAGTATCCTTTAATATAATAACTACTAATAATTCTCTTCTATTACTAATAATTACTAGTTGTTACTAATATATCTTTAATAGTATATATCCTTACCTATATCTTTATTAACTTAGATTTTATAGAGATATATCACTATCTCTTTTAGGCACTCTTTTAGCTAGTTAAAGCCTAGGCTATAGCAAAAGTCTATTAATACTATCTATATAGTACTAGTATTAAAGCTATTATTAAAGATATATACCCGAAGTAGATAGTAGGTAACTTATAATCTCTAACTAGTAATATCTAGTCTTTACTATCTATTACTAATAATTACTATAGGATTTAGTTATTTTCTTACTAAATAGTCTAGTATAATCTAATTCAGAGACTAGTAAGACTATATCTAGTATATTCTTATCTTCTGTTATATATATTACTATAGATTAATTAAGAAGTTCTATAGATTACTAGTCTATCCTACTATAATCTAATTACTTATAGCCTCTTCTAGTAAGATAGAGACAATTCTTAATATACTATATTAATCCCTATTTGCCGGTATAGCAATATAGGCTACTAATAAAGCTATACTATAGATTCTTATAGAATTGAATTACTTTATATCCAAAATACTGAGAAATCGTTATCTAAAATACCTCCTAAATATAAATCTTTTAAAGGGTTTATATATATATATTAACAGAGAGACTAGTATCCGTCTTTTCTTACTTAATATAATTATATTGTAAGTCTAATATATAGTAATAACTAGTAATTACTAGTAATTACTAATAATCTTAGGATACGCCTATATAATAAGTAGATATTAAGAGATATAAGATACTTTATTAGTATAAGTATCTATCCTATATCTATCTTGTTAATCCTAATATCTTAGAGAAATTATAGTACTCTAATTATTGGTATATATATTAGTTATAATTAGTGACTATTATAAGTTACTAATAATTACTAGTTAATAATAATAATAATCTTACTATTATATCTCCTATCCTAATAGTTCTAAATATAAGGAAGAGGAAGGGTAAGATAATAAGTTCTATTACTAGTTATTATTTATTACTAGTAACTAATACTAACTATTACTAGCTAATATTATAGATAAGATCTTAATAAATAGCCCTTAAGAGCAAATAGCTACTAAAGTTAGAAAATCGGTAAAGAGAAAGATATATATAAGTGTAAAGATCTTATAACGGAAGAAATCCGGTACTTTTCTTACTAGAGGTTTATTATAGTTCTGATTAATTACTAGATATTACTAATAGTTCCTAGCTTCTACTTATCTAGCTGATTAGATCCTATTATATACTGATATAGGCCTAAATAATACTAATAACTAATTACTAGTAGCTTCTAGTAATACCTAGTTATAAATAGAAGTACCTACTAAACAAATACTACTATAGTAGGTATAAAAAGGCTAAGCTAACTTCTAGGCGTAGATAAAGAGTATAACCGAGAAGATTAAAAAGATAGATTAATGAAAGAGAAGAGAGAGAGGCTTTATAAAATTGAAGTTGTTAGTTATAGTATCTAGTTATTACTAGTTGTTACTAATTATACCTATGCCCTAATTTGTAGTAAGATTTTATTACTAGCCCTATACTATTCTTAATAGTTAGTAGTAGTATATAGTTAAAGAAATATAGTTAAATAAAGTCCTTTAATACTTAGTTTTAGTTACTAACTACTATTACTAGTCTTCTAATTAGTAGTAAAGAAATATAGTTAAATAAAGCCCTTTAATACTCGGTTTTAGCTACTAACTACTATTACTAGTCTTTAATTAGTAGACAAAGAGATATAGTTAAATAAAGCCCTTTAATCCCTATACTATTAGCTACTAATTATTATAATTAGTTACTATAAATTACTAGTTAAAGAAGTATAATAATAAAGCCCTTTAATATTTGGTTTTAGCTACTAACTATTATTATTAGTTACTAGTAACTAAAGCCTAGTAATCTTATTATAGTCTATTACTTCTAGCTAGGGTATATCTAAGATATTAATATTTATATAATATTGTTAATCTGTATATAAGAACTAAAAAGTAGTAACTCTTAAGCTTAAGTCTTTATATCTTATTCTAAGATTACTCTTAGTAATTACTGATAATTCCTAATAGTTCTCTCTATAGCTAAGTATCTTAAGGGATATTAGTAGTAAAGCAATTATCTAGGAAGATATCTAGATAAATAGATATAAGTATTCTTTAAGTTATTACTAGTAATATCCTATTATTACTAATAATATTTAGTTAGTAGGTTCGAATCTATACCTATAAGTGATATAGGAAGAATAGATAGCTAATTCGGAATGCTATTGTTGTAAGTTAATATTCCTAGTTATTACTAGATATTACTATAAGTTACTAATAACTACTAACTTAGACTATTCCTGCTTATACTATCTTATACTCCTACTACGGTTATATCCCTAAAGGGAAGTCTAAAGCTACTAATATTTGGAAGTATATTAAGAATAAGTATATTATTAGTGATTACTTACTATAACTCTTTATTACTAGGCGTTACTAATAGTAAATTTAGGTAAAGAATAGATAATACTATATTAATCTCTCTGTTACTCTAGGTATTTCTAGTAATAGTTAGGAGTAAGTTCCTTCTAGTAATAACTAGATATAACTAGTTATTATTAATATTAATTACTTCTTAGGTCTAACTATAAAGCCTTTATCTCGGAGAATAAGGGTAGTAATAAAGGCTATACTAAGGATAACAAGAAGGATAAGGATAATAATAATAATAATAATAATGATAATAGTAGCTCTTCTAGTAGCCCTCTTTCTAAGGGTAGCACTAGTAGTAGTCCTTCTAAGAGTAGTACTAGTACTAGTGCTAGTACTAGTGCTAAAGGTAGTAAAGGTGTAGGTACTAGTAAAGGCCTTCCTAGAGGTAAAGGTAATAAAGGTATAGGTACTAGTAAAGGGCTTCCTAAAGTAGCTCTTATAGGAGTTATAGGAGTAGCCGGAGGAGCAGATAGTGTCTAGTATTAGCTACTATTAGAAGTAGTAGTAACTAGTTATAACTAGGGATATCTAGAGACTATTTGTAGTAGTTGCTTAGTTTTTAATATTATCTATTTAACTGTTATTTATAACTTACTTGTTATTACCTAGTGCTACTAGTACTACTAGTAACTACTAGTAATACCCTAATATTATATATTGTTATTAGAAACTAGTACTTCTAAGGTTTATAACACTAGCTTATAAATATTATTTTTTGGATATAAAAATTTTTACTAGTAACTCCTACTAAGGTCTTTATTGTATTATATTTAAAATATAATAGGAGCTACTAGTAATAACTAGTAATAGAGAGTTACCTATAAAAGACCTCTAGATAGTTTTAATCTTAATACTGAATATATACCTAACAGCTATAGTTGATTAGTTATTACTAGTAATAACTAGTATTTTGGTCTGATTATATATTTGAATTACAATCACTTTACTAGTAATAACTAGTAATATCTTAAATCTAATAAGGGGTATAATATATTTTATGTTTTATACCTAAGGCTCGTTAGGTGTGCGATAGATTATAAGCGAGGTTATGTTAGGCACTTTCTACTAGTAGCTCCTAGTCTACTAGTAACTCTTATATCCTTACTAGTAAAAAAAACCTAACAACCTAACAGCTATTTTGGCTGTAATTTATTTTTTCTACTAACCACTAGTAACTACAACCTACTACTACCCTCTACTAGGAGCAACCGGTAAAATACCACCTGACAACCTGACAACCTGACGACCTGACGACTACCGCGCCGATCAAACATGGATGTCGCTCCTTCCAACCGAAAGTAGAAACATTACCCCGATTCCCACAGTTCAACAATCCGCAATGATAGCAGCCATCGCATCAACGCAGTCCAAAATCACAATAATTACAAGATAGTTTACAGTGGTGTTAAATAGTGACAGGTTGATATACACCTCATTCTTATTCCGTACATTATATACTTTGATCGCTGCCATGTTTTGTTGAAATACCTGACATACGCTACGGTTCTTCGGACCACGCTGATAAGCTCAACCTTGTAACTGAGCTATGCCGAAACTGCGAAGACAATACTACAGCGCATTTTTATTCAGATAGTTAAGACCAAAGACACCAAAAGGAAAGTTTCAAAATGGGGTTCAAATAAAACAGACATACTTTTCCGATCTTAAACTTCAAATCATCGTTCTCGCTCAGAATTTCGAGCACCAAGATACCAGCAGATGACAGACTAACCTGACTACCACGAATAAGAATGGTGATAAAGTCTTGTGATTATAGGGAAAAAATATCTTGCAGCTATACGAAAGAGGGATATCAAATAAAAACAAATTATCACTGACGAGCATTCTTCAAAAGAAGCTCAGTCCCTTCCAGCCAGCCAGAAGAATTCGCCATCTCCAAAACCGTCGTACCAGTCTCATCCTTCTGAGTAACATCAACCAGACCACCCTTCTCAACCAAAAGCTGCAACAACCTCAAATCGCGGTCCTCGATAGCCTGCATGATCGCGTTCCAGTCACGGTAGCATTTATTGACATCAGCGCCCCTTTCGAGCAGCAACTCAATCATGGCAAAGTTACCATCGTCACATCTCCGGATCGCCTTGACAAGTGGCAAATGCTCACCAGGAGCATTGGGGTCGGCACCAGCCTCGTCCAGAAGATACCGCACAATAACCCAGTGGCACTCGCGCAAGGCTGTGGTCAGTGGTGAGAACACGCCGCCGTTTTTCCACTCCACGCTGGCGCCGGCTGCGACGAGTAGTTTGACGTTTTCTAGTTGGTTGGCCTGCACTGCTTTCTCCATTACACCCTTGTGTGCGGAAAGATCGGTTATATGGGGCAGAATAAGTCGTAGCATGGTCGGCGATTGAGTCGCCATGTATATTGGCCAGTCCTTGCCGCGGAGGTTGGGATCGGCACCATTCGCCAATAGCCATTCTAGCATTTCTGGTCGGTTCTTCCGGATGGCCGTTGTCACGGCTGTGTGGCCCTTCTCGGTACGGTCGTTTGGATTGGCGCTTCCTTGGCGCACGAGCCATTGCAGAGCCTCCATGTAGTTTTCCTGCACCGCGCACTCGACAATACCTGGTGGTTTGCGGAGATCTGCGCCGGCTGCCACCAAGTCTGGGAGGAAATGAAGACGTTTATGGGTGATACACTTCCAGGCTGGGTATTCAGATGCCATCACGTTAGGGTCGGCACCGTGATGGAGAAGCAAGGTGAGGATATCCGGGCGGTCATCGCGGATGGCGGAGCAGAGTGGTGTGTATATTCCGTCTTTCTTGGAATTCGGGTCCATACCCGCCTGCAGCAGGACGCGCACGGCATCGATATTGTTGACACCTGTCGCTTGCTCCATAAGACCAGGGGTCTTTTTCACATCCGCGCCCCGCGCGAGCAGGATGCGCAAGCAGCCTGGGCGGTGGACAGCGGACCACAGGACATGCTCGGGTCCTGGCAGGTTTGGATTCGCGTCTTTGTTTAACAAGACTGTCACAATAGATGGCTGATCAGTTTGTACAGCTTCGCATAGTGGGGTCTTGCCGTGGTCATCTTTGCGATTGGGGTCGGAACCGGAATTGAGCAAGGTTTCGATAGCTTGCAGTGGTGCGCGTTTGTGAATCGCTTCGATGAGTAACGTTGTGCCATCGCGCGTCTCCTCTTTCATATTGACGCCATGCGCCACCAGAGTCTCCGTTAACTTGGCGCTGGCGGCATCTTGACTCGAATAGCCGAGGCTGATCTCATCAGCAGAGGCTGTTGGGTTTGGTTTGGCCAGCCGGTGCGGCAGTTCCTGGTTATCAAAATACGGGGTTTTTGCGGTCTCACGAGTCTGGGGGCTCAGGAAACCGTTCAAGGACAGAATTGATGACATGTCATCCGTGACGATGTCGGCTTCTTGGCGAATGCCTGGGTTGAGGCGGGATGCGGTAAAGGATTCCTTCGGGGGCACAGATGGCGTCGACCGCATTGAATCAGGCGATCGATTCTGACTCGATGAGGATCGCACAGGTTCGGCAGACTTAGCCTTGTTTATGCCCATCAACGAGCGGCCTTTGGATACGCGATCGAGCGCGGCCGCTAGGCCAGCGTATCCGATGCCCACGGACTCTTCCGGGTGGGCGTCTCCGAGCGACCAGTGAAAGGCCATCCCACTAATTTGGAGAGTTTCGGTGGTCTTCTTCAGCGACTCATGAATGCGATTCAGGTCATGGCCTGGTCGATTCCATCCTCGCTGAAGCTTTCCCAGTGCCCCGCGATGTTCATACTGAACAAGCTTCACAATGATCTTGTCAAGTTGTTGGAAGTCTCGATATGTGGAGACGAATTTCTTTTCCACCTCTTCAATTATAACCTCGGGTAGGGAGCGATTGGCGCTGGCCAGTTCGGTCACTCCAGCTTCAATGGCCCATAACATGCGACAGGTGTCGAGGAAGGTATGCGAAAGTTCGCGAAATCCGTCAGGGAGGTCATTGGTAGTGCTGAGGTAATTCAGCATGTGCACCGAGATCTGGTTGCCTAATTGCGTGGCAAGAGCCGAGATGGTGCAGATGGTTTCCTCTGGCTTCGGCATGATTGCAGTGCAAGGTTCACCTAGACAGAGAGCAGAAGGAGATACATAAAGGAGTCAAAAAATGAGAGTGGAGATTTACCCAGATAAACATGGGGGGGGCAATCTAGCCCGGTCAAGTTCGGGGCCAAATTCCTCCCATCTATACAGTGGGGCCAAATTAGTCGCCTCGGTCGAACCTTGCAAGGAACCTTGGAACCTTGGAAATTACTTGCAATCTGGAGCTGAGGGTGTATACCATGGGTTTGTCTCCATTGGCGTAGGTCGGACTACATGTAGGTGATCGGCTGTAGTTGAAACACATACATATACAAATCGAAAGAACCGGTGCTTCAAACCAACTTTAAATATTGACAGTTGCCCTGGACACGTGGGATAAAATGTCATCCCTTGGGGTCAATTCAACGTATCCTCCCATTCCACTCCTATATATACGGAGTGGCCATATCAAGATCCCATGAAACATTTTTGGGTTTGGGGCTATCCTGCGCCCCGCTTGGCTTCTCATTGAGTTTCTCGTTTTTTTGAAGCTTTAATAAGTGAGATGTTTCACCATTGTTCCCTAATCCTCTAATTGTCCCGTCCCTACAGAGATGATTTCGAATCGGAATCGGAATCTTCCGTATAGTGTCGCAGTCGCATCAAGTTCAGTGTTCTCAGCCAGCCATCATTGTGGAGCTAATAGATATGGCGGGTCATACCGGCCCATCGGATAAATCGGATAACGAGCATTTTAATTGGGGAAGCACTTTTGTATGGGGTCTTTCTACCTGAAAACCAAGGCTTCTAAACCACTTAACTTGTTTAGTTAACTACTGGTATACTTGCTTGTATATTTAGTTCAAGCGATCGGGGTTTTACATGTACATAAAGTATAACTATATTCTCTATACCGAAGTTTTCATATAAATATACGGAGTAGCACTAGGATGTAGGTAATATAACCGTTTAAGAGAAGAGAGATAATTTAATCTCGTAGGCAGATCAAGATTAATTTATTGACTTATAAAAACAGAAAGGAACCTCAGTAAATATTAAGGTGGGAGAGCCAGGGGTAAACAACTCGATGGCGGAACCCGTGGACCGCTCCAGAGCTGTCCCGCTGCACACGTGGCTCAGTCACCATTCTGAGACACAACCGCTTTTTGAGTTTCTGCAACCATTCTATCCAGAGCAAATACGGGATACTCGATGTATTTTCGAAAGTTCGGTTAACGGCGGCCGTTATATAAGGGTGACTATTCCTCCAAAAAAAAAAGGAAAAAGGAAAAAGAAAAATCGAGTCTATATGACAAGTATCATTAAGGTCAGGACTTCCTAACTAAGTAGTATGTTGTAGCCAGTTGTTTATAAAATTTTAGATTAGCGCAACCTGATCGGCGTGATTTGCATGGACAAAAATTGTTACGGAGGTGGATAACCGTCGCCCCACCCCGCCAGCTGATTATCAAAAAAGTATGACATCCATGGACGGGAATTGCTAAAGTCCCGATGTGCTTCACCTCTTATCACCTAAGTGAAAGAACAGTTTTTTTTGTCTCATAAAGAAAAGGGTTGTAGGATTTGGGCCTTATCTGGAGTACATGATAGGAATCGGTATATTTTGCTGTTGCTCTACAGCTTTTCAATGATTGTTAGGAATCGTGAACATAACGTATCAGCTGAAATTAGCTGCAGAATCTGTTACCACGGATTCTGCAGTATTGACAATCCCGGAACCCCTTACGATACCTACATCTTTATACGTTTTATTGCTGGTAAAGCAATACACATAGCTGGGGACTCTTTATCATTCCCCCAAAAGACTATTCAATTCTAAATGGGACTTTAACACGGCTCTCATCGAAGTCCATCAAAAGAATGTGCCAAAACAACATATCAAAAATTTCCTTAGTGGAATGCTTCAACAATCCCACCGCATCTTGTTTGCACATATTGATTTCCAGCCGCAGAATAATATCATAAAAAATGGAAATGTGGTCGCTATTATAGACTGGGACCAGGCTGGTTGGTACCCGGAGTACTGGGATTTTGCCAAGGCTCTACTTATAAGGGGCTGACAAGTGACTAGACGGACTACGTGGTGCAAATTCTTCAACTATACCACGCTAAATTCTTCATGCGCTCTTTGATAGAGAAGCTATTGGTTTAGACGGCCAGTGGTGCAGCATGTTCTGAGCTATATACAGCCAGAAGAGATACATATCTTTTTAGCTCATAATATAAACCAGTAGACAAACAACGAGCAAAAAGAGGAGACAGAAAGGGAAGATGAAAGTTGCCGATTGTTTAATGGCGTCTACAAGCCCGTAGCAAAAAACGAGACTTGACTTTGACGTTCTAGAAATCCAAGATTACCACACAGTACTCCGTACGTGTCCGCGTCATTGCCAAGCATGGACTAGCAGAGAAAAACTATAATATATACGAAGATGAAACAAAATGTTGGACAGGTGGTCAGCACCGATCCCAACGAGATCGCTCTTGTATTGGTTTTCGACATAGTTGATAGGGATTCTAGAGCGTCCCACAATCGTAACCTATGTCGTGCAAAGGTAGGGCATGGATTGCAGGTCTTCTGGTCAGAGAAGAGGCTGACAATTTTTACCAGAGATGAAGATGAAGAATTTTTCGCATTTTTCTGAAATATCTTCTGTTATGGATTTCTCCTGGGCTGAAAAATCATAATATCCATGGAGCTTTCACAAAATGAGAAATTATAAACATTGAAATCCCGACAGAAACGCTGCTGAGGAAGACATCGAAAGACATGATCGCTATGCTGAACATAGATAATGGTAGAAGCTCTTAAGAAAGTGAGTCAATGCCTGCTCGCTTCACATGATTGATGATAGTACTGCAAGTTTCGTGGAAGCGAGCTTCAGTGATGTTCAGCTGAGGATCACTGACGGCGTACAACTCTTTTTCTTTAAGATCAATAAAAGCCTCGAGCGCCAAAACAGTAGATAATTCCCGAAGCATGATACAGAGAGCAAGATAAGGCGTAAACATGGCACCCCGAGCATTGGCGACAGAGAAATTATCCTCCAGGGTAGCAATAAAGTCGCTGGTATTATCGAACTCGGCTCGGCGGGTATTGAGAAATCTCATCATAGCAGGTTTCAGGGCCCTGTGATGCTTACCGCTGAAGTGCTTTTTGGTATTCGCCATAAAGGCGTCTGCCAAATACACATCGTTGCCGTAGGCACGAATCTCGAGATAGAACTCGTTGCTTACGCTCAATTCGAGCCATCTGGCGACTTGGCATGAAAGCTCGTGCCATTGCTGTCTGGCGGGATCACTGCGGGACGGGCGGGGCAAGTTTGCGTCGATCAAAAGGTGTAGGTTGTGGTCTGTTAAAATGTTCACCACTTCGTCATACCAATCATCGAAATCCTCTGCGTCTTCGAGGCGAGGCGAGACCTTGGGCAACACGACCGGATCAACGTCGGGTAGACCTGTAGTTTGGTCGACTGAGACTTGATACCAGTTGCGGTCGCGTGACGCGCCTGGGCTTCCGATGCTCCCATTTGTCCCATTGCCGTTGGGTGAAGTGAACATGGCCGAAGCCTCGCGCCCAGGGCGCTGAATAGATTCAGATGGAATTATGGCGAGGGTTCAGGGGCACTTCTAATTTGAGAGGCTGATAACAGCGGGTGAGTTTGCAGTTCGACAGTGGGGGTATGTTGTAATTGAAAAGACTTTGAACGAACATTCGAGTTTTAAACCGATCGCCGATAGTGTCGTTAACGGGATGGCAAGGTGGCTGAAACGTGACAAATGAGGATGGGAGGAGATCGGGATTGTCTCACCCACAGAAAATCAAGCACAGCGTGTCCAACCAACTTTCAGTCCGGGGAGAAATCCAGTCGGTGACCGGTAAGATTATTATTCCATCTTTCATGACGTGTAACATTTTAGAATGGGCCGTAAATCCGAAGCAATATGAAACTCGCTTGGGGATCCCAATGTTGGCTATTTTAGCCCTTGCTCACACAGAACAAGGTTTTCCTCCGTTAATCACGTATATCTCACCATTGCAGCCATATATATCACAAAATCCCATGGTTACGATGGGCACAAGTGCAACGCGTGAACTGACCGATTTAAGTGGGCCCGCAACGCGTAATGTTATACAGTAAGTTTATCACTCATTTATTACAACTCACAACTGTACCCGACTATTTATAGCAAATGGTCTGCCTTTTGATACTCCGTAGACTTGGCCTTAAGCTTAGAGTCGAGATAGGAGCAAAGGCGCTGGGAAATAGATCGGAATTCTGATACAACCTAAATATACATATCTTCCGACCTTAAATTGTTTATATCCGCAATTTTCACTAATATCAGACACGCGCTTCTTCAACTTAATGTACTTAGTCCATTCGCCCTTTAGTATAACCGTTTAGTGGAGGAAGAGGTTGCAATTGGATCAAACAGACCTCTTCCCGTCATATATATCCGCGCTGGTTCATATATCATGTCCCAATGTCAACTTGGATGGGTAACCCAACTGTATATGCTCTTTCCATTTCTCGTAATATCGATACTCTTAAGGCTGGTTCCGAACCTTGGCTCCGAAAAGCGGGGAGACCCGCACCCAAGTACATAACTCCCGTGGGACAGAGCACACCCAACATAACTTAATCTACTTTTGATCTTGTAGATCCTTCAGATGGCTGAAAGCTATGACAATAAAATCGGGACCAATAATGTTCGGGTGGACCATTCTCGCATACCCGACCATTACCGATTCCAAGGCTGGTACGATAATATAAAGGGTCTTCGGGTATTATCAGATCAGGATCACTCGTTGATTGATATAGGTACGAATGACGTTATATTTAAAGCTTATTTTCTAAGGCATTAAATATTATTGTCGACCTAGTATTTCAGGTAACTATTTAAGGCAAATGGATAAAATTGTAGAGGTAAAAAAGAGACCCTCCTATTCAGAAATATGCCCCTCAAGTCAGAGCGGTCATTTAGTTTTTCCAGATGTTTCAACATGTCGTCTCCACTACTTTCGATAGACGCGGATGTGCATGGGCGCTGGCTTGTAGAACCAAAACCCGCTGGTCTCTAGATCCTTCTCTGGGCTTGATAATTCAAGGCGGTACGAACGCAGCAGCTCTGGGATGACCTTATAAACTTCGCACAGCGATATCTGATCAACGGTCAACGCAGAGCCTAGATTTTATGGCGGGGTGATTGCACTTACATTCTTTCCCATGCACATTCTTGACCCAGCTCCAAACTGTAACCAACACGGTCAACACACGTTCTAAGCTTTGGTTGGATTAACTTACCTGGAGAATGTATCTATTCATCTTATCGGCATCTGGCTTCAGCCATCGATCCGGGTTGTATTCCTCCGCATCGTCTCCAAAGACGGTTTTGTCGAGTTGCACGACAGTCGGGTTAATTCCCACACGGACTCCGCCGGGAATCCGCTGCCCCGAAATACTGCGACCATTTGATGGTACTTTTCGAGGCATTGTAAGTGCCACACTAGGATGTAAGCGAGCGCCTTCTTTAATACACGCGCTCAAATAACGCAGTTTGCTCGCTTCGTGATACGATATATGCGGAAAGCTCAACTCGCCACGCTGTGTGGCCTGAACAATCTCGTTGTTGAGGGCTGCGTAGACTCCCGGGTTCTTCAAGATATAGTATAATGTCGTGGACAGATGAATTGCTGTTGTATCACTCCCAGCAAAACTAAAAAGCTGTCAGCTTTCTCGATTCTTGCCCCGGGTATGAAACAAACTTACTATCCTCCGAAGGCCTCGAGCTTCACATCATCGATCTGGAAATCAAGCTTCTCGCCTTGATCTCGATGAATGTTAAATACTTTAGATATAATATCAGTACGTCGAATCACACTGTCATCAGAACTCGACGCTTGAACATGACTCTGAACAGCAGAGTCCGCTGCGGTCGCTAGGTCATTCAAAGCAGACAGGGCCTTGCGGGTCTCGGCAAACAACACCCCAACAAGCATGAAGAAAGATCGGAGGTATGATGGCATGACAGCTGAAATGGCCATGGCCGGAATCAGTGTATCAGTGGACTTCATTATCCCAAGATGGTCGCCTCTTGCTTTCATTAAACCGAACATTTTGCTGAAGTAAAGCTCGCCAATAACATCGTAAGCGTACCTACTCCACTGTTAGATATCAATAATAATGAAATTAATAGTATTGCTCACATTCGTGTCCACTCGAGCAGGTCAATGGAAGCTTTGGCGTCTGCAACATCTTCAAGTTGCTGTAGTAAAACTTCTGTGCATTTATTGACGTAGGGCTCTGACTGAAGAATGCTCTGCATAGTATACACGCCGTTCACGATGCGGCGCCGCTGAGCATGGACTTTTTCATCTGTTGATGTAAAATGATCTGGATATCGGGCTGTTGAGCAAATTATTTTAGTTCTGGTCAACAATGCTCATGCCCCTGAAGAAATATCTCACTATATGGTGCGCGAAAAGCCAGATAGAAATCGCTCTACTGAAAAGTCAGTTTCCTTTCTTGAAGCCAACGGCATTTCTTTCCCCCTCTTTTCTCTTCTTATTCGCTGACCTTTATAAAGCCTGAATTCACTCCATAAATGATTCTGATGGCCTCGGGGTCGCTTATCGAAAGCTCATTTGGGGCAATTCGCACAACATGGCCTGGTCAACAACACTTAAAAGAGCACAAGCTTGAACTGGGTCGAGAATATCATACCATACCGTGCATGCAGCAACCTTTGAGTTTCGTGGGGATTGCCGCGAATCACGGAGCGCACAATCCAGGCTCGTGACACAGAGGCCCAGAATGGACCTGGAAATCGTGCGAGTGGGTGGAACGCCCGCGTGTAAACAATCCATCCAGTCCAATAGATAGCAAGAAAAAGGCCGAGGCCGTGCAGCAAGTCGTAGAATGTTAGTTTCCAGTCGAATATTTCGAAATTTCCCATTGTGAATCCGAACAACTGGTAGATAATAGACTAGGAGAGAGAGTTTTTAACCCATGTCAAGTTTGACCCGAATATCTTTTATAAGTGGGGGCCACACTAGACATGGCAAAAGAGGCCAACAGGCATCACGATCAAGATCTGGTTGCAGAGAGTGTGGTAATGCACTATGTGTACAAGGGCAATGTTGGGATAGATTACGGAAACCTTACAGAGGCTAGCCAATAATAACGCGTTATTACGTATCCGCTAGTGATCGCGGTAATTGTGCTTCCTGGGACCAGGGGATAGCCATCGATATCCACTTAGAAACAGCCATTTATTGCCGTTTCTAGGAAGAGAACCTCGTGGCTAACGATCGAAGTGCGAACAAAGTACAAGGCTGTGTACCTGTTCCTTCCCGGTATGGGTGCCCTGTAGTAGAACGAGGGCCACATATAGACTCAGCTCTTCCCCCGGATATCATGATAAACGCAATGGGAGATTAAGGCTGACCCCTGAAACACACCATTTATACTGAGGTTACATGGTTCTTTGCATTAATTTAACCGGTTCGCTTTTATTGAGAGGCTAGGGACGCTAGGCTGAGTCGGCCCCTACTTAGTTGGGCTAGTGTCTTGAGTGGCGAGCCTTGCGAGAATTCATGGAAATAAACGGCAAAAATGGCACGCTTCATACGCCAAAACTTGACAAAGAACAGTCGCGTGAATTTCAAATCGTATCATCAATATGTAGGAGTGTTTTGGTCTAGTACATAGCTTGAAAGGTTCATCCAAGGCTCACAGAATGGCTGGGACAACAGTATTAGAAGCGTGGCCCCCGGTCAGGCTAAAATGGGGCCAAATGACCAAAAGACCTGATCGCCAGTTTAGATTACTACGTGATCCTGGCGTCACCCTTGAGTCCTTGGGGTGTTAGAGTGGACAGATTACTCTTCTCTTCCTTGTGGCGATGGCTACTTCCATCTAGCAACAAAAATGCGATGCCACAGAAAGGGGACCATCATGCCCATCGCGCTGCTTTTGGCAGCAATGGCTAATGCATCAGATATGCCATCCTGCGCTGTGATATTAATTCTAGTCCCTGGCTTTGAATTGTGCTAATATTCTACTTTAGACGGACTGCATGGCTATTGGAATCGAAGATTCGCCTTGCATTTTGACCAATACCACTTGTATATGCGCAGATGCCTCGCTGCAAGCTAATTTGACAGCTTGTGTGCAAATGACCTGCACCGTCAAGAATAGTCTAAGTAGGATACCGCTCATTTTGAGACCGGGAAAACATGATCAACTTTGCTGATCTATCAACTAAGCTACGGCAAACGCTACGGGTACCATGTGCCATAGCCCAATTCGCAACAAGGCCAATGTCGTCACCATCACAAATTCGGTGTTTGGGGGTTTAGCAATTGTTGCAACCTTTATTCGAAGTCTGGAGTTCCGCAAGCATTTTGGTCTAGAAGACATCTTTGTGATATTTGGACTAGTAAGAACTTATCCACAAGCAATCATGATGGCTTCTGTTGACTCTCGTAGCTCTTCAGTGTTGGGATGGGTATACTGGAATTTTTCAGTGAGTATTCCGCAGTTGTCGATGTACATTACTTCTGGTGCTAATTTCGAATCAAGTGGTTGATGCCGGTTACGGACGAGATATCTGGACAATATCTTTCTCAAATATTACCCTTATCCTGAAGGTCCGTCGACGTAGCATCTAACACCTGTTACGAGAACTCACAATTCCCTCTAGTACAATTGGATCGTCGAGATGCTCTATGTTGGCGCGATTACCTCTATCAAGATGGCCTTCCTCAATCTCTATCTCCATATTTTCCCGAATTTCGGTCTTCGAAATGCGATATACATCGTGATGGGAATAGTGGTCGCTTATTTCTTCGCCTTTTTATTCGGAGTTTGTTTCAACTGTTTACCTGTGTCTTACATCTGGACCTCCTGGACAGGTGAAACGAAGGGTAGTTGTTTCGATTTCAACGCATTTGGGATTGCGTGCGCAGTGATAAATATCGTTCTCGATGTGACCGTCATGGCCTTGCCTCTCCGTGAAATCATGAAGCTGAACCTTAGACCAATGAAGAAGGCTTTAGTCATGCTTATGTTTTGCACGGGATTTTTGTGAGTCAACTTTACTAGCTATGCGGATAGACTACTGACAAAATTTGGTCAATTTCAGCATCACCATTGTAAGCATCATTCGCCTCAAGTCAGTGGTGACATTTGCCCACACAACCAATGCAACCTGTATGAGATATCCTTCAATGCTTGAGATTAAGATGATCAAAATTGCTGATGTATGACCACAGATGATTTTGTACCAGTTGCATACTGGTCACTCATCGAAAGCTACACAGCAGTGTTCTGTGTCAGTATGCCGGCAATTTGCCGGTTGTTTAATCGCCTTCTCTATGCCTGTTTTGGCATTCAAGACTCGCATCAGGTCAAATCGGAAACCAATGATAGAGGTCAGGGGCTGCAGCGTCCGACGCGCTCCAAAAATCTCTCAATTGGGGGGAATGTCAAGGCATCCTCCAGTCAGGAGCCACTGTCTCGCCAATATTCCGATTCGGTGGAGCTGGTGAATGTTCACACATACCGCTGAGGGGCTGTGGTACGTGCTACCATAGATGAGATTAATATGCAGATAGATAGGTGATCGGGTGAAGCTATCTAGAGACGCTAACTGCACAAACATAGGCGTACGCAAGAGGGACCCCAGCACCACAAGAACTGTCCAAGATGACGCCAATAATTGCGCCTCCGTGTTCGCTAGCCTGTTCAAACTACATCTTGTTGACGAGGGACCAAAACGAGACCTCAAACAAGAGACAGCAATACACAAACTTCTTAGGACATCACTTTACTTAGACGTTCGGACATAAGGACCACGCTCTTCAGCTTCATCGCAGAGATTTAAAGTCCCTACCCGGCTATATGACTTACCTATCCAATATATATTCTACAACTTCTACACTCTGCCTACGATAAAGAGTCCAATACTCCCAGTGTCTCTTCCCCGGAGATACGCCCAGTTCGCTGGTTTAAAAAGATATCACTCTTTCACAGGTAAGAATCGGATAATACTCGGACAAGTCTCAAACTAATTAGAAGCGTAGTGCTTTACAGAAACGTATCACAATCACTTGTGCGATCGTGCTCTGAGCTATGATTCTCTCCCACACATAACCTGTCACATACGACCATAGGGTGTGGAAAACAGGGCTTCCCGTCCGCTCAGCCGTACTTAAGCCACACGCCGGTGAGTTAGTAGTTGGGTGGGTGACCACCAGCGAATCCTCACTGTTGTATGTTTTTGTTTTTACAATTTGTTTCATTTTTATGTTAAATCTAAGTGACTGTGCTAGAATTTTGACGTTCTTTCTTTATCTTTTTAAAAATGGGTGCTCAGTCTTCTGTTGGAGACCTCGACCTATTTTGGTAGTCGGTATCCTCAAGCCAGCGCTCACATATCATCCCCGCAGATGGATTCGATATACAGATAGCAAAAGAAAGCATGAAGACCCGAAGGTTATAAACCACATCAATAGGCTCATAAAGACTCTATCGGCTCTTAAGTCTCCCCAAACATCTTTCAAACCATATATCTAAATGATCTCCTTTCTTTGTAAAACATGAAAAGACTGGGTAATGAGCATAAAGGCCAGCGAGTAAGAAAACAGACATTAGAGATAGACCTGTCGGAATGTTCGAGGGGGTGAAGGGAGGATGGAGTGAAAAGGTCGGGGCCAATGAATCAGACACGGACCGAATGGAGGCTGAACCGACCATCAGACAGGCTTGTCCGTTGTTGTAAGAAAGCAAGGATCAAACATGTACTACAAATAATCCTGCCTGGCGGCAGCCGCCAGAAGGCTAAGGTTTTAGGCCTACTGGAGACTTCAGACTCGGGACGTACGTCCACGGCTCCATACGCTTCTGACCAAACACAATGGAGAAAAATCGAAATGTCCGACAATGAAGGGCATACACAGTATCTAGAGGAGTATTCTAAGACTACTTTCCGTCCGCTTTTCGTCCGCTTTATGCGTGTGGTTTGATATTGATCCTAAGTAGATCTACCTAGAGATATTCATTGCCATGTAAACCAGTGTTGACTTGCTGGGACTGTTCATCAGGCGGGGATCCTTGGCTCCTTTCACGCCACGAAAGACGTTTAGTAGCAGCGTTTCTGCGGCAGTTAGAAATGCCCTCTCGCAGCAATAGTATCTGGGGTGAATATAACATACGCAGCAGACCCGGACATTCCCGGAGGAAGCACCACACTGGACCAAGCCCCTATGGATATTAGGACCTCGAGTCAATCTCCTACCGCTCAAAAGTACTTACTTGGACTCGCAGGAGGCTCCGTGGACGAGCTATCAATATGTCAGATGTCTTTCGCGCTTGGCTGACGGTCAACTATGATACATACATCGCAGCTTTCGCCCTGCTGTCTGGCTTCTAGATTGGGAGAAGCAAAGGCAACGGCTAGGAGGGCAGCGAAGATGGCAACAATACGCATATTGAACAATAGTCAAGGTTGAAGATTGAAATAGGTTGGATTGATTTGGTTGATGATTGTGTGATGGTGAGAATGAAGTAGAGCGGAAATTGCCTCCTCTTTATACCCCTACGTCCCTGCGGCCTCTTCCCGAACAGGAAAAACACAGCGCCGGGTAACCTAGGGCAAGTTTTCTGGGGGTAGGCAAGGATTCAGCCTTGTTTGTATGTATCTGTCAATCAGCGCCCCAGAATCTCGGCATAAGCGATGGTCTTTAGCCAGCCTCGTTAACTTTCTCTACAAAAAGTGAAGTATTTGGTTTCTAGTCAGCAACTCTGATATTCTGACATAGCTTTTATCTGCCCAAGTGAAACCTGATACCGTTATCTTAGGCTCTTAGTATTGGACAAAAGCTCGGGGACTACTGATACTCCGTACATTTAACTCATTGGAGGGCCAGAACCATGATCAGGGGTTGAGATCGACATGGTAGATCGTCGCCTCGTGATTTCCCGCCTAAGCCGGTGCAGGATGACGGCGTCGTATATATGCATTCCAGGGCTGACTTCTGTCTTCTGTGGGGTCACTTGGTTCATTTCCTTTTTCTTTTGACATTTCCAGCGTGAAAAAGGTCCTGTCGTTAACTCTAGTATTGGTATCAATCGCATGGTAAATGAATTATATGTACTAGTCTGGAATGCATTTGGTAAGGAATGCATTTGGTAAACCGGTATGTTGTATTTCGAGTCATTCCGTTCGATGCAGGATAACTCGTAAGCCCCTGTCCCCCCCGGTGTGCTGTGTTCCTTGGCAATGTAGGCCAAGAACAATGTGAGGCATCGTATTGTGCCCTCTTTGCCCGAAATTTTGGTATCGGCATTACAATTAGGTAACCTGTACTATAGTTAACTAACTACATGAAACTGTTTGTCAATGGTAACTATAACTGATCTAGCGATTGTTCGCAAATTTGGCGTATGCCATGCTCTGGCATGCGGGGGTATGTACTTTGCAAAGGATAGCCAAGCTATTAAGCGTCCGAGGTGTAACTTGTAATCTAGTCATATCACGCTCTATGTCAAACCTGAGGGGATCAGCGCCGCAGCCCTTATTCTCACCCTATCTATAGCACACTCACCCCTATCACCGCAGCAGTCAACACTAAATTCACAAGTGACTCTAAATCAGTTCATGTGTATAGTCTTCTCCGACAACTAATATGATACATACGACCATAGGGTGTGGATAGACTTCTGCAAAGCTCGAAAAGCTCGAAAAGCTCGAAAAGCTCGAAACCCGACCCGAGCCTTTTGAGGGTTTCGAGCCTGCGTCCTAAGCTCGCTTCGGGCTTCGGGCTTTTGGTTCGGGCTCAAAATCCCCCCCCTCTCCCCCCACCCCGGCCACCCCCAACGCAAAAATCACACGATTTATGAAAAATACAGTATGTTTAGAGCTGTTCTTAGCCTTTAATAAATGTAATATTTAAATTTCTTTCAAATTTAAGAGTATATAGATAGCTAAATTGTCAGCGAAAGAGAAGGCTATGCAGGAATGAATGACTAACGTATTCGGTAAGCCAGTGGCCATTGTAAGCGAGCGGCCACCCCCAAAACGCATAGTAAATGCGACAGATTATTTCAACCACCACGATTTAATTTAATTGTCACTGCTACTAGATAAGTATCGATAAGAATTTGTAGTAGCATATATCAATTTCAAAGGGTGTAGAAGACTATATTATCATCATTTCAAAAATTACGGAAAATTACATCATTAAAATCTAGAAATTTATATATCTCAGTCACCAAATCATTAAATTTCTCGAAACTCCCTAAAGAAACTGGTTATGATATAGAAACTACTAAGTTAAAAGGGAAAGTTCCTATAGACCGCTGTTGTTGAGATATTAAGTCGCATTTACTATATGTTTTGGGGGTGGCCGTTCGCTTACAATGGCCACTGGCTTACCGAATACGTTATGAATTCATGGATGGACTCTGTCTGTCTCTCTCTCTAGGGAGAAGAGAAGAAGAGAGAGAGAAGCTCTCTCGACTATCTGGAAGTCCTGGGCAAACGGAGTCACGTGACATGCATGTGACATGCATGTGACATCACGTGATTCTCCAACATAAATATATGATATATAATTTATAATTTAAATATAAAGTAATAAGTTTAGAAGTTCGCATGAGGTTTGTAGGAAATAGTAGTTTTATGTAGTAAATATATATCTCCTCTATCAAAATACAAATTTTATTACTTTCTTTATTTTCTGACTTTCTACCGGTCGCATTTAGCTTAAAATATATATATATATATATTAGATCTGCGCAGGGACTGGGCAATGTACATATGGGGCGAACGAAATGGAGGTTGCGGGAAAAAGGATATTTGTTGAGGCTCAGCGGCCCATAGCCACGACAAAAACCCCTTTTCCTGTCCACTTCCCCCGCCTCCCCGCCATCACCTAAAAGGGTCTACTCAACACCTATATGTTACCACAATGGCAACTCATCCGCCATATTCCGCTTTACACGACGGCCAGAGCCAATCTGATCTCGAGCTCGAAAAATTTGAAAACCAAGCCAGTCCTCGTATGTCTGTTCATAGGCATGCCAGCGAGACTGAAATGGGCGCCTCAAAAATAAACGGGACGGCTGTGCATACACACCCGCAAACAGACACTGAAACGAAGCGACCTCGGTTCGATTGGAGCGGCTCCTGGGCATGGGAAATAGGATCAGCTACCCTAGCCGTCGTGGGTCTTGTTCTTTTGGTCGCCTTTCTTGTCACGATAAACGACACCCCATACGAGACCTGGCAATATACCGTGTCACCTAATACTGTTGTGTCAATCATTGTTACCATTATCAAAGCCGCAGTGATGGTCTCGGTGTCCTCATGTCTCGGCCAGCTGAAATGGAACCTATTTCAAAATCCAGCTCCACTATATCATATGCAGGTTATTGACCAGGCAAGCCGCGGACCCTGGGGATCCTTGGAAGTTTTACTCAGGGGAATATTTGGGTCAAAAACAGGAAGCCTGACCTATGTTGGAGCATCTCTTACAGTTCTGGCTCTTGCAGTGGATCCATTTGCACAGCAAATTTTAACGTTCCCTCCACGAACCGTTACTACACAGAATGCCACTGTATTTGTCCAAACCTCACAGTTATGGGATTCGCAAGAAAGTGTCGGATACGGATACCTTGAGCTCCAGCCGACGCTTTGGACTGCAATAATGAGTGGACTCTTGCAGACACATAGCCCCCTTGAGCCTCATTGTAAGGCAAGCTCTTGCAAATTCCCAGAGTTTGTTGCACTAGGGATGTGTAGCAAATGCGAGGATGTGACATCTCAAACAAATCAAAAGTGTCAGGTGCCGGAATCTTCAAGCTTTTGGGATTCTCACCCGGCCTTCAGGGAAACCCCTACGAATTGCAGCTACCAATCTCCGAATAACTTCTCTTTCGATTTTGATGGTTTTGATCGTATGGATTACGGGTTCGAAAATACCACGTATAACAATATCTCGTTTCATATGTACCATTGGAGTTCCCGTCCAAGGAAAAGCGACCCAATTTTCGGTATTCAAACCCCAATTGTTTCCCTCATTGAGGTAGACTATACCAACCCGGTTTTCTACACTGTATCCAACGCGACAGCTCCCCCAACAAAGCCATCAGTAACAGAATGTGCTATATACTTTTGCGAACGACGATACTCAGCGAGCTCATACCCGCCTGGCACCCAAAACAGGCTCCCAATGCATGTTGTTGATACACAGCAGCTTGTTGCTATAAATGCCCCTGAGGAAGATCCCTATTTTTCGTCAACGGATTCCGCTCACTTTGCACCCCCGAACGGGTCGGCAACCCTATCAAAAAACTCGTCCTATAGCATCGATCATCAGACGTTCAACAGTTTCGAAGCTACAATGATGAGTATTTTCAATAGCACAGCTGATTTCGGTGTGAACGCATCAATATCAAATATGTTGAATCTAGCAACGATTCTACGCAAAGAAAACCTCAGTCCATTACTCGATTCAATGTCCACCAGCGTCACTGATGTCCTGCGCGCTAATCGCTGGGGTGACAAGATTACGGGGGAGACAGTTCGAGTAGAGACATTCATTCATGTCCGATGGCCGTGGATCATTATTCCGGTTATTGTTACTCTAGCATCAATTGCGCTGCTTCTGGGAACTGCAATAGGAAGCAAACATCGCAAGGCCGTGCTGTGGAAGTGTATGGTGCTTCCGTTATTATCAAGCCATCTACATACTACACCGGAGAATGAGATCGCATCTGTGCCCAGCGTGGATGGAATGACTGATAAATGGAAGAATATGCGCGCTGTAATGGTACAGGATGAAGGGTCACTTACATTCAGGGAAAAGTAACAATGTCCCTGCATGCGGTATATAAATGAAAACAGAATGCACGTTACCAAGTGAAGCTGCAGACCGTTCTGTGACAGACACCTTTTCGTCCAAGAACAAACATTTCTACTCTTCCTCGAGCTTTCTTTTCTTTTCTTCCTCGACCTTAAATGCAGCTTCCTTCGTTCCTGCAAGTCAATCTTTCTTCAATATCTTTTCTAAGTCTCTCACTACATCATCTTCTCCAAAATGAGATCCATGGCGTTCTTGTTCAAGGGCCCGACGTGCTTGGCGTGGGGCCGTGCCGGGCGATGGTGTAGCTGAAGAGGCTCCAGAAGTTGGAGGGTTATTCCCTTCCACCGGGGGCGGCTCTTTTGCTAAGCCGCCACAATCTGCACATCCGGGACAAATGGCGGAGGTGCTACCTGTATCGGGCAGCAGATGCCGTGGAACATGTTCTTCAGTATGGCGCAGTCGTACCGTTGCCAGGTCGGCTTCTATATTACGGCCCATACTCTTGAGCAGGTTATACCGTACTTTCAGTCTCAACCAAGCTAGCGATGGGACGTCGAAGAAAACAATGTTCAGACTCTGTCGCGCTTCAGAATCGTATTCAAAACGTGAGGGGAAGGTGTTGTCAAACTCAGAGAGGCGGTGGAGTGTTAGGCGCTTCTTGTTCACATCGGCAAAGTCGTGGTTGTAGGGTGGAGCGTATTCATCGACTAAACATTGAAGATAACTGGCAATATCTTGCATATTTTTATGACAAAGTTGAGCCAAATCCTGCAGTATAGTGAGCCGTTTTTGAGGGCTGGAGGCGCCTTGAACGAGGTATTGGAGTATGGATTGTTGTAGATGATAGTCTCCAATCCCCTTCGCGCTGTGGGCAACAATTTCCAGCCTGCTCTCTATGGTCGTATTGGAATACCGGGTTGTTTGCTCCGATTGAGAGAGGTTTGACTCGGTCTCCGAGTCACTCGGCTGAAGGTATTGAGTTCTAGGGGCAGAGTCCCGAGACCATATCCGAGCGGCAAGTGTTGACTGAATGATCGACGGCTGGAATGGGATGCCCATCCATAGCCCTTCTGTAGCCTCAAGAAGCACCCAATTTAAGTATGGTCGACTGTTGATCAAATGGGGAACTGTCGAAAGTATAGACGTTGCTAGGTAATGTGCCTTCTTCGAAAATTGGCGTTGAATTGCTTGGACGGATTTGGGGCTGGTATGAAGGTTAAAAAATGCCGTAAATAGAGATGCATTGGCAAGTTCAGTGAAAAGAAGCTGTTCGTCGTTCCTTGATATTCCCCTTTGTCCAATAGATATATCCGGTGCTCTGGGTAACTCGTCTAAATCGGCAAAGTCTTCTAACGTCCCATCGATGGTATACTGCCCACAAAGCTCATCCCCAAGTAATGGCAACATCGCTCGTAATATCCGGTGTGATTCCCAGAAAAAGCCTTCCCTGACTAAAAAGCGATACCATTCGCTTAGTAGAGGATATTTTCGTTTTGGGTTGTTCTTCACAGGATCTTGTAATATCCCAGCATCAAATGTGACGTTGTTATCGGAGCGGGATGATGGCTTCTCTAAATGTCTCTTTGACGATTTATGGGAGTGGAGGCCCCCCGGTAAGGTCGGCTTAACCGGGGGCGTTGGATTCCAGTCTAAGAGAACTCGAAAAGCTTTGTTTTGTAAAAAAGACGAGTGAGCGATCGCATATGTGATAATGCGCAAGCAGGCTTCGACCAGCTGGATCTAAGAAGGAATTAACCCAATGATCACTAATGTTCAACCTAAACACCACACCTGAATCCCTATAGGCGATTTAGACCAGGGCGGATCATCTTTCGATTCTCCCTCCCGGAGCCCAAGTACTTCCACTGCCATTTCTAATGCGGGTATCAATGCACCTCTAGTGTACATCTCCGCGAGAGATCTGACGAGTCTCATTAATTGTACCTCTTTATCGGAGTATTCCACCCGAGAGTCCTTCAGCCGGGTGGAGAGGAAATCGTGAAGCTGGCCAAAGCTTCCTTGCTCTAGGAGAAGGTCTGCATATTCGGCTACAACGGGGAAGAAATCCACGTGAATTACCAGTCGTTCCTCGAATAAGCGGGACGCCTCCTTGAAATGCCCCAGTCTGTTAAGCCGAGACAGACACTCTAGATCAGGATTGATGTCTACGGCTGCATCTAGGTCAAGGTGAAGGGTGACATCTTTGGCTTGGTCGCCGGCACGTAGTATAAAGTCGGGTGGTACTGTTTTCGTCCTTGGCATCTCTCCGCTTTGACGTTGAAAGGGTGGAGCAGACGGGTAGGGAGTGTTGGATGGGCCAGAGCACCGGGTGGAAGCATATCCCTGGATGAATGGCATAGGTCGTTGCCAATTCCTCCGACCATTTCGACCAGAATTGGGAGGGTACTCGTCGGGGAAATAGGCACTGTCGGGGGAATCTGGTGATTGTTGTCTTCGGCTTCGAGGGGCGAGCGACTGATGTTCCGGAACTATTTGTCGCGATGTTGGGCGACGGCCCGAAGCGGAGCGTGAACCATGGGGCGGACGACTGCGGTGCGAAGTTCTTGGTCGGGGGGGGCTGAACCGGATGGTTTGGTTTCATCCGGATATGACAAATGCGCCCACTCATCATAATCCTGGTACTCATGACTTTCTAACTCAGAAGCTGTAGGGATATGAACACTAGACGAGCCCTCGTCGTCGGAGTGAGAGCGATCCGAAACATGGGGGCTTGGATCAATGTTGATGCTGAGCCTAGTTGCGGTAAATAAAGATAATCGGAAGGCAGTGGAATCAAAACATACGTCATATAGATAATATGGAGCGATGTTAGAGAAATTTCAGAGGGAAGAGTACAAATGAGTGAACGCAACTGAGAGATCACGCTGTCGAAGTACCTAAATACGGCGTGCCATTGGGCCCAAACCACCAATTTTTCTTCCAATAAAATGAAGTTGAATGTGCCTCACTTAGTAAGCTGCATGAGCAGGCTGAGTTGAAAAGAAAAGAAAAATGAAAAAGGGGGCAGGGTTTCCTCTCTACAACAATAATGCCTTTCACTCATTCTCGCTCACAGCCGATGAGATATGTCGATATGTGTCAAACACAGTCGAGTGCTAGTCTCTGTGATGTCAAGGTTGGGAGGACTCGGATTGACTGTTGTTTTCTCATGTCTAAGACGCGCTGGGGGGAGTTACATAACAAACCCTCAGGCGTGATGTATCTAGATCTAACATTCCACCAGCCCGCCGACTGCAAACTCGCGGAAGCAACCATCACCATGAATTTTCAAAGTACACACAAAATCCGAAATTCACCCGGCGAAAAGCTCGAAGTCACAGAGTTCTTTGGTCCCCGAATTCTGAGCGGGGAAAAAAGGGAACGACAAGTATCCACGACCCTAGAGGTCAACCCTAAAGTGGGAACCGGCGGCATCAACGTTGAAGGAGCTGGCTGGTCCCACAGAGCAGATACAAGCTATGCCTCGCGGTGGAAATTTACCGGGTCGCGTTTTATCGCGGAACCTTCCTCGTCTCCCGATGCGTTGCATTCTCGAAGCAGCCGATACCAGCAACTCGTATGGCATTTGGACGAGAATGAGCTGGATAACCAGGCCATTCACCACTCGACTGTCCACTCCGCCGTTGCATTTCATCATGACTCCGAACCGTTCTACCTCGACCTTCAAATTGAAGTCAAGTTGCATCGGTGGCACCACCGACTTAAGCAGCGGCTAATCTATCCACCGCGCAGCCGAAGGGCATACACCAGAGCCTCAATCCACGCTACATCCAATGTAGATCTAGATCCAAACTTTGCAGAACTCGCCAGAAACCTCGATCATGCCATGATAGAAACGAATTTGCACCCCGTAGTTGGTAGGTTCACCTTATCAAACGCGTCCCAGACAGCATTCAACCACTAACCCCCGTCTCAAAGAGGTGCCGGACCCGAGACCCACACTAGTTGATACTTCCTGTGGAGACAAGGAGAATGACACAGAAAGTAGTGCCGCATGTCTCCCCGACGAGCGTCTTATGGCGTTAGTAGGGCAGCTCACTGGTCAGGCTACACCGACTGTTGAGGCAGTGAAATCCATATCATTCATGGATAGCTCGACCTCTACTCTCGTCGAGTCAAATATTACGAAAGAGCCAGAAGAACAAGCCGACGCAGATACTACTATCGCCGAGCCTGAAGATACTCTTGCTCCCGCTCCCCCAAACCATCATGATGGTTTCAATGCAATTCAGAACAGTGTGCTACGTGCAGTTATCTCTGTTTTATGTCAGGGATCCCGGCTCTTAGCCACGTTAATTGCGCCGTTTATTTTGGGACTGAATGGATTACATTCGGTTCTTGTTCGATTGGGAAAGTGAAAATAGGCTATGGTGAATGTAAAACATTGTTGGACTACCTCTATGTTTGCTTGTTTGCTGCATTGATTGTTTGACAGATTGAGCCTCAGTTCAGATCGTTTAGCAGGGTATATAAGCCCTACATCTCTCACTTATAATTCATTATGATTCTTCTTCTACTTTCTCCCCACCCTACTAGAGGTCCCTAGTCCTCCAATAGGTTATAAGGCCCTCTTTCTACCCCTAAGAATCATCAATATTCATCAAAATTTATCATTATTCTGTCAAGAATAGTACTATTAGTGCTAGATCTATCATTTTTTATCAAGAACATCTTGATCTTTTAGTTCAACAACTAAGCACGGAGCTCCTTTATAAACCTATTTCTTTACCTAAAATTCAATATATTGACGCTAGTAGCAATAATATCAATACCGGCGGTAACGATAGTGCCTCTACATAATAAGAATTAGTATAATAAAGAAGATATCCTAATTTAATTATTTAATTTATCCTCGTTTTGTTCTAGAAAAGTTACCTATATAAATAAAATACTTAATATTATAAGCAAAAAATGTATTACTTATATAGTTATATACTAGAAGGCTGTTTAGCTAGTTTATACTGTATTAGGGCCCTAATAGGTTATCTAATCGGTTTTGGGTTATAGCTAATAACCTAAAACCTATTATTAGGTCGAACTAATAGGCCCAAAACCTATTTTAGGTTAGGTTAGGTTGGGTTGGGTCCGGGTTAGTGTGGGTTGTGCCGAAGTCTAAGTTCCTATATATTATATTAGATAGTAATTAAGTCAATATTAGCTAACTAAGAATCCTATATTATTATATCTTTTAGTATAATATAAAAGGATAAACTTACAGAGAGGAAGTTAGTTATCTTATTGTTCATTAAATAGATCTCCGATTTTTTCTTATTTTAGGGGTTACTTCAGTACAGTATAGATAACAATATTAACAGAACGAAGAGAAATAAAACCATGAGGTCGGAATTGCAGACGTTAACTTCTTCCAATCGCGCCAATATCGGGTTGCCCAAGTATGCTACTTGATTCCCATAATTTTCAGATAGATCAATTGACCACTGGCTTAGGCACGGAATCCTCGAGGGTTGCACCCTCCCCTTTGGCAATACCTGTCTGGTCACTAGGCTTAGGCGTATCATCATCGTATTTTGCATCAGATCCACTGGCGATTCCGTTCTCCGCAACTGGGGGTAAGTTATTCTCAAATACTGGATCTGTGGGATTGGCAATTCCATTTTGGACAGCCGGGATGGGCACATCTGAATCGAAACTTGCGCTATTTCCATCGGCAATTCCGTTCCCGCTCGTCGGAGGTACAGTCTCTTGAAACTTTGCACCATTTCCTTTGGCGATTCCTCCAGTATGTAGGTCTTGACCTTCCCCTGTGCCTGAACCTGATTCTGCACACCGGGAAGTACAATTAAGCCCAGCAGGGCCCTGTTTTCCATCAACACCAGATGGACCCCTAGCACCCTGATCACCTTGCTTTCCTTGAATCCCTTGCTTCCCCTGAGGTCCTTGCTGCCCCTGAGGTCCTTGCTGCCCCTGAGGCCCTTGGGGCCCTTGAGGCCCCTGTGGTCCCTGCGGACCGGCAGGTCCCTGGGGACAAACAGTACAGGCCTGTGGCTGTACAGGTTGAGGCTGTGTGACTGGCTGTACAGGTTGAGGCGGAATGACTGGCTGTACAGGCTGAGGCTGTGTGACTGGCTGTACAGGCTGAGGCGGAATGACTGGCTGTACAGGTTGAGGCTGTGTGACTGGCTGTACAGGCTGAGGCTGTGTGACTGGCTGTACAGGCTGAGGCGGCATGACTGGCTGTACAGGCTGAGGCTGTGTGACTGGCTGTACAGGCTGAGGCGGAATGACTGGCTGTACAGGTTGAGGCTGTGTGACTGGCTGTACAGGCTGAGGCGGCATGACTGGATGTACAGGTTGAGGCGGAGTAAATTGCCCACCGGGAATAACCTGAGGCGGATACGGCATATGCTGCTGCCCAAGTACAAATAGCGGGCCTTGGCCCATGTTCAGCATGCCGATGGATGGAGGTTGCTGGAGTGGGAGGAAATTTGGCAGGCTAGGACCCCCGTGTGAACAAATGCAGGGTCCACCTTGGCCATATCCATATTGAGGAAAGGGATTTTGCATGCCACCTATTTGTTGCTGTATTGAGTTGAGGCATGGTTGTTGACCTGGTTGATATAGCGAGACGGGCGTGCATAGTGTGTTAGAGGTGCAAATGTAGGCGAATTGAGCTAAGCACGAATCAATGAATATGAGAAATGCGATTGAAGTCGTTGAAGTCTCTATTATCTTCATCTTCCCGTTGATATGGAGAGTTAGATAATGGTGGAAGTTTGCTTGATTAGTAGGGCTTGGTGGGTTTGCAGTGGCAGGAATGAAAAGCTCAAGAATCGTAGTCAAGATGTGTCTATCTACAGAATGTAGTAGCCAAGTAGGAATGAATAGTAATTCTATAACCCTAATGGATGGTTACAAGCCGGAATCGGGTATACCAAGGTTATGGCGACCAGTTGTCGATGCGACGAGACGGTCATTTCCTTCTCCGGGAAGGCCAGATACAACGTTGTATGCATGCCGCAAAGCATCGAAGTGTGGAGAGATTACAACGCTAGGTGCTAATGAAGACGGATTTAGTGAAAAATACTCAGGCAAAATATTCATAGTGGCATTCGTGAATCTAAGAAACTGCGTAGTAGAAGTCCAATAGTACGATTCTTGCTCAGTTGCCGTCGAGAGCATTAACAAGCAACCCTAACAAGTGCTATGTAAGACATATCCATACCTGTCCTGCACAGGAATGACAGGCAGCTGCATAGCCTTCTCATCAACTAGGTTGAAAAACAACTTGTTGGCATAGTCCTTGTATTTATTGACTCGCTCCAACTGCTCAGGGCCGACACCATGAGGGAAAATGAAAATCTGTGGATGAGGACCTGTTTCAAGTCAGATGGGGCAATTATATAGCATAAACAAGGGAATTTTGCATACGTGGGTCCTTGGAGTTCTCTCTGCTCTTTTTGTAATACTCCTGATAGTCTTGCATCACCTGGCCGAAATATGCATGGGCAGTGAATGCATTCTCAAAGACCAGAACCCATTTGGGACGAACCTGCTGCCCAACACTCTGCATGCCATATGCATAGAATACATTGAGGCGACCTGCTACCAGGTCTTCCTCCGCCTTTTGCTTAGTATTCTTGTCGTTCTTTTGATTATCCTTGATTTTTTGCTTCTCCTCCTCAACTGTACTATTGTTCTCTTTGGCACGCCTTGCGGCCAGAACGTCGATCTTTGCTTCACCCTGCTGGCCTCCTACACCAACGAGTTTCTGCTCGTAGTCATTCAATCAGCTTCCTTTTATCGAGACTTTTGAGTCATATTGTCATACTATCTCTCGGTATAACGTACCTTTTGATTATCTAAATCAAGATTGAGAATTTGATCAATACCAAGGCCCTGAACTGTCTCGCCCAAGCCCCCTGTCTAGAGGTTAGTATGTCTTTCATCTATTCATGGGTATAAAGGTCGGAAGACCCCACCTTTTCCACCAACTCCGGGTGCAGTTTTATTAAGCCCTCCACCAGCTGCGCCGCCTGTTAAACCGTCCTTTATCGGCAGATCCTGGCCTATCACTACTCCAGATAGATATGATATGAGAAGGCCAAGGACCACGAGTTTTAGGCTGGAAAGAACAGGCATTTTTCGCCTATAAATGGCTCTCAGTTCTGTGTTATGAAAGGTAAGATCCGAGGGGGAGCTTGGGATATCAGAGTTCGACAGCTTCAGGGTAACAAGTGGCTTATAATAAAGGGAAATACAGCAGCACGGTAAATGTCAATGGGCATACGCCTACTGCTTAACACAGACTCACACTGTACATGTCATTAATCATACAATACAAACAGACGAGTCACGTCATGCAACTCTGCGACCCTTGGAATTCGACAACATGTC
The DNA here is from genome assembly GCA_019977855.1 of Penicillium aurantiogriseum. Taxonomy (NCBI): domain Eukaryota; kingdom Fungi; phylum Ascomycota; class Eurotiomycetes; order Eurotiales; family Aspergillaceae; genus Penicillium; species Penicillium aurantiogriseum. The sequence continues at coordinate 7,691,828 of JAFCIW010000003.1, read as the reverse complement.
AAATCCACTGGATGTACTGTTGCCTTCCCATGTTAGTTACATTTTATGGAAGGTAAGTTAGCCGGTAAGTCTCGAAGGGGTTGTAAAGAGGCGTAGCTGAGTAGGTGTTCGAGTCCTAAAACGTCTTTCCCACTTCCACGCCACCTTGCACCCGTCATACTAGGTCTGTTTTCGACAGGACCAGCCGGTCCTATGGAAGCGTCATAGACTCGTATGAATAAATGTCGAAAAAGGGTCTTGGAGCGAGTTGAAAGTCGTACTCAATCCTGGGCCCGTGCGTAGCCCTCGATGATGTGGATGGGAATGCAAAAGTAGAATGGAACGTAGGACACGAATGCAGGTGTGGCAGCTTATGACACATTGTAACGGATTGTGACAGCTCATCTAGGTCTGCCTAGTTAAAATTTCGAAACGGATATAAGGATTGTTACGTCGCTTCAAGTAAAGTAAAGTATAAATCGGCGCATTTATGTCAGACAACTTTTCTTTCCTCAGCCACAAGGGTGTTGTTCCCTATCATTTCATTTGGCTATGACTTCCCCTGCAAAAATGCAAGCCAATTTACTTTTACTATGGGCTTTTATTTCTAATCTGCATAGTGCCACTGCGCAATTCTACAGTGGATGCGTTGCTCCCCCTTGCTACCCACCAGCGTACGCCTCTTACTGCAGTGTTGTTCCCAATACACCAATCTGCCTTAGTCCTGGAAATATGGGGGGTTTCCCTCCTCCCCCTGGATGGAATGGGAACGGAATGGGATACCAAGAATATCATAATCAGCATCTATACCCTCATCATCAAGTGCGGCCACCGCCACCACCTCCGCCTGGATATCAACCTCCTTATCCTGTGCAACAACCCTATCCGCCTCCAATACAGCCACATCCATATCCACTACCACCACCACCGTCGCCTGGATACCAGCATCCTTATCCTATACCTCCTCCTTATCCCCCATACCCATACCCATACCCACCACAAGAGCCAGTTCGTCCGTCACCTCCTAAGCCTGACCCGTGCCCTGTGAGCCCTGAGTGCAAGAGGGGGAGAAAGGTGAAAAAGGCGAAAAGGGAGAAAAAGGGGATAGAGGCGAAAAGGGGGAATGTGACTGTAAAATAAACAAATGAGGGATTGTGGAAAACACTTAGATCAGCATATGAATCTTCCACAATGATTTTGCATCAGACAATCACATGTTTACTCTTTAGACGGAGGGAATACCAAGTGGTCTCAATGGGCCGTTTGAAAGGCAACTGAAGAGTACCGGGGTGATATTGGGTAATTGTTCTAATAAAACGGTCTTCCATCTCTCTACACTAGTAACACATATATGAATGATATCAGCTATGTGTAATTTCTGTCCAAATGTGCTATGGCCAGCGAGGTGATGCACTCTATTTGCAGATTGAACCCTGTAGATTGCCTTTTCAGCTGCTACAATGCTGGTATTACTATGCTGAGTGGATGATCTCATAGAGGCTTGGTAGCGGTGGGGTCAGGTTGAGCATCTATACCACCGTACTTGTATGGTAGGGTACAGGATAAGGTTTCCTCGGAAGTACTGTGGCTTTATTCACTATATCAGTAGTACCTCATAATTCTTCCACCCAAAAGGCTGAGTAGAGGGACATAAAATGCAGAACAAAAGGTCTTAGTGCTTCTATAGAGTCATGGAATGTTTAGATAGGTATGCCATGCTATACTGTATTGCGCAGCGGCATACCCTTTGCCGGCACTTAAAATCCAACCAATGGAGATATGCTGTAAATTAAACTTTGCGTTGCATTGATGTTTCCCAAACTGGCAGGGTGTCACAACATTCCGGTATGCGTTTTTCCGGCCAGAGCGATGCTTGTTTACAACATTTCCGGCAAATCACCCCCTGACTATTAACTAAGGGTCATTGAAAATGAATTCCAGATGTTGAAGCTTGAAACTTTGTTTACGAGAGGGTCTCTATGGGTGGACTGAGCTGCCTGTCTCACTGGCAGTAACCGTCATTCATTTGCCGAGGATGTGAAATTAGGCTCTAAGCAGAAATTCTATCACCTTCTGATTCCGGTCATAATATAGTATCACTCAGTATAGGTTTTTACACAGCCTGGAATGTAAAGGTGGCACGAATATTCAACAATTCAGACCCTTGTAGCCAAGTGACCACATGAGGATCCCCATGTTAAAAGTATTTATCTTGTTCAACTAACGAGTGTATTCTGGACAGGCTTGCATTGTAATGCTCCTTGTTTAGATTGGAAATTTAGATTTAGTGTATTCTCAATCTTCTCTGCAGCAGTGAGACAAAAGGACATGGCTATTTTCAAACCACCCAATTAACCCCTGGTTATGGCACGAGCAACCCAATAGATCCTGCTCTCTCCTTTATCATCTTCAAACCCTGACTCCTGCTTGTCAGAAATTGAACACTTCTGCGTAGGCCCTGTTGGTGCAATAACTCTGCAGGTTGACTCCGAGGAGCATAGCGCAAGACATTCAAAAAGATTCTTTTCCGCACTCATTGTTTTCACGGGGTCTTTGAGCGTGTTCCTATTACTTGTGCAGAAGATCTCATATTTGACGTTACCCACATCCAATGTTGATCCATGGATATCTGGGCATTCGCTGTCTCGAGCCTTCTTGATGTTTGGTGGAATATCTTTCGATGGTCGAGCCTGCATTGCGACAGCGACTATTCCTTCAGGTGATGGGGCTGTTTCGACATCTCGATTGGGGTTCCATGTGACGATGGAGCTGCCGCTGGCGCCAACTGCTTCGCACCCAGGCAGGGTGGAGCAAATGACCATAGCCTCTTCAAGACTATGCGTGTTGAATACACTGTACTTTTCCCCGGCAATGACTCGCCGACAGGTTATCTTGTATGTTACACCCCCAACCTTGACTTCTCTGCCATCGGTATTTGACTTGGGCTGGCAAAGCCGAAGGGCTTGGAGCTCCAAGAGCGGCGAGCCTTGTTGAGTTGTGCTATTATTAGGACGTTTGTGACCATTGTCGCCATTGCCACCTTTGTCGCCCTGGTCACCTTTGTCGCCTTTGTCACCCTTGTCGCCTTTGTCACCCTTGTCGCCTTTGTCGCCCTGATCGCCTTTGTCGCCCTGATCACCTTTGTCGCCTTTATCACCCTGGTCACCCTTGTCGCCTTTGTCACCCTTGTCGCCTTTGTCGCCCTGATCACCTTTGTCGCCTTTATCACCCTGGTCACCCTTGTCGCCTTTGTCACCCTTGTCGCCTTTGTCGCCCTGATCACCTTTGTCGCCTTTATCACCCTGGTCACCCTTGTCGCCTTTGTCACCCTTGTCGCCTTTGTCGCCCTGATCACCTTTGTCGCCTTTATCACCCTGGTCACCTTTGTCGCCTTTGTCGCCATTATCTCCCTTTGGCCCGGATGCACCTTGTCTCCCCTCTGGACCCTGTTCACCTCTCGGGCCCGAATCACCTTTGTCCCCTTTAGGCCCAGGCGGACATTTCTTGCAATTGTCATTTGGCGGTCGAGGCCAATTGGGATTTGGGAAAGGGAACCATGGATCAAATTGGTTCCCATCAGGATATCCCGATCCTAGATGATTCAGTTAGTTCCTAGCACCTGGTGGGGGTGGAGAAGGATTCTAAGTACCATATAGATGTTCCCAGCCGGGAGGGTAAAAGGGAGGCCTTACACCAGGAGGACCAAATCCATTCCCTGGTCCTGGTGGTGAATAGGTATGGTAGCCAGGTTGAAGAGGATTCCGATAACCGGGCGGATAATGGTAAAAAGGTTTCTCTGGCCCAGGATAGTACGGTGGATATATTTGATTCGTGCATGGCTGGAATCCAGCGCCACCACAGTAAGGATATTGTGGACAGTATGCAGGACCATCATTGCTTGTATGACAAATATTACCTGCACATAGCAGTACATGGATGGAAATGGATGATATCAAGACCAGGAAGGACCTCATGGCTCAATAGATGTGGTTTGGACTAGGGAGAGATACAAAAAAAGAACAACGATCAAAGATTAACAATTGGGGCAGCACAATGGTTAAGAGAAGTAACATTCAGATTCTAAAACAGCCATAAAAACCTAAAGGATGACCTGATTTTCATTTTGGGCGCAGAATGCGTCACTAGAAGGATAAATTATGATTCATCGAGTTTTTTAAGAAGCTGCAAGCAACACTAAATAACTTCATATCTTCTTGAAAAACGTTCTTCCAAATGTTTTTGGTGTCTGGTTGGATCCTTCCATCCCACCTAGCGATGAAACCATACAGGTTTTGAAGAACCCGTCATTTAACTCTGTCCCAGAGAAGGCTCTCTGAACATACATTTACTTATGACACTGACACCCTGCAATCACTCGCTATACCTTCTTCGCTTCTGCGGTCATACCATGGGTGGATATCCAGGTAGATGTTCTAGAGCTTACACTTGTTGCCACTATGCCATGAAGCTCGCTAATTTGTTATCTCCTGATGTCTCTACCAGTTAGGCCTACGCCAGGATATTTAAACATGCTGTCTTTCTAGAATAGACGGGCAGATCAGCACTCTAGTAGCCCATCACACCAAAACCTCCTTCGTCCAACCAGTCCTCAATCATAAGTGGTCATTACATCAATATGCCTCAACTTTCTCTATATCTCAACTTCCTCCTAGCCTGTTTCCTTATTCATCCTGTTCACGGTGCTCCTTCAGCCCTGGCGCCACCCCTCCCGGGCCTCCACAACCTTTTCACTCCATTCCATGATTTTCCCGAGGCACCAATTCAACCACAAAAGGATGAACTAGGTCTCTATTACGGCAAATGCTACCGACTCGAAAACAACAAAAAGCAAAAGCTAGGCTATCAACAAGGCGCATACTACCGGTATGACGCAGACGATAACCGGCGCCCTTTCCGCGTCTGCCGCTCCACGCGGGGATCTTGCAAGCGTGAGCAAGACGACCAGAACGTGTACAAGAACGACCGGTTCTATCTCTGGGATGGGCACGGTTCAGCCTGGTCCAAGGGTCCAACCTGGATTGGTTTCACTGGAGTGTTCTTGTATCCGAATATTTACCGCGACGTCGAGAACTACATTGCGCCGTTCAAAGCGCATCAGAGTTGTGATCGAGATGATCCTAGTCAATGGGGTGATCTGGATGAGCAGAAGAAGAATAAGTGTTCACTTTGTGTCAATTTGAAAAACAGCTACAATAACTACAATGGGCTGGCGACATATCCAACAGGATACATTTACCAGACCGCAAATCCGGCTGATTGTGTTTATTGGGTGTTTAAAGAGGTGGATTGCCCGGATGATGATTACATAGAGGATGACGAAGAACTGTAAACTTTGATCCCATGTGTGACTATCTGCTCTATTGTCACATGCTATTGCATGTTTGCTCTTTCTTTGTTTGCTTGCTTTCTGTGTTCAAGAGTTGCTACTAGTCCCCAGTCGGAAAAGATGTTGTTTGCTCATGTGAGTTAGCTCAGGCTATTAATCCCTAGGGATGTACCTAAACTTCCGGAGAACCCAACCGGACCCAATATAGGCTTAGGCTAAGGCCTTAACTGGGTTATAAATAGAGCTCCGCAAGCCCATAAAGCCCATAGCCCAGCCTATTTGCGGGTTGGGTTGGGCTGGGCTATGGGCCCTACCTTCGGGCCCACCGGTGGGCTATGGGCCTAAGGAGAAGCCCACTGCGGGTTAACGGGCCCCCAAATAAGCCCAAAATAGTACAAATATGCCAAGAATTCAGAAGTTGAACTACCTTTTCGGGTTTTTTTAATTACCCTTCGTTTTACCCCCGTTTATAGGCTTTATTCTAAAGGTAATATTTGATTTAGAATTAATTACTAGTTATCTCTCTAAATCACGTTTAAAAACGCGATAAAACGCGTTCTTTAGATAATTTATAAATTACAAAAGTTTACTTAGAAAGTAGTAGTACTCCTATCTAGATCCTAAATATATATTAAGCAGTAAACAACCTTTTTTATAGTATCTCGACCTCTACTAGTCGGATTATCTTTAAATTTAAAATGTATACTTATATAGCTACTGTTGTTATGAACACTAAATTTGAATTTTAGAGTTCTGCGAGGGCCTACATCTAGTACACCCAATAACATTGGCAGAAAAAAAATTGAAAACATTCCTTAGTTAGGGGATGGTTGCATATTTTTTAGTGCTTCCCCTATTGCCTGGAATGTAGTAATCTGCCGTTCCTGCTCTTCCTGAGGCAGAGCAGCAAAAGCACTTGTTTCTTCGTCCCACTTCCTCACACAGTCCACATTCCAATTACACCTCTCGACCTGTCCAAAGATCGGGTGATAGAATCGTGGATGACGGTCTGGCCACGCGGACGCATGGTAATGGTGTTTGACCAACGCCGTGCGCGAATTATGGGTGCCCGAGTCCGAATGACCTTGCCCAGCGGCGAACGCTTCAACCGTGAGAACCAGAAACCCCCCGACAAGTTTGGACTCTGGTATGTCATGAAACGTATTCCATGTAACATGCTTGCCCGTTGCACGGCTCATTTCAGATAGTATTGCGCTTGTAAAGGCAGAAGGCCCAGTGCCTGTGATCACATCGTCGAAGTCCAGCTGAAGCTCTGAGATTGGCCTTCCTTGCTCGATGGACAGCTGATTGAGCCAGCTGAGAATATTCTCTACTAGCCGCATCATTACGGGCTGTCGAGGCTTGCACATGAATGTCCATTGACAGAAGGATTGAGATTTTTGACCTAGTATAGGATGGTCGCGGAAGTGTGGCTCATCGATTTCGACGCCAATAACCATGTTGATCTCGCTCTCATCGTGGCTGTTTGGGATGAATCGCTCAACGGGTCTCAATGCCTCCACGTCTATATCAGCATAGACACCTCCCTCTATGTACAAAACAAGATATCGAAGTAGGTCGGCTTTGATGATCGGAGCCGTTAAAGATCGGTATGTTTTAACGATATCTGGTCGATTCATCCCAAGGGGCCCAAAGTTCGCTTCAACGTAGTCGAGGTCATTCTGGTCGGTCAGGACCTCGTACCTATAGCCCGGGTTTTTAGAGATCCAGCTGCGCGCTACTTCGATATCACGCCCGTCGAATTCCAATGGATTCACTTTCCAGATCTGCCAGATTTTCCTGGGAAATTGTCCTCCAACATTGCTCGTCAGTTGAGTAGAGTATGATTGATTCTTGACAAAGTCGTGCGACGTTCTGGTGACACAAAAGTAGATGAACAGACACAAAGCCACTAGGCCCCCATGTGTGAATCTGCGTGCCTTCTTCGGAAAGGGACTGGGCAACGCGAAATTCTTCTCCAGCATGACTGGACCTGTGATGTGATTTAATTCAATGACCACTTGTGTGGGACAAGCATTAAAGTCGAGAAACGAGGAAGATTGTCAGTACGGGAAGGCAGGGCCTTATTTCACTGATGACACTGATATGTAGATTACATACAGTACATGTCATCGTAATTAACATGTGGTATTCATTTGGTACACTCGCTAACTCAATAGTACCTGTTACTGGCATGGAAATGGTCAAGGGTTGAAGCTTAACCGATTGCATCCGGGCGGCGGGGCCAATACTAGTAGAGACCGGGTGGACGCAGTTATGGATTTAGTGCAAAACGCCATCTGGACTTTTGTACTCACATACCTCAAAAGCTTGTGACAACGCAGGGGTGAGATCGTGCACGGAGTCACATCGGGGTCATATCCCCGAGGTGTGCGGTCAGACCCTAACTTGTGGGGAGAAAAGAGGGGGAAACCTCCCCGCAGGTTTTTATGGCCTCGGCATGAGGCACTGGGGGACTACTCACTGTATCCACTAAATTCACATGTTACAGAGCCGTACTGACAGCTGTGTAATTCTCAAGTGAAATTGGGTTGTCTAATGATCTATTCTTCAAAATTTCAAAGGACTCTCTTAACTTCAATCCGCTCGTCCGATGTCTATGCTACACCCCTCAATCGAGAAGTCTTCACCTCAATTGTTGAAGTCAAGCCCAGAGCGAGCCCTCGAGAATGGACAGTGGAAACCACAGCCTGCCCATATGACACGCTCTCGGTATGGGATGTCACTTTCCTCTTGCATGGTTCCCTTCCTACCCACATTCCTTACTGGGCGGACAAATAGCGACAACAACGCGAATGAAAAGCAACGGTTACTTAGCAGGCCCACCGCATACCTAGATGGATTGCGAGGTTTTGCTGCTCTACTAGTTTACTGGGGACATCATCAAATTTGGGCCCACGAAGGCGGAGGAGTGGGAAATGCCTTCGAGTTGGCCTACGGTTACGACAACAAGTACTATTTCGCATGCCTTCCTGGTATTCGAACATTGTTTTCGGGAGGACATTTTGCCGTCAGCGTCTTTTTCGTGCTCTCTGGGTACGTCCTTTCAATGAGGCCACTGGTAATGATCCAGGATGGCGATTACGCTGGACTAGGTAAATCCCTTTCCTCAGCCGTATTCCGCCGATGGTTTCGTCTATATATTCCTGTCATTTGTACAACATTATGCTACGTTACATTTTTGCACGTGTTCAAGATCGCTGTTGTCCCAGAGCTTCAGGGAAGCTACCGCGCGGAGCTCTGGAATTGGTACGCCGAGTTCAAGAATTTCAGTTTCCCTCTCCGAACAGGCGGCGAGCCTTGGTTCACGTACAATTTCCATGCTTGGTCTATACCCGTCGAACACCGAGGTTCTCTGGCTGTCTACACCGCCGTTCTCGCCTTTTCAAGATTTGGCCGCAATGCCCGGCTTCTGAGCGAAGTCGCGTTGGTTGTGTACTTTTTGTACATTGCGGATGGAGCACACTATGCTATGTTTATTGCCGGCATGCTTCTAAAAGATCTCGACCTCCTCGCCATACGAAATGACTTGCCCCGCTTCTTTACCAGACTGGGTCCCTTCAAGACAGTCATCATGACTGTTCTCTTCTATGCGAGCCTTTATCTTGGAGGGGTCCCGTCCCATACGGACAATTTGCAACAATTACGTGACTCATCAGGGTGGTACCTCTTATCCTTCCTAAAGCCACAGGCAGTGTTCGATTACAAGTGGTTCTACCTGTTCTGGGCCGCTGTCTTCCTCGTCGTATGCACATCTCACCTTCAGTGGCTCAAGACATTCTTCACCACTCCATTCAACCTGTACTTGGGCCGTATTTCGTTTGCGTTTTATCTGGTCCACGGACCGGTTCTGTGGACTTTGGGGGACAGGGTCTATGCTGCAGTGGGCTTCGTACGCGATTCACACGGTCAGAATTGTCCCTGGTGGATTAATCGCCTCCCCTTGCCTAACGTTGGTCCTCTTGGGCTTGAAGTCAACTTTCTCGCCGCGAATTTGGTTCTGTTGCCCTTGACTATCTGGCTGGCAGAGGTCACGACTAGACTAGTTGATGAGCCCGCGGTGAAGTTCTCTCAGTGGATCTATCAAAGGGCGCTGGTCGACAAACCCTGATAACCATGATCTGCCTGGTTTGTTCTGAGTATCTAATGCAAAGCGTTCTTCCAAATCTTAAATTGCCGTATGATAACGCTCTTCTAACCGGAAACAAAAGTTACGACTAGCCCGGACCCCGGAGGTTAAGATACCAGTGGATCATAAAGTTCTTGTAATGGTATTCACGAGATTCACGTTAGATCTGGCAGTACTATTTGCAATATTGAAATTTCTCGGCTGGAGGTAGTTTTTCTACAGTTTTGCAATGATGTTCGGGTCACTGAGATGTTTCGTAATCATGGCAAGGATTGTTTAGAGTTGTGGACGATCGAATCACCCCTCAATTGAGTGCCGTGTCAGTCAAAGCCCCCCTTTTTAGTCAGGATCAACGACCAATCTTGGCAAGTCTCTAAAATAAGACATATAACTTATAACCTCTTACTCTTATGTCCAGTCCACACTCGCCAAACTGAACATGGCCAAAAAAATAGCCACACACCTGATACTTATTGCAGGGCTATTGTCCGCGGTCATCCTCCTCGCCAAATTTCAATCCAACCATCTCGGCTTGCAATCGAGATTTCTGTTTACAGGCTTCTCTTCGGATGGTTCATATATGCAATCACACATCGATGCCGGACAATCCGACATATCTTGTTCACACGTTAATGGCAGCGAAACCTTGTCCCATTGCCGGGATGGAAAAGTTACGGACGACGGACGAAGATACCCTGCATTCGACAAAGACATGTCTCGAACACACCACATAATATACTCGGTATCGACTCCCGATCGAATGTATTTTAAGATCGACTTCGGAAAAAGATCCGTCATAAATCCCAGTATAATCCCCCATCCTGAGCTGCTTGACACGTGGATCATCACCGCGCAACTTTACAAACCTCAGTCCGCTCCAACTGCCTCAGTCTGGTTCGCGGAACTCGTCTGCGATGCCGCATTTTCGGACGACAAGCGAGTCTTGAGCTGTCTGGAGCCACCACTGCAATTACCCATCCCAGCGACCTTTGGTGACTCAAGCAAGTGTCTCGGCGACCTTGCGTACTTTAATCTCAACATTGGGCCACATGATGCAAGGGTGTTCTACGGGCCCGAGATTCCGTACACCGTTTACGGCTCGAATTCGTTCTTTACATGCTTCGGACAATGGATATCTGACTTCCGAATCTTGGTGGATTGGGGGATAGACGCCATAAATGAGCACGAATTCCGACAGTATCGTGAGCTGCAACGTCCAATGCCATGGAATACTGTGGAAAAGAATTGGTTTCTGTTCTGGGATTATTCAGGGCAAATGTTTCTACACCATGAAATTGCCCCGGCGCGTGTGTTTTCAAAACTCGAGCTTGATGGCTCCGTGGGACCAAACCTGGCGCTGATGACCTCTGGTTCTGACCAAGAATGTCTCAAGAAATTCTTGCCTGAGACGGGGAAGATTCATCAAGCGACAAACTCGCTAGCTATCACTCTATGTGCACGGTCTGACAAATTTTGCCAACCTGATGCGACCAATACGTTTGTGCTCTTCATCATCCAACAAAAGACATTACAAGGACTTCATCCCGTGTATGAGCCCTATGTGGTGCTGATGCGGCGTTCGATGCCATTCGAGATCTTTGCAGTCTCCTCAAAACCAATCTGGATCTTTGGTCGCAGCATTAGAGCAGAGAAGTCAGATGAAGATTCTTCTACCGGGTTACAGCAAGATACCTCCGAGATGCTCTACATGACCAGCATCAGTTGGAAAGGCCATGGCCAAAAGTACCATGGGTTTATTGATGACACACTATTCTTAGCTTTTGGCAGGGAGGATTCGGATGCTGGCGGTATCGACGTCACGGCGGGGGACCTTCTAACAGACCTAAGTATGTGCGCCGGATTTTGATTTAATTCTCTAATACTGTATAACATTTATGCTGGCATGTTTCGTTCTCAATGGACCTAGAGGTAGACACCACTTCTAAAGTGCGTAGTACGCAGACACGTTCTGGGGGACGAATTTAATTTACATATGTATGGTACTGTAAATATTACCAATTACGCGAAGAAAACGAAAACAAGCCTCCCTTCCAGGGTCATGTCTTACACCTGCATGAATCTTGGTTGGTGGTGGCGATGTTGGCGTTGTCTAGTGTACTTTGCCGCATAATTAATTCCTCGAAAGAGTTAGCCAAAGATCTGTTCACATTTTCACATGTTTTGCTCTAATTCTAAGACATTCATCGACCGAGGTTCTCAAAGTTCTCAAACCCCCGGACAAACCCCCAAACTTTTTAACGTATCCCCCGCCGTATCCCCCACGTATTCGATAAGTTTTTAGCATATGCCAGACATTTGCCAGAAACTCTAATTGATTATGGTTTGCGGGGTTTCGGATGGGCCAATTGAGCTTTTTTAAACCTCAGGGCCAGAACGCTCCTCCGGAGGTTCGATCTTATTTCGACTAGATATCCGTTGGAAGAACCGGCTTTCGTGGCATCTGGCCAGACTAGCCCTCTCGGGGAAATCAGATGTCATCAGGGACAGAATCGCAATGAAGTGGTTTCTCCATGCATGACACTAATCTATTGGCTTCGGACAAAGGACTTATTTTCCTTTCCCTTCCTTTTTTCTTCTTTTTCTCCAGTACGCTGTTGCCGACGTTACATCCAATTTCCCCCGCACTCGGTTGTAGGAGGCCGGCATACTCGGATCATTGTATTATGGTGTATTGATGTCCATGACAGTCCCACCTGTTTGGTATTTTTGATAGATTCACCCGAAACCTGGAGACAGTCCCACTTGAGAGTATGAATATATCTAGTGGAGAAATGCGCCTTGGAATTCAAACTCCCGCCATTCAATGTTTGAAACTCACTCTATCGTAGAACAGGAAAGCTATTAAATGAGTGTAGCTTGAGATGGCTTAGTAGAGGCAATAAACACAGGAGGTACCAGCGCAAAATTAAGTATAGTAGATAGAAGTCAAAAAGCCACTCTGTAGTCTCTCCACACAGCCCTTCAAACAAAGAAAATCATGCTGGCTAGCAGAATAGCACTACCAACCATTTGAGCAGCTCCGGGCGCAATACTAGAGGCACCGTTGAACTGGGAGGTGCTCTCAGCCAAAGCTGCGCTGATCGTGGACGAAGTCTTGAAGCCTGTCCCGAAACCACTGACTGTGGTAGAATTGGAGCTCGTCGATGTAGTTGGGATAACTCCTGCGGAAGTCGTTGTGGGAGCGGATGTGTCCATCGGGGGATAGAGACCGGATGGCCAACACCGGAACACAAGGATTCAACGAGGCTGGATACAGCTATAGGGCCGAGTTTAGACCGAGTCATACGAAATCATACGAAATGGAATGTGGGTTCTCATACCTTGTCGGTCCGCGACATCACAGGCTTTATTGACGCAGGGCACAATCTCCGCTGCGAGGCCAGGCTTTTGGCAATGGCACGCAAAATCCGTAAGCTCAGAGCAGCCGTCTCCGCCAAGGGTCGAAGTAAAACAGGTAAGCTGGAAGAGAAAGAAGAAACAAGCACGGGTTAGCTAAAAACGAGGCATTGAACAGAGATATTGACATACAGAGCATTGGGGAATATTGGATAGTTGGGCTCGAGCGATGGCACCAGCGCCGAGCAGAACAATACCAGTAGTAAGGCGCATTTTGACTAAGGCGTAGAGCCGAATAGATGAATAGCCTGGAGTCGGTCTGGCGTGGAGGACAATTAACGCGGCCAGAATAACGAAGTCTGAATATATGCACGAGACTAGTTTTATATGATTTTCAATCCAGGCTCTATCTCACGCTAGCGGAATACACCGGTTATTGGGGCATCATTCATGTCATATTATTGGTCACATAAGAGTAATCTTGATTTTTCTCCCAAAAGTACTCCGTATAGTCGGCTCGTTTATCTTACTCCGCTGGTATTTCGACTAGTGTAAACGTAAACCCTCTTACTGTTGGTCCTGCAATGAATCCGAACCAATGAAATCCAATCGTTGAACGAAGCGGAGTCGCAAAGATTGCACAAAGATGGTTTAGTGTGGACCTAGGGCTAAGACACTGAGTCATTGAGTTTTTGTAGCTACACCGGACTGAATGACTTGACTCGCACATGTCTTTAATTAAACATGGTGAAGCGAGGCTGGGGTAGGGGGTAGCCAAGGTACATTGACTACAATTAGTATTCTAACCGACAGGCGCTATCTATTATGACTCTAAGTTCTCACGAAAACGTTAGCAAGGTCATATCTAGAAAAATCACTTGTTTAACAGTCTTTTTTTAAGGCTCTTTTTCACCTATTCTAATTACATAAATCAGATAAGAGCAAGGCGGCGAAAGCAGTGACTGGATGATATGGCGGTTGACGCGATAGCTCTAAACCTGCCGCACGGAGTACTAGGTTGACCTATGACCCCCAACTATTTCATCTAATTACAAAGTAGTGGCCCGAGCGTCATCTGACCCATACCCGAGACTACAGTATGGTTCTTGGTTTTCTCATGCATTTTCTTTCCAGAAGGCAGCGATGTCACCCACTCATTCGAAGGGTTCGTCTCGACAAAGCCATGTCAAGGAAAATTCCGGAAATACGGTATACTCGGTTGCGAATGGAGATATGGAAATGGAGGATCCGTTGGTTTGATCCCTTTTTTTCCTACTCCTACCTTACTCTAGCTCCGCTATCAGCCTCCATCGAGGACCATATATAAATCTAACACGCTGTCTAACTTCACTTCATCACTGAGCCGCTTCCCAGGCCTCGTCCAAGAATGGCGTTGCCCCCATCCTTTTCCAGGAAGCTTCAGATTTCAAAGCGATTCCCTTCGACTTAGAGGTCAGAAGGATGTCTCTCAGGCCGTCTGTAAGGTAGACCACATTTTTGTTCTGTACTAGTCAGCTGCCGGGACATTACAAAACCAGGTCAATGGTCACGTACCAATCCAAGTGTTAACTCTATGCCGCCTTCCATCAACAAATTGCAGTCATACATGATGGGTGATTGGCCTTGAATCCCGCGGAGGACGTTATTGCTCACAACCTCTGCTTGCTGCATGGCAGAGCGACCGTTCTTGGGGCCGGTAGATGCAATGATGTCACCAGCTGCGTAGATATTGCTGAACCGGTCGTCCGCGATCTGCAATGAAGACTTCACCTTCACAAAGCCGCCCGAGGGTGAGACAGCATCGGGGCAAAGCTTGGCGATGATATCTGACGCACCCTTTTGGCCTATGCATGGAATCTGAGAGCAGATAAGCCTCCATCAAGAATGTCAATCAGATCCATGTCAATCAGGTCCACATACCAATAAATCACAGGGGATCGCTGTCCCCGTCTCCAAAACGATACTCCCGTCATCCTCACCCTGAGGCTGGATCCGCTCGCCTAGGATCACGCGTACACCGAGCTCTTCCAAGGCCTTTAGCGCAATTTCATGGACCTTTGTTCCAAAATTGTTCAACAGTGTCTTTCGCGAATGCACCAGCGTCACATTTTTCTGAGGATGGACGCTCTTGACATCCGTAGCAAGTTCGACGCCAGCAGGTCCCCCGCCCACTACCGCTATATCACTCGCATTCCGGATCCGATCTTGCAAGCTCTGAAGGGCCTTGATTCCGTCACTTTTCTCATTCACATTGAGCCTAGAGGGAGCACCTGCGCTGCAGCCCGTTGCGAGAACGAGGAACTCATAGTCTAGCTCGACTTTACTTTGGAGCAAGATCGTCCGTGGGCCTACCTCTAGAACAGTATCTTGTATCATTCGCCAACTCCCTTTAGGTGCGCCTTTGAAGTAGGGCCCATATGGAATGAACGCTTTGTGTTCGTGTCCGTTGACCACCGAGAAACGGGGAAACACCCATGTGAAATGAAAATGCGAACTTTTTTCGATCACGACGACTTGATAACCGGTTGGCACAGAGTTAGCCAGCAGTTTAGCGGTGTGGTATCCCGCGAAAGAAGCTCCGATGATCACAATGTTTTTCGGGGAATCCACCGGCTTGTAACGGTAACGATGGATCGTGGAGGCGACTTTCTGTTTGATGGCATTGCCAACGGCAGCGAAGACCACTCCCACGAACTCGAATATGAGGATCGTAGTATTCAACATTTCTCTTGGTATAAATTTACGTTGAGGGATGCGCGGTTTGATGAGACTTATTTAACAATGTTTTGCGACCATTCTTATGTCCGAAGACCTCGGCCGAGCCACGTTGGTTATCTCCGTCTCCGTCGAATGAAAACCGAGCCTAAGCCTAAAACATTATATTATTGCCTGGCATATTTGTCCCTTTTTTTCTTTTTTTGCTTCGTTCCTTTATTATATTTGGAAAATCGAGACCTTGATATGCGTGGTGACACTTTCTTCGCAAAATCGAAGCCATAGGACGTATACGTGAGATGGACTATGAATCATGAAAGAATAATTGTACGAAGGATAGTGAATATTATCACCCTATCCACGTAGGCTACTGCTGGCCTATGGTCTAAGCGAGATACGGCAATTATTCTTTTATGAAAGACTATCTATTTGCATGATATACGCCGGGATGTAGCCTACTTGAAATAGCAAGTCTATGTGAATAATGAATTTTCAGAACAAGTTGGAGTTTTTATATTGCGGAGAAAGGATTGACTAAAATACAATGCACAGGATGGTGAAAATCCTTACGCAGAAACTAGGCCCCCTTGGCACCTGGATGCTCGATGTCAAGCTGCGATTGCTCCAGACAAGGTTTGGATTGTCTTTATCAAGCTCGCTGGCGTTTTCACCCACACTCAACAAGACTTTTTAGCCTCAGGAGTCCCTTGGGTAGCACTATCCAACTCGTCATAGAACGGCAACTTCCATGAATTCTGTTCGCGCAAAAACCATTGTGCAACTGCATCAATGCCTAACAACGCAGCCATCCACAAGATAAAGTGCATCACAGAAATGCCCCATCGGGTCTCTGGGGCTACAATGTTTGGCATACCGGGTCCCAGCGTTTGTACCTCCGTAATGAAGGGTCGGAACTTTCTGTCGTACTCGCTCAAAGCGTGCGAAACAGGGTCCTTAGGACCACCGGAAGATTCAAGACGATTGCAGTACTTTCCAATCTCACCTGCCAAAACATAGGCACCAGTAAGG
Source organism: Penicillium aurantiogriseum (assembly GCA_019977855.1). Classification (NCBI taxonomy): domain Eukaryota; kingdom Fungi; phylum Ascomycota; class Eurotiomycetes; order Eurotiales; family Aspergillaceae; genus Penicillium; species Penicillium aurantiogriseum. Next base: position 7,675,251 of record JAFCIW010000003.1, on the reverse strand, counting down.
CCCGATGTGGTACCCATTCCTGTCGCGGGAGATGGGCAATAAGCAGCATCCCCGAGAAGGACCACTCGACCCCGAGACCATGAGTCCAGTCTCACCTGTCCTACTTCCTGGGAGTAGAAATCGTTCGCCGCCTCATCATTCTGCATATCACGGATGATTCGCGGCGTTTTCCAGGCAGCACTGGCGAAGAGTTCAGCCCAGGCTTTCTTTTGCTCGGCGATGTCGCTCCTCTTGACACTATCCAATTTATCGGAAGAAGTGCAGTAGCCGAGATATGCCTGGATCGTGTCCGGTGCGTGTCTTCGAGTGAAAACGAACCGCTTTCCTGGGGCGTTGTAAAGGGTGCTCATGTATTCATCACCTTCCTCTCGGGGAATTGTGAAATACGCGATGTATAGGTTCATAAAGTGGAATGGATCTGGGGCATTCGGTTCGAGCATCATCCTCCGAGTGCGCGAGCCTTGCCCGTCCGCACCAACCAAAAGATCGAATTGTTCCTCCTTTCCATTTGAGAATTTCACGCTGACCAAGTCGGCATCTTGTTCAAAACTCTCGACGTGAATACCGAATATATACTTGACATGATCCTTGCCAAGATTCCACAACATGCGGCAGAGGTCTCCTCTCATAATCTCGTATTCAGTGGTGAAGCTCTGTAATCCTTCACCCGACGTGTTCACTGGGTAGAAGGCCTTCTGTTTGCCATTGTCATCGACGAACTGCATGCCCGCCTCTTTGATGCCTTGGGCTCGGAAAAGGTCCTCGAGGCCCATACGCTTCATTACTGGGATACCGGGGCCCCGTAGGTCGAGCTGCTGTCCACTGACACGGAGACTGGGAAATCGTTCGACAACTGTAACATCGTGGCCCAGTTTTGATAACCAGAAAGCGAGGGCAGGACCGGCAATTCCTCCACCGCAGATGAGGACTTTCAGGGGTGCCATAGCGTGAGAGGGAGGACTAAATGAGCAGTAGGCACAATGGTTGACTCAATTGACAGTTGACTCAAGCGACAACTGTATAATGCTGTCACGTCGTAGTACTCAAGATGGGTTTGGTGTGTTTTCTCCAAAGCCGGTACTTGCTGTTTTAAATAGAGGAAAACACCGGGTAGCTCCGAGCTGGCATGGAGCTGGCATGCCGATATCCCCGTTGTTACGGCCGGTGGTCCAACGACGTAACATCATCTCCGAGAGTTATATTAAATGACTCGGCCAAGGAGAAAACACGGCACGAACCGATGGCAATCCTAGACTTAGTGCAGGCGGATTTATCGGGGGTGGGAGCATCGGGGTTATGGCTTCGGCTCGTTGAAGATCGGAACATGAAGTTCTCTCGCAATCAATCAAATTTAATGTTCAATTAAACTTGTTTCTTCTTCGTTGGGTTAGAATCGTGGTTCTTTGGCTGAGTCATGTTATTAAATCAATACAATATCAGATCGTCTCTATTGGACCAAGTAATTCTCAAGCAGTCCTGCCCAGGGGGTTCTAAAACAATATTTTGATGGTCTTCAAGCTTTGATAAGGCTCAGGTAGGAAACTACTTTCTTTCGTTCAGTATGTTCAAAGGTTTGATTTCGAATACAGTCAATAATTATTTTAATCACAAAAATAGAAGCAGTCTATATATATATATATGGGGTGTTTGGGACTTGGCAGCAATTCTTTTAGAATGCTTACGCAGACTTTCCTAATCTCAAATTCGGGCCAACGGATTTTTCTCCATCGTCAGCTTTGTCACAAAAACTAACGTCGCACCAGCGAGAGTGGAAACTCCGCTGAAGATGGCGGCCTGCGTATAACTGTTGTAGTGATCGATTAGCGCACCTGTAATCGGTGTTCCCGTTAGGCCAGCCACTGAAATGACAGCCATCCCCATACCGAGGTAAGTACCGATGTAACTGGGTGTGGGCGAAAGATGCGCGATGCAAGGGGACATCAGCGAGACGATCGCCCCGGAGAAGAAACCGTAAAGGGCTGCAAAGATGATAATGGCTGCGTTTGATTTGACGGCGATCCAGCAAAGGAGGAGGACTCCCGTCAATGAACCAAAGAAGCAGATTGTGTTGAACCGCCCAATTTTGTCCGCCAGCACACCAGGTAGCAGTCGACCGAAGACCGAACTAGCGTTGAGAATAGAAAGAATGTAGGAGGACAAGTTGGCGCTCATTCCCTGTGCGATGGCATATTCCGTCAGATAGAAGAACGGTGTAAACACGCCCCAAATCATTAGGAACATCCCAGCCAGAAACAAGGAGTAAGCGACTTGCTTGAAAGCAGAAGGCATCAAGATTTTGCCTTTTCGTGGGGGTAGACGTGGTCGAACCGTAGCCAACGACAAGGACAACATCGCCAACATGATAAACCCAATGATCCGCACCGACCAACCGAATCCTAAGGACTCGTTCTTCAACATTTTGCTCAATGCGATTGGGAAGATTACTCCTCCCAGCGAAGAGCCAGTAACAGTTATTCCAAGTGCGGCACCCCTCTTCGCTTGGAAATAATGGCTGACTGCGGCCATTGCCGGCGAAAACATGATACCGCAAGCTAGTCCGCCAAGGATACCCTGTGCCAGCATGAATTGGTAGTATTTCTTGCCAAGGGATGTCATCATAACGGAGAATATGAACGCGGTCGAGGCGGGCCATATGACCTATCATTGTTGCGAATCGTTAGATCGTTGAATTAATACACTTCATAAGTCAGAATGCGATGGTAATTACCTTTGCACCATATTTGTCAAACAAAGGACCTCCCACTATTCCCCCGCCGAGCAAAAGGCAGGTCTGTACAGATCCTATCCATGCGATTGTGGATGCAGACTTGCCCATGAGTTGATGCGTTGAGTAGTAGTTTTGGTAGACGCTATATCGACGAACAAATTAGTGATAGTTCTGCTAGTCGTTCCACCCATGACACTTACCCATATGCATTCAAATATCCAAAGGTGCAAAAGGAGATGCAGAAGGCTCCGGCAACAACACTCCATGCACGAAGTCCACCTTCGGGGAAGGTGACTTGCGGCTGCTCTGCTTTGATTTCTTCTGTACCATCAAGGCCACTTTCCTGGACAGTCGCATTGTCCCGGTTATCCGTAGGGGTCTGCATGATATTGGTTACCGCAAGGCAAGCGAAAGGTAACGCGAGTTGAATCAACGGTGGATAAAATGAAGTAGAAAACGAAATTCTTTGCGCACCCTCAACTGCTTTTAATATTCCACATATTCCAGTGAACCAAATTTTGCATGCTCGGACAATTCGGGGAATTGCAGTTAGTCCGAGCCAAAATTGAAGCCCGAAAAGTCTGTTCAGTGATATAAAAAAATATTTTGACCATCATGTTTCGGAGATAAACGGTGAATTATGGAGCCGCATGCTCTTATGTGATTCGCAGGTCTCAATCTGCTCCGGAGATACTGGATAATTAGTTCACCCTTTCTTAGATAATACCCACCCGGACTTCTCATATCCTTGACGACACGCCGTTACCTCCGATTTATTATAACAAATCTTTACCATTTACCATTGCTTGCACCTAGGAACAATGCTTCCGAGACCATTGCCCAGGGCACGCCGTCGTCCGGCCCTGGCTTGTGCTCCATGTCGAGTCCGTAAGGTCAAATGTGACCGGAACAGTCCCTGCGGGCAGTGTGCACAACGTAACTCCGACTTGTGCACGTACACAGAAGATGGCCGGACAGCAATAAACGAGAAGAAAAGCCGAAGGCCTAAATTTGCCGTTGCGACTGAAGTTAGTAGAGGAGACGCGCGCCCCTTGAACCAACCCCAGTCTCTCGGTCATATCGCCGGCCAATGGGCTCCCGGAGACACTACAAGTGGAGCTGAGACAGGTTTAACTGAGAGAGTCGGAGGCTCTCACCAACCACACAATGCATTCCTCACCAGCCACAAAACGACGGAATCTCCACAAGAGTCATCTGCATCTGGCCCAATATTGGGTACCGTATCGAAGACAAGAATATTTGGTCATGGCCATTGGATGAGCACATTTCATATGGTATGCGCACATTTACTCTGCTGCACGTTGTTCCCTTGCCGTTGCTTATGAACATCGCGGATGAAATTAGGCGGAAAGACTGCCAAACTTGGATCCCATAACCCATATGGGACTCATGACACCTGAACAAACACGTAACAGTCCAATTCCTGGGATCACAGACGTGTTGCAAAAATGCAAACAGCTCGCTCGGGATATCAAATCACAACGCCCTAGTCGAGATCCACTACCCGCCGGAATACATCCGACCTTGCCCGATCCTGCGGTGATGAACCAATTAGTGCAAATATACTTCGATTCTTTTGAATCGTGTTTTCGCATACTTCATTTCCCATCATTCCGAGCAGAGTATGAGAGCTATATGAAGGATCCGGGAACTGCAAAGACCTCCTTTGTGGTGATCCTTATACTAGTGATATCTAATGCAGCTTCCTTGATTGAAGATGCCGGCTTACAGCAGGAATTGCGCGCGAAATCCCTCACCTGGATCCATGTTGCTCAAAATTGGGTCTCTGCACCTATTGAAAAGGATCGCCTCTCAATAGATGGACTACAAATCTATTGTTTGCTTCTTCTCGCTCGCCAGGTGAATTGTGTCGGAGCAGATTTAGTCTGGATCTCAGCTGGCTCATTGATGCGCATGGCGATACAAATGGGATTGCATCAAGACCCCGACCACCTAGGAGGAATGGCGCTACTACAAAAGGAGATGCGAAGAAGACTTTGGTACACAATTTTGGAGCTAAATGTGCAGGCTGCTTTAGACTCAGGCATGCGTCCCATGGTCACTAGTGATGATTTTGACACCCGGCCGCCTTTAAATCTCAACGACGAAGATTTGGACAATGAAATGCAGTGGGATTCCTCTAAGGAAATGTCTCTGACGCCAACGCGGGCTTCATTCCAACGTCTATTAGCCACATCCGTGCTTTTAAGGCTAGAGTCTGCCAGGGTCATCAATACGTTGAAGGAGGAGCCTCCATATGATCGCGTTATTCATCTCGGAGAGGAGTTAGCGTCGGTTTGTCGCAATGCGACTAGCTCCATTGATCACCACAAGTCGGTTGCCAAGGGCCTGTGGCCGACAGAATTTCCATACAGCTGGTGTGACCATCTCCACCGTCGATTCCTGTTGTGCCTCCACCTTCCTTATGCAGCCAAAGCTGCGCACAATCCGATTAACAGCTACTCGTCGAAGGCAGGCCTCGAGGCCGCGCTTTATTTAGTCTCACTGCTTGACGACGAGATATACCGTCGCCTACTGCTTGTTGGTGGAGGCATGTTTCGAGATATTCTGACGTCTGCCTCTATGTTGGTATTTTTGGAATTAATTACACAGTTGGAAAACGAGAGCTCTGCATTTGTGAAGAAACGCAACCAGGCACGCAGGGAGCCGCTCTTGGAAGACGCGAGAAACCTCGTCCAATATGCCCAGGATAGACTTTGGTATGGTGAGACAAATGTGAAGAGCTATGTGTTTGTGAGTATGGCTATGGGTCAAGTGGAGGCCATACTCAGCAACTCGTCAACCAAAGATGCTATTGTCAAGTCTGCAAGCGAGAGTCTCGTCGTCTGTCATGGCATCCTGAGCTCCACGGCTGCTAACTTACTCTCGAGAGTTACCATGGATACCAACGTGGCATGCGGGATAGGCGGTGACGCAGTGGCAATGCCCTCTATTGATGATATCGATTTCGACTTTATGAACGATGGAAACATGGACTTTGGACTTGCAGGATCGTGGTTTGTACGACAATGGGAGGATAAAGTATAGACCTAATCTTTTTATTCGGCTCAGTGGACGAGGGCTTCAGCAAAAGACAGGGTCTCTGCCCCGAATCAAAATACCCCAAAGTCTCGGGCAAATATTCCAAGCACCCCAAGCGCGCTCTAGTACTTTTGGTGCCCTGGATTCGTTGCGCTCGAGGGGCATTCGAAAGAGGAAGTGGCCTGTGTTATTTTGAGCATCTGCTTGGTGCCTAATGTTGAGGTAGTGTACCCATGGACATACCTAAGCAGCCACATTTTATGACAAGTTATGTAGTTAAATTTTGGTTCTTTCTATAACATTTTTCTGTACGCCACTGATCTGCATTCGTTTCCTCCATCAATCTTGTTAGCAGTGTTTGCGATAGTAGGGGCTGAGGCAGTTATTGTCCCCCGTAACTTGCCTAGTCACACATCTCCCCAGTCCAAGAAATTGAGTGTTTCAGATGAAACGCTACGATTCACTGAATGTCCATTTCCTTTGGTTGGGAGGTATGGAGGGTTGCTGGCAGTAACTCGCGGGCTTGCTGTTACCATAACGTTGAGATATTCATCAGGAGTAAGTTGACCGTTGATACGCCAACGGGTCAGCTGTTGGACAAACCACGCATGCGGGCTTCGTGTGTGTGTAATTTGGCATTTCCAGTGTCAGGACTTTCCTCTGGGAGAACAATCCTTTCCGAACATGGGGGAACTTTGCGGCGAGAAGTTTTAAAAGACTAATTGCGATGTTATGATCCCCCGAGGTAAGGACAACAAACGAGTAGAGAGACTGGTTGAAGAATCCACTGTCTTGGATTATCGCCAATACCTCGTCGGCAGATTTGATTTTGTCAGGGAGATTTCTTTGTCAAGGGCGTAGTCTTCGAAGGTTCACTGTCGCATAGCTGTTCGGAAACCCCGCTATTGGCTGGCGTGGAATCGAGTGGTGAAGACATGTGCAAAAGAAAAGGAGGTGCTTTGTTGAAGATGGAAGTGCAACTATGGAAGTCGCCCAGTCCAGTACAAATGTGACAAAGCGTGAACCCTAGTGTTGGTGTTTTTCAGGGGTGCTATCCAAGGGGGAAAAGCTACAATACAATCCAATCAATCACGTCGACCCACACTAGATACTATTACGCTTACTCAGCGGAAGAAACTCCCGCTTAGGATATGGAGCATTTCATCCAGACCCAACTCCAGGGCTTACACTTTTTCATCCTCCAGTCTAGGCAGAGCTTACCAACAACCCGTGTTATTTCAAGTCTTCAATGCCTTCCTGCCAGGCCAACCGCTTACGCAATCGGCGGAAACCGCACGCATACACCGCCTGTGATGCTTGCTACAGCCGCAAGGTAAATCATTGACATGATCATGCAACTCCGAAATGATGATATATCGTCCTGCCGTCCTTTCCGTTTACTGATGCCTAATGTTCGAAGATAAAATGTGACGTCGCAAAGCCTCAGTGCAATTGGTGTTTCCACCACAACATGCCGTGTACTTTTTCCCGCTCCCGGCACCGAGAGAGCATTCAAAGAACTAGTGGGTCCGTCGCCGTCCGTCAGTTATTTTATTTTTTTTGTCTTCCAGCGTATTTCTACCGACCCCGCTTAACGTGCTAACCTCCCATCGGTAGTGAAAGGTCGATGGTGTTTGACCATTATAGATCGGCAGCTCTATCATCATCGACAGCGAATGCAGCGGATGATAGCACCATATCAGCCGAGGTAGCATACACGTCGGTGTTTCCTGTTCGCGCTCTTGTAAACCCTAGCCAATGCGATGGGTTCGATGCTAGCGATCATGGGACGTCACAAAGCGCCAAGTCAAAATATCCAGATCACCTAGCGGGCAATGAACCCCAACATATGCCACCAACCACAAGATATCGTATGAGCCACATAAGCCTCTTTAACGGTCTGCCATTTTTCTCCAGCCGTGGACAGAATTGGATTGAGCACCAAACGGGAGAGAAATTCGACCTCGAGCAGTACTTTGTCGTTGGTCCCCCGTGGCAAGCACAACGTTCATCAAGTTCGTCAGGTTGCAATCTGTACCCTGCGGACTATCAAAATCTAGATCTACCGGAGAAGGCTATGGTTCATAAACTCCTTCAATGGTACCGATCTGCTTACGTGCTTGTTTTTCCGTTTGTCGTGCATCCCACATTGTTCGAGACAACAATTGCCGTAGCATATGGAAATGAGCCGTCTTATTTATTCCCGAACCGAGGGGTAGCCCAAGCGTCTATTTTCGCCTTCTTTGCTCTCTCAAAGGAAATCGACCAAGACTCCTACCAGAATGGATACAAATCGAAGAGTTCTGAATATGCAAGCAAAGCAGTCGCATTTTTGCCCCAAATCCTCTCTGCGCCTGCCACCCTCGACGGACTCCAGGTGCTTCTTATGCTGGTATGTTTGCGATTTATATCAGTCTCCTAGTCCCTTTTTCGGGCTTATCAGGACCCATTTTAATGCCCAATAAAAGTCAGCCTATTATCAACTATCGTCCGGCAATATTCACGTTGTTGAAACGCTACTGTCCTCTGCGAGTCGGTTTTTGTTCCAACTTGAAGGGCACTTAGACCCCTTTTCGCGAGAGCGAACACCCTCGCCGGTGGAAATTCAAATACGTAATCTCTTCTGGATTTGCTATCTAATGGACAAAGAGTTGTGCCTTCGAATTGGATCATCTCCGTTGCTGGCATATAACCACTGTGACCTGGCAATCCCCAATGGCCTTCATTTCAGTCAATTGGCAAGCCTGAGCTACTCGGAAATCTGTTTCTCTGCTATGGCCCAGCTCAGTGTCATACAGGGCCGCATCTACGATCAGCTTTACTCGCCATTAGCTCATCAGTTGCCGGAAGCAGATATTCTGCGCAGTATTCGCGCCCTGGACGAACAATTAGAGGAGTGGCGACTATCGCTTCCTGTAGCGATTCGCCCAACAATATCTACCACTCCTGCAATGGGGGACCTCAAACTTAAGGAGTACTTGATGCTTTTTCAGATACAATGGCACTACTGGATGATAATGATACATCAGTCCAGCAGCCGCTGTGTCAGATGGATGGGAGAAAAACCTGAAAATATACAGGGACACAATTCGAGCTTGATGATCACAGTACACTTCGCCCGCTCTTTGTTGCAGAAATTTTTCGATGCGCAGCTTTACGTACAGAAGAAAAACTTTCGGTGAGTGACTTTGAGATCATTTCGAAGGTACGGTACTGATGATAACAAGCTTTGCTATCTTTTACGTGTGCTCGGCCGTGATAACATTGTTTAGTAGCATAGTTATTTGCCCTATCAGCCCCGAGAGTGCCGCTGATATTATGCTGATAGAACAAGCTGTGAATTGTATCGAAAGTCATGCAGAATGGCGCGAGTCGCGTCCGAACGCTGCAAACATCGATATAATTAAGCCGTTCATGCAAAAGCTTGTCCAGGTAGCCATTTCTGCTGTTTCCAGGACGAATTCTGGAACGTGAACTCCTTTTAACCATCTCGTTACGAACTTCATGCCAGTGATAACGAGATAATTCTGAAAATAATTGCTGGCTTTGATTTATAGTATGTTCTGGACATAATTTTGCTTTCCTGGGTTCCTACGCTCAAAGGACCTAATAAAAGCCATTACCACAAGAGCCTGCAATTTATGCGTTACGTCAAATCTGTTGAAAGAGGTGGAGTAACTGTATCGTCATTCGGTGTATTTGCAATTCTCATTAGCTTAGTCAGTCCTCACTGCCATAACTAACCAGTGAAGCGGTATGGGATGCTCGAGGCTGCACGATCAGAACGTGCGGGTGGAATGGGAAGCCAGGAGATACGACAAACCACCACCAACAACAATGTACTGCGTAAAATAGCACAAAATAGGACGTCTGCGAGCGAAAGGATTGTGTTACTTGATGCTATCTTGCGATCCCGAATGGGACTTGCAATTCTACATATCGGGGCTTCGGATAACTATAACTAGTTACGGCTAGCTCGCTTTACATAATCCACCAATAATAAACTCCTCAAGTCCGATACTATACTCCCCCGCTACACTAGTTAAAGATTAATATAATATGTGTCACGACCTACTCTTAGGGGGTATCCTAAGAAGTAAACCGCTGCACCAGGACAAAAGACTAGTGTACAAAGCCTTGGGCTTTGTACTGAGGAGCCTGATCGTCGCAATATGAAGGATTTTTAATTCCAGACCACTTTACGTTATTCCTATTCGCGATTGGACTGTCGGTCCATACTGATTCTGTCAAAATCCCCGCTGAGTCAGCGGTGATTGACATTCTTTTGGGACCTGGAGTATACCTATCCTCGTCACTCTTCCCCACCTATATTGACGTATTTGGTCGCCTGTGGAACTGTTTGCGTTTTCTTTCCATTCATGTCAATTCTATCATGTGACATGTAGCTACCTATTTAAACACCCTGCGAAGTTGTGACCGCTGCTCGTCTCATCTTCTGTGTCAATTCTGCTTTCTACTGTACTTGAGCCGGATACTGTGTTGCTTTGTGTGCAGGCGATATAAGCACAATTACTAGAATGGCTTCACGAGACACCTTCTTCCGGTCCTCAGGTATGAGCTTGATCCAGATTTTTATTGCGAACGAAATCGGAAGGGAGATAGTTGGTGCTCTAGGTGAGGTCGGCCAGTTGCAGTTTAGAGACGTGAGTACTGAGAGGATGCCCGACTAATTTTCCTTAAGAAAAGATATACATGCTAATCATGGCTGCGCTTTCTCTAGCTAAATCCGGATACCATGGCCTTCCAACGGGCATTTACCAGGAATATACGTTTCTTGGATAACGTTGAGAGACAGCTTCGTATGCCCCTAACATCCTATCAGAAGACCGCTATGTTTTCTTGACGACAGGCGCTGATTCTATGCCAATTCTATCATAGGCTACTTCCACTCCCAAGCAGAGCATGCATCTATTCCAATACGACCATCATCCGATTTCGGCGATACATCGGCAGCTCCGTTGGCTTCAGAGATCGATGAGCTGGCCGAGAAAAGTGAGAACCTTGAACAGCGGATCGTCTCATTGAACGACTCCTACGAAGCTTTGAAGAAACAAGAAATTGACCTTATCCAATGGCGTTGGGTCCTTCGTGATGCTAGTGGCTTTTTTGATCAGGTAAATCATAGCGCTACTTAATTGACTGGCGTGGACACTGAATTCTTCATCAGGCCCATCATTCTGCAGAAGATATCCGCCAATCGTTCGACAATGACGAAGCCCCTCTTCTTCGTGATATGGAGCAACGCGCTTTCCACACCGCAGACGGTGATAGCCAAGGCCAACGGAGGTTTACGGGGCTGGGTATTGGCTTTGTCGCTGGCGTTATCCCACGAGAGTGTCTCGGGATTTTGGAACGTACTCTTTGGCGGACACTGCGCGGTAATCTATACATGAAACATTCCGAGTCCCGGGAAATTATCTCTGATCCTATAAGGAAAGTGCAAACCCACAAGAATGTGTTCTTAATTTTTGCTCACGGCAAAAATGTTCTCGCCAAGATTCGCAAAATCTCCGAGTCGCTAGGGGCTTCTTTGTATGGAGTCGATGAGGATAACGAATTAAGGGAGGATCAGATTCAAGAGGTGAACAAACGGTTGGATGAAGTATCTAGTGTGTTGTGTAACACTGAGCGCAGGCTTATATCTGAGCTGTCCCAGGTCGCACAGTCACTCACTAATTGGATGGTCATTGTTAAAAAAGAAAAGGCGGTTTATGACATATTAAACAAGTTTTCTTATGATCATTGTGAAGCGCGGAAAGTACTGATCGCCGAAGCATGGTGCCCGACAGACACCCTCGCTCGCATCAAGTCAACACTCCAGGATGTTGATGATCGTGTTCAAATCTCTATGCCCACCGTCCTCAACGAAGTGCAAACTAATCGTACTCCACCAACCTACGTTCGGACCAATAAATTTACCGAAGCTTTTCAGACCATTGTCAATGCTTATCGCATTCCAAAATATTCAGAAATCAACCCGGGACTTTACATGGTCGTGACTTTCCCATTCCTTTTCGCGGTTATGTTTGGTGATGTTGGGCATGGTGCGTTGGTGACCATGGTCTCGGCCGCAATGATTTTCTGGGAGCAGAAGCTTCAGCGAACTAAGCTTGACGAGCTGTCCTACATGGCATTCTACGGGCGTTACATTATGTTGATGATGGGTCTTTTCTCCATGTACACCGGCCTCATCTACAACGACATATTCTCCCGGCCTTTGACTATCTTCTCCAGCCAATGGCAATGGCCCGAAGATATTGAAGCGGGCAAAATCATTGAGGCATCATTGAAAGATGGCCACCGCTACCCTATAGGTCTAGACTGGAATTGGCACGGCGCAGAGAACTCTTTGTTATTTTCAAACAGTATGAAAATGAAAATGAGCATACTCCTTGGCTGGGCTCATGTGAGTGCTATGACCAGAAATTTACCAGATGAGAACATCAGCTGACAAATTTCCAGATGACCTACGCTCTCTGTCTCCAATATGTTAACGGGCGACATTTCAAATCCAAAGTTGACATTTGGGGTAACTTTTTCCCGCCATGCTATTCTACCAGTCTATCTTCGGCTATCTTGTTATTACTGTTATCTACAAATGGTCTGTTGATTGGAATAGCCGTGGAGAAAGCCCCCCTAGTCTCCTTAACATGTTAATCTTCATGTTTCTAAGCCCCGGTACAGTCCAGGAACAACTGTATCCATATCAGGGTACAGTGCAAGTGTTACTGCTCGTCATTGCTGCAGTTCAAGTGCCTGTGATGCTCCTACTGAAGCCGCTATACCTTCGTTGGGAGCACAACCGTGCCTGCGATCTAGGGTATCGCAGTCTCAGTGAGCTGAGTGATGCCCCCGCTTTGGAGGACGACAGAGACATAGACGATGGGCCCGGCAGAGCCCGCGATGGCATGGTTGGTGAAAGCGATACCATGGTCATAATAGGCCAGGATGACTCTGGTTACCATAACCAAGAAGGTTTTGACTTCTTCGATATCATGATCCACCAAGTCATTCACACCATCGAGTTCTGTCTTAATTGCATTTCACACACTGCCTCCTACCTGCGTCTTTGGGCTCTTTCATTAGCCCACCAGCAGCTTTCTATCGTACTCTGGAACATGACTCTCGGCGCCGCCTTCGCGGAAGACGACCACACAATTCGGGTGATAATGATTGTTATCAATTTTTACCTTTGGTTTACCTTGTCTGTTTGCATCTTGTGTGTTATGGAGGGTACAAGTGCTATGCTGCACTCGATGCGGTTGCATTGGATCGAGGCTATGAGCAAGCATTTCGCTGGGGAGGGCACACCCTTCTTACCATTCAGCTTCAGCACTGTTCTGGCGGAAGATCCCGTCGACTAAGGTGGTGAATATAATCAACCGGGGCTTGGTGATCATCCTGAGACCATTCAGCATTGTTTTGGTGGTAAAAAGTAAGGTCAAAAATTGAAGATTGAATTTTCGTGAATAGGCATTGGTTTATGAATAGGCATTGGCTCACCTACACACGGGAACGGCTGTAGGTGAATCCTTAATCACGATTATCGAGGGACTCCCAAGCTCTAGTGTTTGACTTGTTTGCATTTCCATGGAAAATTCTAGTTCCCTTGGATCGCCAATACAGATACAGTCACAAGACGAGGCACCGTATTTTAATGAAAGTAAATCACGCGGTTGCACCAGTTTTGGGACGTACTGTACGTACTACAGAACTTAGACTCATAACAGTGTTCTTATGCCAACTCCTCCTATAACCTAATATCTGACAATCTTGCCCTTAGTCGGATTTTCTGATCCGCCACACCTTGAGAACTTGAAATGAGACTAATATATACTAACACCACCAAATAGATGAACATATGTTGGAGTGCCTCCCATGCATGCATACACTGCATGTTTGTTGTTTGCCAGACTGAGCCTTTGCTTGGATGTTTCTTTGTTTGTGGACTCTTTGTTTGACAGGGGATATAAACCCTGGATTTCTAGTTTCTAATGAACAACGATTCCTCTTCTGCTTTTTCCCCTCAAGAACATACAACCCCCTATTATGTTACACAGATTTCTTGATGCGTTGGCATTCGCGAGAAGTAACCCAAAGGTCCCACTCCTGCTTTACCTAAATAACACGTTCTTCAAATATGATTTGATCCTTCTTCTTGTAGATGAACTCTCGCTGATCCTTCGATAACAGAAGCTTGGTTTCCTCTAAGCAATTTGTGCATACTGTATTGATGTTAATGCGCCGCTTAGCAGGGAGTAAATACGACCAAACACAAACAAAATAGGATCCAGGCTCGTTTCCTGTAAATTTGATCTTCATACGATGGGAATCAATATTCATGACAAGAGACGCAAAACTAGGTGATAGTTCCCTTTATTCTAGGCAGTATTAGTATATATAGTATTTGTTAGATATTATCAAAACTTACATTTAGGCCTAACGGACTTTTGGATACGTGATCGAGGATTAATGCAGAAGAATACCTGCCTTTATATATCTAAGTCAGGCTATAGACTAAAAAATCATTAAACTGTACGATATGTACACTTAGTGTAAAACAGAATAGGCTGACTATCTTTAGGCACATTGCAGGCTTCCGAAACCCCGTCCGCCTTGACCCCGAAGAGCAATTTACCGACAGGACGTTTTCCAGCTGGGGCTTGGCTATACCGCCTGATGAGGCCGATTAGGAAAAAGAAAGTACTATAACTCGTCTTCTGCGCTGAATGCTGGTGTCTGACGGCCAGTGGTGGGTCTTGTTAAAAATCAACAATGATTCAGAGGTAAGTAAATTTTACCATCACATCATACATCTCCTGACCTTGAATAGTGGTCAGAGCATATGGTTCCTGATCGTCTTGGTAATTATCAGGGGGTGCTTTGTTTACTTGTGCATGTGTTCCGTACTGCTGCGACAATGTCTCCTGTTCAGTCAGAGAAAGAGAGTAGCGATGAGGAAGAAGTCTGATGTTTCTGTTCTGTTCTGTTCTTTATATATATATATATATATGATACTCTGCTTTATTCGAACAAATTGTTTTGTTATTGATATTGATTGACTTCTTTGAAATTATATATGGGAATTGTTCCAGTAGATAATCATTGAAGGCTACTATGAAGTCGATGTCCATGCAGATTAGCAGGATCTGGGGGATGTTGGTAGTCATCTTTGGTTGGGATTTGTTGATCAAAGGGATAAGGTTGTATGGTTTATATAAACTGGGGAATGTCAGACAGCAAGTGTTCGTTGTTGTTAAATAGACAGAGGCTGAAGACATCAGCATAAAACCCATTCATCCAACCCAATATCTCTCTCTTTCCTCAGCGTCGGCTCCTCCGTCAAATCGGCCTCACTGTTTCTTGATATCCGACAAAGGGGAGAGACAACATAGAAACAAAGCAAGCTACATATAAACAAGATGAGAAAGCATAAATTCAACTTATTGCGCTTGATGGAATCATCATAATGATACCCTTTCTACCAAGGCAGAACAGAACCATCATAATTTTGGAACGTGCCACTGGTCTCTCTAGAGGCCCCGTCCAGAGTCTTCACCATTGAAGACACGCTGGTCTCGACAGAAATTGCGCCGAAATCTGAGAGCTTGATGTTTAACCCTTCAATAGCTGCCTGGGCAAGCTCTGTCTCCACCAGACCGGGATGGAAGACAAAGCTCGTCAACCAAGGTTCCTCGAAGTGAAGACGACGAACAAACCAATTCAACGCCGCCTTACTCCCGCCGTATGGGCTTTGAGTAGACGGGAAGCCCGCAAGGGCTTCCATAGATCCAATAGATCCAATAATAGTTGAGATTGCGACAAAGATAGGGCTTCCAGTCTTGCTAGCCTGGAGAAGATCGGCGGTGGCCTGGAATAGCGTCACAGGACCAGTCGTGTTCACAATGAAATGTTCGGCGATGTTCGCAGCGGATGTCTGGCGGACAGGCGCGCCACCTACCGAGATGCCCGCATTGGCAACAACGACATCGATAGAGGACAGACCGTGTTCGGTCTGGAGCTGTGTCACCGCTTCTGTGGCGTCGGTGCTGATTGAGGAGTCAAGCTTGACAGTGATCAACTTAGAGCCAGCGCCTTTTGGGAGGTCTTGGAGGCTCTTAGATGATGCGCTCGACGGATCTCGAACAGCGGCAATAACAATGGTGGCAGTCCTTTGTAGGAATGTCTGGACAAAGCCTCGTCCAATGCCCCGGTTTGCACCGGTGACAAGGTAGGTAGTTGGGGCAGTCATTGTGAGAAGAGATGGTGTCTGGGAGAAGTCGCTTGATCTGAGGAAGTCTGGGTATGTATAAAATATTTCTTTCTGCAGAGGTTACTTGTATTTATAATTACCTGGAAGATGGAATATCTAGACACCTAATCATGCTTCCCATGCGATCTGATTAGTATACGCCAAGAAAAAAGATTATTCCACCGACTCCGAGTCGAGAGATAATCTTTACCGTGTATCACACCATAGCTCTAAGGATGTGATGATCCAACATTGTTTCCGACCATCCGCTTTGCTTATCAATCAAGGCAAAGTGGGTTTCACCGAGGCTTGCGGGTTCCTGGGTCAAACAGAAGGCGCGAAATAACCCACCTCAAGACCCATTAAAGGTGCTATTGGTCCATTGCATTCGTCAGGTAACCCCTTCTCACTGATCAAACTACAAAGTATGTTTCACACCTTGTCCGCAGTCAATAAATCCAAGTATTTTGGGCTCCACTTCAACTCTGGCTGATAGTCGGGTCTCGGTACAACGACTACCCGTCACCTGCTCCACAATCACTTTCCCTATCCGGTGACTCCGTAGACCTGTTGATATCAGTATCCGAGGTACATGCCACGGATTGCCAAATGCCAAATGCCAACCGATTTTCTCATATGCAAACGCTTCTGGGCGATCACTATGCCGGTGTTAGCTCGTTATCTATATGACGGTTTCACATATGTTAGATTCTTTCGCCATATCTATTCTTTATTGTACCTTGAGCAAAAGAGTTGCTTCATCTTGAACTGCTAGGTTCTGAGCAAACCGTCAGGAAGTACTTAGTGCTAAGTCTGATAATGAAACCAACACAGAAGTAGCACCATCGGTACACATCCCGTTCTACTCGGATCTCACTATCGGTGATTTTGGGAATCGGTAGGTCCGTGACTTGTGCACATTGGCCCAATGAAGAGCCAGAGGCGGATTCGGATATCAGACGGCGCATTATACCTGCCGCGTCTAATGGGGTAACTTAAAGTCCGACGGAGTGTTAACAGTGGTAGCATCACCACAGGCGGGATGATTACTATTCACTAAACGTACATATACACAGGGCTCCTAGCCGCTCTACTTATCCATCCCGTTTTTGTTTCGTGCCTTGATTGATTGCCTCTGTGCTAAATATGTCCTTCCACGATGCCTGCGTAGAAACTAGTGTTGTAATTCAGAACAATTATATTTTCCTATTCCGAGGGGATGTAAGAAGCTATAAATATCAAACATCAACTTCATATTGATTGACATTGATCAAAAACTAATTTGGTTCTTACTATAAGAAGCCTAAACAAATATTTCCGATGAATTTCTTTAGTCTTAGTTTGCATGTTTGCATCCACAAACTATATACGGAGTAGGAGTTTTGGAGAACCTTCAATCGCGGGTATGCTTCAACTCTACAGTAAGATCTGAAATTCTTGATGATTAATCCTTGTGGTTTACTTGATTGGCTTTTTCCATCGGGTGGCGTCTGGGTCCATGGATCCATGGGTGCCTCCCGGGGTCGCAAGTGGCATATTTTACGAGTACGAGCGCTAGTCCCGTATAGGATGTAAGATGGGTAAGGAGTCGTCGTCGCCGCGAAGAGCTTATCCTATTTGAATAGCAAAGAATATGAAGCGAATATTCCAGATATATATCTCATTTCTTATTGATCATCTCATTGTTTGATCGCTTTCTACCCCCAAACTTGCTTAACGGGCCATTCAATATGGTGTTGCCAGTCTGGGGGAAGTAACTGTTGAATTTCTCCTAAAACCACACGACCCCAAGGCCCCACACACCAATTCTCCCGGGCCATATGCAAGAAACCACAATAATGAGCCAGTACAACCAAGGAATATAGTTGCCTGCTTGTGAGATCGCTTAGATAGACTTCAGGAGCTCGAATAGCAAATCCAGCAGCAAGGGTCATAGACGTTGGCTGTAGCAATGTGAAGGCTGCCAGTTCGCGCGAATACTCTATGACCCGCTTATAGACGGCAGTATTATGATGAGCAAATTGCTGCCCACATTGTACGTTCAATTTTTCGAGACGATCAAACGCGACGAGGACATGATCAGGCCAAAAGACTTGTGGCGGAGTCGCATCAAAGAGCGGAGCAAAGTTGCTCTGTCTGAGAAATTCAGGTTCCGCACTAACAACTGCCTGGACTCCACGGGAGAGGGTAAAGATTTCAATTAAGGAATTGAGGCTCGGGCCTTCGGGAGAGCCGGGAGTGAGTGCACTCCCTAGGCCGAATGCCACGACAAGACCGGCGAAGCTCATCATTGCTTTGACATTAGATGTGTCAATATTGGACAGTTGCTTGGAAAACATGGAGATGGCCACATTCTTATGCGACATCGCGATACTCAGCCACTTCGCTTGGCTGTTGTCGGCGCGAAGGTGCGACAAATGTAGAGCGGATAGGCCCAAGATGCCGTGCATAAGAAATGGCTGCTGTAAAGCCTCTTTCAAAACCAGAATTTCCCAGACCTTTCGGGTTTCTTCATTGCGGGCAAGGAGTTTGTGGGTTTGCATGATCCACTGCAGCTCAAGTTCTAACTCCTCCATATGCAACACAGAACCAGTTGAAATCTGTGCCGATCCCATCTGATGCAAAAGCGCCGATGTCTCATCTTCAGAGACGGAGGTGGCATTTAACGTCTGACCTGTGGGTGGAGACCGTTTATTGCGCGAGGGCTTTCGCGACTGTTTGCCGGCAAAGAAATAGGGAACCTCCGAGCTGTAGACGCATTCTTCCTGTCGCTGAGTACAGATAGTGCAATTTGGGCGTTGCTCATCACACTATGTCTGGGGTCAGCGAGTGGACGTTGATAAAGGGATGTTCTGCATACCTTCACCCTCCTCCGCTTGCAATTGGTACAGCCATGACGGGATTTGTTGTGCGAGCGTCGATAGACCATCTCAGACCTGCATTCCTTCTGATATCACAACGTTTGTTCTACATGAGTCCCTCTTGAGAGAGCACAAAAATATAAAATATTTAAAATTCAGCCTGAGTGGATTGATCACCGACGTCACCGGGCACCGTAGGGCGGAAGGATCTGACCCAGCCCCGCTAAACCATTTCGGGACTAGTTCTATCCTTCCTATAAAAGACACCCAGTTGATATTCTTCTTCAAATCATCCACCTATCCTCATCCAATCAATCAATATCCTGTGGGCTAATGTTCTAGGTAACGTCTGAACTCAATATGTTTTGTGTAGCGGCTCATATCACCAGTGTAAGGATTGCTATGATTTCTGATAGTTTATTTATCTGAACAACTTGATACTAATTTCTATGGCTCTCTCTTCTCTCTCCCCTAGGCCTGTGTAGCATGCGTTTCTCGATAGAGTAAATCCCTTTGGCTATTTTCGGCTTAGTTCTATGGCCAATCAGCGCATATTAACAACTATACATCTTTTCCTAGGTATACCTCTATCTCTAGTAATTTATATATGATTCTGACCAAGATGCAACAAAACATAAGACACACAAACTAAGTAAACATTGGTGGATCCATATCCTAGTTGATCTCAACAAAGACAAAATGCCTAAACTTGAACTTGTCCCTTGGCGCCTTAGCATTTTTAGCCCCCAAAAGTCTAACTAGAGATGGTTAGTTCCGGCCCCTCTACAGGCTGACCATGTAACCTCGACCTGGAAACATTCCCCTCAAACTCTTCAAGCCTGTTCCCTCACAATTTCATACATCAAATCTCTTACAATATACTTCAACATGGTCCACACCTTCTATGACGGAACCATCGTGGTGGCCCAACACATCCTCGGCTCCCTGTCCCACTTTCTCCAACAAGCCGAGCAACACCCTAATGCTACCGATCTGCTCAATGCACGTCTATGTGAGGACATGTATCCAGTGACCGACCAAGTGCGCCTCGCAACCCAATTCTCAGAAAACCTGGTCGCCCGGCTGACCGGTCGGGAACCGGTAATCACTGAAGGCAAACCCACCACATATGCCGAATGCTACGAGCGCATTGAGAAGGTGCTGAAAGCGCTCAACGAGGCCGACAGAGACGTCGTCGACCAGCACGCCGATAAGCTGAAACTCACTCAACTGGGCCCCGACCAGACCGCGGAAGTCAGCGGTGCGACTTTTGCCCATTCCATTGCCTTGCCGAATATTTACTTCCATCTCACCACTGCGTATGGCATTTTGCGGAAGGAAGGGGTATCGCTGGGTAAACGGGACTATTATGTCGGTTTCTCTTCTCGAGGATTCGCTTAAGGAGTTACTTGGCACAATCAGTTGCCCATGGTGTAACATTGGACTTGTTCAATTTAACCGGATAGTAGAGTCTTAACAATTGAGCAAGGTTTTGGATGGATTTTTTATGGTAACACTCTGCAATCCAATGGGTAGACAACAGATTTCCTCGCTACTTTAGTGTTCAAGGCGCCTCGGGAATTGACTTACTACGGCTGAGCGGACGGGAAGCCTATTTTCTACCCCTATGGTCGTATATATCGTGTTACGCGTGAGAGATAATTAGTCTGTGCGGGCACCTAGAGATCGACTCAGGGCAAGTTAACCATTATATATAATTTTACACCCATGTCATGGAGGCGAGTGTCCGGTCCTAGTATCGGAGCGGATGTTAAACTCGCGAGTTAAGTAAATCCGATCGCCAAGAGGAACCTCTGCCCCGTGATCCCGTTGTTCAAACTTTGCGATGGATTCCTGGGTCGTGAGGTTTTCCACATCGGTGCCTCGTTCGTTACCCTTGCCCCAAACTTGAAGCGGAACATTATCCACGCGATCCGAATCCTCCATAATCCCACCCGTAGGCAGATTTATCGCCTCTTGGCTAGAGTGTCCTGCACTGCTGTGTCCAGTGGCCGTAGGATCCTTTGACGAGCTGCGGAAACCGGGTCGAGAGAGATGAAAAGGGCGGGTTAACGAGAAGGATGCGCGGGCCTGCGAGCTAGCAGCCTTCGAGTGGAAATTGCTTCCTTTGTTGTCGGTGGTCCGGGATGGCCGTCCAGGGGTGCTGTGGTACTGGAAGGCTTTAACACCGAACAGCTTCCGAAGGAGCGGCCACCAGCACATCATATTGGCGACAAAGATAGCAGTGCTAGCCTCACGTATATACCAGATCTGGTAAACGGTGGTAAGGGGGAGGCAAAGTTGAAGTATTTATTCAGGATCGCGGCAATGATCGTGAACAGACCCAGGCTCATCACGCAGAGTAGCAGCATCTTCCGGCGTAGTGGAAGCCTCGCCCTGACTATAAGCGGTATCGGAATGGCAAAGACAAAGGCGTCTGATGAAATATTGAAAACTGCCTGTGTGATTGAGTAGTGTTGGTATGTGGCGCACTGCAAATTCGACACTGGCAACGCCCAGTATTGTGAGAAGGGTCGGCAGTAGACGGCGTAGTAAGTAATCATAATTACGACAAAACCAAGCGCCACATAAGCGGCGAGAATCTTGACATAGAGGTTCGAGGGCAGGTTCTTGGTGATCCGCCAGTAGAGTATCAACAGGCAGACTTTTACCCCCCAGGTTACAAAGAGCATACATTGTTCCAGGGCAATCACAATTTTGCTTCCGAGGATGCGGTCGTGAACTTGTTGGGGGTCAGAGAGTACCTCAGCGTACTCGCTCGGGTCTAGCAGGTTTGTCGCGTATTTTGCGGAGATTTGAATCAAGATCAGCAACGATGTATATATTAACTATCGGGATCAGATCTTTAGTCAGTCGAGGGTCACGAATTGGGCCAAAGCAGGGGACTTACAAATGTTGCCGTCATCACATAATCGTCCGCTGAAATGTGCTGGTGAGTTATGGCTCAAGCGAAAGGAGGCAATTTTGTTGCGTACATGATATCCCCTGGACTGATACAGTTGACATTAACCGTGAGGCTCTGTTCATAAAGTCAGTGTCTCTTTCAATTCTCTTCATTGTCTAGGGTACAGATAGTTCACACATACATTCGGCCAATGTAGAGCACAGCCCCAATACTCCAAAAGATCACGGCTTCTACCAGCAGTTGGTGGGGCGTGGGCGATACGTGCCCCATTCTGGCAGGGAAATGGTCGCCTTCCTCGTTAACCGAATGTACCTCACAAGGTCACGGGAGTAAAAGATCGGAGTAAATATCAAGCCTGCCAGAGGAGACTTGGGCAATATGAAAGTTGAAGATATTATCGACGGCCCTTGGGAATGGAATTGGCCTCGGGATAACCGGCAGATTTTCAGCTCGAAGGAGCGGCATATACGCTTGGGCGGGTCTGAGTTAAGGGAAATAGTATTGGCATGGGGGCCATAAAATTTTGTGCAATCGATCTAAGGCTTGTGCGAGCTATTGGTGCCCCAATCTAGGAGAAACATCCGTCCTCCCCCACCCCCCTGCACACCCCCAAGAGATCTGATAAGGGAGGATTAGTGAAGACGACCATAGGAGAAATGAGACATATAGATGGGCTTTGAGGGGCTTTGATGAGCAGTTGACACCGCACAACACGTCTGTAGACTTTTGTTTGGTAGCATGAACCCTCAGGACCCCAATGGTGACTGCCGGCACTTGTTTGCTAGTAATCAGACCAGGCCCCGGGGGCCAGCCTGTCCCACCCTAGAAGTGGGTTAACCGTGCCAAGCCTACACGTGTTGTAGGCTTGGCACGGTTAATCCCTGCAAGTGGTAAGGTAATGAAAATCATATTGGGTGTCTACTCCGTTAAGGCTAGTAACCTTAGAGGTCAGGGGGGCCTTGTTTGCTAAATAGAGTTGGATCCTTCTATCTTCTTTCCCCTGTCAACCTCGCTTTAAATCAACACACATTGTTTCTTTATTGCTCTTCAATTTACTATCCTTATACTTTCCTTATACCCTAACCATGGTCTGGAGGTATAGATCGACTCGGGCCGTGAGCCGGACCTGCCCGAGGTCGGAACGGTCGGAGAGCCCCATTGGCCCGCCTTATACAAGGGGTCCGAGCCCATCGGAGATATCCTTGTCTCTTGGCATTTTCGAATGGGGCCATTTCCCTTGAACTTCTGTTCCCTGCAATGTTCCCTGTAATGTTCCCTGCAGTATTCCCTGCAGTATTCCCTGCAGTGTTCCTGCAGAATTGTTGATTCATCCGGGGAATTTTACCACATGTTAAAGTGCTTACCTACTTTCTTTGGAATTCTGGGCTATCAGTCCAATATTATTACAACCCCCAACCTAACCCCTTCAGCCCGTCCGTCATCCTGGAATGCTAATAAATGGGTCCGTCACCATAGTGGAGTTCTCACTTGTTTTAGATTGAGCCCTGGTGGCCTATTAATTGAAACTGAGTTGAGACCATGCCCCAGCGCGAATAGGGGGCGAAGATTTTAAAAGTTTGGGATTGCATTGCACCTCACGATCAACGCGTTGCATCCATGGATGTACCCACCCGTCTTCGACGAATGGGGAAGCTTTTGCATTAACTTTCTGGGACACTAGCGGGGCTTCATGTCTTGCTGTTTTTCTTGCCTCTCTCGATTTCTATCTTGCTTCGTTCTTTTCCTTGTTGACATCAATTCATCTCATTTGACAGATGACACAACACACTATGGCAGTCACTGAGAAGCAAACTGCCCAGGTCGGCGAGACTCGGCCGAGGAACAGCACGGAGATAGACACGGTGCGCCTGGAGGCTGCTCTGGGTCACAAACAGGAACTGGTGCGGAATTTCGGGCTTTGGAGTGTGACAAGCTTGGGAATTGTGATCGCGAAGTCAGTGATTTGAACTTTTCCCCGCCCGTGCCCTTAACTAACTTTTGAGAATGTGTTAGTTCATGGGCCGCAACTGGTGGCACAATCGTGACTGCACTCATGAACGGAGGTCCGATGGCTCTTCTCTATGGCCTGATACTCGTGAGCGTCTTCTATACGGCGATCTCGGCCTCGCTGGCCGAATTGGCATCTTCTATGCCCTCCGCAGGCGGAGTATATTACTGGTCCACAGTACTGAGTGGGAAGTATGGCCGCGCCGCCGGATTCTTTACGGGTTATCTTAATGCGTGCGCCTGGCTCCTCTCGGCCTCGTCGATGAGTTCTATGCTAGGTAATGAAGCGGTGGCCATGTATTTGCTTCGGCATTCTGATGTCACCTGGCACTCCTGGCAGGTGTTTATTGTGTTCCAAATTGTCAATTGGACATGCTGTGCAATAGTATGTCTAGGGAACCGATTTATCCCTATGATTAATCGAATCGCGCTGGTCCTATCAATGACCGGGCTCTTTGCAACCGTGGTGGTCCTCGCGGCGATGCCAAAGACACACGCTAGCTCTAAGCAGGTATGGACGCAATACTATAATATGACTGGCGGCTGGTCTGATGGGTTGTGTTTTATCACGGGGTTACTTAACGCCGCCTTCGCCGTGGGGGTTCCTGATTGTATCAGTCACTTATCTGAAGAGGGTATGTTGAATCTGTCGAGTGGCGCACATCTCGTCCCAACTTTCCAATGAGGATAAACAGATTCTAACCCCCAATGTTATTTTAGTCCCTAAGCCGCAGGTCAAAGTCCCCCAGGGTATCATGATACAAATGTTGACGGCCTTCACAACCTCCTTCGTTTATCTGATCGCCCTTTTCTATTCGATCCAGGACATCGATATGGTTTTCAACACCAACGTGGGCTACTTTCCTACTGCTGAAATCTACCGCCAAGCTACGGGATCCACCACCGGTGCCATCGGACTCATCGCCGTGCTCTTCCTAGCTACCTTCCCAACCCTGATCGGCACGCTCGTGACTGGCGGACGGATGTGGTGGAGTTTAGCCCGGGACAACGCAACGCCTTTCTCGAACTATTTTGCGCAAGTTCATCCTACATTAGACACCCCCGTCCGTGCCACAGTCGCTATGAGTGCAATGGTTACCTGTATCGGGTGTATTTACGTCGGCAGCACAACAGCCTTCCAAGCCCTCATCTCGTCCTTTATCGTGCTGAGCACTCTATCTTACCTGGGCGCTATCCTCCCCCACGTGTTGACTGGCCGTCGGAACATAGTCCCCGGGCCCTTCTATATGGGCAAGAACTTGGGAATGATGGTAAACATCGTCGCGTTGGTGTACATCATTGTCACCGTGATATTTTTCTGCTTCCCATTCGTAATGCCTGCCACCGTTGGAAACATGAATTATACGAGCGTTATCACTGTCGGCTTGATGACATTGACTGCATTGTGGTGGTTCGGGTTCGTCCGCGGGAGGACCGAGTACCGAGGTCCACACTACAGCTTCGAGACTGCCAAGCAATTGACGTCTGTTCAAGCAAACAAGGACGGCGGCAGTCCTGTAATTGCGCCCATGAAAGAATCCACGGCAGCTGCCCTTGATTAGCATGGGCGGGTTGAAGGAATGCTGAATGCTACTCCTGTGATGAGTACGGGAAATATAGGAGAGATCAGAGTTCTAATGTGATGCATACATATGTAGGTTAACAGACCTCTCTTCACTCCATTTGAGACTTTTAAGCCTTTGTTGCTTTGTCCCTTTGCGTACATGAAGCTATTTAGAGACCTTCGTGGTAGTAGCTAGATCATCGTTAGCATCGATCATTCACTTCTGTAGGTCACTTCTTGTTTCTTAGACACATAGAGTATATGAATCACCCTATCTGCATTGTGGGTTCCAATTATATCATTACAAATTAGAACTTCTCCATTAGCATGAATACATTGTGACCGATACATCACCCACACCTATACTCACCAGTTCCGTGCTGTAGCTGGACAGTACCGTGTGCCTTTACCATGGACATACGGTGCTTCAGTGCTGTGGATCGCACTCTAATCAAACATGTTAGGAGCATCATCCATACGGGAATGAAAACTGTCGCATGCTGATCGGCTGTGCTTGCTTCCCGGAAGCATTATGTGGGGCTCAGTGTCGGAAGGTTTCTACCGTATAACACGAAGTGTCTTGGGAGATATCCTTCGCTATTTGCTCCATTGACTTGGCTATCCATGTGGTACTTATGTTGTACTTATGAAGCAAGATCGAGACCAGATTACTTGCAAAGAGACGGCGGGGGAAAAAAGGGATGGAACGATGTCCCCTCAGATACGCGCTGAGAATTGTGGACAACCGCATGCATCTGGTGACAAACTGCCCATGCCCATTGTCAAGGAAAATTTATCCAGCTGATCCCCGATAGTATAGATAGAAAACCTCGGGTCTTCTGAATCTCGAGAAAGAGGTGATTGATTCGTATTGGGTTTGAGAGCCTGAAGTCCAGCAAAAAGACGCCGTTGGTCTCCTTGGGGATTATCGTCAAAGTCTGCCACCAGAATAGGTTTGGTCCCCCTATTTAGGCAAGACTTAAGCAATGTCATTAACTGATCGAGCAGTGCGACGGCAGAGTTGATTCCATCCCGAGTTCCCTGTACTAGGGTCGTTGCGTACGCCACTGGAATCACTCCAACAAAGGATGCTGGGGGATTCGTGTCCTTGAGTATGCCATGAAGCCGAACAAGACTTTCTCTTGATTTGAGAACACAGCCCACCAGAGCGTTGAGCATGGATGGATCGACATTTGTGTCCGATGTCGTAAAGTATTTTGTCATTGCATAGTAGCCGGGGCATTTGGCGACTTCATTAAATGCATAGTCCATCGTCTGGCCTAGGATACTAGTTTCCAGCGACTGGTCTTTTGCCCTGGAAATATCTGGGGTCGTTGATACGCACGCCCACTCCAAATCACCTAGGAAGCAGGGCTGCGTATGAATAAAGGCATCCGCGACGATGTAAGGCCGCCAAGAAAGGAGAAGAGTCCGACCTATTCCATGTGTATGTTTTGCAGGGCCACGGGCGCAAAACAGCTGGCGGATGCCATGTGAATGAATGATCCACGAGCGATCATTACTACCATCTAGGACCTCATATCCGCCTAGCAAAATCGCAGCTGCAAGTGTCTCATCTGCTAGTGCGGCTCGTGTATGTAGGAGAGCGGCTAGATGGTTTATACCCCGCCCATACATATGACGAGCGCAAACTATGACTTCCTTATTGCCTCGTGCTGCCCCCATGCGTAAAGAGGTTAAGGCGCGGACTGCCCAGATTAGTGCCTGCGGAAACGTGGACCACCTGTTTCGTATAAAGTTCATCCAATTCATCTCCACACGGGAGTCGAAGGAAGCCTTGTAACTTGGAAAATGATAGTCTAACCATGCTTCAAATGATTCCTGCGTTTGGGTATTAATCGCCTCCCGGGTCAAATTTGGAGCAAAGACCTCGTCCATTGTTGGTTGACCGTGTTTTCGGGTGATATGTCGCGTCTGGTCCTTGAATTTGTGAACACGATTATAACCTGGACATTCCGAACCCCAGTTGATACACCGCAGACATTCCGGACGAGTTTGGTCGCACTATTTATCCTTTAGTTTATGTTACTTGTCTTTTTTTTCTCCAGAGTTGTCTCTTGCAGAACAAAAAGGTTAAAAATGGCAGGGTACTGCAACATATGAGCACTAACCTTGATCTTGCGCCTTATACACTGCAAACATCCTTTACTAGAGGGGCCGCCCATCTCTATTGTGTGGTTGTCCTTGGGGGTATAAGATAGCCCTCAGGAATAAAAGGGTGGTTATGAGTTCTACCTGTATGTGTAAGGGGTCTAAGGTTTCAGCTCTACACCGCTCTGGCAGAAATTAAACGCCTCCCCCCCCGCACTGACACTTGGTGTCTTGGGGCCAAGGAGCCTTAGGACCGGTCTAGGCAAGGTTAGATCCAACTACATAATCAACAGTTCCCGAGGTCTTCAGTTATCTTCCTCTCCCACACATAACATGATACATACGACCATAGGGTGTGGAAAACAGGGCTTCCCGTCCGCTCAGCCGTACTTAAGCCACACGCCGGTGAGTTAGTAGTTGGGTGGGTGACCACCAGCGAATCCTCACTGTTGTATGTTTTTTTCCCTCATTTTTCTAGTTGTTAATTAAGTAGGTAGTTAGCTGTATAGTCCGTGCGAATCACTTCATCGCCATTCATGTATATGTTCTTCAAGAAAGCAATTGCATTTACAAATGTATTTTCCACCGTATATACATTCGCTCCCCTACCAGGGTTAACCATGAAAGTAAGAATCATCACCTACACACCTTACTGCCCGGAGAAAGGTCGGAAATTGGCTGGTAGTCAGCAACAGGGGCCATACATACTTAGCTGAATTAAAAGCCAAGGTACCTGTCAAAACTGTTTGCGTACACGGAATTTAGGCGGAGCATGTGGCGGAGTATGGGATTATACATGGGAGCAGAGATGCTGATTAAATCGCGGCTCAGATGGCCAGGCATACCAGGCTACCTCTTAGTTTCAATGAAAAATTACGGGTGGCCACAGATCTCGCACAATGCACCTTTGGTATTGGAGATAGACTTTGCTAAAGGATACGGCAGGTAATTGGGACAACAGTCCACTATCAAATAGGAAGGCAAGCTCAGAGGATACACAATGTCGTGGTGACCATGCTCCACTATGGTAATCACGTCTCGAGAGCGCGTGAAATATGAATTGGGCCCCGCGCAAGGCCCTGTACTTGATGAAACTGTTGTTTTGGTTGTTTTATCCAAAGCAGAGATACGAAAAGCAGTTTGCACGTCGTCTTATCGGCATCGGGTTGACTCCGAGAAACAAAGACCATTTCCTTGGCCCCCAATGTAAGCAATACTTGGCGTCTTCCGGGGACCATATATCAGGTTTTTTCGGCCCCCCATGTCTCGGATATAGTTGGCAGCTAAGTGGCTCAAGACAACAAAAAAGCCACTAGTGTCGAGATCCCCCGATCTATACTTAGGGTGGAATAGTTTATAAAAGACTGCAGAACTATGTGGGGCGTGAAAGGAACACGAAGTCCAATATATATCAACTCCGCGATACGATACGTTTGAAGAAGCCCAGTCTGATTATTGGACCTCTAGATTTACCGGTGAAAGGTCTTAGAAAGAGAACTGCATGCAAAAAAGGGGAAATGTGCTCTTCAGTGTTTCTGCTCCATCGAACACTGGCCGTATCTATCCTAATAGTTTGTCCCGAGGCTCGCAAACCCAGGAAAATACGTGTTTTGAAAGAAGTTTGATTTCATACGTCTACTTTATATCAAGTTTTGTCCAACTACTTAGCTCATAAACCTCTAATTCTGCAAATACTCAGCCTCGCCCCCAGTAAGCGGTATTGAAACTTCCAAGGCACTAGCGGGCTCCACTGTGCCTTATCTCCACTCTTCGGCCGCTCTTCGGCGTCTGCTTTCTTCATGTTGGTTCTCATCAGTTGAGCGCTCATTAGGTTCTCAAAGAAGTGGGGGAGTTGGAACGCTATACTTACACTTCATATCCATACTGCAACCTGTAGGGGAAAGACAAAGGAAAAGCCGGTAGTCTATGGGCCATCGTTCAGGCTTAGTATCGCCTCGATAATATCTCCATTTTTCCATCTGCCTTGTGATTTGCATGTTTCAAAGAGGTCTAGCAAAAAGCGACTTACACTGTATCTCTCTCGCCCCCAAATTTTGAGGTGTTGACAACAAGTTTCGTTTGATCCACAATGGGGCAAGTTGGGGTCTATTCTTCGCCCCTAATATAGATATGCAGATAGTGCTATGAGAATGAGGCATTTACCTGATATCCACAGATAGCCAACTTCCTTACCAGATGAGGCAAATAAGCTCGATATCACTCTGGTATAGTCGTTGGCATATAAAAAGGCATTGGCCCTCGCGTTCTCTGAGCAATTCATCGGAGGCATTCAAAAATTCGATCATCTTCGTGATTCCCTTCTATCACTGTTCTCTTGCAATTCACGTCCATCTTTTTAACAGTAAGCAATCTACAACTACTCTGCCTAACTCTTCGGAGGTCTTGCTAACTCGGCATAGATACTATACATATTACATTACACGAACACAAGAGCCATCGTCATATCGCAATCATGTTCAAAGGCATCTCGGATCAATTTGGATCCATCCTCGTCGCCTTGCTGTCCATACAAGGTGTTTGCTCAGCACTTGAAGTTGGCCCAAAGAAACCTTCAGGTCAAACCAATGACAAAGAGGTTGCGGAGCTGGAAGTCCGGACAAGCGATGAATATACTATCGTCCACAAGTGGAGCGGTGGAGCCATCATCGGAACGGCTGCTTCGGTTGGCCTCGTGATTACTGGAGTTGCCAACGTAATTACCAGCTGGTACAGCAGCACACCAGATGCGCAAAAGATCTGTGGAAAGTCAGCGACCATTACCACCACAGGAGACGATGGAGTTGGCTATAAATACTACGTCTATTCTTACACAACTGGCTCAAACTGTGACAGCACTCAGCGAGCAAAGACCATCACCAACAAGCTCTCCGATGCATTCGATGACTTGCATTCTCAGGGAGCCTCTGCAGTGTGCCTTGACTTTGATCACCATGGTACATGGCATGGAGTGCTTGGTCTCGCAACCGTTGGCTCTGGAATTGACCCGCAAAGCGCTTGCTCCGATCATCACGCAGGCGCTAAAAGGGGGGATGCTGACTTTCTTGAGCTCGAGGAAGACAGAAACACCACGAAGAGAAATGAAATTGGACTTGTGAAAAGGACTTCAATCTCCGTCTCCGAGTCAAACAAGAAATCAGGAAGCACCAAGTTCAGCGATGCCAACAAGTCCCAGCCAGTGATCCTCGGAATTGCGAACAAGATGTATCAGCAAAGTCAAGCCGGAAGCTGCAGTAGCGTCACAGGTACCCTGCAAGACTATAACGGAGTGAGTTATTGTTGGATAGCCTCCTCCCATACATGCATATAATGCATGTTTGTTGTTTGATTGTTTGTTGTTTGACAGACTGAGCCTGAGTTCAGATGTTTCTGCAGGGTATATAAGCCCTGCATCTCTCAGTTCTAATGAATAAGGATTTCTTCTTCTTCCTCTCTCTCCTCTCCTTCGTAGTTGTCCCCTGATCCTTCAACAGGTTATGAGCCCGGTTTCTACCCTGAACCATCATCACATTCATCAATATTTCATTAAAAATTCATCGAGATTCCATCAAGAATAGTATATGGAGTACTAGATCTTGCTTTGGAATCACTTTTTCATCATTCTTCTATCAAGAATAGTGTATGAAGCACTAGATCTTTGATTGGAATCACTTGTTCATCAGTTTTTACTTCATTTTTTATCAAGAACAACTTGATCCTTTTGGTTAAATAACTGAGCACCGAGCTCCTTTGTAAACCTGTTTCTTTAACTGAATTCTTATAATATGTCGGTGCTAGCAGCATCGGTATCGGCGGCGGCTACGGCTTAGCCTTCTTACAACAGAGACTGGTATGACGAAGAAGATGTTGTACTAGATGACCAATCAGTTGGACTACCTGATATAGGGACGTTTACTCTGTTTAAGATCACTCCTGCACTAAAGAATAAGGAGGATTTGGATAACTGGCTTGATAAGGTGGAGAAGATTTTGGAGAGTCATAACCTCTACAACTTGATCAAAAAGGATGTTTTATGGCCTTATAGAGATAGTGAGAACGGCTAGAAGTGGAAAACGATCTCGAAGCAAGTGCGTACTTGGCTTTCGGGAAGTATTGATGGTAAATTGATGTAGGAGCTTAATAGTCGAGGTAATGTATCAGCGAAAGAGAAGGCTATGCAGGAATGAATGAAAAATGAATTCATGGACTCTGGAGAGGAGAAGGAGAGAGAGAGAAGCTCCCTCGACTATCTGACTGGAAGTCCTGGGGAACGGAGTCACGTGACACGCATGTGACATGCATGTGACTGTCACGTGATTCTCTAACACCCCCCTTCAGGACTGACTGACTGACTAAATTGACATGAAGCAACCCCCTGTATCTCTATCTGCATAAAACCTCTCCCTTTTCTTATCTGTTTCCCTGCATTTCCTGCACTTTGTAAACCTCCTTTTCACCCGTAAATTTGTATGCAGATCAATTAAGACCTAGCATCTGGATGAACTTCTTGTGCGCTTCCTTGTCAAGCGGCTTGGTGAATCCATCAGCAACATTGTTCTTCGTGTCAATTCTCCTGAGATCGATCTTGTTCCGAAAGATCGCGTCCTTGACGAAGAACCACTTGATGTCAAGCCATCGAGTACTGTTCTTGCACAATTTCTTTGCCATAAGTAGTTGAGTGTTGATGTTGTCTATAAGAATAACGATAGGATCTTCTGCACAAGGTAGATCAAGCGCACTTGCGATCTTTAAGAACTATTGTGCGTCTCGAGCTGGTTTGTCTAAAGTATACCACTCAGCGGCGGTAGATAACGGTGTCATAATGCTCTGTTTTCTCGAATACTACTAAATTGGCGCACCGCCAAAGAACCAAATTGCTCCTTTAGTAGATTTGGAATCATGCCAATCGCTAT
The DNA here is from genome assembly GCA_019977855.1 of Penicillium aurantiogriseum. Taxonomy (NCBI): domain Eukaryota; kingdom Fungi; phylum Ascomycota; class Eurotiomycetes; order Eurotiales; family Aspergillaceae; genus Penicillium; species Penicillium aurantiogriseum. Next base: position 7,642,807 of record JAFCIW010000003.1, on the reverse strand, counting down.
GCGAAGCATCAGTATAAGCGAAGAATGTTGTGTTATTGACTTTGCCGAGTATAATTGACAGCTCTGCAGTCGCCTTCAGATATTTGTAAACTGCATAAACTGCTTCTATATCATTGGTTGTTAGAGAAGCCGTATGATGTTGAAGCTTTATAACAGTAAACTTGAGATCAGGTCGTGTTTCAACTGCAAGCCAATTAAGCCTACCAACAAGTGATCTGTACTATGTATATTCATCTTCACGAAGTAAGATTTCTGTATCTTCGTTCTCTATATCCCATTTCCTTACTGGTGACAAAGAGATATTCAGTGGAGAGCACGACTACATTTCTGTAAGTCGAAGAGCCTCGAGACTATATGCTTTTTGTGACATCTTGATTGTCCTTTTCCTATAATCTCGAGTAATAGCACTACCGAGAAAACGCAACAGCTCTCCCATGTCCTTGATCTGAAACTGCTACTTGACTTACTGAAAGATCTGCTCAACCTCTTTATCTATAGGAGCTACAGCAATAAAATCGTCAATATAAACAAGCAAGAACCATGTCGAATTGCCGAGTGATAAGTTATTGTTGTGCTTCTTAACATAAACATATGGGTTATCATTAAGAGCGTAAAAACCGATCTCGTTTAACCTATTATCTAGCTCCTTGTTCTATAATATAGCTAAATCTCGCAAGCCGAACAATACCTGGTTTAACTGGTATACCTATCCTTTAATGCCAATGTTAGGTTCACTGTATTCGAAACCGACTGGCTGCATAATGTAGATGACTTCGTGATCCTTCCTAGAAGCATTCAAGTACACAGCAATTGTGTTGAATTGCCTCTACTTATAGCCGTGCTAAGCAACGACTATAAACACTATCTTAACAAGTACGTTTTGCACAACTAGTGCATAGAAAAGCGAGTCTTCTTTCTTCTATTAATAGTTTCTATAAACTACCTAGTGCGCTTTGAACTCAATAACTTCATTATTCACTATTACCTTAAGGTCGAAAACCCATTGACTAGATAAAGGAACAGCGCCTAGCAGTTTACGTATAACATCGAAAGTGCCTTTCGCATAATGGTCATCAATCTGGCTTTCTATTACTACTTGCCAATAATCTACAAATTTTGACTTCTTGGCTTACTTATATGACTAAGGAATCTTGATGTCTTTGATGTGTAAAGGCTTCCTATCAAAAATAAAAGGTATCTTCTGTTTTGCAACGATCTTTAATATAGCAAGTCTTCCTCTCTCCGTGTTATCCTGTATCTGTTCTTATCCCTCGCTAGTACTTTTATTACCTTGCGGAATGTCTGGTCTCACACAGATCAGCTTTGATCTCGGTTTCGGTGGCTTCGGTGGACTCAGAGGATTTATAGGATTCGAAGGGAAACTATAGCACTCCGGTGAATGATGTGTGCGGCTTAAACAGCAGGGAATGAATTGTTCTGGTGGAACAGACCCTGTTATAGTGGCAGAATCATCGGAACTGATTGTGATGACGGAAGGTTCTTGAATTGTTATCGTTTCGGGTTCGTTTACAATCTCGTCATGATCTGTTATGAGTCTATCAGGTTCAGTCGTGATTGTATTCTGATCAATGTTAACTGTAGGTGAGATATGTGAAGTCTCCTCCTATATCTCTGAAAGAACTGCCTGTGGAGTCTCTTCTCTAAAAGCTCCTGGTAAGTGATATGGAGAGCTAGAGACTACTAGTATAGGATCTTCCATACTGTGAGTGGCTTGCTGTACCTACTGCTCTTCCTCCTAAGCTGGCATACTCTCATATTATTCTTCCGTTTGTGTTTGTAACTGACGAATTGTCAAAGGTGCCTGTGATAAAACAACTCTCTGTAAAAACGGGACATGTTGTCTTAAATGTATCCCCTGAGAAACAATGTTATCTCGTTTGACTAACTAGTGAATAATGACTGGTGATTCAGGAATTGGCTCTAGTACTATGGGCTTTGATGCCTGTTTTCTTGGCTATAAAGGAGCCGGAGGAAGAACTAACACTTTAGTACTGATCTGATTCATATACTATCTAATTGATTCCTAAGCTTATGGTTGAAGAATAGGACGTCGCTTAGCCTATTGCTGTTGCAATGGCTGACGGAAGATAGGTTGTCAAATTGGAGATTTATCCTGGATCTCCTGGATCCTAGATACCTTTGGTGTAGGTGGCATAGTCTATGCTCTTCCTGGTGTATCTGGTCTAACTGACGCCTATCTTTGTTAAATTGCAGGCCTTGTTATGACTGGCTCCGGCCGCTTATTAACAATCACTACCTGAGGAATCACTCTTGGCCTCTGAAACGGCAGTTTGCCTTTCTCTATTTTCTATACCGGTCCTCCATCTTTATAAAGAGCTCCAGTATCATCATTACCTGAATCTGGGTCCTTTGGTGCTGGCTTTCTAGCTGGTATGATACCCCCCTTTAGATCATCATCTCTGTTCTTGTCTATCTTGTTAGGAAAAGTGATATCCCGAGAACAAATAATCTCCTTTATGACTGGATTCTATACTTTGAAAATATAGCCGTTCTCTCCTTCATATCTAACCAGGTAACCTCGGAATGCATAAGCTTTTGACTTCTCTGACTAGACACGGGTTTCCTTTGGAATGTAGGTAAATACAATAGAACCCCACACATAAAGATGTTTCAAATTGACTTTTGTCTCTCCTAAACCAAGTTCTTCTTGCTAAGGAATAATTGGAGTCTTTCCTATCTTCAGGTTAATCAGTCTGTTGTGAATATAAATTGCAGTGTTGATACGAAAAGGCCAAAGCATATCTGGAAGCTTGGTGTCCATATTTATTATATGTTGAGTCTGGTTAATGTAACCTCTTATATGCTCTGTAATACCGTTTGCTTCTAGTGTATAGGTAGCTATAAGCTTAAAAATCATGCCCTCACCCTCTACCCATATCTTGAATTTATTGAATTCAGTACCACCATCGATCCGCCAGATAGCAGGATATTGACCGCGAATGAGCTTCTGATATTTGCAAAATCTGATCATATAATCAGCAATCTTATCTTTACTGCGAAAACAGGGTCCTTCAGTGTACCGAGTACAATCATCAACAATTGGCACCTAGTATTTCTTATCACAAGGACCAGGGGGATTCATTGTTTATGTGTCGGCGTGAAACTTCATGCCAACCTTCTTAACACATTGTTGTTTATCTCTTGAAATCCTCTTCTTTGCCTTACCAAGTTGACAAGCTTCACAGTCAAAATCATAAAGCTCAACTTGATCTTCTTCATCATCAAGAAGAATTGCGTCAGCCAGAGAGGCCTTGATATATGGCTTGCCGACATGACCTAGACATCTGTGAATCTCGTAGGTTGAGACTGATTTGTTAACTCTGTCAATCTCTTCCTCACTGTCCGAATCTGTGTCTGAACCAGAATTAGGCTCGTAAAAATGCGTCTTTTGTATATGAATATGAACTTCATCTTCGGCTTCACTCTTAACTCCATGATAGAGTGGTCCATCAATCCAAGGGAGTCCGCTAACCTTCTTGACTAGGCCAACTTCATCACGGTTCTCACATATAAGCATTGACGTGATTAGATTGTAGAAAATGCCATGATCTGCTTCGAGAGCGTTTGTCGAGAGTAATCTATCCTTAGTTATAGTGTCATGATAGGTATTGACAAGAATTGTTCTCACTTTGCCTATCAAAGTGTTGATCTGAATTGGGGCTTTTCCATGCGTAATTGCAAATTAGACATCACCATTAGCATTTGTGTAGCTGTATGGTTCCTCCTCTGGCTTATACTTAGAGTACTCGTAAAAATCTTTATAATGACTAGTGATGGTCTTTAAAGCACCACTATCAAGCATCCATATATTGTCTATAGAGCGAGTAGTATTTGCACGAGTGATACCGGCTTTACCTTTGCCTTTGTTGTCCTTATTGTCCTTGTAAGATGACTACTTTGCAAGTATATAGCTCTAAACATTATCGTGAGGCTTCCAGCCTTCGAAAATGACGTCTTCTATAAGATGATAGCAGGTCTTTGCGGGATGACTATCAAGCCCGCAGTGGGAACATTCACTCCCATTGATATATTAAGGCTACTTCTTTCTTTGCTGTTTAGCCTATTCGTCAATCGACTTGCCTTTGGGTGGACCATTCTTATAACAAGATTGATCCTTTTGAACTTAATCTGATTTCTCATTTAACTGAGAACTGTGAGATTGAGAACCATATGATCCTCCTCCGCGGCCTCTGCTGTCATGTCCACGTCCTCTGCCCCCGCGCTGATTGTTATCACTTTTGCGAGCTATATTAGCTGAAGAAGTAGTCGTAGTTGTTATTGTTATAGATAAGGACGAAGCAGGCACGTCTCGTGCTTTAACAATAAGTTTCTTACATAAACTGTTGAAAACGTCCTTTGTGACAGAGTCAGGAATGATATCCTTCATTGCCTGGTATATAAATTTGACTAAGTCAAGCTCTTCTTCAAGATCGTAAAGCATGACAAACATAGCCCTAAATGGATAAGGCTCAACTTTGTGCAATCCAAGCTGGTTGTACTGAGTCTGGTATGCTATAATATAGGTGTCGGCACTGCTAAAGTCTGATCGCTTCATCTTATGAAACTTGATAACTTCTCTTCGAACATTGTCCGTAATTTTAGCACCACGAATAAGAGATTCCACTTCGCGTATCATGTTATCAGCACGATGTGGGAAAGCCTTAATACCACCTTTAAGAATTGTAATGATCTCCTGCTCGAGTAAACTCTCAATCCACCTACAGGCGATCTTTGACCAGTACTCCTAGATATCGTAGTTTGGATCTTGTTCATCCGGTCGCGGCAACTTGTAGTCGGCGACCTTATCAATACGGACCATTCCGAGTCCGTTCTCAATCTGTCTCTTCTAGCAAGCAAGATTGCTCCTATCAAGAAGCAACTTGACGCCTTTGTTTAACTTGATTTCCTTCTCTTCTGGAAGGTTTGTTGCTTATATGCGCGTCTTTCTTACTTGAGTAGACTGCTACTGACGAGAAGCGGGGAGAGAGCGTGATGAGCCCTCACTGGCATCATTTCCATCGTCGAAATCAGCCATGATGGCTGGCTGTGTGTGTCGAGAGTCGAGTCACGTCGAGTCTCGGGGACTGTTTGTTTGTTTTGTGCGATCCGATTTCGGTCGTAGGCAGAGTTTTCAACTATCATACAATGACGATGTGAGAACACTGGAGAATGAGAATGACTGTTAGCGATGTTCTTCAAAAGTCACACTGATAAAACTTGATGAATGCGAATCAGTTGATCCGATCTGGATAAAGTGGGGCTGCTGCGGTACGGGCTGATGTAGGTCCCACAAAGCAATGAAATGATGGTCTGTGTGCTCGGAGTCCTCGAGCAACGGCGCTCATAACCTATCAGCGAAAGAGAAGGCTATGCAGGAATGAATAAAAAATGAATTCATGGACTCTGGAGAGGAGAAGGAGAGAGAGAGAAGCTCCCTCGACTATCTGACTGGAAGTCCTGGGGAACGGAGTCACGTGACACGCATGTGACATGCATGTGACTGTCACGTGATTCTCCAACATAATGTGATCACTTTTGCTGACGAATTTGTGGATGAGCTTAAGAAATTGATGAAAGGTGAAGGCTATGGAGCTTTGAAAATAGTGATGTTGAAGTTTAAAACGATGTCACGAAGCTAATACTCGATAATTGAGGAATATATTATGGTAATGAAGAAGATGTATAAAACACTATCTGATTTGAAGTCCTGTCTTGTTCTTTACTTTGCTTTGTAGGTAGTGTTGATGGAGCTAAGTAACGTCCTAGAGCTCGAGAGCTTTATAGTTCTTAAGGATAATGAGCTTAATACTATTAAAGAACTAGTCGAGACTATTATAGTTATCAATTTTTATTAATATTGCACTGTAATACTTGATTATATTAAATCTTATAAGGCTAAAATAGGTATTATTTTGGCTGCTGTTGGTAACTAAAGACGTTAAAATACTGGCAATTGGAATGCTAATAACAATACTAATAACTCTACCCTTCCGAATCTATCTAATACTTGCTTAATAAACGCACCTCTAAAAGGTATTAATATATATGAATATGCTAAATGATGGAAGGCTTACAAACCAGAGCGAAGTGATAATGGCAATTGTTTGTACTGTGGTGTAATGGGATATGGTATAACTATATATTGGTATCTTTATCTAGAGCTTAGATGGACTACTTGGAGAGGTAGACTAGGTATCTAGGTATACAATGGTGGAACTAATAAAGGAGTAAATAATAATGCTTTTTCTACTAATGCTTTATCTACTCTGTCTTCTTCTACTGAGTTTAAATAGGATAAAACTTAATAACTGTAAGGATAACTGTTAGAGAGGATAAAGTAGGCAAATCTCTCTACTTTATAGAGCAGTGGATTTATTATGATATCAATTACAATTAATAATCTATTATTAGATTTCAATTCTTCCTTTATGCTTGTAAATGACTAACTATAGGAGGAAGAGCTTCCTATCGAGTAAGTAGAGGAAGAGTAGCTGATAGAGCAGTTAGATGATGATAATAATATTGAAGAAGTACTGATTTAGTTAGATATCTTGATGATTGCTATACAATTTGCTGTCCTAGTACCTAGATACCCTTGGATTTTAGATATAGGTGTATTAGAGTATATTTGTAGCGATTAATCTGCTTTCTTAATAATCTAATAGTATGATAAAGGCGAAGAATATAAATAGCTTACTTCTGGAAATAAGAAGGTTAAAGCTAAATTTTATAGAACAGTCAATTTGAGTCTATATGTTGACAATCTAGTAGCTTCTGGATGCTATTAAATTAGTATTCACTGTGTTTATAGAGTAGGTTAATATAATCTTTTCTCTCTTAGTATAGCGGAGAGAGAGCTTAGTATTTGATAGTATAGTAAGTCTAAAACTCTTTTTAATAGTAATGATAGAGTTATTAGATTAATAAGGGATTTTTATAGAGTTCCTTTTCTTTAATTGGTATCTCCTGTATTAGGAGTAGCAATGATTTCTACTAAGCTAGTATATTGTTGCTTAGGCTATATAGGATTATACAAAACTAAGGTTAATTAATTAGATCTAGGTTATGATATTTAAGATAAAGTATTTAATTGCGAAGTATGTGGACTTAGTAAGTCTAAAAGGATTATTTCTAGAGCTTACTAAGCTAGAGCTACTAGAGTAGGTTATATGTTTTATATAGATCTATAACCTATTAGTCTATCTGGATATAATCTAGAGAATAGAAAGAATGATAGGTATTATGCAATGGTGGTAACTAACAATGCCACTTAGTACTGTCTTGCTTTATATTTAGCTACTAAGGGAGAAGCTGCTTCTATATTGCAATGATTTGTAGAAGAAATTTACTAAAAGTTAGGCTAATGGCTAGTTGAATAGTGTATTGATAGTAGAATAGAGTTTTCTGTATTTGTTACCTAGGCTAGAGGCAAGTTAATAGCAGTTAATCTGTTAGCTCCCTATACTTATAAATAAAATGGTATTTCTGAGTTTACCGGCTACTATCTACTTTAAATTGTAAGAATAATGGGGATTGATGCTAGATCTCTAAAGGAATTGTGGATAGAGGTGTTAAATACTATATATTATATTACTAATTGATTATAATGAAGATTAGATCGATAAAGTAGTTAAGATATATTAATTATTGACTGGAGGAAGCAATTGAATATGTGTATGTCTAACAATGTAACTCTTTCTTTCCTGAGAATATAGTATATTAAGGTGTATATCTATATTCTAAAAGAGAAATGTATTTAGAGCTAGAAAATGGAAGTAAGAGTATAGATTGGTTACTTTATAGGTTATAAGGGAGACAATGGTTATATCTATAGAATTTATAATCCTAAAATAAGAAGGGTATCTTGTTATAGAGATATTGTTTTCTGGGAACAGAAATAAGGTGTTTCTTACTATAATAAGTATTAGATTTTGATAGGTAAAGATATTATTGATGGCCCTAATATTTAGGAGATTGAAGTAGGAGCAGGATTACCTATAATTAAAGCATAACGCTTCTTAAGGATAACTAGATTTGATAATAAAGATGACAATCCTAAGGTGTATAACATTTATAATATTTATAAAATTGGGAGTAATAATGATAAAGAATATACTTAGTTTATAATACTAAAGGCTAAGGAGAAGGCTGTATTAGGCGGTTTTATGTCTACTCTATTATCTACTACTCAATTATTGTTAGTACAATCTCCTATAGTGTTATTATCTGATCTACTTGCAATACTGATACTACTATTAAAGAGTAAAACTAGATTATCTGGCTGTCAATCTGTCTCTCTAAAGTGTTTTGAAGATATGGAATGGGATAAGCGAGGCAAAGCTTTACTTGCAATTGGAGTGGTGGTAGTTAGAATTCTATTAGGTTTAAAGACCTAGTAGATCAAAATTCTATATAATTGTATAGAAGTACTATAATCGCTAGAGAGCGAGCTTTGGTAGTAAGTTATGGATTTGCAAATTGAGAAGTTAGGGCTTGCAAAGGCCTACTAGTATGTCAATTAACTACCTCTAGGAAGCACGATTTTACCTAGAAAGTGGGTTTTTGATAATAAATATAATAAGGACAATTTTATTACCGAATTCAGAGCTTGATGGGTGATCTGTGGTAATTGTTAATGGCCTAGATTTGACTTTGATAATATATATACACTGGTTGTAAGGCTAGAGAGTATAAGGCTCTTTCTTATGATGGTTGCTTTACGGTATTTGTACTGGGAATAAATTGACTATATAACTGTTTACCTTAATGCTTTAATTAATAAAAGAAGCATTTTTATGAGATTGCTGATAGGATATAAGACTTTAGGGCAAGTCTGTATAATCAATCAAGCAATGTACGGCTTATGGTAGTCGGCTTACTTATAGTATAAAACAATAAGACAGTAACTGGAGAATCTCGGATTTGATAGATTACCTGATGAGAGATGTATTTTTATGTATCTAGAGAAGAGTATATGGCTCTTGCTTTATGTTGATGATACTCTCTGTGTAGCTTTGATGAAGGAGGAGATTGAATGGCTTAAGGAGTTAATTTCTTTCAAAATCAAAGTTATTGGAGAGCTTGTAAGATTTTTGGGATGTAGTATTACTTGATCTAATGAAGGTATTTTCCTAGATTAAGGTACTTACTTAGAGGATCTGCTCTAAACAGCGAGTATTGGAAGGGTTGCTGTGATATATTTGCTAATAAAACCTGTATATTAACCACCTTTTTCTTTAGTAGATGAGGAAGCTCTTAATGACAATGACGCTCTTAATGACAATGATGAATCTCCTAATGTGTAAGAAAAAGCAGTATATGGCGAAGATGTTGGCAAAGTCGGATGGCTGACTATATATATAAGACCGGATATTGTATTTGTAGTTAATTGCTTATAACGAAGAACTGTGAGGCTAAGAAAATAGGACTTGGAAGCCTTAACCTAAATACTATAGTATTTGAAAGGTGTACCTAATTACGGTATACAACTGGTAAGAAATCTAGAGTAGGAATTGATTGGCTATGTTGATGCTTTGTTTAATGATTGCGAGGACGGCAAGTTAACAGAGGTATACATTTTCTACTATGCTGGAGTACTAATTTCTTGGAGCTCCTGTAAATAGGAAGTAGTTGCTACTGGCAGTACTGTTGCTGAGTACATTGCTCTTGATAGTGCAGTGCGAGAAGCACTGTACTTGGTGAAGATTTTGAAGCAACTCGATCTTTGCAAGAGTGACAATTCAACTTCTATTCAAGTTCCAATATGCATAGATAGTGATAACGCCGTCTCGATTCTGAGGAACGATGTATATAAAAAGAGCACAAAATGGCTTGATGTCAAGTATCAGTTTGTCAAGCACGCTTGGAAGCAAAAATGGGTCGAAATTCGACTCATTGAGTCGAAAAACAACCCTGCTGATGCACTGACAAAGGCGTTGCCGAAGGTCGATTTTGAGAGATTGAGACAGTGTTTTGTTACGAAAAAGCCGGCAAATTGATGAAGGAAAAGAACAGTTTTAAATTGATGTTTTAACGAAGGATTTAATATGCGGATCAAATTGATTTCTCGCTTGTTTTTTTAATTGATTTTGATGCTCAGTCTGGGGGGGTGTGTTGGATAGCCTCCTCCCATACATGCATATAATGCATGTTTGTTGTTTGATTGTTTGTTGTTTGACAGACTGAGCCTGAGTTCAGATGTTTCTGCAGGGTATATAAGCCCTGCATCTCTCAGTTCTAATGAATAAGGATTTCTTCTTCTTCCTCTCTCTCCTCTCCTTCGTAGTTGTCCCCTGATCCTTCAACAGTTATTCCTATTACTTCTATGCCTCGGGGCGTAACTGTGATACCACTGCTCAGATCAAGACAATGGTCTCTGCTCTTGACGATGCATGGGATGGTCTGGGAAGCACTTCGGCGCTGTGCTTGACAATGCAACATGGAAGTGGCACATGGAGAGGACACTTGGGTATTTCCGCAATGGAAGGCACTTACCCTGCCCAGAGCTTGTGTTAGATGAGAAGACTATACCAAGACAGGTGAGTCTGAGATAGTCCCAAACAGTTGATCGAGTATTTTTTTACTAACATTTTCTTATCGGGGAGAGTAAAGACAAGGATTTTTCAACAACCTGATACATGTTTCTTTGCAATGATACAACATCAATTCGTTGAATAAGGCGAGCTTGAGTTGGCTTTATCTAGTCTACCAGATACCGGCGCAGCCTATGTAAGACCATCCGCCTGCTTGTGAGGTCATACTACAAAGTATTTCCTGGGGCCTCAGCACCAGGAAACATATTTTTTCTGAGATCAATTATACACTTTGCTTACATATGAGTCGGATCCGTATATCCCTATCATGGTAATAGTTATTGAAAGAAATGATAGGATTTCATGTAGCACAGAAATTTCGACAAGTAAAGGAAAGCCAGATCTCTTCTTACTGGCCCTTATCTATATCTACAGCTTAAAATCGAGACTCACAGTATAGAACCCATACCAGCCCAAGCAATATCTCATCGGGGAATAGGCTAAAGGGCTTTGAAAGGTTTGCAGTTTGGTCGGATCATGCTCTTAGGATAACCACTCTTACAATGGATGATTTAGGGCAACTAGGTCAAAGATCTCGCCCTGAAACCTAACCTAGACTAGGTTAGGTTTAGGTTCGGTCTGGGCTTTACTGGGTTGTGCGGAAACTAGTGCTATATCTATCAAGTAGTTGACGAAAGTGTTGGAATCTACGTAGTAAATGATATCACGAAGTAGTGCAATGTAGTGGGATTGTGTAATGGAATGAAGCATAAAGATAGGAGGAAAGAGAGCTAGCTACGAATACTATGGAAGGGATGGTGTGATCAATGAGAGATCCTAACAGAAAGTATACTTGTCCCGCGCTTTACAGCCTATCTTCGTCGGAGCGGTCTATCTCCATATGAAACGAGCTCCTTTGCTTCTCGGTAAAGGCCTGATACCGGGTTCCGATTATCTGGTCCTATGCCGTATCTAACCAGGGACTAGGTTGGATTTCTTAGTCTCGTTCTTGACTTCCGTAGCTTAGCTTCTTCAACAATTCAATCCAATCTCATATCTCCATCATGCACTTCGATGTAGTCCTTCCTGACAAGGCGGTCTAACGTACTTTAGCCTAAGGGCTGTCGTGTCTCGATATATGGATCAAGCGTCGTCAAGCACTATTCCACTAGTGAATTTGACCTGAGATCGAGTGCACTCTATACTACTCTTCCACACACAACCTGACACATACGACCATAGGGTGTGGAAAACAGGGCTTCCCGTCCGCTCAGCCGTACTTAAGCCACACGCCGGTGAGTTAGTAGTTGGGTGGGTGACCACCAGCGAATCCTCACTGTTGTATGTTTTTGTTTTTGCGCCGTGAACCTCTCTCATCTTTAGGAGTTATGAAACTATCGTCATCCTATGCATCTTCTGGCTCAGGGTCGGCCGAGTCTATATAATCAACATGGCGGTCGAACAGCTCGGCGTGGTGGTTTGTAGACTGTCGTGGCCTAGCATCGACCTGGAAGTCGTGCATAGATTTTCGGAGAAGCTTAGTATCAGCAGGAAATTCTTGGATATGTGGTGCAAGTGTGGACTTGACCGACGACCAGACGCGTGAGAATATATCCATCTCATGAGGCTCACAACGAAATATATCGCTTATTTCCTCCCAGGGGACAAAGAGGCCGAGAAATATCTAGACGTGGTTGGAGGAATTTAAAGCAGAATAAAATTGAGTCAGACTTCGTTGAACCTTGCGATGATGAGATAGATCTCTATGACACAGGGTCTTCACTGTCTGGCTATAAACCTCGCCATATATGTTACTACCTAAGTATACCTCTTTGCACACGCTTCCTGCACCTACAAGGCCAATTATAAGAATATTATTGTAAACTATGGGCCTCACACTCTCTCATGGGATGATCTTCTTAACTGCATATAATACACAAACCAGAATGTTTTTATGATACTGTACGATGAACCCCTAAATGTTATCAAGACCTTAATAATAGTAAAACGGTAACCTTTGCATTCGCATAAAAAGCATGGGGAAAGCCCAATGGATCCAAGGGGTAAAAACCCATACTAAGGTATAACTCTGAGCATCTTAGGGCGCAAATATCAACAACAGGTGTATCCTTCCTAATATGAACTTGAACAGCCATCATCTCAACTTCCAAAGCTGTGTAGCATGGTAGAACAGTTAAAACGAGACTTAATAAGCGCCTGGGAAAGTTGCCAATAATTATTGGCTACCTCTATCACGATTGTTAGTTTGTTTGTCCATGTAACTTGGATGGAACATATTCTCTTGAAGAAATAAACTGACAAACCTAGTTAAAGCAGGCAGCAATAGCATCAACATCGTATCCCGACTTTCCTGTGAAGCCCAGGAGCTTGCCATTACCAACATCAATCGGATGCGCCGTGCCTCCGGGGCCGCGAGCTGAAAATTCGCTGGCGAGTTTGTTTGTCTTGAAAGATATGCCGTCGACAAATGACCCAGCGTGGATGGTAAACTCAGTGATTATCTCATCGTCTTCGAACTTGTGGGTGTATAGTTTGCCGGCTGTATCCTCTCCGGTGGAACCCCTGCTACCATCCCGCCAGAAGAGTTCAATTTTGGACATGATGAGAGATCCGTCATGATCGGCAATCCAAACATCGATCTTTTTTACTGGTTGAACCTGGTCTTTGGAAAGCAAACTGAAGGCGCTGCCCGACTTGCCTCCGTACTGGGCAGAACATGACATGGTGACTATAGAAGTGGCTTGGTTGACTGTCTCAAATGTGCTGGTTCAAGTGAAAGATAGATGTAGTTTGATTTGCAATATTTGGAAGAGCACACTTTGAATGCCTTTATATACCTTTCGGGCCACAGGCCATCTGGACCTGCACGCATAAGCCTAAAATCGGCCTGCCACGATTGCCAACCATAAAGCCAGGCAGCTACGGATCGGCAACTATGGCTGCCTGATCCTAACCATGTTGGTGTTTCATACTACGCAAGCCACTGCATACCTATGCAACTCGTTGTATCGGCATGAAGCCAGGGTATTCAACTGTATCGAGCTGAGACATTTCCTGCAAGTACGAGGACATATGCAGAGTATTGTGTGGCATTGGCGTCACAGCATCCAGTGTACAATGACAGTCAGCTATCCTCGAGAGCAAAGGAGAGCGGGGTACATGCCCTGATGCATGGAATATCCGTATCTGTGCTACGAGAATCACTTATGTAGCAACAGCAAAAGTTTGAACTGGCGTCAATCACTTAGCTGAACTTGCCTACTTTCAGCCAGCTTCGCATTAGAGCTGCACATGAATACGAATAAATGATAATGTATAATTATTTGCTCTCCCTTGGATGCTCATTAATCGTGCCAAGCCCACCAACACACTAGGGTGTAATTTATACTTCCTACCTCTCACTAGTAATTCCAACCTACTACTAATCTCCTACTATGACCTACTAGAAGCAACTAGTAAATTACCACCTGACAACCTGACAACCCCCCCATTCGGTTCTGCTGGACCCACTATTCACGGGATATGCATGCAATCTTGGAAGTCAGTTTATGCTTAGTGTCCTGCATATTACAGATCATATGCAGCAACAAACACGCTATATGCGGGAAGCCTATATAGGCGAGGGTGCCTCGTACTTCTGCTCTTTCCATATTCATCGTGCGTTCATTCTCCACAATTGAGGTGGAGTACGTTTCCTTTTACAAGCACGCGCCATGACATCAATATAAGGACAAGGTACAGAGCCGGTCAGCCAGCCACTGCTTGCCACCGATTGACCCGTGAGCCCTCTGAGCCAGGATGACATCAATGATAGACGCAAACTCAGATATGATGTCTAGATAGGATGCTATCGGAGTCACCATGTTGCGCCCTGCTAAGATTTGGAAACAAGACTACGTACATCTCAGACCAGGATGTCCCCTACTTGTTTTTCTTTAACCATATAAATACCTGCGTTTCACGTTCCTTCGGTATCAACCCATATTTCTTTCCTATCTACCTCTAAGAGCCTTTTGCAATATCATATATTCTACAGAAAATCCAGCGAAAGATCAACGCTATGAACCTTCTTAGCCTTGCCTCCTTTGTTGCCCTGGGCTTCTATCTCACGCCCGCAATCGCCGTATGTTGCCCAAAAGCTGAGCAAATCCCAGGCTACGGTGTACGTATATTCGATTTTTCAACTCTGGAAAACTTTTACTAATTTGTCTACCAGACCTTTTGTGGTCCTAAAAAGGTTAATGGGGTCTACTGTGGCAAAGGACGTAAGTTTACTACCTATTGATCACGATTCACCAACTTGTGTTGATTTTTGCTAGCATGCAATATATTTGGCTGCAATTGTGAAGGCGGATGCATAGATGGTTGGGAATAAAAAATAGTTCACTTGATGTGTGAATGTTGAAGGGGAGCGATGGTCCATACCTCGCGAAGCATGTGATGAGGTGACGTCCGAAAACGTTGGCTATTGCAGGTAACTCGATTCTGACAGCGCAATACAAGCCTCCTAGGCTATAAACATGAACCTTGGCTTTTGTTGTGGTCTAGTGGTAAACTACTGTGTATTGTGTTGACAGATTCTACACAATAGAATGCCTACATCCTACAGCGAACGTGAGAGGAAAGGATATTCCCTTGAAACTCATGTGACCTCCTAGGTAGACAGTAGGTAGATAAAATATGTAACCTGAGGACCTTTATCGGGGTCCGGGCCGTAGGCGTAGTCCAGTAGTTGTGGTAAAGTTATAACGTTATTCCTGCAGCGGACTTGATTCGTTACAGTCCTCTAGGTTATGCTTTGACGTAGAATGTATAGATCTATCTATTAGAATATTTTAAAAAACCAAAAAAAAAAGAAATAGGAACGATGGAATGGAGATGAATTGTCGAAGAAGGAAGAAGCCATGAAACTAGGAAATGTTCTAACATGATTCGACGTTACGAGACTATTATAACAGCAGTTCGGAACTTGTAGACTACGGAGGAATTGCTCGAATCTATTCTCATTAGGGCCGCCTCGGCGATCAATGCCTATCAAGTCGCGTTGGAAGCTACAAAAAGAGGTCAACGGCAGGGCATCCGCCCCGCAAGATTATTTCGGATCGTATCATGCTAATAATAGAGGAATCTTATAACAATGTCTTTAAATGAGAGAACATGCCTCGATCAAAATGGCACCGAGCACTAGGAAATCAAATGTTTGTATAATACACAGAACCACTATATGATCTTAGGCTGTCTAGAGGAATTGAGGGCCTGTGAGAACCTGGCAATCATTATATGCTGGAGGGTGCGTCGCCTGTTCAATTTGCCTCCAAAAACTCCAGCAGTCTCTGCGCGACAGCAGATGGTTGCTCTTCGGGGAGAAAGTGCGCACAATCCTCAATCGCGCCTCCAGAAACGTTGGTCGCGAAGTTCTGGACCAAGCGAATCATGTCCGAACCGACGGACATGGCGCCACCTAAACCTAAGACAGGAATATCGAGCGGTGTTTTCGCATATTCCAGATTCTGTTTGGTGCTGGTTTCAACGGCTCGATAATACTCGAACCCCCGACTCATTGCCCCTGGTCTTGAATAGGCTTGGATGTAGCGTTCAAGCTGATCTTTGGGTAAACCATCCGGATGAGCCGTCTTCAAATTGAAGAACCAGGTCAGTAGCTCCCGCTCACGACCGCGAGTCAGAATTTCAGGCAATTCAGGAAGCGCGTTGAACGAGAATTGCCAAAGACGCATATTGGTCTGGCGAGACAACGGAAACTGAAGCTGAGGCATGAAACCCGGCACTCCCGCGTCTAGTATACTGAGAGATTTAATTCTCGATTGAAATTGAGCCGCCCAAGGGTAAGCAATCCATCCCCCCACATCGTGGCCAACTAGATGGTATTGTCTTTCTTTCAAGGCATCGTGAATCGCTTCTGCCATGATTTTGCTCACGTTCGCAGTATCATAGCCATTGAGTGGAGGAAGCGAGTCACCTAAGCCTGGAGGATCGAGAGCGAAAAATTGGTAATGTTTTGAAATGGGCTCGAATAGATCGCTAAATGCCTCTGCTGTTTGTGGCCAGCCTGGAACGAGAATCAAAGGGGGACCTTGACCGCCAACTATAGCGCGGACTCCGTGGAGGAGACGCATGGCTTGCCATTTTGGTGTCATGGTCTTGACGTCCGCTGGGTCGAGGGCGCGGCTGAAGCGTGCGAAGGGCGGGCAATTGTAGGCACGGTAGTTTCATGCGCGATATTTCAGCAAATTTATATTATGTTGTAACGAGTCAGCACTAAATTGTGAGTCAGAGCAACGTACACGTACCCACATGGATCGTGGTAGTTACTAGTCTAAACTTATATTGGTGTTGTATACTTCGAACTAGACTTCCGCGAAGCTCGAAAAGCTCGAAACCCGATCCGATCCGAGCCGTTCCGTTCCGTTTCCGTTTCCGTTCCGATCTTTTTGAGGGTTTCGAGCCCACTTCCTAAGCTCAAAGTGGGGCCGACGAGGTGGGGCTCGACAACCCCCCCTTCGAGCCGGGGCCCAGCTCGTTGAGGGTCGGGTTCCGAGTCCGGCCTTTCGGCCCAAAGTTGAGCTTTGCGGAAGACTACTTCGAACCATGCCGCTAATTATATCACAGGCCTGTTCCGCTTAATAGTTTCGGTAGTATCCGATCCGATAACCAGAATAAGGAATGAGTCGCAAAGCTACTAACTAGCGTACTGTCTTGTGCCAAATAGAAATTTATAAAAACGGGTTTGGGGACGCTAGGTAGGACCTTTTGCCCAGGTGATAACAAATTTCCCCTAAACCAAACCCGTTTCGCTGCCCATGAGCTTCGCGATTGATCTGAGGCTAGTATTCCAAGTTCACGGAATCAAAGAGATATTCGATTACTAGGAGCTATACAAAGCTGAAACTAACTCCTCTGCACGTCTCCCGTAGACCCGATGAGTCCAGCTCAACCCGGGGAGGGGAACTTTCGCGTTCTTCTCCCTTATGAAATCCAGAGCCCCTGGGGTTTCAGTCCAGCAAAAACGTTGGGATCTCTGTGTGATCCACATGGCCGCCTCGAGTGGACTCCCGGATTCTGGTCGACAGGCATTCTGCGACCTGGCAACGACAGTCTGAACAAGATCGAATGGTTGATCTGCCAGAGTTCGCCACCAGAAGAAGTTCGTTTGATTAATCTTCTTGTAGAAGGCGTCGACCTGGGTCTCTAGCTTTGCAATTTCAGTAGACAGATCGGGGCTGCTCATGATACGGCGATTGGCCTTGATTGACGAGCTCCGATGAATCTTTGCCAGGGCGTCCAGTACCTCCTGGGGGACCTTCGGCCCGGCGGCTTTCCGTGCTTGGTGTAGATCCTTGAGATCGAGCAGAATTTTGATTTTCAACAAAGTCAAGGAAAGAAGGAAGGTGATGGTATCTGTTCCATCCATAAACCTGGTCTCTATGCCGAGAAAGAAATCAGCATCCTCAAGAATATCGGGGTTCTTGATGGGTGTTGGTGCCATTTGTCCACGAGGATGGTTTTCGGATTCCTCCCAAAGGTACCAGGACTTGATAAATCCATAAACCTCGTCATCCTCATCAAGTCGGATCCAGAGAGCTGAAACCAAACCACCCGAGAGGTAGTTGTCGGGATAGTAGAGCATCATCAGTTTTGACAGGGTGAGCAATTCTCTGACGGACTTTTCCGTGTAAACACGCTCCATGCATTCCTGCAGATTAAAAGTCGCGACAAAATATTTTTCCCTCTCAGCTGCAATCGGCTCTCTTGTCAAAAGGCGGCGCACATTGGGGAGCGAGGCATCGTGAGGGCAAGGTCCCAACCGAGCATGGATGTCTTCTACTGTCGCTCGAGTGTGTTTCACGAAATTGCAGAGCTCCTTGTGCTTTTTTCAATGTTGGCTCTGGTGATCTCTACTGCAATAAGATAGCACCCCACAGGCAGTGCAGGTTTTCAGGTCCTCTTTCGTATCGCATATCGCACATCCCCAAGGTAAGGCCGTCTTTGCTTGAACAGGGGGTTGGCGGAGAAACTCCGGCTGTTCAATTGAGATCGGAGCTGCCATCGTAATTGTGGAAGATTGGGGTGAAGTTGCAGGTAAAAAATTATGGGAAGAGGACCCTAATCGGGCTACCGCCTTCACCACCGCCTACGAAGCCGTATAGGTGCCAGGGTTCAAAACCCCCTTGTAGGGGGATTTTATGTCTGAATGCCTGAATTTAAAACGGCAGAAAGATTAAAATACCTGAATTACAGTCCAAAAGCGTTGTGAGCATAATAGTATTATATAATAATGCATATAATAATGCATGTAAGGTATATATTATGGAGTGAGAAGAACTGCATATATTTTACCGGTACTATCTAGGAAATCCCTGGATATACAATATACGGTAAACTATATTATGACTCACTCCTTGGCATATAAGATGAAGTCATATAATACATCATACATATGATCATCTGCCAATATACTGAAGTCATATATGACAAATGCACATCGTATATGACAAATGCGCTGTTCTGTACTATTCTGTACTATTCTACGCTGTTTTATACTATTGCTATAACTAGCTATATAAGGAACGAAGAATTCCTTCCATTAGCTAGTATAACAACAATAAGAACAACAATCAATTTGTTTACTGCCTTCTATCCACTGCCTACTTGCCTATTTAGGATAAGTATCACCTTCCTATATATTATATAATACAATTATATAATCTATAGGATTACCTAATCTTACTTCCCCACTAAATATTATAACCTATTACTAGGCTATAATATATTGTCTGCTAAAGAGCTCACAGGTTATGAGCCCGGCCTGCCACTTATTTCCTAATTAGGAAGTTGCCTATTTAGGAAACTCCGAACAATATCCGACTTATCTCCGAAGTTTTCCCGAAGGAAGACTAAAGCCGAGATATCTCCGAGTTATCTCTAAACAATCTCCGTTATACTATATCTAGTATAGTTATAGTATAACCTCAATATACTATATATAGCACTTACTATATATAGTACCACTTACTATATACTATCAAGTATATAGTACCTTGTTGATATACTATATACTATCACGTATATAGTATTGCAGAGATATACTATATATAAGCATAAGCTATATATAGTAGTGCCTACTATATACTACTAAGTATATAGTAGTATATTGGTATACTATATACTATCTAGTATATAGTATTATATTGTTATACTATATATAGTACCAATCTATATATAGTATATACTATATATAACTAGGTATATAGTACTGCTTGTTATACTATATATAGTATATACTATATATAGTAAACCTCTTATACTATATTTTATATAGTATAACCCTAGTACTATATATATATACTATATATATATATTACTATGTCTTATCTATGGCTATGCTAGATAAGATCTATCTTCTCTAGCTTAAAGGCTCGGAGAATTATGTTATATGGTCTATTAGGGTTAAAGCAGCCCTAATAAAAGAAGACCTATATAGACCTATAGAGACTGCCTCTATAGGAACAAAGAATAATAAGGCTATCTCTATATTGAAGCTTTATTGTGATGATGGGCTATTACTATATCTGAAGGATATAGAGAGTGCCTATAAAGCCTAGCTTCGTCTAGAAGCTCTATATAACCCTAAGGGCTTTACTACTGAGTATTTAATCCTAAAGGATTTCTTTAATACTATATTAAATGAATTTTATTTAATAGAGGAATACCTTAATAGGGTTAAAACCCTAGTAGATAACCTAAAGGGGAAAGGCATTGAATTACCTAATTAGGTAATTATTGTCTAGGTACTTAATAGTCTGAATGATAACTATAATAGGTTTATACAAAATATAACCTAATTATTATGTAATAACCCTAATGTATATACAATTGAATCTCTATTCTCTAGTCTAATTGACGAAGCTAGAGGTAGGGAAGTATATATATATAAGGGTAGTTATTATATAAATATTATACTGCTTAAATATTATAAACAGTATAATAAATCGTATAAAAACAGGCCTTACAAAGGAAAATACTACTAGTACTATAAGCTTACTAATTATAGTACTAATAGATACTGGTTACTATTTCCTAATCTAGCTTCTAAGGGCTAGATTCCGAAAGGAGATAGGGCTAAAAGGACTATTAAACCCCGGATTTCTACTACTAAGGAATTATTTAGGGCTAAAAATAAAGCCCTAAATAGGACTAGCTCTAAGATTCCTAGAGAATAAGAAAAATAAGATTAGATTATATCTAATATAGTAGATTCTCCTGAATCTACTAATATAGTAGATTTATCTAAATCTACTAAAGATATAGATATGTTATCTAATCTATCTGATTTAGCAATTAAATCAGATAAACCGTTATATACTAGTGTTAAAAACGAGCCTTCAGAGCTTAGTAATTAACTACTAGATATAACAAATAATATTAAAGAGGTATGTCCTCTATTAGTATATAGTACTACTAAGGTATATACTAAGAAGCCACTAGATAATATAGGGCTAAGCCCTATAAAGGAAAAAGTGGACTTTATTCTTGATAGTACTACTACTATTAGTACTATATACAAATTAGAATACTTTTCTTATTATAAACCAGCTACTACTATCGTATGATGGGGTAAGGCTAATACTATTAAAGCAATATATAAAGATGATATATATATAAAAGCAGATACTGGTTATATATATTTACTAAAAGATATTTACTATATACCTAATCTAGATATTAACCTTATTAGTATATATCAATTACTAGATCTAATTACATTATTTATGAAGAATAAAGCATATTTATATATATTGTTAAAGAAGATAGTTGCTATTAGTAGTAAAAAGGATAACCTCTACTATATAAAGGCTACTATACTAAAGAAGAAAGATATTAGTACTATAACAACTACTAGGACTGATTAATCTAGTAAGACTACTAATAACTATATTAGTAATAGTACTAATAACTGTATTAGTAATAGTACTAATAACTATATTCCTAAGGGAACTATTAATAATAGTATAATTAATACTATTAAGAAGTGGTATATAAGACTAGGGTATATTAATATATAGTCCCTAAAGGCTATTTTATACAAAGCCTTAGGCATTAATATAACCCTAGATAATATTAAGGCTTATTTAAATGAAAAATATAAGGTATACCTATTATCTAAAGATAATAGATATATATATAAGAAATCTATTAATCCTATTAAATATGATATATTAGATAGGATTTATAGTGATCTAGGTGGATTATTACTGCCTACCTATGATAAATATAGGTATTATATTACCTTTCTAGATAAGAAATCTAGATATCTTTAGATTACCTTACTATATAATAAAGATAATACTTATAAAGCATTTAAAGATTTTAAGGCCTTAATTGAAAACCTTAAAAATAGGAAGATTAAGCAATTATTTACTAATAAAGGTAAAGAATATATTAATAAGCACTTCTAATTAGCCCTAACTAAATACGGTATTAGTTATATAACTATATCTAGTTATACTAAGAAGCCGAATAGACTAATTGAGAGAATTAACCTTATATTATTTAATAAAGTAAGGGCAGTGCTTATTTAATCTAATAGTCCTAATTATTTATAGGATAAAGCATTACTAGCTATTACTTATATATATAATAGGATACCGCATAAAGCCTTAGGCTTTAAAACTCTGTATAAATTACTAAACGGAGTAGTATCTAATATTACTAATATTAGGATTTGGGGCTGTTTAGCCTACTATCATACAAATAAGTATATTACTAAGCTATCTCTAAGAAAGAAAGAAGCTATATTAGTAGGTTATAGTAAATATAACCACTATAAATTATGGGACTATAAGAAGCATAAATGCCTATAGTCACGGGATATTACTATAAATAAGAATAAATTTCTAGATAGACTATCTAGAAATATATATCCCTATACTAATAATAGTACTAATAATAGTACTAATTATAGTCCTAATAATATAGTATATCCTAATAATACTATTAATCCCGGTAAGGATAATAGTAGTAATAATAATAATAAGATATTAACTAGGAAAGAAGCTTCTAGAATAGATACTAATCCTAATCACAGAGTAGAGGTCCAAATACCTATATTATTATATACTATAAAGGATACTATATTAGCTAACTATATTAACTTAATAGAGACTAATATAGAGAGTAAGTTCCTATTAACTACCTCGCTATTAACTAAGCCCAATAGTTATATTGAGGCTATTAATAGTCTAGAAAAGGACAAATAGCAAAGGGCTTGCCTAGTAGAGATTAAAGAGCTAGAAAAGTAAAGAACTTACGAAATAATAGATATACTACCTAATATAACCCCTATTAAGAATAGATAGGTTTTTAAGAAGAAGCCTATATATAGTCCTAATCCGGATAAAGACTATATTACTAATAGTAATAAGACTATTAGATATAAAGCTAGGTAGGTAATATAAGGATTTCACTAGAAGCTAGGGGTTAATTTCCTAGAGACGTTCTCTACAATATACAGAACAGAGTCCTGGTATCTATTATTAATAATAGCAATTAATAAAGACTAGCACGTACTATAATATAATATTAAAAATGCCTTTGTATATGCTAATATAGATGCTAATATATATACTATCCTACCTATAGAAGTATATAATAACCCTAATAAATATTGCTATCTAAAGAAGACACTATATAGTCTAAAACAGAGCCCTAGGCTTTAGTATAAATATCTATCTAGTATACTAGCTAAATTCAGCTTTAAGGTATTTATATATGATAAAGATATATATATAAACCCTAAAGATCAATGTATACTAATATATTATATTAACAATATATTAGTAATATATAAGGATTTAGACTATATACATAATATAGTAGCTAAAATTAGCTACTATATAAAGATAGAAGAAATTGGTACAGTATCGACGTTTTTAGGTAATAATATATCTATTAACTATAAAACTAAGATACTATATATAGACTAAAAAGGGTATATAAAGAAGCTATTAACTAAGTTCTCTATATATAATAATCCTAGCTATAAGCCTATTAAAATACCGGGTAAGCCGGGGCTAAAACTAAGAAAAAATCAGACTAAAGCAAGCCCTAATAATATTAAAGAATATTAGAAACAAATAGGATCTCTACTATATTTAGCCTTAAAAATAAGGCTAGATATAACCTTTGCTACTATATACTATGCTAGATATATATCTAATCCTAGTAAAGAGCATTTCCTAGCCCTTAATAGGATCTGGAAATATCTACTAGCCTATCCTAATATAGGATTAGTATATAATTGCTTAGGTAATAACTTATATATTAAAGGATATTTAGATTCCGACTAGGGTAATGATCTAGATTTACGAAAATCTACATCTGGCTATATATTTAGCCTTAGCCCTAATATAGGGCTAAATAACCCTATAAGCTGGAATACTCAATTATAAAAGACTATAGCATTTAGTAGCTATAAAGTAGAATATATGGCTCTAAAAGAAGCTACTAAAGAAGCTATATATCTAGCTAATATATTTAATTTATTAAATATAGAGCTAGATTTACGGTATACTAAGAGCGTACCTACTATATTAGTAGATAGTGATTCAGCTAAGAAATTAGCTGAAAATCCGGAATTCCATAAACACTCTAAACATATTGAAATAGTATACCATTTTACTAGGCAAGCTATATTAGATAGAAAGATAGTCATAAATCAAATACCATCTAAATATATGCTTGCTGATTTCTTAACAAAGAACGTTAATAATATCTTACATAAGTCTTTAATAGATCTAGCTAATCTAGACACTATATAAAGACGATATATATAATACTATATACTACTAATCCTTATAAGGGTTATAAGGATTAAGAGGGCGTATAAGCATAATAGTATTATATAATAATGCATATAATAATGCATATAAGGTATATATTATGGAGTGAGAAGAACTGCATATATTTTACCGGTACTATCTAGGAAATCCCTGGATATACAATATACGGTAAACTATATTATGACTCACTCCTTGGCATATAAGATGAAGTCATATAATACATCATACATATGATCATCTGCCAATATACTGAAGTCATATATGACAAATGCATATCGTATATGACAAATGCGCTGTTCTGTACTATTCTGTACTATTCTACGCTGTTTTATACTATTGCCATAACTAGCTATATAAGGAACGAAGAATTCCTTCCATTAGCTAGTATAACAACAATAAGAACAACAATCAATTTGTTTACTGCCTTCTATCCACTGCCTACTTGCCTATTTAGGATAAGTATCACCTTCCTATATATTATATAATACAATTATATAATCTATAGGATTACCTAATCTTACTTCCCCACCAAATATTATAACCTATTACTAGGCTATAATATATTGTCTGCTAAAGAGCTCACAAGCGTCATCTAGGCAGGTTGACGTATTACCAATTTACAGTACACTGTATTAGGGCGGTGTATAAAGTGGTACTAATTCAAGCATTCATGCATCAAAACCCCCCTGTAGGGGGGTTTCGAACCCTGGCACCTACCTAGGTAGACGTCTTCGTACCCGTTCCAAGGGTCGGAACCCGAAGCCATGTGGGGCTATGCAGGGACCCGGCTGTAAGGTTCCAAGGCCCAAGAACTCAGATTCCCCGCGCACATGATATGATTTTTCAACACGTACGTCGCTTTTGTTCACTTTAAGCACTCAATATCTCTCTACGTTACCCCTCTTTTTGTTAACCCAACAAGGCGAGCAGATTGGATTAATGCTACCGGTATTGCAAGAACGCAGTCACCAAGGGACACTCGAGCGACATCGAGAAAGTCCACAACAGGGATGTTCTACTAATACTCAAGGAGCGATCGCAATAGCACGTACCCCTGCCTACAGATTCCCAACGCGAACAACCATTTTCTGAAGTTGTGACCCTCGGAAGCCGAGGTCGTCAGACGATGCTCCCAGCCATCACATGGCCAAATGGCTTGCTCATTGACAATGAACTAGCAAAAATATCCCTACTTTACTGGATCAAGTCCCCCCCGCTGGTGCTTACACGAGTTCCTGTGTTGTTCGAGTCCTTCATCAGGTAGATATAAGCCTCGGCCACCTCTTCAGGTGTTCCCACTTTCCCCAAGAGCGCTATGTCCGCAGCAGCCGCCATCCTCTTTTCACGCAGGTCCTCGGGGCCTTGTAGTTCCGTATCTGTCGTTCCGGGACTGACGAGATTGACCCGAATGGGGGCCAAGTCGAGCGCAAGGGTGCGCGTAATACCAAACAAGGCTGCCGCCCAGCCCGCCAGCACCGCCGCACCTTTCATGGGTTTCTCCGCAATACGACCACTAGTGAACGTGATAGACGATCGGTAGCTTTTGGTCATGAAGGGCGGGGCAATCTTAGCGATGAGAAGCGGGACAAAGACCAAAAACTGCGCATCGCCGCGGAGAAAGTCGATAGTCACGTCATGGAGGGATTTAAACTCGAGTTTGACGGCGGTATAGACGATGTGGTCGAGGGAACGACCTGCTGCGGCCGTTGCCTCTGCTAATAGTTTCTCTAGACGAGACTCAGCATCATCCCCACCGACATCAACCGTGTAGCCCTTGATCTGGGTGTTCGGCAGGGCCATTTGGATGCTTTGGACCGTTTTTTCCACACGGGCGAGATTGGACGAGGCGATCGAGACGTGAACGTTCGCCTCGGCGGCGGCCAGCTTAGCTACCGCTGCTCCAATCCCAGATGAGCCGCCAATGACCAGGATGTTGGAACCTGTAATTGGAGGCATGGTGGATCAGATCAGGTCAGGTCTTTCTTTTGTTCACTGGTTTGTATGGAATTGAAGGTTTCAAGGTTCTTAGTAGCGCAGCCACCATCGAGAGGGGGCATTTCATATAGACCTTCTTCCGTCGAGACCAGCACTAGAAACAAGTCCGCTAAAGTCCGCTATCTGCGATATCTCCGGTCGGTTCGTTCTGGGCCACCAGCTCGGGGATACTCAAAAAGAAAGTTCTGGGATACCCAAAGAATTTGCTTATTTCTTTATGCGAGTATCTCTCAGTTCACCGACTATCCCCGAGCTGGAACCCGTGGAAATATAACTATATTATTCGTTGATTGATCCCTAGCTCTGTTGAATGCTTCCAATCACTGATGTAGAAGCAGAATTCTCGGCAATAAGAGGATAGGGTAGGGGGTTATCTCATTTGGAAGACAAGCGTGCTTAAAAAGATGAACAACTGTACTTTTGCCCCGGAGTTTCTTACCCGTCAGTTCATCATCGCTTGGATCCGGACCGTAAGACCCGATCTTGGATCGGTCCCTCGACTTAGACCTCTCTCCCCTTGAAATATAGCGCTTGTGTTACTTGCAATTAGGCTTTTCGCCTCTTTATTCATACAATATAGCTGCCAGTTTCCGTGTTCCTTTTCGTATCTTTTCGTCTCTACTTAGCACAAGACCCCGCAGAATACTTAAGGCCTCCGTGCGCTTTCCTCCTTTTTCCCCCCTTGATTATCTACACATCTACCTCTGGATAAGCCTTCTATACATCAACATGAGTCAACAACTTCTGGACAAAGATTTATACCAGGCCGCAGCGGGCCAAAACCTAAGGACCGCGCGCTCTCTGCTGGATCGAGGGGCAAATCCGAATGTGGCGGGGTTCGAGTATAACTCTGCACTTCAGGCGGCTGCCCGTCGCGACAGTGTAGAGCTGGTGCAACTCCTTCTGGATCGAGGTGCTCAGGTTGATGCCCAAGGAGGTTACCATGGCAGTGCCCTTATCGCAGCTGCTCAGTACGGAAATCTCGAGATCGTGAAATTGTTGATCAGTGCTAAGGCGGACCTGAATATATGTGGGAGATACGGCACTGCACTGGCGGTAGCACGCGACAAACATAATGAAGATGTTGTGAATGTCCTTTTAAGAGCTGGTGCGACTGAACGGCGACCGAACACTGAGGAGTTAGATAAACATTTTGGGCTGCGCTTCTGAGACAACATTGAAGGATTTTCGCTCTTCTAGGAGAGAGCGTGTGTGTACTGGACCCTATGTACCTCAATCTCTTGCCATCGGATTATTTTCAGAAAGAGAAAGTATAGTAAATATGGGAATGATATCTCACTTGTATATTGTGGGGCTAATCGCCAAGAACCCCCACCTTCTCAACTCCTCCATCTTTCCCACAGACATTCCCAGTCTAACACCTTGGAAAAATGACGAAATCTATTTTAGATATAGTCAAGGGATGCGACAAGTAAGGAATTTCCATAATAATGCATCACCCCATTTTTTGTTAACGTTGATGCTATTCGATAGTTTCGTTTCATACGATGAACCCACCTCTCGATCAGGAGTCTTGGGGAAATGTTACGAGTTTAGGGTGAATGGTTGTGCGGCCATATTGGGATACATTCCTCGCGAAATTGTTGAAAAGATGCAGTGGTCTGATCTGTGGTCAATCGATCACCACAAACAAACTGTGTCATTAGACACTCCAGCTACAGCCACAGTCGATATGCGCTCTCTAGTGCTTGAGGATACCCTCACGGCCACCAGAAAGTCAGGTGTGATATCAATGCTAGAAAGCTGGCGCGATGAGAATTTCCCGGTCTATGGTCCAGAAGGAGAGGTTCTTCTCGAAATAGAGCGTTGTGCAAGTGCCTTGTTTGGGATTGTGACTTATGGTGTCCAACTTCTGTGTTACGTGAGGGACAAACAAGACCTTCAATTATGGATTGGCAAGAGATCAGAAAGAAAACAAACCTACCCAGGTATGCTCGATAGCACTGCAGCTGGCGGTCTCGGTGCCGGCAAGCTACCTATTGAAGCTCTCATATGCGAAGCACAAGAAGAAGCATCCATACCAGAAGAAATTGTGAGGATGAAAGTCAAACCAATGAGTAACCTCACTTATTTCCACATTCGTGGGGATCAAGCTGGAGGAGAGGGCGGTCTATTTCAACCAGAGATCGAGTATACATATGAACTCGAATTGGATCCAAGCACGATCCCAAAGCCAAGGGACTCTGAAGTGGAGTGTTTCAGCTTATACACTGTTGACGAAGTGCTCTATGCTTTGAAACGGGGACAGTTTAAGCCAAACAGTGCTATTGTTATTGTTGAATTCCTCATTCAACATGGGATCCTGAATGTTGAAAATGAGCCTGACTACTCTGAAATCCTGTCGCACTTACATCGCAAACTTGAATTCCCTCTTCTTATCCAGTCATCTAATTGAAAGCCTTCTTTATTAATTTAGACCCTTTTAGGAGATTCAAACGAAGAGTTCAAAAGTTGGATGACAGTTGGAGGCGGCAATCGCGGTCGATCACTTTAATATTGACACTTTCGCTTTGGGCATCATTACTTGCCCATCGTCACCCAACCTTAGCCGCTGGGTTTATAATCCACTATGCTAAGTACCCGAATGAACCGCTCAAATTCGGTACATACAGGTACATATATGGTCACTGAGCGGCTCGGTTCTTGTGCCGGGGTTATGCAGGGGTAAGCAGCTTATGTTACTCAAGCATGTTTAATAGCATAGTAATAGTTATATTGGTAAGAACTGTGCCTGTATCTATGTTCTCCAATATAAAGAAAAATGGCGATCAATTGAGCTCGGACGCAATGACGCAGTGGCGTAGTGCACATACTATAGTCTTTACAGCCTAACATTTCCCCTCGTTGGGCAGAAGGGAATCATTAGTTAGGTGTTTTCATTAATATCACCAAATTCTCTAGGATGAAAGATAAATTGCCTCTGACTTCATAAGGAAAGAACCAACGATATCCACGGATTGAGATACCCCGAGTTACTCCGCACTCTTAAAGGGAACCCTTGTGCTTCCCCGCGCGAACTATTCCGATGCCAGCGAGGCTCAATTATCACTTGATTTGCTAATATATCGTTATTCTATTGACTTTAAGAAGGCAACGAGGCAAGACACAATAAAACGAATCAACTCTCCATACTGCGCCGCACCCCTGCGCCCCCCATGATCTTGGCAGCCAAAGATCAAAAATGGAGGGCTGTGTCGTTATAATCCGACATCTTTTGCTGTTTCCGAGCTTTCTGCTGACATCGATCTCTTTCTGGCTTCAGCTTCCTACCCACCACCTCCCCCCATTTTTACCGCACACTCTTCATCGAACGCCCTTCCTCAAACAAGCCTACATCGACATAATCAAGCTACGCTCACGACGAAGATCACTTCTACCCTGCTCTTACTGGCCACTTTTTTGGTCAACCCCATCGGAATGAGCTTAGGGGATATTCACAAGAGGCTGAAGGAAGCGATATACAATCACGGCACACCAGAGGCATTCGTCACGTACGACAGGGTCCGAGAAGTATGGGCCGGGGATCGGCTGGAGCGGTTTCTGATGGCACATGATCCAACTCTACGTCCATCACAGATAGATGAAGCCCGAGAGGGTCTGCTGTGTATGATATCTATCCTCGCCGGTGTCGTTCCCCGAGATTGGTCAGGATGGTCGAGGTTCAGACAAATTTTCTTCCCGTCAAATCATGTTGACCGCGATCGTCGCCGCGACAAAAATATTCCCGAGTTCACCAAGAAGGAACTTAAAGATAACTCCTTTCTTGGGGATACCAACCTGGCCACCCACTTCGTGGGTCATATGTGGACTTACTTTCCAAAAGTTCTCAATGAGAATAAGCAAGGGCGTTATGGAAAGCACGAACGGTTGCCACTGCGTCAGGAGAAGGAGCCTGTGGCTCGACAGGGTGGCTTCGGAGAAGTGACCAGGGAGATCATACCCCCGAACCATATCATCCTGGGCCATGTGGGTGATCACCGGGGTATACCCGAGGCGCCCAATTCAGTAAGTTCCATGGTACGTGACTTGATACGGCTAGTCACTTACGGGCTTCTTTTCCATATAGAAGGAACTCATAGTTGCCCGAAAACGTTTCCCCGAGAAGAGGTTTCAGGTTGAAATGATGCAATTGAACCTCCTCCGATCAAGCCCGACCAAGCACGAGCGAATCGTTTCCCATCTCGCGATGTTTTTCATTGAGAAGGACTTGAACATCATCATGCCATGGGCGGATATGGACTTGGAAGATTTCTTGACCGGTCGTTACAGAGAGATGCCATATACTCCAGATCTTAAAGATCTAATCCAGGAGTCCAGAGGAGTTGCATCTGCCATTCACTTCCTACACAAAAATCTCCAACTAGAAAGTTCAGGGGAGGACCCTCGCGACCTAGCAATCTGCCACGCGGATCTCAAGCCTCAGAATATTCTGGTATTCAAGGAGGGATCCTCTACTGGAGTTTGGCGAATTTCCGATTTCGGCGTCTCACGAGTAGCAAGTCGTGCTCTATCGGGAACTGGGAGGCGAGACTCGGGATACTCCGCTAGCCTAATTGACCATCATCCAAGAGGGGGTCCCTACCGGGCACCAGAAACTACTTCTCAACGAAGGAGCGACGTCTGGTCGTTCGGGTGCATACTAGTGCGCGTTTTCGCCTTGGGTCTTGATCCTGCAAGTCTGCCAGAACTTGACGAAAGACGAAAGGAATCGCCCGACGGACACGCCTCCGACGATTCTTTCTGTCGGGGAGAACCCCCCGCTCTTAATTCTAATATCAAAACTTGGATTGAGGAATTGTCACCCCGATATCGCTCTTCCCTCAACCCTGACGTCCCTGAGAAAATGCAGCATCTTCTAAGCTCGATGCTTCAGATAAATTTCCAGCAGCGCGCATCGGCACGTGAGGTTCGAACTGGTTTACAGTCACTTCATTACTCTCTCACACATTCAAAATTCGATGCGGCGCCGTCTACTCAGATTAATCTGCGAGGCTCACTAAGCGGATCTTCAACCATGTCAGGCATGTCTCAAAGCAGTACTGATTTTACCAGTATTAGCATAAGTCACCCACCTCGGCCAGTAAAAGACGTGGGCGTTCTTGTCAATGTCATGAAATCCAAGGACATCAACCAAGTCCGTCAGATTCTGGAAGACGACGTCGATGTCGAACAGACCTATGAGGGCGACCGACCTTTGATCCATGCTATTAAAATGACCAATGCTGCTATAATCAAAGAGCTTTCCAAGTATCAACGAAGATCTCACAACCGAAACTTGGATGTACGAACCCTCTCGTCCGCCAACCAAACACCACTCTATCTTGCCGTTGGCAAGGGTGATGTCGACACTGTGAGAGCTGTAATCGATGCTAATCTCGATCATGATATCGATGCGGAAACCGGTTCGGATTCCAACGGCGATGCCAATACTTTGTTGAATGAACTGTGCGAGGGCAAGACTCCTCTCATGCAAGCAGCCTTCCTTGGTCACGCCGGCGTGGTCTCATTACTTTTGGATAAAGGCGCAGATTTCAGAATCTGCGTGCAACAAGACAAGTTGAACTGCCTACACTTTGCGGTGAAATCCGGGAATCGTGCCCAAGCAGACGTTATCAAGGCCTTCAAGCATAAAATGGTCTTTGATCAGCTTCCACCTGATACTACAATCGATGGCGAAGGAACTCCATCAAAACCAAGACCATATGAGACGCCGATGATGCTGCACATCACCCTCGCGCCGGAGGACTCATATAGCTCTTTGGGGCCAGACTCTGTGTGGGGGAGAAAGTTCAAGGCACTATTGGAAGGGGGAGCAGATTTGAATAGAACATACAACCCAGGAGTCCGCGGTTTAGAGAAGAACTGTTTGGAATTTGCTGTATGGGAAACGAAGCCCGTGCTTGTCCAGGTGCTTGTCGGTGCGGGTGCAACCCTTCCACTGGGCTACGTTATACCGCCAGGAAGCTCTCGTGTGATGAAGAAATTGCTCACGGATGTACCGAGAGAACGTCGGCCCACAATATCTTGATTTTTATGTGATAATGATTTGTCATTTGTTGTTGGTTTTATTCCCTCTGGTTCTAAAACCCCCATCGCTCGATTTTTAAATATTTAACTGTGAATTAACACATTTTCATCAATATTGAGAAATAGATACCACCTACATACTCATGACATTTCCAAGTAAATTATACATCTTGTCTGTTTGGCAGATCTATACTCCAACAGTCTCCCTGGCGTGATGGCCTCCCATAGAGGGGACTTCTCAAGTGGTCCCGAACATGTTCTTCTGTTGCTCGACTGACTATGATATTATCAGCATATAATCACGGCGAATAAAAGTTCTCCCGGTTGGAGTAAGCATAAAACCTTACATATCGAGTTCATGTCCTCCAGTGATACGTCCTTGGTTTCAGGGACCTGAACTATTAGCATGAAGCGCAGCGCAAAAGAGACAGACAAGACTAACGAAGAAGAAAATTAAGATGAGCGCCAATAAATTCAAGCCTCTGTAATATAAGTCAGTAGTTAAACAGATGAAGCATTAGAAAGAGTAATCTCACGAGAAGAAGAAGAGAAGATTCCCCTCGCCGTGGAATTTACTGGTCAACTGAGGCACAAAGAGTACTAAAAGCCCGAGACCAAGGAAATTGACCATAACACTGAAGCTCATTCCCACCTCTGTTATTTATTAGTCCACGCTAATAGTAATGCGAAGGGGAGGATCAAGTTACCGCGCACGCACAGAGGGAACACCTCCGCACTCAATGTAAAGGGAATGGGCCCGGCACCGATCGAGTAGCAAAATACAAAGGGTAAACAGCTAAAGACTGCTACCAGAATTAATCGAGTATAGTGGGCTTCGATTTTGAAGAAGCCGCTGACTGCTATCAGGCTTAAAAACATCCCAAGGAATGAGCCAAGTAGAAGAGGTCGGCGTCCACGCGAATCAATGAAGATATATGCAGGCACAGTGAAGAGGAAGTTTGCTAGACCAAACCCTTTTTTGGCAAATTAGTTGAAACCCCACCGAGTCAAGATGTTATTTCCATAATCACATACCGAAATTGTACCATTTGACGGCCATGGGAGGAGTAAGCAAGGCATCACTCGGGTTACTCTGGTTGGTGCGCAAAAGTTCGGATGAATAGAAGGCCAAAACATTGATCTATTAGTTTGATTTGAAAGGATTAGCCGTCAGTCAAGTGCAAAGAAGACCCAAGACGTGTATGTAGCGAAACTTACACCACATAGTTGTTGCGACGCCATTACTATCAAAGCCACCATGCACGCTCTTCGAGTTCGCGGATTGGTGGCGAGACACATCATCCGCTGGAAGAAATTACCTCTGTTGATCCAACTTTGGTAGGCGTAGATCTGTTCTCGTTCTGACCACCATGATTTCTCTTCGTGAGGATGCCATATTTTGATAGCCTCGGTTTGAAGCTGGGCGTGAATGTAGTAAAGATCTCGGGCAGCTTGGATGGGTGTTCCTCGAAGCTCGAGGAGGCTTTTATATGCATCGGCATATTTGTTCCTCTGTATCAGGAATCGGGGCGACTCAGGACACATGAACACCAAAAAGAGAAGGACGATGGCGGGAATTATCGCGGTCGCCAGTAGTACTCTCCAACTGTCCATCACAATCAGTGCACAGAAGAAACCGAGAAATATTCCACTGGAAGAAAGTTAGGTAACGCCTTTAAAGAGAGCCTGTAAAGAGAGTGTCGACCGTACAGTGCATCAAAAAGTTGCCACAACATCAAAATTTTGCCTCGATGTCTATCAGGTGCTGCTTCGGCGGCAAATATAGGGGCTATCGAAGCTTTTGATCCGATCTATTCAGATAGAAGCGTGTCAGATAGTAGGACGTTGAAATGGGATGGAACAAAGAGAAATAGAGAAAAAAGAATCAACATACCCCCACACCAAGAAGTACTCTACAGGCCAGTAGTGTCTCCCATGAAGGGCAGTGAGCTGTTCCTGTGTTCAATATCCGGATCAGTCACCATCTAGCAACTTTCGGGGGCCAATACTACCTATCACAACAGCAACACAGAAAATAGCAGAAAGGAAGAGTGCGGGACGTCTCCCGAATCTTTCTTGGAGTGGATCGCTCAACCATGTTCCTCTGTGGTCGAGGTTAGAGTCGGATAAAGACTAACATATTGCGATTGTTCTCAGTTGGATTAGAGTTGGGAAACAACATACATAAGACTGCCAGAAAGCCAAGGAGCTGCATTGATGAATCCAATCAAAAGCATGTCACTACCAGTATCGAGGCGGAGATCATCTTGCCACTTCAAAAGCGCGCTGCTATTGATTGTTGATTGCTGCCATCCCCTATTACAATGGTCAAAACAATGCACCAAGTTGACACGCATGATGGACATACTGTGTGATTGCTGCACAGGCCGTGGCCATAACAGTAACAAGGAGACCCCTTGTTTGCAAGAACGATAAATATTTCTCTGAACTCTCCCTGCTTATAGTCTCCAACTCCGCGGGGGTAAGGCCGGACGGGACATTGCGCAATCGGTGCTTTGCGAGTCTCGCGCCGTTGATAAGGGTTCGCAAATCGACGACAGTATCGAGGCTAAGATTACTGTGGAATGCTTTGACATCGGCGTCTAATTGGGAGGGTTCTATATCGTCGAGCGGGTTATCTGTTCTGATTGATCAAAGCCATTAGAGGTGTTTGGACATGACAGGGTTGGGTGTGATGTGTTACGTTGGGCCACCCCAATGTTGGGCATCTGCACTCATCGTGCAGCCTCGCCAATCGGCACTTTTGCGACCACTTGACAGATCCAGGTCTATAACAGAGTACTCGGGAGGAAATAAGTGGTGAGATCTTTGTGAGATGGCTAGAAGTATGGGTGCTGGGTTCAGGTGGAATAAACCTCTTGCTGGGTCAATAAAGAGTTGAGAAGATCTGGAAGAGTCTCCCAGTTTCTACATTACCTCTTCTACGGAGTACACATTGTGACCATAATTCTAACGCTAAGGCTTATAGGGTGGATTTGGCAGTTGATCTGACGTCTTTCCAAGCAGCGAACGGACCACACCAAAAGCCCCCTGTGATAAACTGCACTAAACTCGTACTAGGAAGGACCTTAGGCAGATAGAGGCTGAATAGCTACAAAGAAGTAAATTGCGGTTATTGGCGGACAACTTTGGGAGGCTGGTTAGTTTTAATACGTAGCTCCCCCGAATTACCCCGTGCTTACTGCGGCTATCTTTCTCCACGTGGATTTTCCTAAGGAATATGTCTGGTGCATATGTTAATGCCAGATATAAGTAGAAATGAGCTATACCGCATGTGAATTCATCCCCGAAGGGTAATTTGCTTTTTTTTACCCCTCACCAACATCGGGTGAAATTAACGAAAATCACAATATGCACCTATCGGCGGATGCCGCGTTGTAGCGGGAACCAAAATGTGCATCGGCGACCACGAGATGGCGGAGCTGGTGCATGAAGGAGAGGCTGGAAAACTAATAATTGGCTGGGTTTGAGTATTACAGCCGCACTTAGTCTGTATTGAGAAAAAGAAACCCCGTGGGTGCGTGGCGTCTGATGACATATATCCCTGAAATTCAATGTAAATTCTTGGCGTGGTCTTAGGGCTTTACGAAGGGGCTCTTCGGAAGACGGATTAGGTACTGGTATGGAGGTGATGACCCTTCTCATTGATTCCGTTAAATCTTACTCTTCTTGTCTTGGGGTCCTAATTCGCATTATGCTGGAGTCTACTCCGGACTTGGCCCTAAATTCCAGTCAACACAGCCTCCAGAATGTCTTCCATCCGTTCACCAACTGGATCGGTTTCGACCACACTCAGAGAAGGAATAAGCGGTTACATTAACCGCTCAAAGCTTGAGAGTAGGCTTTACGAGTTATTTGGGTGCAATATCGAAGTTGTAGTGAGCACATGCCATTCCCCATAGAAGCTAGATGTGAAGGCTAAAGCCAATCTCACAGTATTTTTGCGGCCGAATTACTTTTCAAGCACCACGAGAAGTGGAAGAGGCAAGTCTTCCGTGATCTGAACATAATATTGATTCTCTTTTGCTAACCTGGTTTCTCTCGATCTAGTATGAGATAGCGTACGCAGATTTATCAAAGTCGTAGTATTCTCAATGATGGCTAACATTTGCATAGGGACCTCTGCGAGGATGAACGGGTTAACTAGGGCTGAAGAACTAGCTTTATACTACAACATATGTTTCTTGAACTTATTTTCAGCGATCCGAGTTATTTGCTTTTTGAATGAATTTGCCTCAACCTTGGGGATCTGCCTTGACCTAGATCCTACAAGGGGCTGCACCTTACGTGGCTGTGTCCCACCTCAGCCCTGCTGCTCCCATTTTCAAAGTGAGCGTGATAGGAAAGAATATATCTGATATTTAGATCACATAGCCTCCTGGGAATGACTAGTGTAGCCTGGGCTGCAGGGAGCAGGATATGCGCTTCTCATCAGTCGGGCGCGAATCCCCTGTAGTTGGCCTGATTTCTTAGGAATATGTATTAATGAACCTCTAGCATGATACGCTAAGGCGTTTCAAGTTTTTATTGTTGTCATCTAAGCCCATAATTTACATTTAAGACTTGGTCCCCTCGGGTGCCCAGGTTCCTGTTAAACTCTTTCTCAAGGCCTGGTTGCATCGAACAGATAATTCTCCATAGAATTTCCCAATAAAGATGGCTACCAATTCACTCTATTCTACATTCTGTCTCCCTGGCGATCCAGCCGACATATCTGTTTACCAGAGCGATGGTGTGCTTGACA
Organism: Penicillium aurantiogriseum; assembly: GCA_019977855.1. Lineage (NCBI taxonomy): Eukaryota > Fungi > Ascomycota > Eurotiomycetes > Eurotiales > Aspergillaceae > Penicillium > Penicillium aurantiogriseum. Next base: position 7,605,548 of record JAFCIW010000003.1, on the reverse strand, counting down.
TCATTTGAACAAACTGAACTGGTACTGACCTTTGGGGCTTATAGTTGACACATCACATACGCTCATTGCTAGTGTTTTCAACAACAACGGCTTATTCCAAGAACATATTTCAACCACGCCACTTCCAAAGTTACGCATCATGTGAGATTTATATTAATTTATAGATTCTTCTCCTGTCTCACTCTGATTTCTGTGGGATCCAGCTCCGTACACTCCAGGTCATCAATCAGACCGCTCCAAATCTCAAAGGATGCTCTACAGACACTCAAGGACACCTATAGTATTGGGGATGAATTATGGGACTTGACTTCGACATTCGGAGACAAACCCATGAGTGCAGCTGTAGGTGAAGGAGGAATGAAAGTCCAAAGTGGCGAGAATGGTATTCAAGGTAAGTACTCCCCAGAGGTTATCCACGTACCCCAAAGTCTGACACAAGGTTTTAGATATCTCTTACAGACTCACATTTCCAACACCAGTGCCAGGGGGAGTTCACAGTTGGACTATGCGCCAAATGGCTGTTTTCCACCACCATGATCCCCATGACCTTCAAAATCTCTGGATCTTCTTTCATGTCAGTCATGATACACCCATGCAGAAAGAAATCAAGCAATATGCCTCGCTTTCCCAGCAGGGGCTACGCTCAGACCATGCGTGGTATGCCCTTCATTCTGCTGCTTTCTCTTCTTGTCTGGATAATTGGCGCTCCTATGTGAACAGCTTAGGTTACGAAGTGGATAGACATGTCAGTATCTACCAATACTGGGTCCTTGGATTTTCTGACCGTTATTTCAGACTGATAAATCCCTGGACTTCATTTTGAGAAACATCGATCGCGTTTTGACTGCCGGGGGTGCAACCAGCTTCACGGCGATTCACAACACACGCGACCTTCTAGTACCTACCTCATACAGATTGAGGGTAATATTGGACACTCTTGCAAAATTAGGTGATTTGAGCAGTGTTCTGAGTTCACGGCATAACAGTGCAGATAACGGCTTTCAAAAACTTGTCACGTGTGTGGGATACCACGAAGACCGTCTAGAGGGGTGTGTTGTTGGGGTAGAAGTGCTGAAGGAGAAGGTCAAGGATATCTTAAACATGGTAAGCGGGTAACAGCCATATAGTCACTAAACCCCTCGCTGACAGGCATTCAAGTCAACATTAGGATTGGATGTCAGGATGACCCACGAGATGCTCGACCTCAACAACCGGATGGTTGTATTAAATGACCGCATGATTAAAGCCAACAAAGTAGTCACTATCCTGACGCTTATGTATTTACCCGCAAGCCTTATGTCGGTAAGTGATACCCCGACGTGCCCAAATATAATTTGTTCTCACCACTTAATAGTCTATTTTCGGGATGAACTTGTTCAAGTTTGACGATGGGACAACTGAGGAATTCAAAGTATCTAGGCGAATCTGGATCTACGTTGTTGCTACAATTATCTTGGGATTTCTTACATATGTGATATGGTATTTGTGGTCTCACAAAAGCAGATACTAAAGCGAATTTTCCGCTTTCCGGGGCTCAGGATGCATCAGGAGACCAAGGAGGTGTCGAGCGATACTTAACGAGTTACGTTCCGGTGGATATGTCGAGATCTTTTCATTTGACCGGCTTAGTTGGACAAGTGTTGGTTTTAAGAGAACAGATAGACTGCATTGCTTTTATCAGAACTAGGTATTTTTGCGTTTGTATCTTCACATACATGGTGGATGTTGGGTTTATACAATAGGCGATTTTCGTGGCAAGTTCCTAGATTTGATATCTCAAGTCGAGAGATAGAAAGTCAACTGTCTACACATATATTGTTGAAATAAAAAACGGAGAATGGATATAACCTGATACCATTTATAGCGTTAGACAAAATCATTTCCCCACTCCCTAGAGACTACTTCTGTTATCCCTCAATTACCGGGATTCAAGTGAAAATTGGGAAAGATCACGATTCATTGTCTCGGGCGGGTAGCTTGCCATGAATCGAAAAAACAGATCGAATGACTCATCGGTCTTTTTGAGGAAACCGAAAATGGATGAGATGCGTAGTTCTAGCTGCTGAGAATGCGAGTCGTAGCAAGCCTGGAGGATTCTACCATGTCGAGGTCCGAAAAACGAGAGCATAAGTACCTATCTGAATTAGCACATGAAAAGGAAGAGATTAGTACCTAGGCCCTTACTGGGAAGATGGAATAGCGTTTGAGCTCAGGTTGGTTCCGGCTAAATGCGATCACTTGAACTATTGCTCCTAGCTCACTAAGAAGTAATCGGTCCTCCTTGCCAATTCCATCCGTGGAAATGACGATATGCATCGAGGGTCCTATTAGTACATTGGCATCCTGGGAATCCTTTATCCACCATTGCTGCAGCGACCGGAAGTTCCAACCAGGGAAATCCTGTCCTATACATCTGCCAGGTGTAGAGAATAATAATCCCCCATTTCCGCCGGTAAATTCTTCATAACTAAGTCAAGGATTAGTTACCTATTATAACTTATAACCTAAGAAGCGACACTCACTCAATCTCAGCCCACCCAAACTCATCAGAGAGAAGCCTCTTCGTTCTTCCTTCGCATCGAAAAGTAAAGTGCGTCTGGAGATATCTCATAACTGCCCTTGTAGCTCGCATTATCTCGGCTTCAGTTGGCTCGGAAGCAAGGCGCGAGTGGAGAGGGACATCTTGGATATTTAGACGGTTATGCACACTTTCGTATGAGGCTTCACTAGCCGGGATCTTCCATCTTTTGATATCCTCTTTGTCATAAGGCTTGAACAAACACTTCTTTCTGTTATCAAGAAAATCGGGGTCTAGAGAGTTAAACTCTTTGACTGAAATCCCAAGGCCTTCAAGATCGGCTTTTGTGAATGTTGACTGGGTAGAGGATGCGAGCTCTTTCAGCGTGTGAGTTACCACATCACCTTGGTGGCTTTCCTGATAATGGGACATGATACGCAGCTTTCGCGGTTGGTTCCTGGTGTGGGTGATTTCTGGTGATGCGGATGGAGAGGTGGGAGGAAGGTGTCCGGTGGTTCGTTTGAATTCGAGATGTTGTTTCGATGGGGACGCAGAAACAGAACCTTGGAATATTTCAGAAACGAAACTTCACCTGTGCGAGAGCTGAAGAGAATGCAATGAAGTGGGAAAAAAAAGAAACGTCTGTCTCATCATGATGAGCCGCACAATTTCCCAACAGAAGTGTTTTGGCCTAATGGATAAGGTTTCTATCCACACACATATGAATATACACAGACTGTGATGGCATCTACGATGGCTACGATCTACGGATGACTTCCTTTTGGGCAATGTCGAGACGTGTGAACCCATTTCTGGTATAGATCTTCATACGGCTCAGCCTCACCCTGCGGGCGCTGTGCACATGATCAGCAATATTTATGAGAAGTCCACATCTCTTCTGCAGTACCGTCTATTTGAGATCTATAGCCATATTTATGCCCTCTGTGCATGGCTCCGTCCTCGCGTAGTCATGGCTGAATCGGTTCATGTCGACTGCTCGGCGCCAACAGAGCGTTACGTACCTGACAACGATATTAGCGGTGCTGGAGTGAGTCGGGTGCTCCTCAAGGAGTGGTCTTTTTTTATTCTGACTTTTTTAGATTGTCATTAGCTATATTTCGACCGCAGCCCTTGCGGTTCTTATCATAATCGTGTATTACCTCACCGTCCACGACCCTTCGGTGGATCCATTCGACGCAGACACAGACGCAGGCGCAGCCCAGGAAGGTGCTATATGGGATCACGTTAACCCTTTGGACGACTTTTTGCTGGGATTGTTACGATCGGGGCCGGCATATATTTCAAAACGAGTCCTGAACTCACGCAAACTTTTGTCGCCCCGCGCTAGGTGTCGGCTTGAGAGAGTCCTAATCAAGGTATGCTCGATCTGCCCAAGACAAGCTATCAATTCTTGTCAGTTCATAGCATAGTTTAATATATATATTGCGTAGCCCCTGGACTGATTCTTTCTGTTGCAGAATCTCGCTGATGCTTACACCTGGAATAGTGCCTTTTGATTATGAGTGACCTGCAGATTGTCACCGGCTTTGCAATCCTTCTCAGTGGATTTGCACAACTTCAAAGTGGCCTGGAAGCCTTGAAATGGCGCACTATTCTTGACCTGGCATGGTTCTCCTGTCTGACACATCTTTCATGCCTAACAATGTTGCGACGACATCTTCACACGCATACTATTGAGCGCGTATGGAGATTGTTCGCGATGGGTGTACTTGCGGCATTGCTAGCTGCTGGCCTACTACCTACGGCCAATCCCAAATGGCTTTTGCTTACTGAGGATACCAAAGCTACCCCCGCTATTTGCATCCTCGGCTGCTATCTGAAGCCTGGACCAAGCAAGGAATGGGTGAAATCCATACTATCTAGTGGTCATCTGAATTCCTGGCATCCGTCACAATGGTTCTGGCCACCGATAGTATCTGCAAGCTTTATCGTGGTTGCATTTGTCTTTCGAGTCGTGAGATTACATAAGTCTCTCTCTTTGAGTGTTAACCGAGTTACTAAATGGCTTGATGGCCAGGTGCAGAGACTTCTCTGGCTTCTTTTCAGAACCCTCTGTAAAGAAGGAGAGATTTACAGCCTTAAACGTTCACTCGGATACCGGCCTGTTTTTGGTCTCGTAATGATTTGGCGTTTCGTGTTGGTCTCATGGGCTTCATTCGCCCTCGAGGTATGCTCCCTTTTTGCACGGGATCTACGAAGACCTTTCTAACTCGTACAGGTAAGCTGGGTCTTCATAGCTTTTCTCTGGGGTATCTGGCGCCTGATGCTAGACTTGTCTCCTAGAAACGTGATAGAAGCCCTGGATTTCAGCAAGCAAGCATGGTCATTTGGCCAAATCGTCCCCGTATTGATGTTGGCGGCACCCCTCATCAGCATTGCTGAAACATTTGGAGAACGTGAGTTTTACAAAACTGGATTTCCACGAACTTGTTCTAAGACAAAGCTTTCCAAAACAGACCCAAGTAAGGAGACTTTGGTGCCCCGGGAGTCATCGGACGGCCATCTGTCATCTCGACTCCCTTTGAGCTCTGCCGGCTCTAGCACATCCGAGGACCTCGAAAGGCCAGACTCTGGCTGGGCCTCCCACCCCGGCTCTCTTGGAACAGCAATTGCATACATCTGCGGGCATTGTATTTACATGGCTGTGTTTGTTTTCCTCCTTTCTTCAAGGGGCGCGTCCCCTTTGAATTCGATCCGCAGATTTGGCGAGCTTATCCCGGTGGTAATTCACTGCTTTTACTGGGTAGTGCTTTGCTCTCTCGCTATCGAACTAGCCGTACCGCAAAATCGTTGTTGGCTTCGAAGGTTCTTACAGAGTCTGGTCCTTGGCTTGTATATGACTCCCACATATCTTGTCGTGGGAAACATCTGGCTTCTAATCTCTGCTATTGGCTTTTACATTATTGGTGCTCTCATACACACAGCTATTGGGTTGATACCGGGCACTAGTATTGTGCAGCGATAGCGGAATCAATGGAAGAGAGTTTTGGCCACTATCGTGGGGTTTGTTTCTCAGTAACACCTCGAAGGTATGTAATGTCTTTATCTCGTCGTAATCGTGAGAAATATGTTGACATTTTCCACACGGCCTTCTTTCCCCCAAGGTAAAGGTGAGAGGGAAGTGAAGTAGAATTGAGGTCAAGTCTTATTCGGGAATCTACCAGGTTATACATACGATACAGGACCCAAGTTACATGGGTCCATCAGGAGGCCACCGGCCCAGGGTCACAGAGCAGATCCCTTCTCCTGTAAAATTCGGAGACCACATCATCCAACCAAAAATCCCAGGTTTTTGTAGATCTATGTTTGTTTGTACTTATATTATACACTTGATATATATACAGCGGAATGTAGCGTAACAATGGACAACGGACGTCTTTTCAGATGTCTTTTAGATATCATTCTCGGTATCTTTTTCTCCTTGTTAATGTTGTAGCTAGAAGGATGACTTGAATTGGATTGCCGCAAACTGGGAAATAATGATAAATAGGGCACTTCCTACAAATGACTTTTCAATGTATAATGTGCGATATAATATATGATGGTTTATGACAAAGAGGGAAGAGAAGAGCTAAGTAGCTAGTGGACGCCTGACAAACAAAACATATGACTACATACGTAGACAGATGGGCTTAACAAGTTACATCATTTTGGAGTATCACGATACATCATCTGTGTACGTAGGTACAAAGAAGATGGATCTATGATGGATCTATGATGGATCTATCTATCTAGATCTCTCATAGCTTTTGGTATAATCTGCCGTACGTATAGACAGAAAGACTCGGTGATTCGGCTAATCAAAAATGTCTGTAAACAATTGTAACGCATGGACACAATTACTGCATGATTTGGGCATTGGAAGAAATTGCCCGGTCTTGATATGAATGGGCACCTGGGCAGCTTTCTTGGTGCTGACTATGGCTGAGTGCTGGAAAACTCACCTAAGCACGACTATTTAACCCCTATTGGCCACCAAAATACTTGATGGTGTCTAGTGGTCAATGCCAAATCATCCAAATGGGAAATATAGTACGGAGTACAGGGTATGGGCATCTGAGATACTTCCTCTCTGTAGATATCACATTGTCATAACCAATAATAATTCTCAGTCAACACCATACCAATACCAAGATAGGCAAGGATCATAGCTTATACGGAGTACATATTACCCTGTTTTTGGCGGAGAAGGCGGCGAAATATTCTCCCTACAGGGGTTCGGCCGCAGGCAATAATGTACATAGCCCGGGTTAGGGCTCATCACTTAAACCCTCGCGTCTGCACTTTTCCCCTCTCACTTTTTCTTCGACCATAAAGATGTATCATGGCCTCTTCCCGATCATTTTTGGCGGTTTTCAAAATTGCCCAGACGCACATGCCAGCACATATGAAATATTCAAAATCGATAAAGGCGGCACACCTATATCCCTGCCCTACGTTTTTGCCTGGGGCACGCCGCTTCTGTGGAGATATATCCCTTGTTGGTCGGAGGTCGCCGATTTCCGAGATCAAGTTGAAATCACATCAATGGGTTACGATTGAGGATTTGTGTTGGCATCCAAGGGCTAGGGGCTTGCACCGAGAACATCAGGCGACCGCCGGCGAGGTGCATGTGGCCCACGAATTCGAGGAATAGTCTATCAGCGGTTAGTGGCTGGCTACATTTACACATGGACAACCAGGCTGATTGTCCTTTCATATCTCATCATGAATGGATCGACAGACTTACTTGTACTATTGTTTCTGGGCGGATATTCAGTTGCGAACCGTTCCCAACGGACATGGTCGAGGCCACTGCCCCATCCATTGACGGTCGCTCCATAATACAGCCAACATTGCAGGACACGACTTGTGTTCTGAAAGCCGTGGAATCCCTCCCTCTCCGCGAAAGTGCTCATTTGCCTCCAGGTTTTCACTTGCAATGGGGAAACAAATTGGCCTAGGTCATCTCCGCCTAAAACACCATTGATTGTGAACCATTCCATGGCGGAGGTATCGCTTCCTTTTAAGACACTCAAGTTAGCAGGCTACTACCAAACTTACCATGCCTATGGGGCCTCAGTACCTTGTGTTGCTTCAGACAAAGACATTGTTGTCGTCACTGATCTTAACGTTGGTTTGTACAGGCTCAAGCCCTCCGTTTGTCTTGAAATCAAAGAAGTCGAGGGGATTGCAGATTCAGAAATTCCCCTAACCACGTTTTTTGAGCTGACAAATTTTGGTGCCTATGGACGATAGGCGCTTCGTAATTAAAGGAAAAAGACGCATGCAAGGGGCAAGAAACTATTTCCGTCCTGAGAACTGTATTGCTGTCGACAAGGCTGAGTACCTCACTCCAAGGGAAATGAGTCCTCGGAATTTTATGTCTACAACTCAGGATATTTCCGATACAAGCTTACAACCTCCCCCGAGGGCTGACCGCTAATTAGATGAGCTCTAACATATGAACACCATCTGCCCCTTTCAAGCTACTATTCCATCAGGAGTGAACACTACCATGTGATATTCTTCAGACTTGCATTCTTGGGCGCTTTGCCAGTGTTTCATTTGTCACATCAAAGCGGAGAATGGTTCCACTTTACGATTGGGATCCTGTCATGTTGCCCTAAAAATACGATGAGAGATTGCCAGGGGTAGTGCTATACGGGATCTCGATACATCACATTTTCTTTTCAATGTCCAACGCCAATCAGATATGATTCTTTTGAATGAGTCAAGTTCCAAGTCTCGATCGTGTGGATCTCAATTTCCACCATTTGATCACGAGAGCAGTCACAAGTACATGCTTCTCGAAGTATATTGTACGAACTGCTCTGGAGGGGTCCGGTACTACTCCGTAGATTTTGTGCTAATCAATTTTGGCATTTGATCTCTTTTTTCAAATAAATAAATAAACATATATATATTATCAAGACTGGCATGCTTTTTTTTATTCCAAAATGCTCCTCCAATATAACAAATCAATTCCAATGTCTCAACCCATGCATGAGGGGCCCGATTACCTTCAGTGCATCCTTTCTCTTTTTGAACATCTTATTTTTAGAAATGGCAAAGGTCAACCTAATTTGCCTGTCATGTTGACCCTCAAACCAATTCCAAAGTCGATCAACGATAGCAATATCATCTGGCCCAAGCGGATTCCCTTCAAGGAAAAAATCATATCGAGTGCTATGAAGCAAAACGAGTCCATCTCGGAGAGATTCCTGATTCTGGACTGCGAAGACTTTTTGCCACGTTAATGCAGGGGTAAAAAGCCGATCCAGCCACACAAACGTGCTCATCATCGTCTGGAGCTTGTACACGTGAATCTGGTGATCCTCGAGAATGCAATCCACACCGCCACTCCCACTTCCACTTCCACTGGTCAATAGCAGACGGTCCATGATGAAAATGACCAGAGTCAAGCTTCCAGTCGGATATTCGCTCGCAAGTCTCGAGTACACAGCCTCCGAGTCAGAGCCGAAGCTTGCTTCAAGCACCTGTCGCAATCCCCCGTGAGTGTCCATGTTGCGCGATTGCAAGAAATTGAAAAGTGATGTGCATGACCCGGCTTCTCGACCATGAAACCATGCCCTTTGTTGCTCCTCGAGCCACTTCTGAAAAACCCAACCGACGTCATCGATAAACCGAAGTGATCGTTTTTTCTTTGCTGCTCTATTGCTTTGCACTTCCTCCATGTGCTCATGGAGGTTCTCGCTCACGCTCGCAAGCATCCGCATTGTTTCTAGTTGATGGATCAGGGCAAGCGGGGGTTTGCCCTTGGACTTGTATATTATGTCGTGCTCTAAGCTTGTCCATGCACGCAGTCCGGTGCTTGTAACTTGAATTTCGACCGGCTTCGTGTCGCTGAGTTGTAGCCCGCGGTCATGAATGTCTTCACTTTTCAGTAAGACATGAAGATGGGTCGCGACATAGCCTTGATTTGCCTGCTGGCCTCCATTGACCTCATCTTGTTTCGGATGGTTAACTGATCTTTTAACGATGAAGGCATCGTGCAAAAGCTCGCTGGCTCTTGTTCGGTTGGACGGTATGTGCACCAAGATGCACACTCCCGCAAGATCAACGATGTCCTTGTCGATGTCTTCGATGGTTTGGTAAGGAACTCCTCGCTTGCGCTCACGGTCTGCAAGTTTGTTTTCGAGACTCGCTGGTTCCTTGAGCCGGAACTCTGTGGCATGGCCTACTCCATGGTCGGAAAGGACCTGGTCGCATAGTTCCCTAACAGCCTTGAGGGCTTTATGATAATGGATCATGTCTTCCATCACATATCGTTGAACAAATGAGGAGGCCACTGACTCGTTTTCCGAGTGCATAAATGTTATGTCATGAGCCATCGTGTTCGGCTGGGATCGCACAAGTTGAAGTTTGATTGGCTAATTCAAAAATAAATATAGAGAGAGCCTGTGAGTCTCGGAAAACAGTCTGGGGATACTTGAATGCTTGAGAATAAGCCAGATATTTATGATCAAGTTCTTCCTTATATCAATATGGTCACTAGCACAGCGGCTCTATTGCTGCCCATTTGCAACAAAAATCTGTACAAACAACTTTTTTTTTTTCTCGAGTTTTATTTCTGCTTGTCGATGGTGTGTAGAAGGACAAGGGTAGACAAGTGAGTCGGTGAAGACATACTCCTATACATCCCCCAAAATGCAACCACATCACGCCAGTCAGCTACTATTTATCTGCACGTCAGCCTGGCCGTGTGCTAAGTGGAAGAGATTGTGGCCCGAGGGGCTCAATCGTTTATGTTGATAGGCGGTTCATGCATGCGTATCTCGATTTTCTGCCTCGATTATTCTGCCCTGGCGCTAGATGTACTGTTCCATCAGTCCAACCCATATCCTAGTTGATACCCGATATTCCAATCCCAAGTACCCGGGTAAAATCTCCCAATAAACCTTTGATCTAATGGAATACTCTGCTCTGCATCAGAATCATTGAGACCCAACACGGACCTAGACATGGATATGCCCTCTTACCCTTTATTAACTGCAGTGAGTTAAATGTTTTGATCTGCCCACCTTCAGGTGGCAGACACACTAGAAAGATAGACTTATGATGTCAATTAGAGCTCCTTCATCCATCAATTGGCCCAAGTGGCCGAGCAGTTTCCTGGTCTAGCGGTTATGATTTTCCGTTAACAAATGCGATTCGCAGATGTTCCGGAAAGGTTCTGGGTTCGATTCCCAGGGAAACTATTTTTTGTATTTTTCCTATATAAATGTTAGCAGAGGTACTTCCTTTTATTGGATTTGGTATCAAATATGGAAAGTTGCCCGATAGAAGTTTTTCCTTTTTTTCTTTTTCTTTTCTTTTTCTTTTTCTTCTTTTTTCTTTTGATCTCGACTGCAGATGAACTATGCAGACTATGCAGATCTCTACATAGATAAACTTTTATTCCAAATAAATAATTACATCTTTTTTGGTATATATTGCCCAACCTAGTGATATATATCTTAAGTATATCATGATATATATATTGCCCACGGGTATATGTCAAAATCGCACAAACGAACCTATACTACTTAATATCGGGGGAGATCTTGCAAAGATGTTAATATAACCATAGTAGAATTTTAAAACTATCTAATTCACCTGGAATAGAGGCCATATTTACGGACTTCATTTCCACCCCTATAGATAACCCCTCCACTGATGAACTTGTAATGGAAACAGAAAGAATAATAACAACATTGGGTTCCGTCAGTTGAAAGTGACTGAATGCTGCCCGAATTGAAATATTTGCGATACAACATGATGCACGTTGTATGCAGAGAAAAGCGTAGGCCATATCAAACTGCATCGGTAGTGCCAATCTTGCCTCTATTGGGGGATCAATATCCTTGGCCAGCCGGGATGTCAAATTAGGGTTAGCATCGATCCCCAAATTCTATGTTATCTACTGAGAATCAACCGATCTAGGACACAGAGAAATATATCCATAAAGCACAATTGGAAAGAAGGGAATCAATTGATATATTTTGTTGAAATCTATCCATTAACGGACAATTTACTCCAAGCGCAGCTTCTCAAACTCCTTAACCTGCTCCTCGAGACGGGCAGCCTCACCCTCAGCATCACGCAGACGCTTCTCCTCTTGCTCACGGACCTCAGCCTTGACCTTCTCCTTCCAGCCAGGGCCGTTGATGATACCCTGGGACCTGCTGACAGCCTCACGGGCCTTATTGAGGCTAGCCTTAGCCTTCTCCTCCTGCTCCAGGGCAACTTCCTTGGAGACGCGGAGGTAGACAGCAGCCTCGGAACCGACAGCAGCGACGACGCAGCCAGAGGGAGGGTTCTTGTTCTCCGGGCCGAGGTGGGAGAGCTCGCCGAGGGTCTTACCACCCAGAGACTTGATGGTGGTCATCTCCTCGGAGACGGTCTTTTGGCTGGTAGCGTCGTAGGTCTGGATGATGATGTCACCCTGAGTCTTGACGTCGTACTGGGACAGGATCGACCGGATGGCCTTGGAGGTGTTGAGGATGAGCTCGTAGGCCTTGGCGGCGGCGGGATCGTCGAACTCGGCGAGGTACTCGGGGTACTTGGCCTTCATGATTGAGATGGTCTCATCACCCGCGCGGCGGGGCAGACGCTGCCACAAGTGCTCGGTGACGAATGGCATGATGGGGTGGATCAGAGTCAGGGCACCCTCGAGGGCTGTGTAGAGGGTCTGCTTGGCAGACTCCTTGGTCTCGGCTGAGGTCTCCTCTGCCAGCAGGAACTTGGAGTTCTCGAGGAACACATCGCACAGCTGGGAGTACCAGTACTGGTAGGAGATGTGGGCGGAGTTGGAGAAATCACGCTGCTCAAGAACCTCGTTCATCTCCTTGGCGGCGGTGTTGAACTTGTGCAGAATCCAGCGCTCAGAGAGAGACTCATTACCAGTCTTCTTAACACCAGCCTGGGGCTTGAAGTCATCACCCAGCTTGCCGAGGACGAACTTCGTGGCTTGGTAGATCTTGTTACAGAACTTACGGTAGCCGTGAATGACCTGGATATCGAAAGCAATGTCACCTCCTGCAAAAATCATTATTAGTAAATATAATCAAATGGGGGATTTAGGGTGAAACATACCGCCAGTGGTGTAAGAGACGAGGGCGAAGCGAAGAGCATCGGCACCACACTCGGGGATACCCTTGGGGAAGGCCTTCTTCTGGTATCTGGTAGCAGCGGCAATCTCCTTATCGGCGATGTTGCCCAACTGCAGCTTGTCGTGAAGAGTCTGCAGCTGAATACCCTCCATAACATCCAGAGGATCAATAACGTTGCCCAGAGACTTAGACATCTTGCGGCCATCAGAATCTCTGATCAGGGAGTGACAGTAGACCTCGCAGAAAGGAACCTGGCCCGTCATCTTGATACCCAGCATGATCATACGGGCAACCCAGAAGAAGAGAATATCCCAACCAGTCTCCAGAACGGAGGTGGGGTAAAGGTTCTCGAAGTCGTGGGTCTTGGTGGGCCAGCCCAGAGTAGAGAAGGGCCACAGGCCAGAAGAGAACCAAGTGTCGAGAACATCCGGATCACGGACGAGAGAGAACTTCTTGCCGGGGAACTTCTCCTCGGCCTTCTTGCGAGCATCTTCCTCGGTACGGCCAGTGACCCAGAGGTTACCGTCACTGTCATCGCCATCCTCACCTTCGATCTTGACGAAGTAAGCAGGAGCCTGGTGTCCCCACCAAAGCTGACGGGACAGACACCAATCATTGAGGTTGCGCATCCAGCGGAAGTAGCTCTTCTCGGCGGACTCGGGGCGGATAACAATATCGCCATTCTCAACGGCATCAATGGCAGGCTGAACCAGGCTTTCCATCTTCATCCACCATTGGGGCTTCATGATAGGCTCAATGACATCGTTGGACTTAGCGCAACGAGGCACCTTCATGGGGTTGTGCTCCCATTTCACGTACAGACCCTTCTCCTTAAGATCCTCGATGACCTTGTAACGGGCATCGAAGCGCTTCATGCCAGCGAAGGGACCAGCGTGCTTGTTGAAGGTACCATCGTCGTTCATAACAGAGATGAACTCCAGGTTGTGGGCCTTACCACGGTTGAAATCGTTAAAGTCGTGGGCAGGGGTGATCTTGACGGCACCAGTACCGAATTCGGGCTCGACCTCGGGGTCAGCAACGATAGGGAGCAGACGGTCCAAGAATGGATGGCGAGCGCTCTTGCCGATCAGGTGTTGGTAGCGTTTGTCGTCGGGGTGGACGGCAATACCAGTATCACCGACCATAGTCTCGGGACGAGTGGTAGCAATCTCGATGCGCTCGGTGGTTCCATCAATTTCGTAGCAGAAGTGAGTCAGGACACCGAACTCAACCTTCTTGTCGTAGCCAGGCACATCGAGAAGCGTGCGGCCCTCGATCTCCTTGTTCTCGACCTCGAGGTTGGACAGAGAGGTGTTCAGAGCCACACACCAGTTGACCAGGCGGTTGGCACGGTAGATAATACCCTCCTCGTGGAGGCGAACGAAGGTCTCGGTCACAGCAGCTGATAGGTTCGGGTCCATGGTGAAGGCCTCACGGCTCCAGTCGAACGAACCACCAAGTCTGCGCAGGGCGTTCTTGATGTTCTTGTGGTATTCATCCTTCCAGTCCCAGATCAAGTTGACCATGGCCTCTCGGCCAATGTCGTGGCGGGTTTTCTGTTCCTTCTTCCACAACATCTTCTCGACGACGCTCTGGGTCGAGATACCGGCGTGGTCCATTCCAGGAAGCCACAGGGTAGTCTTACCCTTCATTCTTTGCCACCGGATCATGGTATCCTGGAGGGCGTTGGTAAGGGCATGGCCCATGTGAAGAGAACCGGTAACATTGGGAGGAGGAATGGGGATGACGAAGGAGCCTTCCGGCTTAACCTTGCCATCAGGTCCGAACTCGGGCTTGAAGAGATCACGCTCCTCCCACCATTCGAGACGACCGGCCTCAATGACAATGGGATCGTAGGCGTCGGCGGTCTTGTCCTTCTCGGGTTTCGCCTTCTTCTCGACCTTGGGAGCTGCGGCCTTGTTGGCGGCAGCCAAGGCCTTGGCCGCCTTCTTCTCTTCGAACTTCTTGTTCTTTTCGGCCTTCTTGCGCTCCTTCTCCACTAGAAATCACCCATAGTATCAGCATATGTTCATGATCAAACGACTCCCGAGGAAAGGTCCCCATATGGATTTTGGTGGCAACATACACTCCTTCTCGGTCTTCACCTTGGGAGCTCCGGCAGGTTCGCCCTGTTGACCCTGGGTATCCTTTGTGGCATCGGCGATCTGGGGAGTTGCGCTGGTCACGGGAGCCGTAGGCTCAGCCGCTGTTCACTGTAAGCTTCTGCGCCATCTGAGAATGAGTCATGGAAACTCACTGGGGATTTGGGCAGAGTTTTGAGCCATCCTTGAGAATGCACGATATTGAGGAGTAAATCTCCAAGGCGCCGATCGCGCCACGAATCGCCGGATAAGTATCTTGAGAGATGGAGAGGTATAAGGAGGGGTGGTTGTGCGAAATGCGGGCAATTAAATTTCCCACGCTGAATGAACGAATGAGAGCGCGGGGCTCGGTGGGAGGTTCGGTGGAGTCGGGCAGGTCAATGAAGCGCGTTTATATGAGTCAACGCTCGTCGGGTATCATTCGGTATATTAGGTATATTATATTCTTTTCTTTTCGCGCGTTTCTTGCTTGCAATTCATCTTTTATTTGTTCGGAAAGACACGATAACCACCCTCACGTGATACGCTAAAACCAACGGGTGATCTGAGGCTACCCGTGGACATCTATAAGAACAAGGAAGATTGGGGATAATGTGACTTATTTTTACTAAATTGGACATTGGTTCATACTTTATATCGGGTTTCTAGTTTGATCTTGAGTCTAGTATACTATATCATTCTATACATATACATGGATCAAGACATATATGTATGTGCGCGTCATATATAGATCCCTACCTACGATATCCAATCAATCCATACAATCCGTGGAATTGTAGGGGTTGTAGGGTTTCTTTCCTTCTTTCTTTCTTTTTTTCAAATCTCATCCAATGTTTCATTCATAAAAAGGGAAGCGTTAAGAAAATGCAATGGGTTGTCTTAGGAAAAAGCATCCCTTGAAACACGAAGCACCCAGTAGAAAGGCCAAAACACCAATTCAACGAACAAGGGAGAAATCAATTAAGGAAACCCACGAGCAGCGCTATACAAATAGGAAAAGATGAAAAAGAAGAGTGATTTCCTCATCTAAGACGTTGGTTATCACGCTCATTGACACGCCAAACGACCTAGGCGATAAAAGGCTCGGAGGGACCCAGCAAATTAAATGTCATGATGTCTTGTCATCAAAGTCGTCTTCATTCAGGATTTGATCGTTTGCCGCAGCCCATCATTCGAGAAAGGCTAGTAAAAAAAAGACAGGAACAGGGAGTACGGAGACCAAGCTCATTCATGTTTTCGATCATCGTTGTACCGTTCATATCGGCAAATTTCAAATGCAAAAGGTACGTAATTGTCGTGATGCCCCGACGCAATCTTGATGGCAACATGTGGAGAACTTGGAAACCGGGCATCGCAGTAAGGAGATCAGAGCCATGATCATCAACAGTTCATGCGAGAGGAATTCAGGGAAGTGTCACATTGTTGTGGCTGAGGGCCGCGGCATCGGCACGCACCGGGTCAAAGTATGCGTGTGCCATGGCCTCCTGAGCAGTCAAGCGGTCCTTTCGGATAAGTCAGTATGGGCACCTTATAATAAGATATGTTAGAACAACTTACAGCGTGGTCGTAGCGCAGGAGCTTGTCAAGGAAATCAATGGCCTCGTCACTGATGAAACGCTGGTTCTCTGCGTTGACAAACGAGTGCCACGGCTTCCGGGGGAAACGGGAGAGGATGTCGTCGTATTGTGGGTCCAGCTCAATGTCGTACTTGTCCAAGTACTCAAAGAGCTCCTCAGTACCAAGAACCTTGGCGATCTTGACCAACTGGTCGGTGTTGCTGCCTCCGTGGAAGAAAGGCTCCTTACGGAAGATCATGGAGGCAAACATAGCACCCAGGGACCACATATCCAAAGAATAGTCGTATTCCTGGAAATCAACGAGCAGCTCGGGGCCCTTGAAATAACGAGATGCCACGCGGACGTTATATTCCGTGCCCTTGTGGTAGAACTCGGCCAGACCCCAATCGATCAGACGAAGCTATAATAAGTCAGGAACATGGTTCTCCGCCACAACTAATTGATAAGCCCACTAACCTTGCGCTTTTCATGATCAATCATGACATTGTGGGGCTTCACATCCCGGTGCATGATGCCCTTGCTGTGGCAGAAGTCCAGTGCCTTAAGCAGCTCGAAAACGTAGAAGCGAACGTCGTAATCGGAAAAGCGGGGGTACAGTGTGCGGAAGTCGGTGTTGTTGATAGCCTCAAAGACCAGACTGGGAGTCTTGCTCTGGTTGTCGCGAACAACGTCGAGCAAAGCCACGACATTGGGTCCACCCGCGAGATTCTGCAGAATCTTGATCTCACGCTTGATCTTCTTCTTCTTGACGGGCTTGAGGACCTTGATAACGCATTTCTGGTAGTTGACGACGTTGATGCCCTCGAAAACCTCGGAGTACTTTCCCCGACCTGAAGTAGATAGTCAGAAAGTTTGTTCTTAAATTTTAGCCGTAGTTTACAGCTTGCAGCAACTTTATCCGACATGCTGCACTAGGACAGGATTTGATCATCTCTCACCTATCTTGCGAACAATTTCATAATTTTCAAGGACACCCCAAGAGATGTTGACACTGTCATAATCCCAGTAGGACCGAGGCATATGCTCGTTGACATCGGCATAGACACGCGCCATCTTGACGATGACAGGCGGTTTCCGAGTGCGCCCACAATTGAGAGATGTGCGGCGGGGTCACGAGGAGCTCGGCCGTGTGACGGAGGGAGGTGCCGGGGGGTAGATTGAGGTATGAGACAGGTAGCAATAGGCCCAGCGACTATTCAGCCCAAACACAGTGCTCACAAGAAGCCTTGAGCAATGGGATGGACGAAGTGAGATATTGTCGTGATATGATCAGTAGAATGAGATCCGTTCCGCCAACGGTCACGGGATCAGAGAGGGTTGTGGGGACCCCACCGAAAGAAGTTAGCGTGTTAACGGATATTCTGTTAATCCGACAGATTTTCTGATTGCCTTTTTGGGACAGTTCAATGTGACCAAGAGCGTTGAGAAGTTAAGCAATAACTCCCACGGGCAGGGCTGGCCTTCTTTTAAATCCACCATGTTTTACGACCTGAATGTACCTTACAGCCCCGATGACCCGGAGGTGCCCCACACTTTGAATTTCCTTGCCGAACGTAAGTCATTCATTCCGCTCTGCGGCACAAGATCCGCAGGTCAGAGCACATGAGGGACTGACCTGACTTTGTAGTTGGTTACACTACTGTTGCCCTGTCTCAAACAATTAACGGGAAGCTCCCCCGACCCTCGCTCCTCCTCCTCTACCAACGAACGCGCCGAAATCCCTCCAACTGCTGACCCGGTTGAACCTGACTCTGGCCGACCCCGCGCAGAATCAGCGCCTAACCGCCCTGAGTCAAGCGTACGACATCGTTGCTCTCCGTCCCACAAATGAAAAGTCGCTTCTAAATGCTTGCACCAACTTGGAATGCGATGTGATCTCCGTGGATCTCTCGGTGCGACTTCCATACCATTTCAAATTCAAAATGCTGTCCGCGGCAATCTCACGTGGAGTCCGTATTGAGATCTGCTATGGACCAGGGATCACGGGGAGTGGGCTTGATGCCCGAAGAAACCTCATTGGGAATGCAACATCCTTGATCCGCGCGACACGAGGTCGAGGCATTATTGTGTCCAGTGAAGCAAGACGAGCTTTGAGTCTACGAGCCCCGTGGGACGTGATCAATCTTGCCTGTGTTTGGGGTCTATCACAAGAGCGTGGAAAGGAAGCTGTCTGCGAAGAGTCGCGGAAGGTGACCGCATTAGCCAAGTTGAAGCGAACCAGTTGGCGAGGCATCGTGGATATCGTCCACGGTGGGGAGAAAGCCAAATCTGAAGGACCCGCGCCAAAGCCAAAGGGTGCCCCAAAAGCTAGCGCCCCAAAAGCCAAAGAAACCGCGCAACCTGAAAATGGAGCGGACAATCTCAAGAGGAAGGCCTCTATCAGTTCTGAGCCTGTCGCCGAGGGTGCCGACAAGCCTTTGTCCAAGCGAGAAATCAAACGACGAGCCAAGAAAGCACGATTTGACGCAAAAGGAGAGAATGCCACTTGATTTGAACATGCTACGGCATCTTTCAATTTT
Organism: Penicillium aurantiogriseum; assembly: GCA_019977855.1. Lineage (NCBI taxonomy): Eukaryota > Fungi > Ascomycota > Eurotiomycetes > Eurotiales > Aspergillaceae > Penicillium > Penicillium aurantiogriseum. The sequence goes on along the minus strand of JAFCIW010000003.1, from coordinate 7,586,717 downwards.
CGTTACCGAGGGAGTCTGCTCCTCTGTCACCGGTAGAAGCCGGGGATATTTATCGATATTCTCTGGCTTTCTATTGGCGAGTATCATAAGCTGTGAGCCAAACTGGTTGAAACACTCTCCTGGTGTTTCCAATTGGGACTCTTCTGAGCAACCGCTGTGACCCCAATCGCCACCCAATACACCATGATGGATGTACGCGCCGCTGAAGAGCAGAACAATATGTTACTCTTCACTTTCAAACGTGAAACATAGCCATCATCATAACGGTGCCGTTACTACGGTAGCTCCGGGACTTGCTATACATTACATTTTCCAAGCATAGCATGGTTGGAATGGACATCTATGGATGGATTTCAGTATCCCTTACTAGATCATTAATACACTTACGTTAAGTTGTTTTCTAGTCAATTATGTAGAAAACCCTCTGTTCTAACCACCACCGACGAGTATGATACGGCGTTTGGGCTGATAGAATAATTCTCATTCACAATTAAGCCGTGGTAGCTTATAGGACTTGCACTTGGGGATCTAATCTTAACCTTAGAATGCGCTTTCTATAGATATTTTTGGAGGCGGAAATTTATCTATATGAATTAAGTTTGTTTTTGAGTATCCTGATGCCTATATTGACTGTATGTTTTGGTGGGTTTAGTGTTTACGGATGGATGAGAATGGATACATGACGCAACACGTTTGTTTGGTTTGTTATTGAGCTATCAACAAAATAGCCCGCAGAGGGCCAGCAATCCTGCAGCAAGCAGTCGAAATTCCTTACGTTGCTGGCCTTAAGACACTCTCAGTTGGTACAATTTAGTGCTGGTAAGAGTGCATGATGCTCGTGAGCTTCAGCACATGCAGGTCTTGTAGTTCGGGGGTCACAGGTTCTTTCACCTGGAAATTGACGTTGAAGGTGTAATTTCACATCCCATTCCTTCAGCTTAGTCCACATTGATGTTCCGCGAGTAGAAATACAGCATATGAAGACAATGTCCAAGCCGATTCCAGACCTCCAACGGACTTGAAAACCAGTTGCATGGGGTTCGATGTTTGTAGGTGCAACAGAGAAGCCGAGACAATTTGCATGTTGATGAATTAATCGATAAGTGACATGATTCAGGAAGAAATCTCGGAGTCCTGTGGCGAAGCTGGCAGGTTTTGTGCTTCGTTTGTCACATCCTCCCCAAAGGGTTTGTCTTTGTTTAAACAACCCGTAGAGTAACGATAGGGACCATCACAGGAGCCACAAGATGATCCCGGTTTCCAACTGTTGACCATAGAAACGATGGAAGTAGGGCTTAGACCTTCAAAAGAGACGGTAAAAAATAGACTTTCAGCCACACTGGCTGAGTAAGATATCTTGTTTTTGGTTAGTTTGCGAAGGAGAAGGCCAAGGTATGCCGCATCGCACTCAGAGCCACAACTCGCAACCTGAATATGCAACAGCGTTCCAATCCGTATTCCAATCTTCACTTGGAGTAATTCCATGTATTGTTGCCTTGCTTGATCGATTTTGTCTGCAACCACGTAGTTAGTTATTTACTACATAGGTCTGAAAATTGATTGAGCGGTTCTATTTTGCCAGCACACCTTTGATACTTTTCGGAATCGGTAGATTACTTGTCTGGAAGGGACCTGTTCCTTGCTGCATAGCAATAGTTTCTGCCTGTCGAAGAATATCGTTGGAGTTAAAGACCCAGGCGATCATTATCCACTTTTTTGTATCTTCTGAGAACGAGGACGAAACAAGCGACTTAAGGTCTTGTATCCAGATACCAGCAAATATCTCGATGGCCTCGTGGCATTGAAAAAAGTCGGTGGCCACAGCGATATCAGTCAATTGCGGTAGGGACACCTTCCGAGGAACTCGTCGCGAACGTCCATGAATGATGTCCAACATGATCAGAAGGATATCTGGTCTGCAGTCGTTGACGGGAATCTCCGCAAACCCCTTTGTCGAAAGAGTATCCCCTTCAGCCCAACAACCTTTCAGCATTCGCTTGAAATAATCTGACGCAAGTGTGAGGTGCTTCGACGAGACTTGAAAACGAGCGTAGTTTCCTGGCACATTGCCTTTGCTGATGTCAATCAAGGAAGCGTCTGGGGTGAAGAGAATGATATCTCCATCGGGATCGACTTGGTGGGGCGGATGCATGTCGTTCGCCATCAATTCAGTCGATGTGGGTTTGAGGTCCTGGTCCTGGTCCTGGTCCGGAGCCGTGTATATGGAGAGTGTTGACATGTTGAAATGGGGGAGAACGAAGAGATGAAAAGCAAGAGTAATGAAATTAGAATTTTGTGTCGTCTTGGGAAGACGGTCGTGCAAACAAAATGGACCGGAGTCAACCTTTTCCCAATTGACCGACTTTCCCCGCCTCTTCCTGTAATTCTGGTCTATAAGTTATAATCTGATCAATATCTTTGCCTTCTGTTATTAGAGACCTGATGTTTTCATATCGGATTAGCAAGCTTTTAACTGTGAGAATATGGCGACGATTATCCCCCCTTTCGAGGAAAGGATATCAGAAATGAGAGATATCTAATTCGAAAATAAGAATACAAGTCTAGGTCTAAAGTCTAGGTCTAAAAGAAAGTCAATAAAGAATGAACATTATACATATAACTATATCAGAGGTTTGCCCTCTGAAAATAGCTTCTTTGTCCAAACTCACTCCCTCATATATACCCCAGGAAGGCCTCCCCCATCCATGGGATAACGATACTTCGCCTGTCAGAATGGTATGTGGAACCAATATCTCTTTTTATACCTACTAATTGAAGATAAACACGACAGGTACTATGTTTTATGGTCTCTTAGATCTTGATTGCTAGCATCTTATCCTTCGAAGCAACGATATTGCATTTATATCCCAAGGACAAATCATCGCATTTGTCTTCATTGTTCCCCAGCTCCATCTCCAGAATGAAAGACCCAATCGCGTTCATCTATATCCCCTTCAAAATCAAAACAAAAGTCACCATCACATGTGGCCTCCGAGTTTGCCCATCTCAACACTATCCGTGGCCTCATTCCAATGACATATCAAACCAGACAGACTGGGTGGGGCCCAGAAGACCCTTATGGCTACCATGCAAGGTGGCCTGTGGAGGGTTTAGAAGTTGCCATCTCGCGCACAAGGGCAAGGTTGCAGCTAGATGTATATCTACGGCTTGACCCCGGGAGTAGTAATACCAATATCGCCATAGCCGTCAAAGCAAACCGGACACGATCAACTATCACCTTTGGAAGTCACAGTCCTGTCTTAATTAACTCGATAGTCAATGAGTGGAAACCGGGGTATGCCCTTCAGAGCTGGTGTAAGACAGCAATCACTAAGTCTCCGTGTTTCGGAATTTAGCTCCGAGGACCTGCTTTGAATGAATTGTCTTGGGTATCATTTCAAAGACGTGATTTGCCTTGCTAGGGAAAGGTGTGTAGCCGGAGGCTTGGTGACTTCCTTGTTACGAATGATCAACTGCCATAGTTTTACATGACGTGAACGGATCCTATCATGAATTGCCGATGGATATTGCCCCGACTACAAGTTTGCACCAAGGAGCCACCTTCAATAGATATCACCTCTTCTATGTTGGTCATCTAAGTCGCAATATAAACTCAGAGAGACGGTATTTACGATTTATCAACAACATCGCAGAATTATTATCCTTTACGCGTCAAGTTGCTCCGGGGGTAGAGCTTCATGCGTGCTAGGGCTAGTCCTATCGGGGTAAATGGCAAGCTAATTAGCAGTTCTTGGCCGTGTCATCCTCGCTGTATCTCCGTTATGACGCTAAAATCCTATAAGCTTGCGCATACCCGTCTTCTCAGTTTGGGCACGACCGCATTAAAGATGCGACTTAATGTTACATCTACATGCACTTTAAACGATTCAACTCCAAATCAAATTAGTTGGTGGCCCGCACCACTAGTATCCCGTATGATATTCAATGTTGACATATTAATAACACCAAAGTTAAATGTCGGAGATAAGAAAAGAGGGGAAAAGCGCCGCTTCGTAGACAACACATAGTCCATCGCACTAAAATGTCAAATCCCTTGGGTTATGACCTCCATTCTCATTTCGGATCTCCGAAAAATGTTGCCATCTGCCATTTTGCTGGCACATCATGCAAGATGAACAATTGCTGCATACTCTGACTCTTCCCCTCAATTTTCTTCCTATCACATGTTGGTCCAAACCGAAGACAAAGAAGAAAAAAGCAAAAAAGTCAAAAAAGGAAATAGAAAATAGAAAAAATAGAAAGCCATGTCGTACATTCGTATCATCTCAGTTCTTTCCTAGACCCCTAGGGTCTCCAACTCCAAGTATACATGCAGGAGTGCGTCATTCTTCGAAATAGGCGTCATAGGCGGAATAAACTCGTCAATCTCGGGCGTGCTCGGAATTCGGATGCATGATTGGGCTCATCCACAAACAAATGCATCCTTTAGATTGCTAGGTCATCATTTCCTGCACGTATCCCTTTCGGACCAGTCAAATAGCCGCATCGATGCCGCTGTAGAGTAATATATGGATGGACTTGGTTGTGTACTCAGGACTTAGGCAATGATAATTGATCTGGGTGGTTGAGTTCTCCGATCCAACCGCCCATGTGGTCTGTGGTTTGATCGAATTGTTCGTTGGCACTATTTGAGTTATCATGTTTGTGTTAGCCAGCTATTCTCAAATTGGTATAGGTAAGATAGCAAATATTTGACTCACCTTAATGCCTGCTCTGTATAAGGATAGCTAGAGCTTGTCGTAGGAGTCGAGGAGCTTGTAACGGGAGCAGTTGAACTGCCCGTGGTGGTGGATGCTTGTTGGGGCGAAGATGGACTCGAAGAATCCATTGTTGGGTGTGATATTGATATATTTTGCACAGGCAAGTTTACTTCCACTTGTGGACTCGCAGTATTAAGCACAAGCAGGCTGTTTCGAATATCAGAAGAAGGATAGAATGGCACCGCTCTCAGGGAGGAGGAAACCATAGTTGCTTTATATCTAAATATTTACTACAGAATTAACCAACGCAACACCAAGAATTCAATGCCACCGAGTTGATATCTGCAAACACCGGTGTATGAACTTCATCGAATTCTATACTGCAATCACTGGATTAGGTATCAGTCCCGGAGAAACGGATCCGATAGACCAATAGCCATTACTGCTGTCAATTTGTGCGTGTCATTGAGGAGGGATCGAGTATGTGAATCATTGGCCAGCGTTAGTATGTGCAGGTAGCATCGGCCCAGTGTATTATTTTGGAGTCCTCAGAGCCTCATTTGGGAGAAAACACGGCCAAATTATGGAAATAATTGCGGTTGCCTTGCGGCTAGCGTGCGAACCATATATTGCGAAAGATCCTGTCTTTTTATACTTCGTATTGTTGTCTCAGATCCTTGAGATCTACCCGTGCTATCCGGCCAAGTACCCCAGGGCTGCAGAGTACATCCATGGATGCTTGTACATCCAGCATAATGCATTTATGCTTCCCAGACCGATATTGCTAGATTAAAGAGCGAATTAAAACCAACCCCATGGCTAAAGTGTACGTATATAAACGGTGAAAGCAACATCCACATGCTAATTTTAATTCCCCCGCACTTAGGTACAAAATACATTGAATTGTCCTATATGTTTTATTTAGATCCGGGTCTCAACGGAAAAATTGCTGTACACTCCTAAGGTCCTCAGTACGGACTACTTTGAAGCAGTTCTCGTTTCTGTTGACCACTTTTAGTTTAGTCGTAAGAAACTGGCGTACTCTCATCGGCTTGGATGCAGAGCTAAGCGGCAACATACCCTGCAGAGCTTGAAATTTGGTTGATATGAGCATCAAAAGAACCAAAAAACTAATACAAGCAGTTATCTATGTTATTCTCCAAGTAATGTGCTCTATAAACATGAATATATCGAAAAAATTCCTATACTTCCTCGGTCCCGCCCGCTTATCTTATCCCACCGGAGGATGCCGACATTAGCTTCATTGGCCACATCCAATCCAATTTCTCTTCCCTTTTCCCTCTCTCTCTTATATAGAATTGTAGACCTACACGCCAGAACGTGGCGACCTCCAAGCGATTGACCAACACATCCACATACACGCACACCTCACACCTAAGAGCCCACCATGGCGCCGATCCTCTCAACCAACCCGACAGTCACGCTCACCCCAGAGCCTCTTACACCGGCGAACTTCGCACAATTCGGTACAGCAGTGGTTTCCCCATTACCAAGAGAACTAAATATTGCCCCTCAACCATCATCCCTACCGCCACACGACCCAACCCCGGTCCTAGCGAACCAAAACTCCGCTCTCAAGTACAGTCCCATCTCCCCGCTCCTCGACCGCTACACCAATGCCTGTCCAAGCGGACAGGCCTCCGAGGCCCGAGTGACCATGTTCTGCTGTTTTCCGCGCGCTTTGCGCGCTGTCAGTATCGGCCCACAGCTGCATGACAGGGAGGTCTTTGATGTGCGCATCCTTGAGCGCCACCCGTTTACGAATCAGACTTTCATCCCGGTCGATTTATCGGCCCATTCCAAGGTCGGGGATGGTGAGGAAGAGCCGCTGTTTTTGGTGGTGGTTGCGCCTACTTTGAAGGGACAGACTGCTACCGCGAAGAATGAGGCCGGGGAGACGATTACGATTCGTGACCCGCCAGATCTGAATAATATTAAGGCGTTTGTGGCGCGTGGTGGTCAGGCTGTTACTTATGGTGTTGGCACATGGCATGCACCTATGGTGGTTTTGGGTCGTAGGAGGGTTGATTTTGTTGTTGTGCAGTTTGTTAATGGAGTTGCGGATGAGGACTGTCAGGAGGCTGCGTTTGGGGAGGGTGTTGTTGTTGACCTTGGTCGGAAGGGTCAACTCGGGAGGGTGGAGGGGTGTCCGAGGTTGTGGTCCTCTAAGCTCTGATCTGTAGATGCATGTCTACGACGCGCTTGCAGGTGTTGGGTTCTTAGGGTGAAGCTGAAGACTCGACAGTTGGCATTGAAAATAGAGGCGAGGAGGCATTTGCCAACCTGGCTATGTGATTTGGTGGTATCTTTAACAGGAGAAGCCGAAATATTGTACATAAATATTTTACATAGTACCTTTCAAGTACATATTGACCATGACATTTCACCGCTAAGGACGCCGAGGTTAGGGTTGACCTTCATTAGTAACTTGAGGTGGTGGAGTTTTATCCTTCATTTCCTGGCGGACCTGCATAGCCAGCTCGAGGGTCTCTTTGGGCAAACCAGCCAGTTGGGCAACCTTCAGGGCATGAGACTCGCGATTGACACCTTTCCGCAGCCGGTGGACGAAAGAGAAGGCACCCGAAGGCATATCTTTCACATCAGTGCAGTATCTCGCCAATTTGTCAAAGCCCTCTGTCATATCCGCGAGGGCATGGAAATGAGTGGCAAAAAGCACTCGAGACTGATTGTGATTGTGTAAATGATGCAGACACGCAAAACTAACAGCTGTACCATCTTCAGGGGTTGTGCCTCGGCCCACTTCATCCATAATCACGAATGATTTGGGCGTGGCTTGTTTGAGAATAGTAGCTGTTTCCAACATCTCCACCATGAACGTTGACTGGTCACGGAAGAGGTCATCCGCTGCACCGATTCGGCTGAAGATCTGATCGACGATACCGATCTCGGCATAAGCTGCGGGTACGAAAGATCCGACTTGCGCGAGGATTGTGATTAGAGCATTTTGTCGCAAGAAGGTACTTTTACCAGCCATGTTGGGACCAGTAATGAGCCAGATCCGCTCGGAATCGCCCAGGAAGCAATCGTTGCTTACGAACGACCGCCCTTGTTCCTCTAAACCCAGTTTGACTGTGGGATGTCTTCCGCCGACAATCCTATGACAGGTACCGTCGTTAAGGATCGGTCGTACCATTTGCTGTTCCTGGGCGAGAGTCGCAAATGAACATGCCACGTCCAACTCATCCATGACTGCTGCGTTTCGGCGGATTTTGACAAGGTTCAGGATAACCTCACGGCGCAGACGTTCAAATATTGTTTGCTCCTCTTGACGCATCCGAACCTTCACGTGGTCCATTTTGACTCCTAGCTCTGTCCAGGCTGGTAGATAGAATGACCGGGTAGATTTGGTCGATGAGACATTTCGAGTGACTCCCAAGTCTTCGAGAGACCTTTGGGATATCTTCGCCCCTTTAACGTGGCAGATGTGGCCTAACCCTGGAGTCCATTTGAGGCTCAGGGCCGATGAATCAACCGAATCACGGAGATGTTGAGTCAATGAAGTCTTTTCATCGCCCAACCGTTCTAGCTCCGCGTGGAGTGCATTCAAGGTCTTACTTGCATCACGCCTCATAATCCAGGTATCGAGGGGACCGGAGTCCGTATCAGCCGCAACTGTTCGCTCGCCCTTCTTTGTCCTGACCTTTTTCGGCAGTGCTTCGAGCTCGCTAGATGTGGCCTCATCCATAGCAACCTTTTGTGCCAGGTTGGCTGCCTCTGCGGCGGTACTATCCTCGATGCGTTGCTTTTGTAGCAAGCCTTCTTCGTCAATGGCTGCAAGAATTTGGTCCGCTAACGCGATAGGACCATCAAGGAAAAGCCGTGAGATCATGATAGTAAGACTGTGATTGAAATCTGTAGCGCTGGAGACCGAAAGTCTATTGTGATCTAGAAGAACTTGTCTGACTCCCTTGGAGGCCTCAATGGCACGAGAAAGACAAATCAAGTCATCCGGGTCTCCTTTCCCAAAAGCGAATTTCTGAACCAGACGTTGAGAATCGTGGCTGCGCTTCAAAAGTTGGATGACGCTGTCACGGAGCTCCACGTGTTCTATGAAGACCGAGACAAGGTCCAGACGCTCATTGATGACTTGTAAGGATGTAGACGGGGAGGCTGCATGTAACACATTAGTAAAAGCAACGCAAAAACATTTGAATTTTAGTTGGACATACTCAGTCGGTCTCGTAGAAGCCGTGCACCACTTTTTGTAGAAGTTCTTCGCACGGCGTGTAGAAGACTACCTTTCCCAAAACCGTCTCTCGCTGTTTCTAGAATTTCAAGACCACTCAGACTGTTACGATCAATGCTCATTGATTCATTCAAATGTCTTCGAATTGGAGGCTGAAGCTTGAGATTCGACCCTTGCAACTGCACGCGAATGTACTCGAGCAGACTGTAACCAGCTGCCACTTCCTCCGATGTGAATGAGGCGCGAGCATCTTCGGGGACCGGAGACTCTAACATTGTTCCCCACTCAGATACCGGTTTGAATGCTTCAGGGTATTGGAAGAAGGTGACAAGGCGATGATCATGTCCAACTAGCATTTGCAATTCATGTCCAATAAGATCTTGCACATTCTGATCTACCAGAATCTCACGAGCTCCAATCCGCGCAATTGCAGATGGAAGCATTTGAGTGGTCGTGAGCTGGGTGAAGAAATCACCAGTTGAGAGGTCAAGCCATGACAATCCTACTTGTTGGGGCACAGAGGACAGTACATGCTGATGCGATGATTGTAGATCGATATCAGCGTGTTGCTTCAATTGTGATTGCAAAGACGGGACATCCAAGTATATGGCCAACAGGAAATTATGCTCGGAAGGATCTATGAATTTCTCGTCAATCAGCGTGCCAGGTGTGATGATCCTGGCAACCTTCCGATCAAACAGGAGGCCTCCTGTGCGTGCCTTGTCTTCTGGATTGATGGCAAATTCCTCACTAATAGCCACATACTTGTTGAGATCTCCGACGAGGGTTTTGAGAAAACGATCGAGCTGGAAGAAGGGGAAGCCAGCCATTGGAACCGGTCCACCATTCGTCTTTTTGGTCGCAAGCTTGAGATTGAGCAGTGGTGCCAGCTCCTCCGCTTGTTCAAAATAGAGCTACAGGATACTATCTTAGCATGGAGTTTTCTAGCCATGTGGTGCCTATTATCGTACCTCATAGAAGCCCCCGACCCGGGTCAAGATAACACAGTTCTTGAACGTCTGCATATTATTTCGGTGCCCCTGCACCACAGTTGGGTAACGGGGAGCCTCATCCGCCCGATCATCGTATGCTTCGAGTTTCAAAACTCCTTGAGGAAGGTCTTTCAACTTTACTGTCGCCTTAGTTTTTGCTCCTCGTACGTAAACTTTCGGTGCGGCGGTGGACACGCGTGGGTGTATGGGGGTTCGACGGGCATGGTTACATATAGTCCGGTGTATTTGACAACGATAAGATGAACGTATCAAACTCGTCAGAGAACTCATATAAACTGGCATTAAATGAGAAATTGACGGACCAGGGCGCATTGTTGCGACGCGCTCCAAACCCATTTGGGGGTGGCAGAACCATCCAAGCTCCCCTCCTTCCGCCTTTGCCACCGAAATCTTCCCGAGCTGCACTCTCCTTGACTTCATCTATCTACAACCTTGGCTGATATTTCTCCCTTACAAGTGACATTACTTGCGGTAGGAGGATGAGTCAGGTTTGTGAGACCATTTGAAATTGATCAATCGCCGACATCTCGTGTCTCGGCGCGGCCTGAATCTTGACCCTCCGCAGGCAGATTCTTGTCGCAACTCACTCTTTCTTTCATCGTTTTTTTTTTTCCTGATTCAGCCATACAACCACCAAGATGGCGGACCAAAATATTTCGCAGTACAAGTACTCGGCGATGTCCAACCTGGTTCTCCAGGCGGACCGTCGTTTTATCAGTCGCACCCATGACGAACCCACTGGAGACCCGGAGTCTCTCGCGGGTCGCATTGGGATCCGGGAGATGGGTGGACGAGTCGCGCGTGACGACGCGCCCAAATCTAAGAAGGCAGCCCCGACAGCTCTCGAGCGGGGCGCAATCGGTGAGGGTGAAGATGTGCTTTTACGCGAACAGAAAAAGCGCCACCGCGGCCAACCAGCACAACTACGGGGCCAAGGCATCCTTTCAGCAGCCGATGCCTTCGTCGAAGGCTTGAAATATCGTCCTCGCACACCCGCCACACGAGCCACATATGACCTTATTCTCACAATCACCGGAAGCCAGCTGGGCGATGTCCCCCACGAAGTCGTCCGAAGTGCCGCCGATGCTGTATTGGAACTACTGAAGGACGAAGATATGAAGGACTTCGATAAAAAGAAGGAGATTGATGATCTTCTGGGAACCACAATGAACCCCAAGGAATTCAACGAGCTTGTGAACCTGGGCAAGAAGATTACAGACTACGATGCCCAGGACGAAGAGGAAGAGATGGAAGGCGGCCTCGATGAAGAAGGTGGCGAACTCGATGAACGCCAAGGTGTTGCTGTCGTCTTCGACGAAGAAGATGAAGATGATGAGCGCATGGGAACCGTCGACGAAGTTCGAGACGAGGACGAGCTCACCGACGAAGAAGAAGAGGATGAACAAGAAAAACTCGCACTTGACGATGCTGCAGCAGCCCAAGATGAAGATGGAGATGAAATGGTCATCGATGGTGGTCTTGGTCGAGGCGACAAAGCCGCAGAAAAGACCGGTTTGAAGGTCTCCGCTCGCGAAATCGATGCTTACTGGCTGCAACGTCAAATCGGTGCTATCTACACAGATGCTCACATCCAGCACGAGAAAACAGATGAGGCACTTGAAATCCTCGGCGGAAAGGACGAGGATGAAGCATTAAAGCCCCTGCGTGATGTTGAGAATGACCTCATGGAACTCTTCGACTATGATCACCCTGATCTTGTTGCTAAACTAGTCACCAACCGCGACAAGGCCGTCTGGGTTACCCGCTGGAGAAGAGTCGCAGAGGATCCCGATGCGCGCAATCTCCTGGAGATTGAGATGGTCGAAGCCGGCCAACGTGCCATTCTCGATGAAATCCGTGGCAAAGAAGCCGGCGACGAACTCGGAGCACCGCCCGATAAGAAGATTAAGTTTGACTTGATGGATGTCGATGTTCCTTCAGGTCCAACTGCTGACCAAAAACCCACCGAAGCTGGCGAGGGTGGCATTCTTCAGCCCAAGAAAACGATTAATTTGGAGAATTTAGTCTTCCATCAAGGCAACCATCTTATGACCAATCCTAATGTTAAGCTTCCCCAGGGCTCGACTAAGCGAGCATTCAAGGGATACGAAGAGATCCATGTGCCACCACCCAAGGCCAAGAAGGAGGCTGGAGAGAAGAATATCCCGACCACCGAGCTGCCTGAATGGGCCCGTGTTGGATTTGGAACGTCAAAGGAACTCAACCGTATACAGACAAAGTGCTACCCTTCAGCGTTCCACGACGATGGAAACATGCTTGTCTGTGCTCCCACGGGATCCGGAAAGACCAACGTTGCTATGCTTACAATCCTTCGAGAAATCGGGAAGAATCGCAACCCTGAAACGGGGGAGATTATGCTGGACGACTTCAAAATTATATACATCTCTCCCTTGAAGGCTCTGGTTCAAGAACAAGTTGGCAACCTTGGCAAGCGCCTGGAGCCTTATGGTATCCGAGTATCCGAGCTTACAGGTGATCGTCAGCTCACCAAGCAGCAAATTGCCGATACCCAGATCATCGTCACCACCCCTGAGAAGTACGACGTTATCACCAGAAAGGCAACCGAGACCAGCTACACCAACCTTGTTCGCCTTGTTGTCATTGACGAGATTCACCTTCTCCACGATGAACGTGGCCCCGTTCTTGAGAGCATCGTCAGCCGAACAATTCGCAAAACCGAGCAGACTGGAGAGCCCGTGCGAATCGTGGGCCTCAGTGCTACCCTTCCCAACTACCGTGATGTGGGAAGCTTCCTGCGCGCCGATCCTGACAAGGGCATTTTCCATTTCGATGGCAGCTACCGTCCTTGTCCCCTCAAACAGGAATTCATCGGTGTCACCGAAAAGAAGGCCATCAAGCAGTTAAAGACGATGAATGACATTTGTTATACCAAGGTCATGGAGCAGGTCGGGCAAAACCGAAACCAAATGCTTATCTTCGTCCACTCTCGAAAGGAGACCGCCAAAACTGCCAAGTACATCAGAGACAAGGCCCTTGAGAATGAAACCATTGGTCAGATTCTGCGCAGTGACGCTGCTAGTCGTGCCATTCTCTCCGAAGAAGCAGACTCAGTGGATGATGCCAACCTGAAGGATCTTATGCCGTACGGTCTCGGTATTCACCATGCTGGTCTGAGTCTTGCCGATCGTGATTCCGTCCAGGCACTTTTCGCCGATGGAAGCATCCAGGTCCTCGTTTGTACAGCGACACTGGCCTGGGGTGTCAACCTTCCTGCCCACACCGTCATCATCAAGGGAACCCAGGTCTACTCCCCCGAGAAGGGTGCCTGGGTCGAGTTGAGCCCGCAAGACGTTCTGCAAATGTTGGGACGAGCTGGCCGACCCCAATATGATACCTTTGGTGAGGGCATCATTATCACATCGCAAGCTGAAATTCAATACTATCTCTCGCTCTTGAATCAACAGCTTCCAATTGAGTCGCAGCTGATGAGCAAATTGGCGGACAATCTGAATGCCGAGATTGTACTTGGCAATGTTCGTACCCGCGATGAAGGTGTGGATTGGCTAGGCTACACTTACCTTTACGTTCGGATGCTCCGATCACCTGGTCTATACAGTGTTGGCGCTGATTATCAGAACGATGATGCCCTAGAGCAAAAGCGAGTAGATCTTATTCACTCCGCTGCTGCGGTTCTTGAGAAGGCCGGTCTCATCAAGTATGAAAAGAAGACTGGACGTCTGCAGTCGACTGAGCTTGGACGTATCTCTTCGCACTACTACATTGGTCACAATTCAATGCTTACCTACTCTCAACACCTCCAACCCTCCATTACGACCATTGAATTGTTCCGAATCTTTGCCCTGAGTGATGAGTTCAAGTACATCCCTGTTCGCCAGGATGAGAAACTTGAGCTTGGAAAGCTGCTAGGCCGGGTTCCCGTCCCTGTTAAGGAGACCATTGATGAGCCCCATGCCAAGATCAATGTTCTGTTGCAGGCTTACATCTCCAGACTTAAGCTCGAGGGACTTGCGTTGATGGCAGACATGGTTTATGTCACTCAATCTGCTGGACGTATCATCCGCGCGATTTTCGAGATTTGCCTGAAGAAGGGCTGGGCCTCAGTGGCGAAGACTGCGCTCGACCTTTGCAAAATGGCTGAGAAGCGCATGTGGCCAACAATGTCCCCCCTTCGTCAATTCCCCCACTGCCCAAGAGATGTCTTGCAGAAGGCGGAACGCATTGACGTGCCTTGGGGTAGCTATTTCGATTTGGATCCTCCCCGCATGGGTGAGCTTCTGAGCATGCCCAAGGCTGGACGTGTTGTGTGCGACTTGGTGTCCAAGTTCCCTCGACTCGATGTTCAAGCTCAAGTGCAGCCCATCACGCGATCCATGCTGCGTGTAGAGTTGACCATTTCCCCCAACTTTGTCTGGGATGATGAAATCCACGGCAATGCTCAAGATTTCTGGATTTTGGTTGAGGACTGTGACGGAGAGGAGATCTTGTTCCACGATCGCTTCTTGCTTCGTGCTGAATTTGCCAAGTCCGAGATGAATGAGCATCTTGTCGAATTCACCGTTCCTGTCAATGAGCCAATGCCCCCCAACTACTTCATCTCGCTTGTGTCTGACCGATGGATGCATTCTGAGACGAAGATTGCCGTGTCCTTCCAGAAGCTGGTTCTCCCCGAGCGCTTCCCTCCTCATACACCACTGCTCGATATGCAGCGCGCACCTGTTAAGGCACTGAAGCGTGAGGACTACCAAGCGTTGTACCCCAACTGGCAGCATTTCAACAAGATCCAGTCCCAGGTCTTCAAGTCAGTATTCGACACCGATGACAACATCTTCCTCGGTGCTCCTACGGGAAGTGGAAAGACCGTTTGTGCCGAGTTGGCTTTGCTTCGTCACTGGTCAAAGCAGGATAGCGGCCGTGCAGTCTACATTGCCCCCTTCCAGGAGCTGGTCGATCACCGACTAACTGACTGGCAGAAGCGCCTTGGTGGACTGGATGGAGGTAAAAATATCGTCAAGCTTACGGGCGAAACCACAGCGGACTTGAAGCTTCTCGAACAGGCTGATCTCGTACTTGCCACTCCCACTCAGTGGGACGTGTTGTCTCGCCAGTGGCAGCGACGTAAGAACATCCAGACAGTCCAGCTGTTCATCCCCGACGAGCTTCACTTGCTCGGCGGCTACGCTGGATACGTGTACGAAGTCATCGTCTCTCGCATGCACTACATCGCTCTCCAGACTGAAAATGAGATGCGCATTGTTGGTCTTAGCGTGCCTCTTTCTAATGCGCGCGACATCGGAGAGTGGATCGGTGCCAACAAGCACACGATCTACAACTTCAGCCCCCACGCCCGTCCTGTGCCTCTGGAGCTTCACCTTCAATCATTCACCATCCCTCACTTCCCTTCTGCCATGCTCGCAATGGCTCGCCCAGCCTACCAGTCGATTTTGCAGCTCTCCCCTGACAAGCCTGCTCTTGTCTTCGTTCCAAGCCGCAAGCAGGTCCGTGCGACCGCAGCGGATCTTCTCTCGGCGTGTGCTATCGATAACGATGAAGATCGTTTCCTGAACGCCGATGTCAGTGAGCTCGCTCCTTTGCTTGAGCGTGTCCACGAGCAGACCCTTGCTACGTCACTTTCTCACGGTATTGGCTACTACCACGAAGCTCTTAATGCCACCGATAAGCGCATTGTCTTGCACCTGTTCAGCATTGGTGCGATTCAGGTGCTTTTGGCTTCGAGAGATGTGTGCTGGGAACTGGATATCACGGCTCACTTGGTCATTGTTATGAACACTCAATTTTTCGATGGCCGTGAGCATCGCTACATCGACTACCCCATCAGCGATATTTTGCAGATGTTTGGCAAAGCCTCCCGTCCCGGTCAGGACAAGCTTGGCCGTGGTGTTCTTATGGTGCCAGCAGTGAAGCGCGAGTACTACAAGAAGTTCTTGAACGAGGCCTTGCCTGTTGAGAGTCACCTGCAGGTCTACCTCCACGATGCCTTTGTGACTGAAGCCAGCACGAGGACCATCTCCTCCACCCAGGATGCGGTTGATTGGATGACATACACCTATTTCTATCGCCGTCTTCTTGCCAACCCCAGTTTCTACGGTCTTAGCGACGTGAGCCACGAGGGGCTCAGCACATTCCTGTCAGAGCTGGTGGAGAACACACTGAAGGAGTTGTCAGAGGCAAAGATCATTGACGTTGATGAAGAAGATGACAGCGTTTCGCCTTTGAACGCCGCCATGATCGGCGCTTACTACAACATCTCGTTCATCACCATGCAAACATTCTTGTTGTCTCTCTCGTCCCGGACGAAGCTCAAGGGTATCCTAGAGATTGTGACCTCGGCGACTGAGTTCGAGTCCATCCAGATGCGTCGCCATGAGAATCACATTCTCCGCCGCGTCTATGATCGTGTTCCGGTCAAGATGTCAGAGGTTTCCTTCGACTCTCCTCATTTCAAGGCCTTCGTTCTCCTCCAGGCCCATTTCTCCCGCATGCAGCTCCCTCTTGATCTTGCCAAGGACCAGGAAGATATCGTTCGCAAGGTCCTCAACCTGCTCAGCGCTTGTGTGGATGTCCTCTCATCCGAGGGTCATCTCAACGCGATGAACGCAATGGAATTGTCCCAGATGGTGGTTCAGGCCATGTGGGATCGTGACAGCCCTCTGAAGCAGATTCCTCACTTCTCCCCCGATGTGGTCAAGGTGGCCAATGAATTCAAGTATGTATCATCAGAAAATTCTCCAGACACATTTGCTAATCTACTTCTGTATAGGATCAATGATATCTTTGAGTTCATGGAAGCCATGGATCCATCGGAAAACAAGGACTATGGGACTTTGGTCAAGCGCCTTGGCCTTGATAACAAGCAGTTGGCGCAAGCTGCCGCTTTCACCAACGAGAAGTACCCCAATATCGAGCTCGACTTCGAAGTTGAGGATGCCGAGGGCATCACCTCCGGCGAACCCGCATATCTCAAGGTCAAGATCGAGCGGGATATCGAAGAAGACGAGGAGCCCGATGCTACCGTCCACGCACCATTCTACCCCAGCCAGAAGATGGAGAACTGGTGGTTGGTTGTTGGTGACGAGAAGACGAAGAGCCTGCTGGCTATCAAGCGTGTCACCATCGGTCGCAAGCTCGAGCTACGCTTGGAATATGTGGTCCCTACTCCTGGAGACCATGAGTTGACGCTCTACCTTATGAGCGACAGCTATGTTGGCGTTGATCAGGCTCCCACATTCAGTGTCAATGCGGCAGAGGGAATGGACGAGGATGAAAGCGAAGAGGAAGAAGAGTAAATGTCATGATCTTTATGATCTTTACAGTTTGTAATAATAGTGTTTCCGAAGCCTTTGAATACAAGATGTCTTCTATGTCTCCTTATGGTTACTGCTTTTCTCTCCGATGTAACATTGTAATGCAAATGCCTGCAAGGTACATGGCGCTTAACCCAATCAAGACCACCCCCGCATGATCACGTTGCTCCCCCAACCTCTTCTCCTCTCCTCTTCCCTACATTTCTCTTGATATCAATAGCATACGCAGTTGTGTTTTACGTGTTTTACGTTTGTTTATCTTAAGAGTCGATACCTTCATTTAAAGCTTAATCCGTGGAAGCTCCCTCGAGCTTCCTATCTTATCACCAATACGATCTGATATGGCCATTCGGAACATGAAGTTCACACCCGAGTAAGTAGTGTCCATACAATTGGCAATTTGACGTCAATCTTCATTGAGCATATCTGAGAGTATTGGACTGACACCCCTCTAGGGTTCTGCTCGGAGCACCCAGGCGGTCCTCAGCCGTTCCCAATGCGGCCGGCACCCTAGCAGTCTACACGCAGACATCCTACTCTTTCGAGTCTCATTCCAAGACCAATGAAATCCGCGTTATCGATATCAGCTCCGGTCGCTCTGCCCTTATCACCAACGACCCCGGCGCCAGTAACCCACAGTGGGTGGACGATAGCGACAAACTTGTCTGGCTAAAGAACAAGGGCAATGGCAATACAAGCTTTGTTGTTGGCGATGCCCGCCAAGCCGATGAGACATACACCGCAGGCACTGTCCCAGGCCCCGTATCGGACCTGAAAGTGGTCCTACTGGAGCCAGGAAAGGTCGGCTTCGCCGTGACAGGCAAGGCCAATACAGATGGATCGTTATACAACCCCCATGATGCGAAGAAGCCCCACACAACCGGTAAACTGTACACATCTCTCTTTGTCAGACACTGGGACTCGTATGTGGAACCCCAGAAGAACGCGATCTTCT
Organism: Penicillium aurantiogriseum; assembly: GCA_019977855.1. Classification (NCBI taxonomy): domain Eukaryota; kingdom Fungi; phylum Ascomycota; class Eurotiomycetes; order Eurotiales; family Aspergillaceae; genus Penicillium; species Penicillium aurantiogriseum. The sequence continues at coordinate 7,568,475 of JAFCIW010000003.1, read as the reverse complement.
ATGGCTTGCTGGAACAGGCTCCTCTGTCGCCGGCCCGTCGACGGGCTGGGCAGTACTCGATCTCGGGCCTTACCAACTTGATCGCGGTCTCAGGACTGGCTGGCGTGGAGTCGCCGATTCCGCCTTTTGGTGGTACTGGGGATTTTGATATTAGTCCATCGGCTATTGTCTTTATTGCGAAGGATCCTAACCTGAATCCGGCGACTCACACCTCTTGCTCGTGTTATTATTCTCCCATGTTCTCGTGGACTAGCATGAACATGAGTGAGCCTGAACCGAAAATCTGCAAGGTTGCTGGTCTCCAGGGAGCGATGTCGTCTCCTGTCCTTAGCTCGGACGGTAGCTCGATTGCTGTTCTAGCGATGCGCGAGGATGGCTATGAGTCTGATAAGAACCGTATCCTGTATGTTCCCAACCCATGGAATGGAGAGATGATCGAAATTTTCCAGTCGGACGATGGGAAAGGACACTGGGATCTCAGTCCCTCGGCCGTGTCGTTTGCCCATGATGACAAGTCGCTGTTTCTTCATGTTGAGGAGGCTGGCCGCGGAGTTCTGTACCAGCTACCTCTGGAGAATGCGCATACGATCAAGCCCGAGTCTCTAAAGAGACTGACCAGATCGGGATACGTGAACGACGCCGTTCCCGCAGCTGCCAAATCCTCCAAGCTGTTCGTGTCTAGCAGCAGCCTGGTGGATAACAGCCTGTGGACTATCATCGATCCAGCCCACCCAGATGATGTCCAAATGGTTTCCTCAAATGGGCGGGGCGGCAGTGCATTCGGCTTATCCTCATCCCAGGTCGATGAGATCTGGTTCAAGGGGGCCGAAGACCATCCTGTCCACGCGTGGGTGGTGAAGCCGTCCGACTTCAAACCCGGGAACGAATACCCGCTTGCGTATTTGATCCACGGTGGACCACAGGGCGCGTGGAATGATCAGTGGAGCACGCGCTGGAACCCTGCTGTTTTTGCCGAACAGGGTTACGTCGTGATCACCCCCAACCCAACAGGCAGTACTGGCTACGGACAGCCCTTCACCGATGGGATCCAGGGACAATGGGGCGGTCGGCCCTACGAGGACCTGGTTAAGGGATTCGAATATATCGAGCAGCATCTGGATTACGTCGACACCACGCGCGCGGTTGCGCTGGGCGCCTCGTACGGCGGTTACATGATGAACTGGATGCAGGGTCATCCGCTCGGGCGCAAGTTCAAGGCACTAGTCACCCACGACGGTGTGTTCAGCATGACCTCCCAGTTGGCTAGTGAAGAGCAATACTTCCCTCTCCACGACCTGAAAGGGCCGATCTGGAAGGTGCCGGAGAACTGGGCGAAGTGGGATCCGTCGCGGTTCACGGAACACTGGAATACGCCTCATCTGATCATTCACAACGAATTGGATTACCGTCTGACCATCGCCGAGGGTCTGGCTGCGTTTAATGTACTCCAGATTCGCGGCATCGATAGTGCGTTCCTGACGTTCCCTGACGAGAATCATTGGGTTCTAAACCCTGAAAACTCCCTCATGTGGCACCAGACTGTATTGAACTGGATTAACAAGTACGTGGGTCTCCCATCTGTGTCAGAGGAACCCGATCTGTCACGCGGAGTGGGCAGTCTGTCACTGTGATATAACAATAGTCTCTTTGAGTTGGCTGTTTGGACCAATGAGGGAAGGCTAAACTTGAATATGAAACGGTATATGATGGATATTTACGAACATGGTTATTGTTCTTTTCTTGGAAACAAAGGGACAAGAAGGGGGTTCTGTTGAAACTCGCATTGATTGGAGAGTTCAGAACGATGTCTTTGTGTTATAAAGAAGAGACTGAGTCGGGATGTTTCATCTCATTGTCGAGATGATTCTTTGAGGATTTCGACAATCACATACATGTCGTATATAAGTGTCCTTAATTTCCTCGATTTGCATCGTTCATTTCATACAGCATAGAGTATATACTTTTATTTTGCTCACTTGAGGATATCAACCCAACTATCAAATGGACAACGATCCCCCAACCCCCAACTCCCCTCAGAGCATCAGCTGGCTCTCCGAGCGAACCCTCTCCATCTCCTCCACCTCAACAACCACAACCCTAGCAGACACTCCCAGTCCCATGAGTATGTCCTCCCCAAGCATAACCCCTATCGAGTTCACCGACTCCCCCATCCCAATCGAATACCGCACAGTCTTCTTCCGCGAGAGTCCCAAGTTCCACCCCCATTTCCTGCCCCTCCTCCGCCACCTCTCCTCCCAACTCTGGCCCCTCGTCAACTGCGAGACAGGCCTCCATCACCCAGACTTCCCGCCAAATATGCTGGCCTACAACCTTCTGACATCGGAGCAGGTCGATAGCCTCGCCCGTCATTTCCATCAGGTTTACCCGCCTGTTCCCGCGACATTTAATTATCCTACTTGCATTACCCCGTGGATTGGGACGGCGGAGGAGAAAACTCTTGATCTGCCTACGAGGTTGAAGAGGATGGGGAAGTTTTTTGGTTTGAGGGGGTGTGAAGAGCCGGAGCAAAAGCAGGAGCAGGAGGATGTGGATATGGATGGGGGTGATGGGAGTGGCAATGGGGGAGGGAATGGGAATGGGAATACGAGTGAGAGTGAAGCTGAGGTACTACGGCAGATGGAATTAGAGTGGCAGCAGGCATTACAGAGGGCATATGCTGAGGAGTCGCATCGGTGGAATTTGAAGTGATTTGGGATTTGATTTTGATCAACTTATTCAATTTATATGAAATATAAAATATAGAACATGCAGGCTATAATATGATCATTTCCCCGGAATGTTGGATTTAGCCGTCGGTTAAAAGAGATGTAGAGACAAGACATAGGCTAATAAGGAGGCTAATAGTGGGATAATACGGGGATAATGAGGGGAATATGGGGTAATCGACTAGTAGGATGGTAGAATAACAGAGAATCAAATATAAAATACTATAAAATACCCCCAGTCCTTACTTCCATCTCCATCCCATCTATATACACTCAGCCCTATCTACACCACCACCAACAAGCACCAACAACCAAAATGTCCAAACCACTAGTCTCCCACATCTACACAGCCGACCCCTCCGCCCACGTCTTCAACAACAAACTCTACATCTACCCCAGCCACGACCGCGAAACAACAATCCCCTTCAACGACAATGGCGACCAATACGACATGGCCGACTACCACGTCCTCTCCATGGACACAATCACCAGCCCCGTAATCGACCACGGCGTCGTCCTCCGCGACAAAGACATCCCCTGGGTCTCAAAGCAACTCTGGGCCCCCGACGCCGCAACTAAAAATAACAAATTCTACCTCTTCTTCCCGGCCCGTGATCAAAAGGGCATCTTCCGCATCGGTGTCGCTGTCGCCGATGCACCGGAAGGTCCCTTCGTCCCGCAGGAGGATTGTATCCAGGGGACGTACAGTATTGATCCTGCTGTCTTTGTGGATGAGGATGCTGGTGGGGAGGCGTATCTCTATGTTGGTGGGATTTGGGGTGGGCAGTTGCAGTGTTGGGTTGAAGGAACGGATGAGAACGAGGATGGAGAGGGGCAATGGGTTGATGGGGATGAGAGTGGTGTTGATGGACGGAAGAAGAGACTCATTTTCGATGAGAGCTTGTCTGGACCTCATGAGCCTTCTGGAGAGGGTGTTCGCGCGCTTTGTCCGCGTGTTGCGTTGTTGAAGGATGATATGCTTTCGTTGGCGTCATCGGTTAAGGAGGTTGTTATTCTTGCGCCGGAGACTGGGGAGCCTTTGTTGGCGGATGATCATGAGAGGAGGTTCTTTGAGGCCGCTTGGGTGCATCGGTATCAGGGGACGTATTATTTCTCTTATTCGACCGGTGATACGCATTTCTTGGCTTATGCCACGGGCTCTTCGCCTTGGGGTCCGTTTACCTATCGCGGACGGATTTTGGATCCGGTGCTTGGGTGGACGACGCATCATTCCATTGTTGAGTTCCAGGGGAAGTGGTACTTGTTTTATCATGACTGTGAGCTTTCGGAGGGAGTTAGTCATTTGAGGTCGGTGAAGGTGAGGGAGATTGTTTATGATGATGAAGGGGCTATTCATCTTGCCGAGGAACAGACACCTGTGCAATAGATATTTGAATTGAATGAATGGTTTATTGAACCTGTGCAAGTAGAATGTAACTGTATATATATTCTAATTGCACATGCCCTTCTCCCAGTTCTCTTGAACAAGCTTCCAGTACTGCTCGCGAGACCGTTCGCGGAATGTATTTCCCAACTTGATCATAACGAAGAAGACTGAAGCGCATGCCATGCCAATAAAGGCGGCAGAGATGAAACAGTTCTGGTACTCCATGTTATCGATCCAAGACGTAATTCTAAATGAAGTTAGTGTTTGTCTTCTGCTAGAACTCGATAAAAACCTACCAATATCCAATTGCGAAAGACATGGTATTCCGAACCAGAATCACACTGGCCATGGCAATACCACTTAGCTCTCGGTAGCTGTCAATCAAGTAATTGACACAAAGCGTGATGCCACAGGTGCTCGTGAAGACCAGGATGCACATTCCAACAATGGGTCCGTTTACCTATCGTGAACGTATTTTAGATCCGGTGCTTGGTTGGACGACACATCATTCCATTGTTGAGTTCCAGGGGAAGTGGTACTTGTTATTATCATGACTGTGAGCTTTCGGAGGGGGTTGATATCATTTGAGGTCAAAATAAAAAAAAAGAACAGAACAGAGCAGAAACATCAGACTTCTTCCTCATCGCTACTCTCTTCCTCTGCATCCACATCAAACCCCATGTACGAAACACCAGACGACTCTTTTGAATGGGTCTGGACTGATGTCTTCTCTGACTGAACAGGAGACATGGTCGCAGCAGTGCGGAACATGTGCACAAGTAAACCAAGCACCTCCTGGTAGTTGCCAAGGCGAGCAGGAATGATATGCTCGGTCCACTATCCAAGTTAGAACATGTATGATGTGATGGTAAAATTCACTCACCTCTGAATCGTTGTTGATTTTCAGGAACACCCACCACTGTCCATCAGACACCACACCGTATACGGTTGAATCCACTTTCTGGAGATCCTTTCGACGTCTGTGCACGCAACCCATATAGCCAAGCGTTTGTGAGACTCCGGTTGATGCACCTGCGCCACCCTTGGCTTCAACCACAACAATACTAACTGCAACGTCTTCCTCGTTGCCGTACCACAGGCTATAGTCGGGGCGCCCGACTAGATCGTACTTGAGACCTTTGTGTGTGACTGGCCCATATCGCCATAAGCCTTCGGCGTTCAAGTGCAACTCATTCATGTGCAAGTCCGTAGGAGTGCTGTCAGGTTGCGAAGTGACATAGTGATGGGCGAACACAAGGAGGTTGTTCAGAGTGAGTCGAGTTAATGCTTCATTCGTCTCACTTTTCCCAAATGCATTTCTTGTCATGTCCAACCACTGAGCTGGGTCAAGTTAGTCATATATCACATTAGCTTGAATATTCCTCAAGGGATACGTACCACAGATCGGGGACAGCTCAACCGGAGGTTGGGTGCGGAACTCAAGGTTGCTCAGTGAATGATTCAACTTGAGCATAACTTGAACATCGCCGAGATTCAAAGAAGAAATTGCAATTGTCGGTAGCTCGGACTGGTCTCCTTGAACTATTGACGAGAGACTTGCAATCGACGCCTTTAGCTGGGAGAAGGAGAGCTTGTGCGCTTGATCTTGTAAGTCGAGAATGGCATTCATCATTCTTTGCTTGGTTGTCGCCTTCTTCTTGACAACTTTGTAGGGTGGCATCTTGGTACCACAGGCCACAAGAACAGGGATCTGATGGTCTCAAAGATAGGAGTCCGAGTTGTGAACACTTGAGACTTGAGTGTAAGAGAAAAGAAAACGAGAAGTGAGAAGTGAAGTTGTGTTGGGTTAAGAGAAAAGAAAACGAGACGTGAGAAGTGAAGTTGTGTTGGGTTAAGAGAAAAGAAAACGAGACGTGAGAAGTAAGGTTGTGTTGGGTTAAGAGAAAAAAAGAAAAAAAAGAAAACGAGACGTGAGATGTGAGGTTGTGTTGGTTTAAGAGAAAAGAAGAGATGTGAGATGTGAGGTTGTGTTGGTTTAAGAGAAAAGAAGAAATGTGAGATGCGAGGTTGTGTTGGTTTAAGAGAACAAGAAGAGAAGAGATGTGAGACGTGAAGTTGTGTTGCAGAGTTGGTAAAAGAAAAGAAAAAGTTGGAGGAATGCCTCGAGTGAAGAGTATATGTACTGAAGCTCTACCTACTCAGTTTCCTAAATAGGCTTAGTAGCAAATGACTTTCTTTGTTCCAGGCTCTCGGGACCAGACAATGCCTATATTTCCTAAATAGGCTTAGTAGCAAATACCTTTTCTTTGTTCAAAAGTGGGGCAGTCCGAAATAGGTTTAGTAGCTAACTCATAAGCGGGGCTATAAGCCTGAGAAATCAGGCATAAGAGTCACCTCACTTCGTTAGCTATAATTATCAAATATCCAAACAGATTCCGGATGAGGTACCAAAATTCCTATCAATGATAACATGTATGTCGGCCGCTTGTCATACTGCATAGCGAAAGGCTGCCAAAATAACAAGCCCCAGCCGGCCAACAAGAACATGTACCCGCTTCCTTTGTTCAAGGTACTGATGGGCAATCCCGTTTATTCGTGGAGCGGTGTAATCACCGAGTAAACGACGGAGCAGGCAATTCCTGAGAACATCGTATAGCTACAAACATGAAAGATCAACACTGATCCCTAGGTCAGGTTGTCGTAGCCTATACTCGCATGCTCACGCAAGCAGTTGACAGAAGTTTCCGTCTTCGAGACCAATTGAGGGAGTCATCTAAGTTATTTGACAAAGTAGGATCAATACAATTTCACGGTCTCCGTGGTCCAAGTGCCGGGTATGCAAGACATGATTCACGTCCACCAGAGTCACGGTGCCAGGGACCACAAGAACAGGGATCTGATGGTCGGGTCAAAGATAGGAGCGAGGACAAAAAGGATGAGCCGAGTTGTGAACACTTGAGAATCATACCATTCATCAAGTTTCGAACAAGAAAGGGAGTAGGGAATGCATGGAAACATGCACTGGTTTCGTATGTACGGTAGGGATTGGTGTAGTGGGGTTTATGTGCTTCATAGATTTGGCACTAGTTTGAGCTTTGTGATTTGGATGAAAGGGGCCTGTCTCGGAGACCTTCCAACTTGTGTGTGGGGATTTTGCATGTTTCAACTGTGGTAGGCCAGCCCACTAGAGCCTGGTTGGAGGCAAAAGCTGGTCAATCATGCTCAATAGAAGTCGTTCGTAGGGTTTTTATTGTCCTGAGAAGTGAACTAGATCAATCAGTTGTGCAGGTCCGCTAAGAGAGCCTGATTGATGGAGTCCTGCTTTTGCCTTCTCTTTGTTGAATATAGTTGGTGTGAGATTGAGGAACGACATGAATGTCGATATTCACATCCGGGGTTTGAATCGCTACTAGTGCAATCAATCTAAGCGCAGTGCCGGCGGTTAGATCGCGGAAAGTCGGGATATACGAACAACGGAGCTGTCGATGACTGGCGCCATGGTGGAGTAATGTTCCGAGAGAAAAGGTACGGCTAAGTAAGTATGAGAGAGGGTTCTCGTAGGAAGGAAGAGCTTAAATCAAGGAAAGATGATAAGAGGAGGGGAGACATTTCTTAAATGAGAAGATCAACATCTCGATTGCATAAAGACATAAAGAGGAAACCAAGATATAAGAGAAGTTGGAGTCTATCTTCCCCTCCAAACTAGGTTTTGCCAGAAAAGTAAAAGGTTTATGTGGTATACCTAAGAGCATCTAAGAAGAGCATCCAAAGAGCATCCAAAAGACATATCTAGAGAAGGGGATAGAGTATGTCTGCCTTTTACTCCTCACCTGGGCAGGGCTTCTTTCTTATTAATCCTAGAAAAGAAGAGTCCTTCTATATCCTTCAATCTTACCGATCTCAATCTCCTAGTTAATGATTTTTTAGATGGAGACGATGGCATCTAAAACCTGCCGTACTTCCCAAACTAGGCCTTGGCGAGGTTTTTCTTTTTATATTTGTTTATATATGATATTATCTCTTTGGCCGTGGCTTGAAGGCTTATATGGTCTTGGAGTATCAGATATCCTCCAATTAAATGAGAAGCTAATATATGGAGCACATATTTAGTTCGATGCTTATGCTATGATACTTATCAGACCAAGACAGAACAGACCAATAGATTACTTTCCTATTTAAGAAAGAAACAACTCGACTAAATCATAGCTTCGTTTCCATAACACCTCTGCACTTTCTTCGCCTGCTGGGAAGTCCAGATGTGGTAACTTGGGTATCTGACAATGGTCCAGAAAGGCTCCAGATTGGACTGATACCCTCACATCCAATCAGTAACATGTATACACATCCCTGTTTATCTGGTTATCTCACCTTCGAGTTCCGGATCGAGCAATCCGCGTAACACCGTGGCACTACCCTGTGCAAGTGATTTCGGCGCTTGCTGTAAAAGGACCGGTATGTCCTCACCGGCTATCCTGTCAAATCAAGTTCTCATTATCTGGTAATCAGGGACATACCTTCTTTCTTCCGCTGCAGCCAGGATTTGATCTCATCCCATGCAACGTACGTCTGAACGTTGGTTTTGGTATCTAGATCCAATGAGAATCATTACCGAAAACACATTCACCAATTTCAACTCACTTCCAGGATTTGCAGAAAATGCAGCGATCGATCCGCGATACTTCTTCGCAATAGACTTGATAAACAAGACGATCGCGAGCATCGACTGCGAATATCCATCGAGACTGTGATAATTTTCGCCATTCTATCCAAATCAGAATATAATCAATCGGCAATCATATAAAAGAAACCAAACTCACCCCAAACTCCAAATCATCCCACGAAGGTGTAGGCGCCTCATTCCGCAAACTAGACGTAACCAGCACAACCCTCGACCGATGTCCCATAACATCACACAGCAGATTCAACAGCAGGAAATAACACAGGTAATTCTTCTGGAAATGAGACTCGATTCCGTCCGCCGTGAGTTCCCACGGTACAGCCATGACATCGGGAAACCCAATGAAGCCGTCAATCGACACGCCCAGGGTCTTGATAGTATGTGCTGCCTCGCGGAATGAACCCAGGCTGCCCGGGTCGGCCGTCACAAAGATCATCTCGACCGTTTTGTACTTCCGGTTGATGTGGTCGATCACAGGTTGCAGTTCGGACTTGGACCGGCCCGTGTATATGATGGTCTTTGCGCCCCCGTGGGCGAGGGCGTCTGCCGTTGTGGCCGCGAGATCGCCTCGTTTGAGACCGGCTATTAGGACTATGGGAAACTGGTTAGTTTATATAACCGGGTTGGTTGGGGGGTTGTGGCGGTACATGTTTTATGCTTCACCCGCTCTGGGAACATCCTCGTCACATCCGTCCCCTGTGTCTTGTCATCGAAGGTGTTACTCATTGTGCTGGATTCTGTTTGGTTTGTCTTGATGGGTTGATTTCTAGAGATGTCTATGTTCAGCTTGATTTGAATCGTGGACAAGCCCGGCATTTCGTCATCATGAAGCCACCTCGGAGTGTATATTCGACCTCCATGATAGAGCAACGACGGGAGCAAGTAATAGGGTGATAAATATCAAAATGGAATCATAGGTTGCAACTCATAGATACGCTCGATAACTCCAAACAGCAAAAACGTGATGATTAGCCCTGATATGAGGAAATTCAAATTCGCATTCATAATGTACAGCTAAAGAAATCGCACGCATACGGAGCCTGCCGGTCAAAGGAAAAGAACGACAAAATAGGAAACAAGATCCAGTAGATCTTAGTGCGATGGGCCGGCCACATCATCTTCAGGCATCTGATCAATAACACCCTTCATGAGCTCAATAAGCTCATCAATGTCGGGCCGTTCCGAGGGTTCAACAGTGAGACACCTCCGAACAATATCCTTGACGGGGGCACTGATCGCAGGTTCATCATTTTTGGATGAATCCTCGCTTTCGCCCGACTTGGCTTTACCCTTAGAAGCACCTGACTTCTCATCAGGGAATCGCCAGTCACCACCAAGAACACACATGCTCAAACTACCACCGGTCTCTTCACTGCGTGCCTCAAAGGGACTCTTGCCCACGAGACAGGCATAGAGTGTACACCCAAGCGACCAGATATCAACCTTGGTATCAATGATTGACCCTGTCTTGACATCGAAGAGCTCCGGTGCACGGTATGGCATCGTGCTGTGTTCTGCTGCGGTATCCTGCACCGCCAAGGCGAGAGAGCGCGACGTAATGGCGATGGGGCTGGGCGCCAGAGAGCCCAAATCCATCAGGATGGGTGATTGCCCGCTGTCGTCGATCATGATGTTTCCTATAACGACAGTTAGCTCGTCGAGTCGATTCGGAATTTCCGCACCAGCCAAAATGTAAACTCACCAGGCTTGACATCTCGGTGCGCATAGGGACGCAGGTCCCCATCCTCGACACCTTCCTGACTCCGGGTGACCTCATCATCCATCAGGGGCGCATTCTCCTCATCCTCCTCATCCTCCGCTATGCGATGGCTAGGCCTCCGTTTCGGTTTCATCTGCATGGTCCGTTCCTCGTCTGCCTCCTCGCCTTCTCTCCGAACACCCTTTGCCTTTCGCGTAGCCGCCGAGCCGCTCTTCACCCGATACTGATGCATCGAGCGAAGCGCATCGGCAACACCGAGTATCAGGACCATCAACCGCTTCTCCGGGAATTTGGTATGGTTGACCAGATTGGCATTGATGGCATCCTGGAGATTACCGCGCTGGTAGTATGGGAGTAGAATATAGACCGTCTTCGAGCCTGGATCTCCGCCATCTGATCTGAATTTCGAACCGGATTCTGTGGATACGCAGTGGTCGATCGAATGGATGATGTTGGATTGGGAGTTGAAGATGTTGTAGGCTTCGACTTCTTTCAGGGCTTGTGATACGGATTCTTGGCCGAAAGGACAGCGGATCTTCTTCAGCGCAAATAATTCGGAACTCGCTTTATCTTGGACTAGGTAAACGTAGGAAAATCCGCCCTGTTGCGTTGTCAGTTCAGACCAGCTTGCAGCTATCGTTATCGGGTATCCATACCTCGCCCAACAAACGTAGGAGCTTGAAACTCCTGTTGTTGATCTTTAGCTGTGGAGAGCTAGGAAAGCAACACATGCAATCCGTGAAGTTGTACAGGAGGTCGAAGAAGTATTGCGCCATGGTGTATAATGCGATGGTAGGAGGTAGAGGTGTCGGGGGGGCCCGGGCACGTCCGGTACGGTAGATGCGCAAGATTTAGTACAGAATGGACAAGATCGTCGTCGATAGGATAAATGTCTTGGAGATACAGAGAGGTAAGGATTGTATATGCAGAGGAAATGGGTGGAAGTTGAAGATGTCGGATTACGTGGAGGTGGAGTCTTTTGTTGTTCTGTCTTTCCCCCTTTCTCTCTTGTTATATTGGATTGGGATTTCTCGATACGCTCTCTCTCTCTCTCTTTTCTCATGTTCTAACTGGTTCAGCTGGGAACTAGTTGGGTCTGTCTTTTTCATTTTGTCTCTCTTTTTTTCTCTCTTCCTAATCATGGAAGTTGGGCCGTCAACTTAATATCCTTGCATTCTCCTAACGCTCCCTCTACACCCTTGACTTCTGTACCCTTCCAGGGGCTATTGATATTCGCCCGGACCTCTTATTTAAGCTGCATCCCACCTTTTCTTTTTCTTTTTCTATTCATATCGTCCATATCCCTCCACAATGGCGCACCCCGATGATGTACAGGTCGGTGACGTGGTGAATGTCCCCGGTGGCATGCATGGGACAGTCAAATATTTGGGATCGGTAGCGGGGAAGGCCGGACGATTCGCAGGTGTTGAACTGAGCTCCGAACACGCGCAAAGAGGCAAAAACAGCGGCGATGTTGATGGCCGGAAGTACTTCGCAACCTCGATCCCGGGTTCTGGCATATTCGTTCCCATGAACAACAGCAAGTATGTCACAAGGCGATCCTCGAATATATCTACCCCGACCACTCCTGCACGCGGGGGACCCGTCAACTTCAGCAAATCTGTCGGTGCAGCTCTTACTACCCCCCCGCCCTCGAGTCCGAAGACCCTCGCTCCCTCGACCCGAATCCCCGCGTGTGCCCCCTCCTCCGAAACTAAGTTTGGCCGGCCTGCGTACACCATCGGCAGCATCCAGAACCAGCGGGATGAACAGCGCTATGCGTAGCCCCGTCAAGGCACCGTCTCGGCTGTCTGATAGACCCTCGTCACGACTGAGTGTGGATGATGACTCCTCGTCGTATGGACGGCCATCGGACTTCCGCCGGCCGCTCTCGTCGGAGACTCAAGAATTGAAGGATCAGATCAAAAGCCTAGAGAAGCAGCTTCTGGACCGAGATAAGCAGCTCGATGAGCAGTCTGGGACTTTGAGCGAGTTCCAAAGGACATTGGAGGAGATGGAGGGATCGGAGGGTCAATCGCTCCGTACACAGCTACGCGAACGCAACGAGCGGATTACCCAATTAACCGCGGAATTTGACGTCCACCGCGCAGACTTCAGAAGCACCCTTGACACATTGGAGATCGCAGCCTCCGAAACAGAACGCGTGTACGAACAGCGTATCGACGAGATTATGCAGCAGAATAAAGAACTGCAGGACCGCGGCGAAGATGTTGAGGTTGTTGCGCAGCAGCTCAAGCAGTTGGAAGAGCTAGTCTCGGAGTTAGAGGAAGGCCTCGAGGACGCCCGGCGTGGAGAGGCCGAGGCTCGGGCCGAAGTCGAGTTCCTCCGCGGTGAAGTTGAGCGCACCAAGTTGGAGTTGAAGAAGGAGCGTGATCACTCCGTCGCTGCACTGAAAGATGCACACGCTGCCGCAGATGGGCCTCGAAGCAGTAGTGAATTGGACCAGAAGGATGATGAGATTCGAGGACTCAAGGCCATTATTCATTCATTGAGTCGCGGAAACCCCAGCGCGGCAGGTTTGGGACAGAACGGCTCCGCGGATCATGATCATAATCCAGAGCACGTTAGTCAGCTCGAGATTCGACTGCAAGAGGTGGAAGAAACCACAAACCGCAAAGACAATCGGATCGAAGAGCTCGAGCGTCAACTTCAAGAAATGCACCTGCAGTCCGGTGGTCGTCGCCGCAGCTCTACCATCACTCTTTCACCGAAGCAACATAGGCCCTCGCACTCTGCGGGTAATATCTCCAATCACTCAAACAACCCCAACCCCAACCCCAACCGTCTTTCTGACCGTACAGTGGTCCCGACCGACTGGCACGATGCTCCTTCGGAGCCCCGCCATCACCGCGGTATCTCCAACTCTTCTCAATCGCGACTGGAGACCATGCATGAATCTGAACGCTCTTCCGACGAGGACACCATGTGGTGCGAGATCTGTGAAACAGGCGGCCACGACATCCTAAACTGCACCAGCATGTTCGGCTCTGGCCAGAACGCCGCTGGACAGAAGAATCTCAAACATGATGCTGATGAACTTTCCGATGAACACCCGGTTGAGAAGACCAAACCCCTCCAAACGAAAGCCTCATCCATTCATTCCGATACTCCCCCTGCACTAAAGACAGGACGGGATGTGGTGATGGAAGGACTGAAGGGCATTGGCGGGCTGGGCTCATCCATAGGCTCATCCATGGCTCCCATTGCCGGCAAATCATCGGGAGTCATCGATGAGTCTAAGTGGTGTGCTCTCTGTGAGCGAGACGGTCATGAAAGCATCGACTGCCCACTTGATGAATAATGTTCTGGATATATTGGGGCATGAGTTCGGTGCATCACACAAGGTTGCAGCTCTCTGCTACATGCATCTATGGGGTGTTTTTTTCTAGTACATGATTGTTGGGTCGGTTACCCCGGTTAATAAATGGTGTTCTTTCGGGGGGGAGGAAGAGCATTTGCGACACGGTAGGGGCTGTGTGCTTGTAATAAATACCATAACCTTGGTCATAATAAGATGTTGTTGTATAAAACAGCTTTCCATGCCTGTTGTATCTTGACCTAGACTTGGATAACACTTTGATATGTTGAGGGCATCCATCTCATTCGATTCTATTCATACTATCATCTCAAAGTATGTAGGTTTCGTCACTCATAGCCATTCATGACCGAAAAATATTACAATTACGGCCTCACCAACCTCACCCTCCAACCAGATTAGTATATACTATTCAGGATAAGTCGGCGGTTGCACGATTTCCCCATCCTGATACTTCGACGCCGCAATCTCTCCACAAGCCTTACACTTGCGCTTTTCTTCGTCGGCGGCAAACTCCTCAACCACAGCCTTAACCTGCGTCCCCAGGTCAACACACACGAACTTCTTCTCCCAAACAATCTCCTTGCAGCTCTTGCAATACCATCTCATAGCATCGACCGCATCCTTAGCCCGCGGCTGCTCCATCACGACACCGACAGTATCCTTGAAGCGCACAGGGCAATGTGGGGTATTCGCGGGCAGCAGGAAGATCGAGCCTTCGTGGATGGGGATATCTTGGAAACTAGGAGGTGTGGTTGAGTTGTCGACTGTCTTGAGGAGCATTGATCCCCGGTATTGGTAGAAGAACTCTGGGGTTGTGTTGATGTGGAAGTCGGTTCGGGCATTGGGCCCGCCCACTATCATCACTGTGTAGCCGGCTGTGGCTGGTGTTGAGGGATGGTAAACACAGTAGTTGTTGACTGGTGGTTGGAGGAGATGGGAGTTTTCTTCGAGCCTGGATAGATATTGTTAGCTGTTGGGTTTGGGGATAGCTTGCTATCGTATGATGAATCATATAGTGGGGGAGGTATTGTAAGAAAGATATATATGTGAAGCTTTGAGCTTACCATTTGGGGATGTTTAGGGCTGGAAAAAGCATTGTGAATATATCAAGATCTGATCTTATCAGAGTCTACTTTGTAAGTGTTTTTTTTGGCAAATGTCGCATGAGGTCGGAAGCCTTAGAAATCAAAAACGACGATCTGATCCCCGGAGATATCAGCTCCACCCCGGACTTAAACATCGGCCCGGATCAACCTTCCTCCGTCAATTTTTCTTTTTCATATCTCGAATCCAACAGCCAGACTACAGTGTTTAACGGCGAGAGTCTTGACCAACCACACAAAATGGCCACCTCTCAACCCCCTCTTCGGTTTACATCCCATCACAATCTGGTATATCGCTTGGTCTTGTCCACCCTCACCGGCCGCACAGTCCACATTTCGCAAATTCGTTCCTCGTCGCCCACGAATCCGGGTCTTGCGCCTCATGAAATTTCTTTCCTCCGCCTCCTAGATGCAATCACCAATGGCTCTCAAATGGAGATCTCATACACAGGTACCGTGCTTGTCTACAAACCGGGTTTGATCACCGGCAGCACGGCCGGTACTGGAGCCAGCGGCGGCATGATCACCTACGAGATTCCGTCAAACTGTAACCGCGGCCTCAGTTACTTCCTGATCCCGCTCTGTCTACTGGCCCCCTTCGCCAAAGCACCCATGAAGGTGCTCTTCACAGGACCCGGTGTCATCACCTCGTCGACACAGACCGGAGACATGTCCGTCGACAGCGTTCGTACTGCGATCCTCCCTCTGTATAAACAATTCGGTATCTTCAACAACATCGAGCTCCGTATCCTGAGACGCTCAAACACCGGTCCCACCGGCAGGGGTGGTGGTGGTGAAGTGCAGCTCGTGTTTGGCCACCAGGTCCGTCTGCCGAAGACTCTGCACTTGATGAACGCGGGCCGCATCAAGCGCATCCGTGGTGTTGTATACTCGGTTGGTGTGTCTGGCTCGAACAACGCTCGCATGATTGAGACCGCCCGTGGTATCCTCAACCCACTCAGCCCTGATACTTATATCTTCTCCGACGTTGCGTCTGCGCCTTTGGTACCAGCTCCGGATAAGACCAACCCCCAAGCGAAGAAGAAGATTGGTCTTGGGTTTGGTCTGTCCCTGGTGGCAGAGTCTTCCACGGGTTGCCTCTTCTCGGCTGATGTGGCCTCTCCGCCACAGGGTGGTCAAGCCCCCGAGGAAGTTGGAAAGCAGTGTGCATTCCAGCTTTTGGAGACGGTTTCCAAGGGAGGTTGTGTGGCGCCTGCGGCTGCAACGACCATGTTCACTCTCATGACCATGGGTTCGGAGGATGTTGGACGGCTGCAGGTTGGCCGAGATGTGATTGCTGATCCCAACGTTGTCCAGCTCGCTCGTGATCTGTCCAAGTTCGGTGCCCCCGGCTGGGGTATCCGTGACGCACCTGACAATGGAGATGGAGATGTGATTGTCAGCATTGTCGGCCGTGGAATCGGTAACGTCGGCAGAAAGGTTGCTTAAGCTGCTGTAGACGGCTTTCGCACTTCATCCCAAGTCTACCACCACTTCTGAGGGCCGTCTTTGCCAAAACAATCCGGAAGTCTCGCCTCAGCAGTTCACTCCTTCCCAACCGACGGGGTCACGTGGTAGTCCATCAGATGCCGTCGGCGTCGCGGGCTTCTGGCCGTCTGTCCAGTGCGCGCCAGTGTGCTCCAAGAAGCTCAAGACGTTTCAAGGCTTGAATGTCGAGCATGAACTCGACCTGTCGCTCCACCGCGACGAAGCCAGGCAAAAGACTACTTTTTCCTGTCATCATGATACCCAAACAAACTTGCTAGAGCAAGGTGACAATCTCTACATAGGATTCAATATCATTGTCTTCTCTCTCCTACTTGTACTTGTACTTCTACTGCTGTATACATATTGACATAATAGTGACATACACATTGCAGCACATTGCCCCGGTGATCAGGTAAAGTATATCCTGAGGCCATCGACTCTGTTGTTGATAAATACCCCCCTCCCCCCTTTTTCCTCTTCTCTTCTTCATCTCCCCAACTCATCTTTTTTTCCCTCCCCATCCTTCATCCTTCATCTTTATGCACCCCCTCCCTCCCCTCTCCCACTTTCCATCTTACATTTCATCTTTCGGGTTTCTTGTTTGTCATTTATCCCCCGCCTTCTGCTCACCGGTCCCAGGGCAACCTGGTGCCGACTGGGAAGTGAAGAGAGGGACTTCGTCACCATGTTGGATTGCAACGTCTTCTACCATTTATTACTCTTCATCTTCCATCTTACATTCATCTTTTGGTTCTCTTGTTTACCATTTATCCCCCGCCTTCTGCTCACCGGTCCCGGGGCAACCTGGTGCCGATTGGGAAGTGAAGAGAGGGACGTCGTCACCATGTCTGTTCTTCCATGTTTTTTTTTCTTGCAACTGTTCTTCCATTTCTTTTTTTTTTCTTGCAACGTCCTCTACCATTTATCTCGCCATCTATATGCCATTTCCCCAGCGACGGCTCGCACCTCATCGCGGTGCTGGGGTCCAGTAACCCTTCGGGGTGAAGCCAAGACGAGCCTGCCATCTATGACATCTTTCTGACATTTGTTTACATCTGACGTCTGTTTACATCTTGCCCAGGTGGTTTCCATCTCATATTCATGTCATCTCACTCATCCATCTTCCACATTTATCCCCCGCCTTCTGCCCACCGGTCCTGGGGAAACCTGGTGCCGACTGGGAAGTGAAGAGAGGGACGTCGTCACCATGTCTGTTCTTCCATTTCTTTTTTTTTTCTTGCAACGTCCTCTGCCATTTATCTCGCCATCTATATGCCATTTCCCCAGCGACGGCTCGCACCTCATCGTGGTGCTGTGGTCCAGTAATCCTTCGGGATGAAGCCAAGACGAGCCTTTTCAATGTATTTTTTCTTTCTGATTGGACTTTGTTTTCTCCTCTGTAGAGTAGTGTTCTTCGTATGATGACTTCCAGGTAGGGCTTTCTGGTCGCGTGACTTGTCTTTTGGTTTTGGTTGTTGAACTCCGTACTTGTCCACCAAGGTCTGGTGTTTTGTTTTTGTTTTGTTCTTTTATATTACTAGGTAGTTATGGAATGGTTGCAATGAAATGATTTGTTCTCGTTCTAATTCTATAACACGTAGACGCTAAGGAGATGGAAGATCAGACAAGATATGAGACGCCGGAGATGCAGAAAGGTTCCGACAGGACCAGAACGAAGACAAAGTGCTTGAACGCTTTTGAGATGAAACAGCAGAAATCAAAATGAAGATCAAAATAAGAATGAAAAAAAGACAAGAATGAGATGACAGTAGTGTGTGCAAATGAAGGAAGACGAAAGAATGCAAGGAAAGGTTATGCAAGAAGTCGAGAAATTGCCAAAAGTGACAAGAAAGAAACCAAAAACAGCACGAGAAACAAGAATCACTCGGAAAAGCATCTCAGTCCGAGGTATCCTCATCCTTACCAGGATACATAATATCCTGACGATAGACCGCAAGACCATGATTGACAAAGACAAAGACGAACATGCAGACAATGCAGATAGTCATCGCAGAGCCAACACCCTTAATCGCCGCACTGTCAAACGCATTTCCAAGCGTAATAGTAGCAATCGTGAACCCCGTGTTGGGGAAAACCATCGCCCACCAGCTGAGATGGAAGTTCGTCGGCGGCGACCGAATAACCGCAATAGCAGCAACACAGAAGAACCACAAGCTCAGCGCCCACAAGAACGCACCCGCTGCCAACGCCAGAATCTCCAGCATCCGTCCATCAGCTGCGGTATCCTCACTCCCCATCACGTTGAATGTCTCGGGAAGTCCCTGCGCCATACCCACCAGAGCAAGCGCCGTGAAGGCTGGTGGTCCGACGCAGATGAACATCGCGGGTCGGTGTTCCCGACACGGAAGTCCGCTCTCCATCAACCGTCCGATGTAATGTGAGTACATCATGAATGAGATGCAGAAGCCCAGGCCTTGGAAGGTCATTCCGGCGGTGACGATGGGGATTGCTGCGCGTGCGGGTTGGCGGGAGGAGATGACGGATGCGATTGTGCCGCTGAGCATGATGGGGAAGGCAGGTAGGATCCAGGAGGGCATCATTGATTGGAGACGGTAGGTGTGCGAGGTGAAGACGAAGGAGTATTGGACGACGGCGACTGTGAAGGTGCAGAAGCAGTAGATCCAGAAGAGGACTTCGAGGGTTGTTGTGAAGGACGGGGCAGGGTTGTCGCCGAAGTACTTCTCCAGACCGGTGATCATTGTTGCGATGGAGAGCCAGAAGGTTGGGAAGAAGAGGCCTTCACGTTCGTGACGGAGGGAGTTGAGGGCTCCGCCGTGAAGGATGAAGCGTGTTGCCATGAGAGAACAGACGAGGGAGAAGAGGATGAGGTTGAAGAGGTAGATGGCTAGGCCGATCTCGCGGTAGCCTTTGAATTTGTTCGGCTGGTTTGCGATGAGGAGGGCTAGGCCTCCGGCGCTCATGGTGAGGGTGTACCATGCCCATGTGAAATGGCGGAGACGTTCACGGAAGCTCAGGGGGTATTGCTTCTCGCACTTCTCTGAGTTCATGAAGGGAATGTCGGAGTGAGAGGATGCTGGTGCAGATGGAGGATGAAGCTCTTGGCTGTGATTAGGGTATGCCCCTAGTAGAATTGGATTGGACATTGTGTGTGTATATAGATTGGATGATTTGAAATGTAATGTATAGATGAAGCCCTAAGGTTGGAACATAAAGGAGTATAGAGTGGATGTATTCAAGAGACTATAGACCAATATGGGTCATAGAAGCAATAGAAAAGCAAAGTCCAAAGAATTGAAGTAATATTGAAATGATCGTGTGGATTGTAGTGAATGTCATGAAGTGAATGAACTGGGAGAAGGAGCGAGAGAGGAGATGTTAATATACTAATCCAATGAGTATATAGGCATATCAATTCCATAATTTGATAAATCCATAATACACTGAAGATCAGCCAAGAAGTTCCAAGACTATACTTCTTTTTAGAAAAATCAAAAAAACAAGATCAGAAACCGGAAAGGGATTCTATACAAGATAGACCAGGTAGTCCAGACAAAGGGGTCTTTTGAAATGGACCTACCAGCGGTCTCAAAATCGGGCATGTTCGACTCCATACTTCGAACTAAGAGAAATCTATAAGAATAGATCGGCCCAGGATGTTGGGCTCGGATGATTCACTCCAATCTGCACCAGGGGGTGGCGGTTAGTTCCTCTAGGGGCAGTTCCGGAAACACTGTGATCCACTGCGGATCTAGGCAGGTTAGACCCATATTCAAGAAAAAAACTTCGATGCCTAGGGGGTTGTTGTCAAGTCGAGGGCATGGGACTCTGCCAAGAACATATAGAAATCATTGGGGCGTAGTGCCTTTTTTTATCTTCCCTGCGCAATCGATATAACCTGGTCCTTGAGGGACAACGAGTACAAGGCTGATTGACAATCTATAAGGAGATGGTGTCAGTTCAACATCATTTGCATCAGAGACCTTGTTACTCAGATGATGAATCTCAAACCCGAAGTCCTTCGGCCCGTGATTTCCTTTTTGTTTCAGGCCGAACCCTTCCGATAGGGTATATAGGAGGTATAGAAAAGTCTAAACCGGGATTCCAATGCGCGTCTAACGTGCCTGAACGCCAAACGCCAAGAAGGATGATCTACACATCGTTGACGGACCGCTGCCAAGCTTTAGTTCGGTGGCTGTGAAGGGCTACGGAGGTGAACACGAGAAATCACTAGGTAGCACCATTGCGTGTATGCACAACGTCGATGTTGAATCAGAGTACACGCAATGGTGAAGATCAAGAGAAGTTGTAAAGTTGACCTTTAAGTGGAGTTCGGAACGTTGACGTACTCGGAATTTCTTGGCGTTTTCCCCTGACCTTCTCTCGTTGCTCTTATCTTCACACAGCCCCCAGTCAAAACAACACTATTGACACCATTCCCGCCAAGAATCCAATTCCGACATGGGTCTTTGTCGATCAGTCGATCATCTCTCAAGGGTTCTTGGGATTGTCATTGGTGAATGAGTTGGCTTATCTTTCGCCAAGATGCCCAGCCTTGTTCTGAGGAATATGTGATGAAACCGATGAAATTCATGAAATTTATGAAACGATGTCATCCAACATCCACTTTATCAGGGTCTGCCTCTTATGGAGTCGATGGAGTCGATGGATTTCTCAGTCGATGGATTCTATGGAGTCTATGGAGTCTATGGAGTCTATGGATTCATCACCTCGGGATCCCCCGGAACCTTACATACAACCTTGGATGGACAATATAAAGATCACTTCATTCAAAAGAAAAAAAAACAAAAGAACAAAAGGAAGATAATGCAATGCACCTCGAAAATGACAAATTCAAATTATGCAAGAGATGCAAAATGCAACAGAACGCCAGATCGAAACATCTTCAGGGCAGCAACGCATGAAATCATATCTCAACTTGATGCACAAAAATCAGAAACACACCAAAACTCTCGGCATTCAAATCCCACGCCCAATCACATCCCAACATCCACTCACATCATGCGGTAGACAAGATCAGAGGCCAGCTCCGTCGTCAAATCCAACAAAGCACGAAGACTCTTCGGGGAAGTGGAAGTGGCAGTCTCCATTCGCTCCGTCTTGGCATCCACCGGCCGCAAAGAAGGTGTCGCCGAGGCCGAATCCTCCGCCGAATGATACCGTGCCAATTCCTTCACGTTGCATGCCGCATAGTGCACCACCAGTCGGCGTAGCTGATTCTCCCGAAGCTGCGTCGCGGACGTCGGCGAGATCGGCTCCAGTCGGGCCGTCTTGGTGTAGGCGTAGTGTACCAGCTCCAACACCATCTGCGCCTTGGTGGCTGCCAAGCCGTCTAGAATCTGCGAGTCGCCCAGATCGGCGGTTTCAAAGTCCGTCGATGACAGTCGGAGCAGGTCGCGGTGCAGCTTTCGGAGACAGAGCTGGGCCAGAGCTGGGATTAGGTACCGGGTGGCGAAGACGTAGACTTTGGCGTGGAAGGTGATGTAGGGGAGTTCGTTGCTTGGCGTCTCGACCGGGGTGGGTTTGGAGGTTGTTGGCTCGTCGTATTGTAGGGAGGTGAACTCGTCCCATAGGTTGAGGCCCGGCTCGCACGGTGAGGTGGCCTGCTGGTTGGCAAAGGACATGTCGAGCATTGGTCGTTGGCGCTGTGCTTGGGTAATGCTGGTGCCTTCACTTCGGTCTTGAGTCCATGAATCTTCCATCGGTCCTTCCGAAGCAGGTGGTTGTTCTTGTGCAGGCGCGGCCTCTTGGGATACAGCTGCAGCTTCAGGTTCAGGTGCGGGCTCTTCAGCTGGCTGTTCCCAATTCTCAGTCGGTTCTGCTTCTGGTTCTGGTACAGGCTCTGCTGTAGCCCATTCTTCAGCGGGCTCCGCTGCTGGCTCTGGGACAGGCTCGACAGCAACTTCCGGAGGTGGTGTCGATGGTGGCGTAAGGCTGACAGGTTCGGCTGGCGCGGGAAGTTCCTCTTCGACAGGCTCTGCTTGCTTTTTACCCTTCTTCCCTTTCTTTCCCTTCTTCTTGTTTCCCTTGGGTTCTTCTGGTTCCCATGTCGCAGGTTCTTCGGTCGGAGCCGCCCATTGATCGCCGGCAGGCACTTCCTCGGCTGGTGGCTCTGGTGCAGTCTCCGCTTCGTGGTATGTCTCTGGCTCTGGTTCCGGCTCTGTTACCTCGACTGGGGCCTCGGGCTCTGGAGCCGACTTGACCTCAAGCTCTGGCGCAAAGGTTGGAGTAACCGGTTCCTTCACCTCAACGGGCGCAGGCTCAGACACGGGCTGAGGTACTGGCGGCTCAGGTTCAGGCGCAGACTGATGGTACGCTGCTTGTCCGCGATGGTGAAACTGCGGAGGTGGCGACGGAGCCGGGGGTGGGACAGTCGACGACATTGAACCAGTCCGGTAATTCCCTCTCCAGGTGGCGGTACTCGGCGAGCTCTCCACTACCCCAACCTTGTGTTCTTCCTGGACCTCTCGCTCGGGACGAGGGACGTTATAATCGCCGGTGTATGCATATTCGCAGAATGCGACGAAGGTTTCGACCTCATCCTCTTCCAGAACGGCGATTCGGTGTTTTGATTCCCTGGTCGGACCGTTCATAAGATTATGGAGTGGTTTGGAGACATGTTCGGCGAGCCCCGACTGGATTGTCAGCTTCGTATGTCGTGGGCCGACAAGGAAGGTGAATGGCGGTGAGTGGACGATACTGAAGTTGAATTAGCTGTCTGCTCACAGTGTGTATACCTGAGTCATAGACTGAGATGAGACTCTCCATACCGGCTAAAATTGGGAACAGACTCCATGACAATTGACCTTCTACAGAAGGGATGAGATGAAATTAATCTACGTTCTAACATGCAGGATAGGCCCATTAAATATTTTACCTCCAATTCCCAAGGCACCGGAAGCGTCCTTAGGCAAAGATAGTAGTCTGCAACGTGTGCAGCTGTGATGGGGGCAGGAAGCCTTTCCAGGACCCATTGTACTAACGCTAGACCTGATGACCCTAATGACTCTATAAGATATGCGAAATGGGGCCAAAGGAGATTTGATGTTGTCGTGGTTGTCTGCTCGCCCTACACTATTCTCTCGATATCTGGCTTGTTAAACCTCCCAATGCCAATAACCACCCTCCACCTGTTCCTTTGAATCATTTGATTGAAATGCCGCTCTCACCGAGACCAAAAAAACAACGCAGAAGAACCATAGAGAGCAGCCATACAGAACAGCTGGTCATAACTGGATCCTGGACTGCGCCAATCGTCGGGCGACGTTGGCGTCAGCAGGTTTGTGCCCAATCCCCAGCCTCGAGAGAACCCAATCTGTGGCCTCACTGGTTGGTTTGTTCCTGAGAGCTCCATTTGGCATTTGAAGCTTCACTTATTTTGATTATTTTTGATTTTTTGTGGTTTTCATTTGTCTTGGATAATTGCGGGATTTGAGATGTAGCGGTCAATGGTGACAACGATGCCCTAAAAAGGTACCTAATTTATACCGAGGTTGGATTAGCCACATCTACAGAAGATATTTATGGAAGATATTTATGGATAGATTGACAGAAATAGGACTCTTCTACGACTGGTTGAATATATTCCTAGCCCCTCTTTCCCTTGAAACAAGCTTAATCGACTGTCCTATTGGATTGGCACCCGTAGAATATATATCACGAATCATATCCTTCATACATCCAATATTCTCTAGATGTTATATGTAAAGAGTAGAGTAGTCTAAATAGTATATCCAAAACAAAACATTCAATAATATACAAAATAAAAAAACCAATCAACTACTATGCATCAACCGAATCTCCGTATTCCCAGGCTCCCACTCCCTCAACCCTTCCCCAACGCTATACCAAAACCGCAATCGAATACATTCCTTCCTCGCAGCCTCCAAATCTCCCTTCTCAAAAGCCTCCCCAAGTCTCTCCACACACTCAACAACCCTCCCCTCATTATCCTTCTTAAGCGCATTGATCTGCGCCTCCGCATCAGCAGAAGCCCCGACCTCTTCAATAGTCTCCTGCACCTCCATAACTTCCATCAGCGTCTCCGCATCAAGCGCATGCTTAGTCGACGCGTCTTCCGCCGTCACGTCGATCCCATGCCATTCCCGTAGAATGTACTGTGCCCGCTGTAGCGGGTCCAGAAGTGTCCGGTACGCTTCGTTGATCCGGGCTGAGAGTCCCTCGGCAAGCTGCTTCTCCGCTCCATTGGGGTATTTGTCGGGGTGGACCAGGCCCTGCAACTGGAGGAATTCGCGGCGGAGATCGCTAGTTGAGATGGCGAATGTCGAGCCAGGTGGTGGACCGGCTGGTAGGGTTTGAGGGAAGATCGTGTAGTGGTTGGTTATGTCGGGTGCGCCGGCTAGGGTGGGATTGCTTGGTTCCGTTGGAGTAGAGGTTTCTGTTGAGGCAGAGCGGCGCTGTGTGATGGGTGTCTGGGTTATGGGAGATCGACGTGTTGGGAGGGTTGTGAGTCCTCGCCCTGGCTGGCGATATCGACAGAGCATGCATGCATCTTGGCTTGAGTTTGATAGCGAGTTGGTTGGTCGTGAGAGTGGCCGTGGGGTTGCTGTGCGACAGAGATGCTGTGCAATTCTCTGTGGACGGAAAGTCATGATTATGTAGTATGTCTATGGTCAAGGCAAGGTCAAGGCAGAGAAGATCAAAGTTGACAAAAAGCCCTCGGACATACCGCTTTACGTCATCCCCGCATTTAACACGTGACCATGAACTATACAGGAACAGAACTACGAGGATATCGACCTGGATACTTGGATACTTGATAAATCTTACATATGTATTCAGTGAATTACAGCCTGTTCGATGGATTGTATTTTCAAATTAGGAGGCACAAGACAGAGAGTTGAAGAGCCAACGTATAAACCGGAATCATTCAATCCCCCACAGCTTCACAGTACGATCGTGACCGCAGCTAGCAATCCACTTCGCATCGTCACTGATATCCGTGCTGAGAACGTTACCCGAGTGGCCACTCAGCGACTTCACGAGGGACCAGTCGTCCGCGCTGAAAATGTTGACACTCTTATCAAATCCACTGCTCACAAAGAATGTGCCTGATTTCTTGGGTGAGGGCGCCTCCGCTGCTTTATCGGCAGCTGGTGGAGCGCCATCAATTTCCATCCCGCCATCCGTAGAAGGCAAGAATGACGCAGACTCTACACCCTTGTACCAGCGGAGATCTGATACCACGCTCTTATGCGCTCCAATTCCACCCGTCTCCTTCATCTGTCGCAAGTCCCAGCATTTGACCCAGCCATCACCGGAACCAGACAGTACCCGGTAACCATCAACGCCCCAGTCCATACCGTAGATCTCGCGAATGTGGCCGTCGAGAATCATCACGTTGCGTCCTGTTCGCAGATCCCAGATACGTCCGATGCTGTCGAATCCACCACTAGCCACGAGAGAGCCATCGTTGTTGAACGCCACGGTATAGACCTCTCGCGAATGGCCTTCTTGCAGGAGAAGCTCGGTTGCCGTTTCAACATCCCACAGCCGCCATGAGCTGTCGAAGGATGCCGATGCTGCATATCGACCCGAAGGGTGGAATTCGGTACGGCATACACGGCCCGAGTGGCCGGTTAACGTAGCCAGCGGCTTTTCTTGGTCAAGGGCCCAGAGGTTGAGATTTCCTTCGCCGCCTCCAGAGATCAAATTGACAGTTGAGGGTGACACATTCGAGCCGGGGAGAGTGGCGCCGGGGAACCACGACAAACCACCCACTCGATCCGTATGCGCCTTGAAACTCGCTTTTTCTTCCAGATTGGGTACGCTGAGCAATTTAATCCCACCGCTCCAGTTTCCAGCAGCGATTGTCTGTCCATCCGGCGCGAATCGACAAATGCTAACCGGACGATCGCCAGCAATCTGAGACCCGTAAAGATCAAATCCTTGTAGCTTCTCCTTGACGGCCTTGCGATGCTTGACATGCGTCCGAAGTGTAATTGTTGATTCGTCTTTAAGCCGGGCCACACGAGCCTTTGCGCGTGGCAAAGAATAGCGCGCAATATCTTTTCGCGCCTCGAGTAAATTGTTTCCGCCCTCTGTGAAGAATTCTTCTTGTTGTTCCCCTTCCTCCTCGGCTTCTTCCATTTCTATCTCGACTCCGCCTTGTTGCTCCGCCATGTCGGTCAACAGTTCACGCAGACGATCGCGTCGCTCTGATGGTCCTTCGCCGAATAGCGTAATGGGCTCCCCGAGCTCTCGTAGTCGTTCGCGCACTCGTGTGTCATCTGTTGGAACCACCATCGCGGCTGCTCTCCGTTTCCGTTCGAATTGCGATAGAATGGCGGAGGCCCGCTCGGTTGGGATACCCCCTGGGGTAGAGGGCATATCATAGTCTTGGTCCGTGGCTATAACTTTATTAGTAGGCTTCAAATAAAAGCTGTTGGAGAACGACTTACGAAGATCGGCATAGCTGATGCCCCCCATGTCTGTGTCTTCCGTCTCCTCGACATAAGCTTGTCGCGCCGGGTGCATCATCTTGGGCAACTTAGAAGCTTGTGCTTCTCTAGTAGCTCAAAAAGCAGATTAATAAAGATTTGCGCTCGGGTAAAAGAAAGAATTGGGGTATCTCGCAGTGAAGAGAAAAAGGTTGGCGGGAGAAGAAGATGTTGCGGGCGGCAGAATAATTGATAGACTTTGGCGGTAACGCGTTGAAGAGCATCCAAGTGCAAGTCTGATCGAAATTGTATATATTTGAATCCAACTACTTATGAGAACAGTATTTGGAATTCTCTCTCCCTCTATATATGTATGCATTCTTCCCAGACCAAGTCCAACCCCATACAATTTAACAGTTTCTGCCTGAGAAATCTGGTATTCACGAAAAATCAATGACGCCAGGCGGTCGGACGATAAGGGCGGGTACTTGTCTTATCCGTTGAGGATTCATTTCAGCTCCTGGATTTTTTTGGGCTTTTGGGCTTTTTAATTCTTTCTTTGTACCTCTTGTTTCCTCTCTTCTGGTTCCTTCGCTATCTCAAACAAGAGGGCCATACTCCACGAGGGAACTATACATAACCCAAACCCTGAGATGATCCCGCCAAGTGTTTCCTGTAGAGCCTGCAGTTCCGCCTGCAGTAGCCTACAAGCCATCGTTCGAGACGGCGTCTATTCTATCTCCACCAATCCGAGCACATACACACCCACCCTGTTCAAACCCCAACATGTCCGCTTGTACTCCCATGCCGCAAGAATCAGACCAGACACCCGTCTAAGCCTGCATCTAACCCGCCAACCCTCCCGTCGAGCCTTCCACCCAACCCCAACAACCAACTTCGAAAAGCCTTCGCCCTCAAACCTCTCCTATCGCGTCGCAGTCTCCTCCTCCGGCAAAGGCCGCCGCTTCCACCCCATCAAAAATGCATACAACTTCGACCCAACAGCAGACGCCCTAGGCGTCTCAAAGGACAAGAACTCCGTCAGTCGCCGTCGCAACCGTCCAGACTCAGGCGAAGACGCCTTCTTTGTAACCCGCATCGGAAACCGCATCTCAGATTACCAAGATACAAACGCCGAAGCAGTCGCCTTCGGCGTCGCAGACGGTGTAGGAGGCTGGACGGAGTCCCGCGTCGATCCGGCAGACTTCTCACATGGATTGTGCAACTACATGGCGCAGACCGCGCAGACCTGGCATGAGCCTGCCGAGCGCTTGCGCTCGAAATATCTCATACAGGCTGGGTACGATCAGGTCGTGGCGGATCCGAACATCCGCGCAGGTGGGAGTACGGCATCTGTTGGCGTCGCGTTGCCGGATGGACGGGTTGAATTGGCCAATTTGGGTGATTCCGGCTCGGTGTTGTTGAGGAGGGCGGCCGTGCATCATTACTCGGTTCCGCAGACACATGGTTTCAATACCCCGTACCAGCTTAGCGTGATCCCGCCGCGTATGCGCGCCCAGGCTTCTGTCTTTGGTGGGGCATTTTTGGAGGATTTCCCCCGTGATGCGTCCGTCACGAATGTGCAGATGCAGCATGGAGATGTGCTCCTTATCGCCACCGATGGCGTTTTTGATAATCTGAATAATCAGGATATCCTCAAGCTCATCACGAGCCGTATGGTTATGACTGGCGCGTGGACTGCTACAGAGTCTGGCGTCGGGGTCTCGGAGAACCTGCGTGCGCTGGCTGCGCCAGGTGGATTGGCTGATGCTCTTCCCACTCCATCAGGCTCGCCGCTTTCCAAGGACCCGGCTAATACCGAGTCTGGACCTGAGGATGGAGTCACGTTGCAGTCTGTTCTTGCGGCCACGATCGCTGGCGAGGCGAAAATTGCTAGTGTCGACTATCGCCGCGATGGGCCCTTTGCCAAGGAGGCCCAGCGCTACCACCCTGGTGACTATTACCGCGGTGGAAAAGTTGATGATATCTGCGTTGTGGTTGTCATCGCTGTCGAAGATAGCGTTGCTGCGAGTGAGCCATGAGTGATTTAGACAGGAAATCTGGGGATTTCATTGAACCGGCGTCATACTATGTTTTCTTTTTTATTTGGTTTCGAGGAGCATGATGTATAACTGCATCCATATATACAGAAGGCGTGGGGATTTTTGATTTTTGCAAAGAGCCGGGTAAATAAGCATTTTATGCTTCCCCCGTCGATAGTCGATACGTTGACTACATTCAAATAGACATTTTATAGAGATAACCCCAATTGCATGGAATGGGACTTTCCAGTCTTACATACGTTCTACTTCTATCTATTGATTTACTGATTCACTGAACAACCATTATGGATCCTTGTATTCAAGAGCTCAATACATGCAGTGAAGAAGACATAACCTCTCCATTACGTACCCTTGGGGACCTTCTGTTCATTTTTCACGTCATAAAAATCAACATGCTCTCCGATACTCTGGGTCCAATTTGGTACACAATGGACTCGACATCGAAAGAGATCATTGGCGTGCAACCTCTGGGAAAAGATCCAGAGCCAGGTAACTCCTATGCTCCATGGCTAGGACACAAGTCAATGTGCAGAAGCCAATTCAGAAAAAAAAGAACAATCACATTTTCAATTGATTCAAAGAAGCCTTGCTGGTTGGTCCAGCCCCGTATCCCAGTATTGCATTGGCAGGTGACAAAAAAGATAAAAAAGGAAACAAACCGGCAGAACCGCGTAGAT
Source organism: Penicillium aurantiogriseum (assembly GCA_019977855.1). Classification (NCBI taxonomy): domain Eukaryota; kingdom Fungi; phylum Ascomycota; class Eurotiomycetes; order Eurotiales; family Aspergillaceae; genus Penicillium; species Penicillium aurantiogriseum. The sequence goes on along the minus strand of JAFCIW010000003.1, from coordinate 7,538,932 downwards.
TGAAACAGAGACAGAGAAGAGAACATGAATGAGAGCGCAAATGGAAAAGAGTAAGAAAACAGACATCGCAAGGTCGTGATTCTTAGACCACTTTAAGCAGTAGCCTCGACGGACTTCTCCTCGGACTTCTCCTCAGTGGGCTCCTCGGTAGGCTCCTCAACCGCCTTCTCCTCCGGCTTTTCTTCCTTCTCCGGCTCGGGGGCCTTCTCATCCGCGTCGGGCATTGGGGAATCAACATCCTTAGTCGACTTGGACTCAGGCTCCTTTTCCTCTTCTGTCTCCAGCTTGGGGGGTTTCAACGCCATCCTCCTCCTTAGATCCGTTAACGGCAGGCTTCTCATCCTTGTCAGCAGGGCCGGGAGTGTCCGCGTCCAGGATGTTCTTCCAGCTAGACAAGATGTTCATGGCACGGTGGCGGAAGTTAAACTCCTCGTCGCGGGGAATTGAGTTGAGCTTGACAATCATCTTCAGGACCTTGTTAATCTTGGTCGAACGGATGATCGACACCTCCAAGTCCGAGTGCTTCTCCAACTTGTCAAAGTAGCTGGCCATACTGGCCATTTCATCTTCCTTGGGGGGTTGGTCACGGGAGATGAAACCCTTCTGAAGCTTGTGACGGAGGAACAGAACTGCAATGTACAATAAGCTGGCCTGATCGGGATCGTCGGGGAAGACGGGGGATTGCGTACTCTCTTTCTCCTTCTTCTTTCTCAACTCCTCGGGGTCAATGGGCTTTTCGGATTCCTTAGCATCGGCACTGTCTCCTTCGTCGCTGACAGCGGGAGCTGCCTTGCCCTTCTTGGCAGGTGCCTTCTTGGTCTTGGAGGGAGTCTTCTTTCCGGTGTCCTCGGCGGGAGCCTTGGGGGTGGTCAACTTGAGTTTGGTGTTGGACTTGGGGGTCTTAGCGGGCTATAATATTGTGAGATGAGCGAGATCAAAATCACAATGATCCGATAACACATACCTTTTCCGCTTCAGCATCGGTCTCAACATCCTTCTTGCGCTTCCTGGAAGGAGCCTTGGATTTCTTGGAGTCATCCGCATCCTCCATTTCAACATCGGTCTCAGCACCCTTGCTCTTGCGCTTACCCTTCTTGGCCTCCTTTGCGGCCTTGGCAGCTGCCTTCTCTGCTTCCTGAGCTTCAAACTCAGCTTCTTCCTGGTCAATAGCTGCCTGGTGCTCGTTCAAGAGCTTCTTGAAGTACTGAAGGTTGTGGCCCTCGGATGCGACCTTGTAGGCATTGATGAGTGCTTTGCTTTTATTCTTCTCGGAGATGTTTTTGCACTCGGCAGGGTCGAGGGGGGTCAAGTTGGTGTTGGGAACCCAGGCACTGTTAAAATTTAGTCAGTAGTAAGTTCGCGTCTAGCGTAGAGGCTGCGCGGATGTTGGCTCACAATTCATTGGTTTCGAAGAACATGACGGGGAAGGTACGCTCATGGGCGCGTCTGCCATCGTCACCATACTCGCCTTTGTAGGAGCCATCCTTCTGCATGGCAGTAACGGGACGAGTTTCAAGCAAGCTGGGAGGCAGAATGCCCTCGTCACAGATGATAGCAGGCCAGGGCGCATAACTGCGAAGACGGGCAAGATAGGTTTGGCCGGGCTTAGCGTCCAGGTGGGTGATGCGACTCTGGGACTTCTTGCGGCTCAGCTTCTGAGTGGCACCAGTGGAGGTGCGACGGTTCTTGGAGGACTTCTTCGCTGAGGCAGGGGTTCCGTTGGCCTCCGCGGGCGCAGCAGCCTCTGCATCGGCAGGTGCAGCTTCGGCAGTTTCGCCATCGGCCTTGGCCTCGGGAACTTCATCAGAGGTAGTAGGCTTGTCAGCCTCAGCTTCAGCGTCCGCCTTCTTCTCGGTCGCGGCTTCAGTCTCTGGAAGAAACAGTGGGTTAGTGTCGCACAGAGACAGGATATCCCGACCGGGGGACAGCGTTGAGAAATAGAGGCGCAAAACGATTGATATCAATCAATCGGTCTCTGCTTACCGGCAGGCTTGTCTTCCGACACAGTCACATCCTCAGGCTTCTTCTCGGAGTCAGTGGGTTGCTCAGTAGCGCGCTCGGGCTGGTCGCCCTCGACAGGCGTAGGCACAGGGGTATCAGCCATAGTGGCAAGCTGGGACGAGATAAGTTAAGAATCAGTAGGCGATTGGTAGATTGAAGCTGGGGTAGGTGGTGGGAGGGAGCTTCCAGGGGAGGGTGGAGGAGAGATGTGGAGAAGAGAAGAGAGTCGCGAAAGGCGCGGGAACTTCAAGACGCGTCTGAGAACGGAAGAACCCCCAATGACGCCACAACTTTCAAGTCACCACACAACCAGTAAAGCGGTGAATTGGAGATGATGAGGATGATGATGATGGTTTATTTTGTTTTTCAGATCTGAACAGCCTGGGGGAATGGTATTTGGGATGGACAATGGAAGAGGGTTGCACAATGCACATAGGGGAGATAGCTCTGAATAGCTACATACCTCTTTGATGTTGATAGACAATAGGAGCGTCACAATGGGAGCATGTATTGGAGATGTCAATACGAAGCGATTGTCAACTCCTAATAGGGTGTGAAGAGAGGAGAGGGAAGAGGAAGTGACGGGTGACGCCTGGGATTGTGGGATTGTCTATCACACAGCTCGTAGATGTTTCGACGTAAAAGCGAAGGAATGACCGAGCTTTCTGTTCTCCTCTGTCTCGCAGGCTGATCGCATATGGCATACAGCAGATGAAGGGTTCGACGTCTCTCTTGCTGTCCACGGGTATGCCTTCACAGTCACCATATATCTTTGGCAACACGGCACAAAATCAATTGGTAATTGATATGCAGTCAATTGGTTGTTCTTGAGGAATATCTTCCGGTCCTTCATTCACAGATGGCATATAAATACCACACTGTGAAAGTGCCAAGAGATGTCTTGTATACTCTTTGTATACCTCACGATATTCGGGACATGGCTGGGCACGTGCGGATGAACCTGGCATTCTTCGTTAGCTTCCTTTCAATCGGCAAGTTTCTCGATTCAAACCAGACCACACTGTGAGAAAAGTGACGTGTTCCTTTTGTTATAGACTATAACAATCTGGTTCAGAGCTTGTGTATTTGGTGTTGGGTACGATTCCATCACATTCGTCTTCAGTCCCAAGCCTGAATCTCGTTGCAAGCAATCGCAATTTGTCAAATAGATTGACAACATAGATTGAGGTCGCCAACCGTTCTCAAGATCGTATCGAATGATTTTGAGAATGATATGCAATCACTTCACTGTGAGCAGATCGTGAAATGAACGGTCATCTAGGGAGCGACTTTGTACCTCGACGTGACTTCACGTTATTAATCCCGTATCAGCGACAGCGACCACGTATATGTGATGAAGCACAATATAATCGGTATTGTTGGATGTTGATTTGAATGGGGATGGGCGAATAGGGATAAACGAAACAAATGGAACAGGTTGATTTCTTCCTGAACGCATCTCAAGTTCTATGTAAGTGCAACCAACCCCTCCACTAAAGATGATGCGATTTGGCTTCTTCTGATCTGATGCTTTTTTTTTTGCCTAGAAGGTTTTGATGTTTTTATATTTTCCATCTGAAAGAAATATTGTTATCTTTGTGTATGTTTAGGTTGTCTTTGTAGATATATGTATATATGGCCATAGTTATGTATGTTACTATATAGACAAAAGGAAGTGGTTAAATCCTTAGATGCTCGTCTTTGCTCTTCTGGCAAACAAAGAATCTTACTTAAAACATATTACTTGGCCGATTAGGTACAGGAGAGGAGACACAGCAGGGAGAGAACTGGGTAACAATAACTAGGACGTCCATATGCACAGATTATAAACCAGACCGGTCTGGTGGGGGTTTCATACAGGGTATCAAGTTCTAAAGCAAAGATGCTGAATCAAAGTCGAATCGACTATGAAATGCCAACCCCTGGTGAGTGGACTCAGATGCGAGCATATTCAGAAGCATTTTCACTCGTGGGGAGTTCCTCTTCAGGGACATCGAGAAGTGATGGTTCCGGCTTGTGGATCCGGACAAGACACAGGAAGTAGTCCTCCAGTGGCAACAGATTGAGCAGCACCCTATTAAAATACCACCCCAAGGCACATACAAGAGCTCCCGCGACAGCATCCAGAATGAAATGGTTGGCTGTGGCAACAATAGCCACAAGGATGGTAAACGGATATAGGAAGCCGAGTGTGACGCAAACAAGGCGGCGCCATGACGGGAGGTTCAATCTCAGGACTCGGGTCAGCCTAGTACGCAGGATTGTGCGCCGGTGGTGTTGTGGCAAAGGGATTGTGATCAGTGTGAGGCCGATCATTAAAGAGTACCCAAAATGCAAGGAAGGCATTGCCGCTGCTGACAGTAAGTCAAGGATTCATCGAGAAAACTCAGGTCGGACAAGACTTGCCATATTGATTACAGAAGCGGTTTTCTGTCCACACACTGCCCGATCCATTGATACCATGCACCGTGTCCACGAACCCATAACTGCGGCCGAGATCTGCCTCTTCACCATCCGCGGTTGGGTCACTCAGTAACCGAGGTGGCATGCAAGGCCAAAGCGTGAAAACCACAAATGCGAGAAGATTGCACACGGCCAAAGTCCGCCGGCGGGCCTGGTATAGTAGAGGACCTGCAGGCGACCCACTCACAGCACCCCTGGGCTTTCCAGGCTGAGCCTCATCGATTCGATTCCGCACGGTGGTATAGTAATAGAGCCAGACAAGAAACGCGATTGTCCCGGGAATGTGTATGAAGGAGTATATCCAATTGATCCAAGACATGACCAGGGGCTGGCGAAGGAAACGTCTTTGAATCAAGGTCTCCCAGAAGATACCCAGATTTTCCTCAATCACGATTAGTTGCAATGCATGTCTCCTCGCAACCTCGACGGTGTCATCCTTGAGAGTGACGGCGGTAAAGGCGCGACCGAGCTGGTACGTCTGCACAAGTTTGTGAGTTATGGGTTTGGCCAAGGCTGAAGATAAGGAAGCAAATAGCAAAAATCAACCTACCCAGTAAACCAAAGCCCAATACCAACATTCCACCAAGAAAGGAAACTTCCGGAGCAACCGGCTGAGCAAGCGGTCTTGGAAGACGATAGTATTCGGGGATGACACCTCGAAGTTCAACCCTAGGAGTCCAACCTGTCGCTTGTGCCATCTCTCTTCTGGGGCTTGTGGTGAGTGGGACCGAGAGCCCAACAGGCCATCCTTTGTCGATTGGCTTGAGTATCCCGACTCCAGAGAATCAGACGAAGTGGCTCGTTGAAGGTCGTTCGAGTTTCGTCGGCTGTAGCGTCGAGTCGAGAATGATGCCACAGAGCGGTTGATCCAGGTGCCTCCAAACAAGAGAACAATAACCACCAGAGGCTCTATGACCGCTCCAGCTCCCATGATGGTATCAAAGGAACCAATACCTATGTACCGTTTCTTGAAGTGAGGGAAGAAAAAAGATATCCTAACAACATATAATGAAGTACCTTAAGAATGAGAGGATTTGGGATATGGAGATAACTGAGGGGGATCCAGGGCCATCTGGTTGGGTTCAAAATAGAGAAATGGCCAGGGCAGGTGCCAGGGCAGCCAGAGCAGTCAGGACAGCCACGGGAGTCACCGGAATCAACCTGCTCGGCCTTTTTATTTATTTTTTTTGGCTTTTTTACCATGGGCATACAACATCCACCCATACACCGGGGCATACACCGCAATATCGAGAATATGTTTCAAAAGGGCGAGTCCACAAGGCTGGCTTTGTGTCTTGGCGGTGGATATGCAGCGGACACATAACATTTCCATACTTCGGTAACCCCGTTGATTGGATAGTGGAAATTATACAAATGAACATAAAAAGTGGTACTACGTAAGTACGGAGATGCATGTGACATCCTACCATGTTGGCATCAATGCCAAGACATTAAGGTAATTTTTAATGTTATACTTCGTACTCGTACATGTATTCCCTGTATTCCCTGTATTCCCGTACGAATGTACCTAATGCACTGCATAAGGGTAACTCGGACCTCTTCTTACCGATCTCCGAGACAAACAGTCTCCGGGATCCGAGCCGGCGCTAGTCTTAGTGTTAGCGTGAAGAGTGAAGAGTGAACATGGACATGATATACATATCTCTCTCTTTTCTAGAGAGGTACTAGTACCTAGGTACCTAGGTAGGTAACTAACTAGTTAACTAGTTATGTATTATCAAGTAGTAACTCAAGTGATGTAATCTTTGCTTGTTTCCAAGGTCCTACGTAATAACTGTGAGATTCATGAGGTCTGTTTGACGTCAACCCTTCCTAACATACACACATCTCCATGAAGGTAATAGGAATATGAATATGAATACTCTACCTGGGTTCGACTAAATATCTGATCAACTCCCTAAATATGTTGTCTGCTAATCCACTTACAGCCGGGCGGGTCATGAGCCGCGCCTCATCAGCCTTTGCTTTGTCGACCTCCTCTAGACACTTTGCTACCACCCCGAAGATATATCAAGAACTCACTCTTCTGCAAGATAAAGAAAATGGCTTTGGCTTCGCACGGTCAAACCCTAGACCGGCCAAGCCCAGAACAAGGGGGGTCACTGAGATCAGAGGCCCATACTACTCAGTACGTGCCATATAGTCCTATCGTCGTTTTTCTTCTTCTTCTTCTTCTTTTCCGTGGAGCTAACCTAAATCAGGTCATGGGTAAAAGATACCTCGCAGATATCCTCGAAACGTAATATTCCGAAATCCACCCACTCATCAAATGATATCTGACAACATCTGATAGGATGGGCGACCATGTAGATGGTCTCAAGTTTGCTGGAGGTGAGTCCCAACCGGGCTTCGGTTCTCGCCAGAAACAAGAGCACTGAGACACACCCAGGTGCTTTTGCTCTCTTTCACGAGAAACCACTACGGGAATTGGTCGATCTTGCCCATGAGCACGGCGTGTACATCTCAACGGTAAGGCTGTCCCAAAAGATTAGCGCATTTGGAAGCATACTCTTGACACCAGGTCCCTTGTTGCAGGGTGGATGGGCTGAGCATCTCCTCACACACCCCGACCCAAATACGGTATTTGACCGCTACTTGAAGAAATGCAAGGATCTCGGGTACGTGCATGCCCAGCTCGAGGTCTAAGAGCCTGGAGTATAAAATCTGACTAGTCAACATAGACTCGACGTCATTGAACTGTCTTCCGGTTTCCTATCAATCCCAGAGGATGACTGGCTCCGCCTTATTGACAAAGTCCACTCATACAAGTTGGAACCAAAGCCTGAATTGGGGATTCAATTCGGAGCGGGTGGGGACACACCTGCTTCGGGACTTGAAGCAATTGGGACCTCAGACCCCGGCAAATTGGTGAACTTGGGTCGTAAATTCCTTGCTGCGGGCGTGAAGCGGTTGATGATCGAATCAGAAGGCATCACTGAAAACGTCAAGTCCTGGCGGACTGATGTGGTGTCAAGGATCATGAAGGAGCTTCCTCCTGAGCGTGTCATGTTTGAGGCTGCAGATCCCAAAGTCTTTAATTGGTACATCCGTGAGTTCGGTGTTGATGTCAACCTCTTTGTGGATCACAGCCAGATTGTGCAGTTGGAATGCCTGCGGGCTGGCATCTGGGGAACTGCCGACACCTGGGGCAAGATAGTGTCGTTCCGGCCATAATCCTCGGAAGGGTTTGGAATTGAAGTATATGTATTCTTGTCGTATCAATGTATCAATGCGTTATCCGAGATTTTGAATCCAAGTTCATCGATGTATGACCCCGGAGGTGCCTGGGTAAGCCCACGGGTCCACGGGTGGGATGAATCCGCTTAGTCATATATAGTGGAGTCCGGGGAAAGCAAACGCCCGCACTTGGGGGTCTTTAGCGTCACATTAGACCTCAACAATGACTTGACTCAATCCAAATCGTCCCCGGATCAATCGGTTCAAACCATGTCTTGATGATTACCACCGAAACCCTGGACTAGTGACCCGACCTATTCATCAAACGCGATCACGGCGATCGGGATGCCTCGGGCCAGCACTACCCCGGGAGCACGGCTCCGATGCCGACGAGCCTGCGACAGCTGTAAACGGCGGAAACAGAAATGCAACGGTGAACAACCATGTACAATCTGTGTTCAGAGGCATAAAGAGTCGGAATGCCATTTCTCGGATCGGCCCGCACGCCTACTCAAGCCAGACGCCAAGAACTCGACAATGTTGCTCAGTGAGCGCATGGTACCATCCGCGCAGCGCGAAACGGCCATGGACCGCCTCTTGAACTCCCTCGAGGACCAAGGAATGAATATGGAACGCCAGGAAAAAGATGAGAAGGAAGGGACAGCTCCCGTGCCAAAAGTGGCGCGGCTTCTGCGCGACGGCCAGGGAAAGTTTATGTATATTGGTGATTCGGCGAGTTTGTCGTTTTTACAGAGTCTGCGCCGTGTTGTGACATCCTCCATTGGCCCATGTGAGTTCACCGAGGATAGCTCACGACACTCAATGCTCGAGGCCTTTCAGAGCAACCCAAGCACTCAGTCCGGAGCTCTAGTTGCGCCACCAAACAACGAAGAAGCCCAACGACTGGCTCGTCAGTTTGTGCTTGCTACAAGCCCATTGCTTGACTTGTTTGATTTGGAAGAGTTTCACCCACGGCTAGCTAATTGGGTTGCAGACCCTTCGGGCGACGAAGATACCGTTAGCTCCATCTTCTATCTTGTCATTGCCATTGGAGCTCAGGTTTCCGATATTGATCAGACAGTAGCTGAACAATATTTTGGCAGCGGTCGCCAATTGGCCTTCTCAGCCTTTCAGGAAACTCCTAGCATATCCACCATTCAATCATACATTTTGGTTTCCATGTATATGCTTGGCGCATGCAGGCGCAATGGTGCATTTATGAATCTGGGGATTGCTCTACGTGCTGCCTACGCGGTCGGAATCCACCGCAAGGATGCAAACGCGCTCTTTTGTGGGCGTGAGCGCCGAGCGAGGGAGCGAGTTTGGAAGAGTCTTCGGATGATGGATCTATTCCTCAGCGCCTCCCTGGGACGCCCTCCCGCAACTTCAGATTACGACTTCGATAGTCGTGAAGATGCTCTTATATCAGGAGAATCACAACCCCATTTGACCGCAGATCAACAGCTTTCTGCTGCGGTGATTTCGCTTTGTCGAATATTCGAACGGATCTTGACCGATGTGTACATGAAGCAAGTCATATCGATCAATGTCGCAGAGACGATCTCCAACCAGCATCGGGCTTGGGTTCGCATTCTGCCCGCAATCCTCAAAATGCAGACCGAGCGACTCGAAAATAAATCCATGGAAAACAGCCTAGCTGCAGCTCATGTGTTCGGGTCATATTACTGGTCGATCATCTTGTTGACAAGGCCATTCCTTATATACCGTGTCGCCCAGTATGTCAAGGGCAAACCCGATTCATCTGAAACTCGAAACGGTAGCTCCCGAGTATCCTTGTTTGCCGATGCATGTGTCTATTCCGCACTTCGTGGTCTAGATGTGGTCGATGACCTCAGCCATTATACCTCCCTTCCACGTCGACTACCCTTCCTGATCAACTCTGTTTTTAACTCTGTTATCGTCCTCGGCGCTGCATTCTTTGCCGACTACGATAACCTCCTCCCCTTGGAAGAAGGAATGAACAAAGCCGAACGGTTCCTAGAACTATTTGTCCCGCACGATCCACATGCATGCCGTTTCTTCCAGATTATCAAATACCTCCGCGCTGCTGTAACCGAATACGTTTCCCGGCGAAACCGGCAATGGATGAATAGACGCAGTAAACAGGTCGACCAGCTTTTTGGCCAAGTAGGTGGTGATGAGGATCGTAACTCCCCGGCCCCAGGAGCTCTACCTTTCACTGGTCCAAGTGATGCTCATTCATCTGAATCTGCCACTGCACTATCTCCTACCTCCCCCGACAAAATGCCCCTTGGAACTCCATCCTCCTACCTCCCCTCCCAACCACCCCCTCAATCCCAACTTTCAACCGATAACGATGTCTGGGAAGCCCTGTACAATGGCTCAGACCCCACCGCAGCTTTGTCCTACGATGCAGCCATCTCTGCATTAACTACCTCGGGCATCCCTGTCGGTTGCTCTCCCGGTGGGACTATTCCTTCTGGCCCACCCCCAGTGTCTGGACCATCCCCGCTCTCTGACATGATGCTCCCGGACAATGGTCTGCTGTACATGGCTGAGGATCTTCCAGTCTTTGGACTCTGGGGGGAATGAGCCGTGATTGGCCAGTCTCAGAAAACAAATTGTGTTTCAAAATTTAAAGATGTGATGGAAAGGGGAGCACTAGCACAGATCTAATGTGTATTATTTCGGAGGATGTTTATGTCTATGATGCGATGACTTCCCTTAATTTTTTTGTCCATATAATTGGACGTGTTTATTGATATATATATTTATATACCCCCAAGGGCGAATCGATTTATTTTTTTCATTTTTATGGACTGTCGTGGCATCGGTCAGATTCCAGAGTGCACCAATAACCAAATCGGGAAAAGGATGGCTGTGATGTCCTATTTGAGGCCATTGCCATCTTCTTTGAATTCTCTGACCATTTTTCATCTTCTATCCTCGAGTCCTTGCCATGATATCATCCGTCCATTTGGCGATCCTTACGATCATTCTAGGTCTGACTGTGATTCTGCGGACTTTCACAAACTGATTACTGATGATTCTCAATGATCGAGACCTGACATTTCAAATCCTAGAAAGAATTCCATAAAGCATTCCTCACGACCGCACCTCGTTTTTGCCGGTGAACTGTACGTTTGAGGTTCAAATATTCCACTGTCTTGATATATTCTAAATGAAATGACATCCAAAGAGCTGGATGGGGCAGCGGTGCTTAGAAATATTTACTGCATGGAGTAAGTAGACCAGGCTAAATACCAGCAACTCGATGGATTATGTATGGGCTGGTAACCAGGGAGAGGACAAGAGCAAAAAAGTAAACATCCAAACGACAAAATGAAACGGAGAAAGAGAGGTCATCCACACAATAAGCATCACCATAGACAGATTTATATGACAGTAAGCTAAAGACAATGAAACATGCAGGATATGAGAGGCATGGCCAGATCTGTCACAGAGCACAGGAAAAGAATATGGGTAGCTCGCTCAGTGCGGGGGTTTTGCAACGGGGAGGAAAGAGGAAGAGGATTCGTGGCATGAGCTTCGATACACGCTGCGTCAAAACGGGGACCAGGGTCATGATATGTACACGTGCTGATTCCAAGGGCACTGGTACGAAAGGACAAGCTGCGATATGTGAAAAGGACATCCCGGCCTCAGAATGAGCAAAACTTCAGGGCAACATAGGAGGAATTGCGAGAAAACCAGAATTATATACGCCAGTCTAGTATGGGCGAAGACAGAAACAGATTAGAAGCCGAACGGATTATTGGGGGCTGTTGATCGAGTTAGTTTCTGTTACTTCTATTGCCTGTAATAGTATGAAAAACACTTACTAGCTTGCGAAAGGTTGGCTCTGAGACCAGTCGGCTGTGGCTCAAGCTTCTTGGGGCTATCTGGCTTGACACCAAATCTGATGGAGGGAGGCGGTCCGGTCTTCTGTGGCGACAGAGGAGTGGCTGTTGGTTGCTGGGGAATTGGCGGCACCGGGGGCGGGGATGTATAGGATTGGTTGCCGTAGCCATTGATACCAGTGGGTTGCGGTTGCAGTGCAGGAGGAAGAACAGAGTTGATACCAGTCTGCATTGGTTGTTGGAATTGCCCGTATCCACCAAAGCCTGTGGGCTGCGGCCCAAGTCCTTGGAACCCAGTTTGTTGAGGGGCCATACCACCAAACGGCTGTTGTTGCTGCTGCTGGATCCCGAACTGTGACTGGGGAGTAAACGCTGTGGGCTGCGGCATCAAGGCATTCTGGTATTGGTTTTGACCCATAAATCCTGTCGCTTGCGGCTGCATTGCAGCTTGGTAACGCTGCTGGTTTATTTCGCTTAGACTCTGGCCAGGAGGAGCAACAGGAGGACCCGCCTGGGGAAGGCCTGTCAGTTGAGCCTGCAATGGAGGAGGACCAAAGGAGTTTTGCTGTTGCGAGAAGTTTTGAGGCGCGGACAGTGGGCGCTGGGGAGGCGGAGGCGGAGGCAGAAGTGAGTTTTGTCCAACTGCCTGAGGGGCCTGAGGGCGTTGCCTGGCCTGTGCTTGGAACGCAGTCTGTTGGTGCTGTCCGATCTGTGCCACTTGCGCAAACAAGCTGGGAGTAGCACCGGTTTGCTGGGCCTGTTGTGCAGCTGGTGGTTGCACGGCAGTAGCCTGCGGCTGTAGGGCAGGCATGGGCGGGGCAGGCTGTGCAGCAGGCTGAGCCGGTGTCGGCTGCAATGGAGTTTGGAGCAAAGTCAGATCCGCCATTGCCCCTGTTGGCTGAGGAACCTGAGCTGCCGCGGGCGGTGGGGTCGGAGTGGCAGCTGCGGATGGCCTGGCAGGCTGCTTCGGCTGCTTCACCTCCCAAGCATCATCTTCAAACCCGGTTGCAGCGGGCTTTTCAGCTGCCGCAGGGGGTGGTGGGCTCGCCGAGCTATCTGGTGATTTAGGTTCATCTCCCAGTCCGAACGCTTTGGGATCGACCTCTCCGGCTTGGACGTTGGGTGTCGGTCTGCCCCTGCGAGTGTTGTTGCGCAGCACACCACCGGGCCCGGAAAACAGACCACCTTGCCCTCCGTCCTCGCCATTTCCAATGAATTCCTCGCCGCCGAAACTGACGTTTCGAGGCTTGGACTTGTCCGCGGTACGGCCATATTTAGCATCTAAAACCTTCATCACTCGCAAGGTATCACCCTGGTTTAGACCCAAATTTTGCAGGATTTCAGATGTGATGTCAGGCAGCACAGATTCGTCAATCGCGTCTTTGTTAAAGGATTGTGCATATCGCTCACAGCGATGTGGCCCAACACCAGCCTTAAGGAAGAAGTCAAACCAATCGTAGTCAGAACGCTGCACAGAGGCCCCAGACTTGGAAGCCCCGGATTTGGAATCTTTGTTAACGGCAGCCCGAGGTCGGATGCTTGAAAGAGGTTTGTCCTCATCCAGCGAAACACCGGCGACCTTCTCCACATGCTCAAGATCTTCAACGGACATCTTCGAGACAGGGACGGCAATCTTAATACCGTTCACCTTGTGAAGCTGGATTTTGCCATCCTGGAGACCGATGAACTGGGCTTCCACTGTGAAGTCCTTGGTCCGATCCGTCCACTTTCGCACTTTAGTCGGATCAGGCTTCGACTTGATCTTGCTGTCGCGCTTGCTGTGGCGGTCCGATGAATCCATCGAGTCCGTCCGTGACTTGCCCAGCGCAAGTTTGGACAGCCGCATTTCCTCCATCCGGTTCTTTTCCACGCTCGACAGGCCTGGTTCGTTAGGCATTAGTGGCGCCTTGGGTATCAATCCTGTGACTTCAACATAGCTGCTGGGGACGACACCCTCCTTGTTGTTCTTCAATCGCCGTACCATCCACCACTCCTCGGACTTGGTATCATCAAGGACGATAACCTCGTCTCCCACGGCTACTGTAACTTCATCATCGCCTTGCGCCATGAAGTCATACAGGATCTGGCCCTTCTTTGGACCGCCGCCTTCTCCCGCCTCGAGCACCTCGCGCAATCCTTCTGCCCGGTAGGCACCGGCGATCTCACCAAGTGCCGCTGCAATCTCGTGAGCAGTGTCTTTGGCACCGGCGTGGAAATCGATGCTCTTGCTAGGCCTGATAAGATCGATAAATACATGCTTGCCTTCGATGGAGTAATGAGTGAGCTTCTCCGCAGTCCATTCTTTCTGCCGATCGTCACCTTCGGGAGAAATGAAGATGATGCCAGTAGCCATGTTGATTCCCAATGTAGTCGGCATCTTCTTTCTCTTACCCATAACTTCAACCATCTCATTGATGTTGTAGATATGATAGCCGGAAGGTGACCGAGGCGTCATCTCACCTGCCCTGTTGTAAGGGGGAGATGCTTTGACACGCGATCCATCATGACCCATAGCAGGCGCCGTCTGCTGAGGACGGGGAGGTGGAGTTGGGTCAGGCGAATAACGGTTCATAGGCGGGGATGCATGTTCCGAGGGTGGTCTCCGCGGCATAGGCGGCGGAGACTCCTCACGCTCCTCTGCTTGATCGTACGACGGCCGGACCGGAAGACTGGGTAGCGGGGGCTCATCTCTAGTTGTCTCGGCAGGTGCTTCCGTAGGGGCATGCTGCTTGTGAATGATACTGGCGATCGCAGCAGCAGCGGGGTTATGAGACATATCAACCGGAGAGCCGGCGGGTGATGCCTCAGTTTCTTCCGGGGCGGTCTGCGTCGGCCGCTGCGGAAGCGTCGGCGCGGCAGGCTCGGTTCGAGTAGAAGGCGGAGGGGCAGTTGTTGCATCGGAGGCATCCTCGATGATTTCGATGTAGTTCGACGGCGCAAATCCATACTCCGAATTATACCCAACCAACGTCCAATCCGGATCCGAGGTATCGTAAACCATCAGCTCAGCATCTTCTGAGAAGGAAACCTCTTCGTCGGTCTGTCGCGTGTAGTCGAAGAGGGCTGTGGCTCTGTGCGCTGGCGGTGCCTATTTCATCTAATGTCAGCAATTGTTCATGCAGCGAATGGCTGCGCGGATGTATTCCATCGGCGGAGACTCACCTCTTCGACATAGTTGTTGGGGACTAAACCTTCAGGTTCGTCCTCATCCTCCCGGCTAGCCTTCTTTTTAGCCTTCCACCAGTCATCATCCGCATTCTTTTCCAAGATGTAAAGGAGGTCGCCCTCGTGGATCTCGAGTTCGCCGGCTCCCTGTGGCTGGTAGTCGTACACAGCCGAGTAGACACCGATGAAACCCATATTGGAAACAAATCGTGATCCGACGGCACCGATCAATTATGACGACAGTCCGCTGCAAATGGCAGCGTCTCAACGTGCCAGCTCTAGATTTCGCAGTGATGTAGTTGGGGAGGGGGAAGAGACTGGGTGTAATTGGGGATGCCGTTGATCGGTCAGCCTTGGCGCTCTTTAATGCGCGGAGCAGGGTAAGTCGGATGCGAATGAGATGACGGGGAGGTAGATAAAACGATCTAGGCGCAAGGGATTGAGAGAGGGGAGGAAGAAGAAGAGAAGGTGGTTAGATTAGGGAGAGAGAGGGAGAAGGCGGGAAGGTGGGCCAGGCGATTAGGGAGTTTACAGTCACGTTGCCTCGTTCCTTATGGGGTTTTTTGGACATTCTCTTCAATTGAATGCTTTTGCTACTCTTTGGGGGGTTTCTTTTCTTGCTTTTATGCGTATCTTTGGATTCTCTCTTAATTTTCATTAATTCTCCGGTAACCTACTTTTCTATTTAAAGCGCCGGCTCCGCAACTGGGGTAAACTGACGTACATCTACGGGCGACAGTATAGTTATCACTTTTTGATTCTCTCTTAATTAGTATACTAGCCTTGAAGTTGTGTGGAATTGTAGTTAAATTGACTATATCTAGCCTTATAAGGGCTTCTTAACCTAAAGCTGCCTAGGACTAGGATGTATAGGTTATATAACTATACGGAGCACGAGACAAATCCCCCAGGACCATCTACATCCCACATACTACATGTTTACCTTCCAAGTTAATATTACTTTACACAAATTTTGGAATGAGTAGCAAAGTAATATTGTCTGTGAAAAACACGATATCATTCATATGAGGCTTGAAAAAGAAAAGAAAATATCAAAATGTACAAGATTTACTATACAAGCTCATAGTTCATCCTTAAAGGTCTCCTCACTGCCCTCATTTTCGGGCTTGTTTGAGGATTGTTTTGTCTTTTCGACCGACTCTTTTTCCTTGGGCTTTTGACCAGCGGAACTTTCAGACGCCTTGCTTTCGGGTTGTTTCTCTGAAGATGGCTTGTCGTTCCAAGTGTCTTCCTCGTCTTCATCAAGGACGCCTTGGAACTTGATCACGCCATTGCTTTCCACAACCTCCAGCGTCCAGTCTTTGCCATCTGCTTCTTCTTCCAGTAGATTCTTCATCTCTTCCAGTTTCTCCGGGTCGATATCATACTTTTTCAGAACCTGTTTGGACGTTTTCCGAATCTCGCCATTCTCGCGCTTCGCAACCACCTCCACCCGCTCCTCGCCCGCGGATGCCACACGTCCTTTTTCAATTACCTTGCCCTCCATGCCAACAAGTTTACGGCCTCCAACTTCGATTCCTCCGATAATCGGGAGCTCGGGTTGGACAACATCAGCATCCGCATCTGCAGTAGCATCGGCCAGTTGGTTGGTCATATACCACTCTTTGATAGCTTCCCACTCGGTGACTTCGTCGGGCATCAGGATTTCACGGCACTCGATAGTGTGTATCTCATCCTGCCGTGGTGGCATGAAAGCAACGTCGTCACATAGACGAGGGGTATAAATCACCATTAGGTAAGAGCACGTGGTAAGTTCCTTGATCCAGCCGATGTGATCGGTCGATTGTGGGTGACAGTGGAACTGCACTTCAACCTTGCGCTCGCGCCCCGTCAGGTCACACTTGGTCCCGCCACGCAGATGCTGGACCAAGTACCGTGAGCCACCCTTTGTGTGAAGCTCTGCCACATCTGTTTTGGCAGCTGGTTTCTCTTCCTCGCCCTTGTCGCTGATAAATCTTCCCAAGACGAAGGAATGTGTCTGGGTGTCTTCGATGGGTGGGTAGTTGGGGACACCGCGGCCAGCGGGGAGCGCATGGAACTGCTTGATTTGCTTCTGATAACAGAAGGAGTAGGACCACCAGCCAGAGAAATAGTACATGCACTTCCCTTCCATTTCACGTAGCAGTTCCAGACCACGATCTGTTGCCCGAGCTAGTTCCTTCTGCTCCTCAGCCTTGCTATTCTCCTTGTCTCTCGTTGTATTATGGTCATCGTTCGCGACACGTGGGATCTGACAGAGGAGGCGCCGGTCCTCAAGTATCATTTCTTCGTACGTAAATGAAGATCCATTCAAATCCTCGGGCTGGTCGGTGGAGCCCGTTGTACCCTTGCCCATGTAAACTTGGGGATTGTTCTGGTCATTGGCACCGGGGCTGGCCTGAGATTGGAGCAGTGCTTCGGCGTGAGATTCAAGCACATACTCCTCAGGGAAGGTCACTTGATACTTTGAGCAACATCCAACGGTTAGTCTTGCTTCAAATCAGTGCAGATCAGATCCACCTACCTGGGGATAGGCTAGTATATCGTCATTAATGTTGAATGGCTTTTTATTCGCCCACACACTGGATACAGCACAGGCCAACACCAGCCACGGCGACAGGCTTGCTGAGCGACCCATCTCTTTTGAATAGATCAGTTTAGAACGCAGTGAACCAAGGATGACAGTGGAGTCTAGGGGTGGAAGTCAGGTAGCCTGAAGCTTCCCCGCGAAAGGCGCTTGCCGCAAGAAGCTCCAATTCGGCAATGATAAGGGCTTGTCATGTAAATCAATCGCTTATGGGTATCAGTGGAATTATATAAAGAATCAAACAATTTTCCAAGGCTGGAATGAATCAAATGCCTATGTTGTTCCCAGTAGGCAGTCCTCGCATGTCAGAGTTGGCAGTGGAGAGCGGCAGCTGGCTGCTCCGTGGCCTTATCTGATAACCACTAATCCTAGGTGCTGGTGAACTCCAAACACTTAGAAGCAGATGTAAATTGTAGAATGCATAGGAATGGTTCTTTATGATATGAATATGGGGCAATATCTAGATTCAAACTACAGTGTATCAAATCTCTAACACACATATATCCGTACTTATATCCGCAGAATTACACGTAGCTTATAGATCCCTCCAATTTCCAGGTCACCTGATTTGAAATGCTGAACTCAGCATTAGTACCTGATTTATCAGGTACCTGTACTAACCACATATGGTTAGTCCTTTGCTTAGCGGGTGCTGACGGGGATGTTGGTAATAAAGCCAAGCCATTTCATTGGCCGAACCCAGCTGACTGATGTCTTGCAAAGCATTATCGATGATGCCCAGAATATACTACAAAGAGTTATTTAACTAACGAGAGATTGACTAACGCTGACAGAATTTCTTTTCCAAGAACATTCTACTCTTTTCAGTCGTTCCCTTCCCATATAAATAGCCATCGTCACATCCATGAAATTACTTCTGCCACTTTTAATTTGCATCACAGCAATCTTCCTGGCCTATAACTCTTCTATCAAAGACTCTCTCAAAGACTCTTTCCTCACATTCATCCAACAACAAGCTCCTAGCCTGTCAAAGTACCTTGACACAACAAACATTGTCAATCAGACAAACGTCAACCTGGAAACCCCGACTCCCATAGTCTTCCCCATCACAGACATGTCCGTTCCTCGCGCAATTCGACAGGCCTTCGTTGCCATTGAGCAAGCAGAAGGTGCAGGTGCCCGTGTGCGCCGCTCCATTGGAACTGCCAAACTCCGCAACTTCAGTCCCTTCCTCATGCTCGACCACTTCACCATCGGCAAGGGCGCCGGCTTCCCCGACCACCCCCCACCGCGGCCAGGAGACCATCACCTATTTGCTGTCTGGCGGTGTTGACCACGAAGACTTCGCTGGTAACAAGGGCACTATTGGACCCGGCGATCTGCAGTTCATGACTGCCGGCCGCGGCATCATGCACGCTGAGATGCCCCACGAGAACGAGGACGGTAGCCCCAACGTCGGTATGCAGTTGTGGGTCGATCTACCCCAGAAGCTGAAGTTCTGTGAGCCTCGTTACCGTGATCTGCGCGCTGAGGAAATTCCTCTCGCCACAGTCGATGAGGGCCGCGTTACAATCAAGGTCATCTCGGGCCAGTCCCACGGTGTTGACTCTGTGCGCGACTTGGCCTACACCCCTGTCTGGATCTTGGATATCACCATCAAGCCGGGTGGTCGTATCTCACAGCCCCTGCCACAGGGATGGAATTCATTTGCCTACACTTTGGCTGGTGAGACTATCTTTGGCTCGAATGATTCCACTCGCCTCGTGAAGGAATTCACAAACGTCGAATTCGAGCAGAAGGGTGACTTTGTTGAACTCTCCGTCCCGGATAGTGCCGAAAAGGATTCTCGCATCTTCCTGGTGGCTGGTCAGCCTCTGGACCAGAAGGTTGTTCAGTATGGACCTTTCGTACTGAACACTCAGGAGGAGGTTTACCAGGCGATGCTCGACTACCAGACTGCCTCCAATGGATTTGAGAGGACACGAAACTGGCAGAGTGAGATTGGCAAACGGATGGCATAAAGAGCATGGATTTTTGTGAATTGGGTTGCATTTTCTTGAAATATATGGACTATGGTTACATAAATTATGGTGTTTGGCGTAAATAGATATGATATTGAATGAAGTCTGTTGTATGAATGATTCAGCATGCCCCGGACAATTCGTACATCCATAAGGGGAGGTGGCTATAACGATCCCCTAATCCTTCTAAGTGTGGTCTACTAGGGTTTCATTTGTATTTGGTCTCGCAATTTGTAGATGATAAGTATATATGTACTCGTTGACTCCATCAAGAAATTGGTGGATCCTAAATTATTAATTTTGCATATTCTTAAGAAAAGGACCGACTTTCAATTAGTTTATAAGACCAGATTAATTTTAAAGATGACTTGAGTAGTGTATGCAGCCCTGGAGTAGTATCGCACATGTCAATCCACCATAGCGTCACTCAAATTGTCTCGGTCTGGGTGATTCCGTCGATTTTGATAGTCGCTCCCACAGTGCCGATCAGAGCAACTTCCCTGGGGATGTGGACGTCGCGAATCTTGAAACAAGCAAAGACAACCAGTCTCTGAAGGGCCGGGCAGCACCGGAAGATGCACTGCGCAAGGTAGTCGTCCATGACAGTGCTAAACGAAATATCAAGATACTTAAGATTGGGATATATTTTGCCTTCTGCGAAAACCTGTTCGAACGCTTTGTATGAAACGTGACGGCACGACGCGATGTTCAAGTGTTGAACTTTTGAACCCGAATGTTCCATAAGCGCAACAAAGCCTTCGGATGCAAGCCCAATAGGCTCCTCCGGACCGTCGGGATTCGTCATGTCCACGTCCCGGAGTGAGTTCAAGTCCACATAGGTAAGGGCCGGATTAGACCAGCCTGTGAAGAATGCGGCTAACCCTTTATCGGTGAAGGTCGAGTTGAGGGTAAGACGAAGCTTGGTCAGACGACGGCAATGGTCATGGATATGCTGTAAGAGTCGATCATCGGCAGACTGGAATTCCTCCAGAGAGAGGGTTTCTAGTTGAGGACCAATGCTACTCATGATTTGAAGGAGAGGCTCAGTCTTTGTCTCGGTCTCGTTCAGAAAACGTAGCGACAAATGCTGAAGGGATTTGAGCGTCGAAATTCCCTCAAGCATGTCATTGTCGATTTTGTGTAAGAACTTCAGTTTCAGTCGCTGCAGGTTGGGGCATTGAAGGAACATCACCCGAGCGGTTTCGTTATCAAAGGCAGAATCCAGGTTCCACAGTTTGACGCTCAGGAAACGATGACCAAGTTTTATGAAAAGTTGGCGCCAACAGGCATCGGTCACAAGGTTGGGCCCATCCAGATGGAGATCTTTGATTTCCATATCACGCTCCATCATATAGTGGAAAATCTGATCCTTCATTGGAGTGGTAAAGCGAAGGTTGACCCTTGTTAGACGAGGCATGGAAGCCAGGATCTTGTGGTAATCATCCGTGCCGAGTTCTAGCCACTGGTTAGATTTTGTCTCAAAGAGAGGTGATAACTCTGACTTACTAGCACAATCGAACAGGTCAATGGATGTGTATTGAGGTCGTAAGAACAGATCCAAGGTGCGTGAAGTCACGGCCCGCCTTCTAGATAAGATCTGACCGAGACGTAACAGCAATGATGGAGGCAAATCACCGAAGTCCTCGATATCGTGGATATAATCTGCCACTTTCTAAAAAAATGTTTAGCACTCCTTGGTCAATGCCCCGGAGCCTTTTAATGTTAAATGTCATGGACATACCTTGATGCAGGTTTCTAGCAGACTCTGAGTGCCATGAGGAGTCAGCCCATCAAGTAGATTAGCTTGATTTTGACGTCGTCCAATTCCAGGTGCACGTTTCTTGGCTGGGGGCTTTTTCTCATCGGCCTTTTGCTTCTTAGAGCAATCAACGCAAAGCAAGCCCCCGTTCGGGCCGGCCTTGCTGTAGGGAGTTACGGTGAAACGCTTGTCGCAGATTTCACAGTTTGCAAGCTGACCGGGTTGTGGTCGGTTCTTTTCTTCATGGATCTTTAGCGCAAGGGAATCATCGTCTTCCTCATCATCGTAATCGCCACTGAAGCGAGCCTTGCGTTTAGCAAACTCCTTGCTATTTTTTATCTTTGCAATGGCTTGCTGGCGCTTGCGCTTTTTGATCGGGTCCTCTGGTGACTCCAAGACCGATGGAGACCTAGATTCTTCAGGTGGATTGGATGGTTCTTGTTCAGTTTGGTCAGGCTGGCGCTGTGCCTCGGCTTGCCGGCGGTCCCAATCATCCCGAATTTGCTGGGCTGAGATATTATTTGACTAAAAAAACAGTCAGTCAAGCCACAATATGTAGATCAAATCAACATACAGCAAGATAGTCAGTCAAGGCAGAGCGTCTAGAGTTGCAGTTAGTCTCTGTAGTGATAGAGTGAAGGGAAGCAAAACATACGGCCCCCGAATGCCCTGAGGCTGAGTTGGCTGTCTTGGCTGCCTTGTCCGTCTCCTCCCCGTCCTTTTAATGTTGTCAGTTTGTCAGTTCAAACACAGTATAAACATAATTTGAATATAATTTGGATATAATAGATAAGACTCACATATTTTGGATGGAGAGTAAAGTGAGGCTCCAAAGTCCCGAGTCACTGGACTCGTGGCGATTTCGCGTTTCACTTAACGCGGTCTTATCTGAGAGATAAGACACGGGGGGATGGGGAATATGGGGGGATGGAGAATGGCACAGAGTAATGAAGAGAGATCTTTTGATTCTTGATGATTCCTGTTGATGAAGGATGAAGATCAAAGATTTGCCACTAAAAAAAAAAAAGAAAGAAAATAACAGGAACTGAAAAGGGAAAATCGGGGAAGATTACGAGGAAAATTTCTGGTTCAGGCACCCTGCTGCCTCCGACTTCATCTCTTCTCTTCATCTCTAATCTCCTTTGATTTTCTCTACTTTCTTGCCTTATCCTATTTTCTATCACATTTCCTCTCTAGCAACTACCATATCCATAACACAAACAAGTGAAGTCGCGCTTTACTAGGTACATCCCTGTCACTCCCCATGTGTGGTTTCAAACCCAGCTAATACGATCCATCGTTATAGCTTCACACACCTCCAATTCAAAACTGTCATTCCATCTCTCTATATCCGCTCGGTTTCAACATGAGGCGTAATCTGAGGCCTAGAACTACAATCCCTGATTCAGAAGACGATTCACAATTCAGTGAAACGTCATTGAGGAATTCATCCCCCCTCCGTCGATCAAGTCGATCAGGACCTCTGCGAGCCGGTGGGTCATCCCTTTCTCGATCTCGCCGCGTCATCCAAGATTCCGAGGCAGATGAGGATGACTATATCGGTCTATCGGACTCGGTGGCACCGGACAATTCAGCTTCAGCTTCGGGCGGAATTGCGGTGGTTGTGCCCATGAAAAATGAATCTCCCAGTGACTCCAATTCTCGGAGTCCGCCTGGGGATATGTCCACAGGCTATAGTACCCCGGCTACTAGCGTTGGTGCTGCAGTTACTGAACCCGACACCAAGATTGCGACAAAGACTTCGGCGCGTATCAATGCCGCTGATCGCGTGAAGAGACTACAGTCGAGCGCACTATCTCTAGGAACTTCCCAAAGAGGAAGGAAAAGGTCCGCAGCCGTACTGGCGGAGGATGATGATGCCTCTGATGTTCCACTAGCTCCTGCGTTCAAAAAAGGACGGTAAAACGGCGGACGGGTGATCGGTCTGTCCAACCCGATCTTGAGGCTTCCGACACCGCTCTGGCCCATGCCCTTCAAATGGAGGAATACAAGTATCCACGCGCGACAGCAGAACAACGTTTGCTTGTAGACAAATTCATTGATGAACACTTGGAATACGACTCCGACCCAGATTCTAGACCGGTGTTCTTCTCTCCATTGAGTTCTGAGCCACCGGGACTTGATTCTGACACTTATTCGGATACCTCGGAGAATCCCCTGGAGGGCAGATCTCCCAGTCCTTTGGGGGAAGGCCTCAATGATGATCTTCAGGACTCTGAAGCAGATCTGCCTCCAACCTGGGAAGAGGAA
Source organism: Penicillium aurantiogriseum (assembly GCA_019977855.1). NCBI lineage: Eukaryota > Fungi > Ascomycota > Eurotiomycetes > Eurotiales > Aspergillaceae > Penicillium > Penicillium aurantiogriseum. Next base: position 7,515,664 of record JAFCIW010000003.1, on the reverse strand, counting down.
CGGAAAGCTCGCCGTGTAAGTCGGGTTCTTTCCCCGCGTCCCTTTACATGACTGACCATCACCTAGGTAGACAAAGACCGAAAGAAGCTGGTGGACAAACATCCCAAAATTGCCACCATGTGGGATACGCTCAAAGCACAACCGATTATCCAGCCCAAAGAAGCTAAGCAACCTATCTCCATCACTCGTAAACTCAAACCATTCCAACTGGAGGGGTTGAACTGGATGATAGCACAGGAAAAGACTCAATACAAGGGTGGTTTGTTGGGCGATGAGATGGGCATGGGAAAGACCATTCAAGCAGTTTCACTCATCATGTCTGATTACCCCCAGCCTGACCCGACTCTCGTCCTTGTGCCACCGGTCGCTTTGATGCAGTGGGTATCCGAGATCAGGGAATACACGGATGGCAAACTGAAAGTCTTGGTTTATCACAATTCCAACCCGAAAGTCAAAAAGTTGACACGGGCTGATATTCGCAAATACGATGTCATCATGATTTCTTACGCCAGTCTCGAATCCATGCACCGCAAGCAGGAGAAAGGCTTTTCTCGTGGGGAAACGATGGTCAAAGCAGACAGTGTCATCCACGCAGTGCACTATCACCGCCTCATTCTTGACGAGGCGCATAGTATCAAATCGCGTACCACGGGAGTTGCCAGGGCATGTTTTGCCTTGGAGGCTAATTACAAGTGGTGCCTATCCGGCACACCTGTACAGAACCGGATTGGGGAATTCTTTTCTCTTCTACGCTTTCTACAAGTCAAGCCATTCGCATGCTACTTTTGTAAGGAGTGCGATTGCGAACAACTCCAGTGGACCTCGACCAAAGAGGGACGTTGTACTGAGTGCTCTCACACTGGGTTTATGCATATTTCGATTTTCAACAAGGAAATCCTCAACCCCATCATCGAGGGGAAAACCCAGCAACAACGCAAAGACGGACTCGCCAAGCTTCGTCTCATCACGGATCATATCATGCTCCGCCGCATGAAGCACCAGCATACAAAGTCGATGGAGCTTCCAGCTAAACGTATCACGTTGCACAATGAATTTTTCGGCGAGATCGAACAAGATTTCTCACGTAGTATCATGACGAACTCGACCAGAAAATTCGATACCTACGTGAGCGAGGGTGTCATGTTGAACAACTATGCCAACATTTTCGGATTGATTATGCAGATGCGCCAAGTTGCGAACCATCCTGATCTCATTTTGAAGAAAAAGGCGCAAGCGGGCTTCAACGTTGCGGTGTGCTGCGTCTGTGATGACCCTGCAGAAGATGCCATCCGGTCTCAGTGCCGACATGAATTCTGTCGCCAATGCGCCAAGGACTATATCCAGTCCTTCCAAGATGATAGCAAGCATGTCGACTGCCCACAGTGCCATATCGCTCTCTCCATTGACTTGGAACAACCCACCCTTGCAGAATACGAGGAGTCTGTCAAGAAGAATTCCATCATCAACCGCATCTCCATGGAGAGTTGGACCTCGTCCACGAAAATCGAGATGCTCCTCTACGAACTCTTTAAAGAGCGAAGCAAAAGCCATACCCCTAAATCCATTATCTTCTCCCAGTTCACTTCCATGCTACAACTGGTCGAGTGGCGGCTACGCCATGCCGGGTTCAACACCGTGATGCTGGATGGATCGATGACCCCAGCCCAGCGGCAAAAGTCCATTGAGCATTTCATGACTAAGCCCGAGGTTGAAGTTTTCTTAGTCTCCCTCAAGGCTGGTGGCGTGGCACTCAACCTGACGGAAGCATCCCGAGTTTTCATTGTCGACCCATGGTGGAATCCCGCGGCGGAATGGCAAAGCGCCGACCGCAGTCACCGAATTGGCCAGCAGCGGCCGTGTGTGGTCACTCGGCTCTGTATTGAGGATTCGGTCGAGTCGCGAATCATTCAACTTCAAGAGAAGAAAGCCAATCTTATCCGGGGTACCCTGAATAAAGATCAAGCGGCCGCATTAGAGAAACTGACTCCGGAGGACATGCAGTTCCTCTTCCGAGGCACCTAGAGCCATGAACCAATCTTCCTCCACTACGCCACTTTGGTCAGTCTTCACGCGCAGTAGTCTCGATTTTCCATTCTCTCCCCCAAATGATGCCCATGACACTTACGACCATTACTTCTGTGTACTATTATCTTTTTCTATGTTTAGCTTCTAGGCATCTGCCTTTAATTCCAAGTCACTTGATAGATGAAAATCCAACATTTCATTAGGCATCTACAATATAAAATATAGGGCTGACTTCCCCTGAACCAGATGGACATCAAATGAGGTCATCTAAGTCTTGGCAAAATACAAACAATCTCTGTTGCCTGCGCTCATCTTTTCTTCTTAGGGCCTTAGGGTCTTAGGGGACCCCCCGAGGTACGTAGTCTCACGGAGTCTTAGTGGACGGTTCTTCATTTGTAAGGCTGAAAAAGCTTGGACTTACCTCTCCACCTTCATTTCCTCCTTTATTTTTTATTTAATTGAAACTTATCCTTATCTTGGGGGAAAGAGATTTGTTTCCCTATATACCCGCCATGGATGACTCCCAGCCCCGGTCATTGCCTGTCCATCCCATCGATAAATATGGCCCTAAATTCGTCGAGAAGGCTGACAAGATACATCGCCGGGTCACTATGACTGACGAGTCAAAGCCTGCCGGAGGCTTCGATGCCACTCCCATTCCCCATGCCCCACCAGGCTACACCCTCAAGATTACCTTCCATCGCGCAGAGGACCTACCTGTCGCGGACTTTGGCAGTTTCTCCTCCGATCCCTACGTCTCCGCGCATATGATAGTCGATCTGCCGACCCGCCATAAACAAGACCCCGACCTGCGCTTTCGCACCCCGACCATACGCAAGGACATGAACCCCAAGTGGGAATGCGAATGGATTGTCGCCAATGTTCCCGCTTCGGGATTTCAGTTGAAATGTCATCTCATGGACGAGGACCCCGCGGATCACGATGATAAACTGGGGATCGCTTTCATCGACGTTCCGGCACTCTCGGAGGACTGGGCAGGGTTCAAGGAGAAGTCCTTCAAGGTTAAAAAGCGCTTTGGGAGCAAGCGCGTCTACGTCTTCACTAATGTTTCGGCATTTGCGACTGGTCACCGCAAGGAGTCTTGGTTGGTGGTTAGTATCGAATGCCTCGGCAAGACCCCTGGCACGGAGGGGGGTCAAGTCTACACTATTGGTCCCAACCATTGGTTTAAGCATTTTTCTCCTCTGATCGGACGGCTAGCTGGCATTAAGGACCAGGTTCAAAGCAAAGATGGCAGTGGCAAGTCCATCAGTCGTTACAAGTGTGTTTTCCTTCCCTTTCCCCCCCGGTCCTCTCAAAAGGCCATTCATATACTGACCCTCAAATAGTTTCCAAGCTATTCAGATGCAGCTTACAGGCCCCATTCCTGCAGAGCTATACCATCGCTATGTAGAGTTCAAGCCATTTGTGGCGGGAATGTTCCAGGCGCAAAGTCTACGAGGGCGTATCCTGCACAAAGCGCTCCACCACCAACACCAGCGCATCTATAATTTCGATCGCACTACCTTGCACGGGCTATTCCAGACGCCTTGCCGTGAACTCGCCCAGAAGTTCTTGGAGTTTGCACACTATGGCCAGGGTGGTCGGATTTTCACCTACGTGCTCACCTTGGACGGACAACTCCGATTCACCGAGACCGGCAAAGAATTTGGCATCGATATGCTGAGCAAGCACACCATGCACAGTGATGTGTCTATCTACATTGCGTACTCCGGTGAATTCTTCCTTCGGCGGCGCAAGCATCGCCATCGCCGTAACTCACCTGAAGGGCGTGCAGAGCGCGCGGAGAATGCGGAGAATGCCGAGCACGCAGCATCGAGCACGGTGCCGACGGACGAGTTTCCCGTGGAGGAAGATGAGGACCGCAATGAGGGCGAGGATCTAGACCAAACCGAAGAAGGGATCCCTATCTCGACCAATCCAGCGGACTACGAACTATTTATTGATAACGACAGTGGAACCTACCGTCCCAACGCAGAGAAGCTACCACTCCTACAGGAATTTATCTCCTCCAACTTCCCCGGTCTCCATGTTACCACCCTAGACTGCCAGGCGGATGCGGAGCGAATGGGAAATCTGAAGAACGAGCAGCGCGAATTCAAGAAGAACTCAGGAAATGTGATTACGTTCCTGCAACAAAGCAGCACGTCTTCACTGTCAATCTCCAGCTCGGAAGAGGATGAGCTCAATGAGCGCAGTGGCCAATCCAAGCAACGAGGCGATCTTTCCCGACGCGTCCACGAGATGCGCGATCTACGAGGACAGGTGATGCGATGGGTAGAAGCGGATGAGAAGCCCGATGGCCACAAGCATAAGCATCGGTACTTCTCTACCCGTGAGCGCCCCGTCTCGACTGGTGCGATCACCACTGACCCCAAGAATGGGACCAGTCAACTTGCGACTTAACTAATTCTGTTTGTTTGTTTTTTTCTTTTCTTTTCTTTTCTCGGGTCTCTCAGAGGGCCACGTATCATCCTCGATTGTACTTGGGTTGAAACCGAGTGTCACGACGTTCACGAATAATTTTTGATACCAGGCTGTTTCGCTGTTTCGTATAGTTATTCCTATTAATACAAATTTGGCATTTAGAAGGTCCATTCGATGTATATATAGCATTTTGAGTCAGAAGTGAGGCTATGATCATGGGTATATGTAGATGTATAGTATTGTTGGATGTTGTTAGAGCCAACCTTGGAAGAGATAATCAAGAGATAATTAACTTATATATACGAAGTCTACATACTATATATACATAGATTTATACATGTACAATAGATATATAAATAGATACAAAGGAACAAAAGAGAAAAAAAGAAGCTTTAAACTAAAATGAACACTATATCCCGGGGGGGATGTGGTTACCTGCCCTGCGCATTTATCCGATTTCGCCCCCCTCCTTCATATCTTTTGAGCTCTCTCTCTCTCTCTCATCCCTTAAGACACCTTCACTGAATGATTACTCAGTTCATTTGCACGTTTCAATACAAAGGCCATCCGACTGCAGGTTCGCAGACCGTCGATGGCCAATTGGTCCCGCTACTTCGGTCCCTTTCTCGCGCCGTGACCTGATCCCTTTGCCATCATGGGGAATGTTGCCAGCCGCCTGGACGATGCGGGGAACTTGTTTTTCAAGGATCAGAATCGCTGTAGGTCAAAACCTCGGATCGGAAACTCGGGTCGATATACTGATGAAATTTCAATAGTCTCGATCGCATCGGTCACGATAAGCAACCCACGACGTCGTCTTCTGACCCTATCCCCCAACGCGTTCCCTGCAGCGAGGTTTGTAGCCAAGCGCGATGCCGGCGACGATACCCCGATCGAATATATTCAGGTACGCAGTGCCTAACAGTTTGAATGCTTATGGTCATCTAGCTAACAAGACCCCTCAAAAACAGGATCCCGATACCCCCTCCGCTGCTCCGATCCCGACGTTCATGCTACGCCTATCAAACGACGAGGAGCTAATCTTCAACTTCACCTTTATCATTCGTCAGACACAGACTGGCAATGCTCCAAACTCCGTCAATGGTGTCTCAACGACTATGCCCGAGGTGGCAGATACGAACCTCATGGGCCTCACGTTCGCTCACGCATCCAACTCAAAGGAACTGGATAATCTGATCACAAGAGAGTTCCATGCGAACCCCAACCTTCAGAATAACTCGAATGTCCAGCTGATCGGAGATTACTCCACCGGGGGTACCCCGTCCGTGTCGTTCGACTGGTCATGGAGATGGAAGCCTCCGAAGGTAACAGAGGACAAAGGTGGCGGCTGGCGCAACAGCTGCAGCTTCTTGGATTACGACCAAAGAACCAACCGCCTCAACACCCTCGCCCATTTTTCCTTCTGGGTGCACAACTCCATGCGTCCCTTGCCCAGTCCTCTGGTCTCATCGCCAAAGCTGGAGTTACCCGTCTTCCCGCGCTCTCGTATTTCATCGACTCAATCTGTTCTATCTCACTATAGCGATGCCGAATCAAACCCGGCTCCCTCCATTATTTCGCCCGAGCCAGCGGAGACGTCTCTCCCGCCCCCTCCTCCACCGTCCGCGCCCCCTCCCCCACCACCAGCTAAGGTGGACCTCCCACATTCGCGGGCAGGCGATGAGATGAGCGGAGTGGAGGATGGACCATTGTTCCGCGCGACTATGAAAGCGCTAGAGTCGAAGACAAGTAACATGCGAAGCAAAATAAAAAAGGTGCTCAAGAAAGCTGAGAGCGCGCAGCTAGCGCAAGCCAATTGCAATGAGGCCATGGAGGCGTTCCTAACCTCATTGAATGATGCATCCACGTCCAATGCAAATGCTATTCAACCAGCGTTGGATCATTACTTCGAGAAGATCGCTCGGCAGATTTTGAACTACGAGCAGCTCAACACGGTGCAACTTCAGAAACTCGTGATTGATCCTCTGGTTAAGCTATATCATAACGATATTAAACAAGCAGAAGCCAAAAAGAAGGACTGGGATGAAGAGAGTCGTGACTACTATGCATATGTTAGTCGGTATCTGGGCCAGCGACAGGATTCGCTGAAAGAGAAGAAGCGTGCCGAGAGTGATTCAAAGTACCAAGTCAAGCGCCGGAATTTTGAACTGAGGCGATTTGACTACTCCTCGTTTATGCAAGATCTCCACGGAGGTCGCAAAGAGCAGGAAGTTCTCTCACATCTCACCAAGTATGCAAGTTGCCAGGCCAAGAATTTCCTGTCCGCCGCCAAAAAGGTTGAAGGAATGACCCCTCAATTGGATGCCCTGATTCACGAGGTGGATCAGGCCGACAAGGAGTTCCAATTCCAGCGTACAGAGCGCGAAGAGAAGCGCCGGGCTCTGGAAAATGGCAGTAACCCATATCTTGAGCCCGACGTAGTGGCCGGTGCCACAAGTATACCTACTATCCCTCCTGGAAGTGCCAATGGCGGTCCTTCTACCGAGGTTGATCTTGGTAGGGCTGATAGCACAGGCTCCCAGATTCGAGGAGTCATTAGCAACACCTCATCGATTTCGTCTCAAGCAAATACAGGGTCGGTTGCATCAGCCACAGTGATCAGCCCACCTGCGTCAAACTCGACCGTGGTTGGTAATGCGGGCCAGAATCGCTTCAAGGGTATCCGGGATCTTGAGGAACAGAACAGTCTTGGATGTACCAGTGGCCAACAGCGGAAAGAAGGCCTCCTGTGGGCACTGTCCCGTCCAGGGTCCCACATCGACCCCAAGGGGATCAACAAACAAGCATGGCACAAGTAAGTACAAGCGCATGAATGGTTGACCAAACTTCTAATTTTTGTCAGATTTTGGATCGTCTTGGATCAAGGAAAATTATCTGAGTATAGCAACTGGAAGCAAAAGTTGGATCTACACATGGACCCCATCGATCTGCGCATGGCGTCCGTCCGTGAAGCTCGAAACGCAGAGCGACGGTTCTGTTTTGAAGTGATCACACCCCAGTTTAAACGTATTTACCAAGCCACCTCCGAGGACGACATGTCCAATTGGATCAGGTCTATCAACAACGCACTGCAGAGTGCGGTTGAAGGCCAGGAGACTTCACCTCCTTCCGCATCTAGGAATGATACGCCGAGCAGTCGGGATATTGGCTCCGTTTTAACGGGGAAAAGCTCGTCTGTGTCTGGCCACCATTCCTATTCTAACTCTAGCTCAGGAAGCAACGCTGGCGTCATCCGCCGAACAACAGTCGGTGCGCGTCCGGGCTATGTCCGTCCTGATAGCAACACCTTTGAAGAGAATCCTGCAAAACTTCTGCAGGTTGTACGGGATGCAGACCAAGGCAACAACTGGTGTGCTGATTGCGGATCATCGTCCAAGGTTGAGTGGGTGTCCATCAACCTCGGAATCATTCTCTGTATTGAATGTAGTGGAATTCACCGCTCTCTGGGCACGCATATATCCAAGATCCGCTCTCTCACATTGGATGTACATTCCTTCTCGAACGATATCGTCGAGATTCTCCTGCAGATTGGCAACCGCGTCAGCAATATGATTTGGGAGGCGACCCTGGATCAAACTCTCAAGCCGAGCGCCAGTTCTACACGAGAGCAGCGGTTGAAATTCATCACCGCCAAATATGTTGACCGAGCCTACGTTGAGAATCTGCCTTCGCCACGTTCTCGGTTCGCGACACCTGATGAAACACTTCTCGCGTCAATTAAACAGAACGATATTCAAGGGGTCCTCTACGGTCTCGCCCTGCGTGGCAATGTAAACATAACCGATCGCTCCCGCAACACCCATGCCACCTTCCTGGCCCTCGCCGCAGCCGACCCTGCGTCCCCGGGAGCCCCACCGACCACTCTCGCCGCCAGGTCTAGCGCAAAAGCCATCCCGTTCCCTATCGCCGAGCTGCTAGTCCAAAACGGCGCAGAGATCCCGCCACAACCCCCATCCATCCCTCTCTCCCCCGCAGCCAAGCTCTACCTCAGCCAACGGACCGCCCGCACATCTGCTTTCAGGGTGCCTCCGCCACCGCTCGGTGGAAAGTCCTCTGCAAATGATACCCTGGGCTCGCTCCCGACTATCCGCAGCAAGGAATCTTCCTCTTCGTCAAACACTCCCACTCTCGCCGAAAGCAGAGACAAAGACCGAGAGAAGCTCCAGAAAAGAGGAAGTGCTGGCGCCCGCTTTGCGGGGAAAGTGGCTTCACTTGGAATTGATCGATAAAGGGCTTTTCCCCTCGCGCTTCATCTTGTCTATATCCCTCCGTCTAGCACATCAGCCGCGCCGCCCATAATCGTAATTATATCAGTGTTTAATGAGATTCCGTATGAAAAATTCCCCTCTGATGACTTTTTGATGTTCCCTTCTCTTTGTTTTCTGTTTCTGGTCCGAATCTTTCTTGTTTCCCTCCTTGGTTCTTGCTACTACTTTGTATGAGGGCCAGGCGGCGATTTCTTTCTCTTTCTCTTTCTCTTTTCACTTCTTCGTGTCAATTCTTGATACTAGCATAACGGTCCTACTTTTGGATGGTTGCTCACTACTTTTATGGTTTACTGTCTTCTAGGACAAAATCAACTATGGGTCGGGTCTGTTGCCTTTGCCCTGCGTTCTGATCATTCTGTTTTATATGTAGTTGTGCTCTGGTGATGTATCTCCGTTCCGAGCGATCTGTACTTATCGAGCTTTGGGGGCCTTGGAGTTGTTTCGGGCTACTATCGTAGTTATCGGGGCCATGGAAGAATGAAGTTCTCATACTGGACACTGTACTGACGGGAACGGAGTTGCCTAACAGTGGCAGTCTCAACCCGGCCGAGTCTCCCCACTGACCCCAGCAGCTGATGATAGTCCCAACGATCATTAGCACTAGAACTGCAAAGCCGTGGGGCAGTGGCGTTTAGCGGTGGCCCAGTATGGTAAGACCTGCAATCTTCTAGATGAAAGTAGAAGCACTTACGGTATATCATACAATATGGATATGGAGATATGGAGACATGGGGGCTGTGGAGGGGTCCATTGTACGCAATGCAACATTGGAGATGATCCGAGTTCGTTCTGAGTCACAATTGCAACATGGAGAATGGAGATGGCCTGCTCGGATCCCTGCCGATCCCTGCAGTGATTGGGGAGTCATGGTTGTATGTCGTATATTGTAGTCGAAACCCACCGCCACAAAGCCACTGATACATGAATACGCTATATTATGGTTATACCTCTTGACGGACAAGTCCGACTTGGGTATTGGGTAGACGTACAGGGTGATTGGGTTGTCCCACTGTCGAATGGCCCCATGACATCTATGGGATTAAAAGGGGGCCCATTCTCTCGAGTCATAGAACGGTATAGAAAGGGGTGGATATGGCAGGTGAAGTGAAGAGGAGAGAGTATCCCATGACGTCAGGGGGATCCATAGTGACACCTAAGGTGTCCATGTGGCGTCCCGCAGAAAAGTGTCCGAACACCCGACCCTTCGACCTTCAGAGACAACCACTCACGTTGGACGGATCGCCAATTCCCGAGACTTGGCTTTGTTTTTCTATTAAACCCATCCGGGTACAGTGCATGGAAGACGCTGGAATCTTCGGAAAATGCACTTACATCAAAGGTGCGTCAGTGGCTATATCACTATCCAAATTGAATTATACTATATTTGGATATTGTAGATCGTAGATAGGATGTCTGTGGATGTCTGTGGATGTCTGTGGATGTCTGTGGATGTCTGTTCCTGTCGTGGTCGGGATATCTCTGGTTTATAGTCTGATTGGGGTATAGTCCAATTGGGGCATACTCCAAGATAGTGGGTCAAAGGGATACGAGCTATAGGGCAATGTCGAGAATGCATTCAGTGTCGGGATATCCCTATATCCCATACAACATATACCAAGTGTGATATATGTTGTGTAGGATGAACACAACACATGTAAGTGGATTCGGAGAATTAGTCCGGGAGTTGTCAGCCAATGAAGGAACCTTAAAGTATCATATATGATACCTTCAATGTATACAATATACGGTGTACAGCATATACTATATGCTACCCCCAAAAATGAAGGCACAGCAACGCATGAACCCATATTGGTTTCCTATTTCTTCTAGTGCTAACCGCTGTATATTGACGTACATAGTATATAGTACACCTCGGGTTAGTCGGATGTAAGGTACCTTACACTCGACACTGGAGACCACCTGCGCAGTATTCATTGGAATTCAACCTTGAATGCCTCATTGTGGCTGTTTCTGATACCTCTGATTGGTGTGATAGAAAGCCACAGTGTCGCAATGGATAGTGGATATATGCCTTCGCAGTGTATTGCATAGTAGGAACACATGTGATGACTGGGAAATGGGATCAATCAAAGAGGAATTATTCTATCATATTCTTTTTTCTAGAGTGACTTCTTTTTCCGAAGATACCAAAGAACTAAGATAGTCCCATGTTTGTCTCTGATGCCTGTAGTCCCCAGTTCCCATCTCTGATTGGCTGGCCTGAGATGCCGATGGATAAACTGAGTGGATCCGACTTCACCTCATTTTGTCCCTTCTCCTGTCTCCTTCTCCTGTCAGTTCGGTTCCAATTGGCTCATATGGAGGGAAGAAACTTACCTTGTCCTATTTGATGTGAAGATTGATGTCTTACCTCTTTTTGTTTTCGCGGATCCCTATTCATCCGCGGTACGTACGGTATCCACGGCATATACTCTGAAACGGCCAGAGTCAATCAATACTACATCGTACAAAGTACACCATGATCGAGGCTGTTCTCGGTTCCTGCCATGGCCTAGCATCAGGCAATTGTGCTCTGTCACACGATACAGTAGCACACGATGTCCCTTTTGCCTCTGGAACAGGCTTGAACTCGGAATACTACAATATCCACGTCCCAAAGACATGGAAAATCCCATTTGAAACCAATATCGAAACATAATTGGTGGGATCATGATCGAGCCTAGTGGGAGTGTATCCAGAAATAGCTCCAACTCCAACGGTCTCTGCTTTCCCTTTACGGTTATGGGTCGGATCTAATGTCTCATTCTGTCCTTACGCCTGACGTATATTATACATACTGTACCGTTGTCCAGGTTGCACGGAGCTCATCCCACACCTTGCACGTCCATACTCTGGTCCATACATACTCTCTCATTCGGTTTGTCTTCTCCACCTGACCGTGGCAAATCTGTTATCCAACTCGACTATTGGCCCAGGCTTGAAGAGGCTCCTCGGGTGTGCAAGTCACTCCAATTTTTTCAACAGGTCCCCAACATATTAATCTTCCCCAATCACGACAATTCTGGCCCCGCCCAGATACCCATCACAGAACACGGGAAGAAAAAGAAGAGAAAATAAAATAAAATTGGGGAATGCTCTGCATTTCAGGTGGGCCTCTGCACCGATGACACGATACTCCATTATTTTCATATTTTGAATAATCCCGAGTCTCTTATTTACCTATTTTTCACTTGTATAATCGGCTGTATACTGTATACAGTATGCAGTCCCGAACCTATTCCGCCTTTTTTCCCCCCTTATTTCCCTTATTTTCCCTTATTTTCTTTTATTTTCTTATTTGCTTATTTGCTTATTTTCTATAGTATGTACGCTAGACGTACTTCGAAGCCATTGACATAATCAGCCACCGCCTGTCACCTGCCAAGCCAGTTGATTGGCTTCAATTCTCCCAAGACCCCCCCTAGGACCCTCCCAGATCGACTCTTCCCACTTTATTTAGCTCCCTTTTTGGGCATTCCTTTTTCTGCCTTATATCTTTCTGTCAGCCTTTCTAAGGTGTTTTCCCAAGCTCCCCGGAACTCTATCTTCTACACTATTTTAGCCTTTCACCAGCCTCCTCTCGGCTCTTTTGCTCTTGAATTGCCATTTGCCAAAATACCTACCCCTCTTGATCCTGTCTAGTGTCTAGACCATTGTCAAAGTCACACACTTGAAAACAAAGTACTTAAGGTATGTCAGCTTGGGTCTGATTTCATCTTCTCTCGAGGTATCTTCTCTCCCCTAGCATATTCTAGTGGACTTTTCCCCTACTCTGACATATCTTGGCCTGGATCCGGTTATAGCCTTAAGCTTCCCCCTATCTCTTACGGCTAACCCACTTGGTTCTATATAATCCCTTGTCTTTTTGTCCTACTTTGTTTTTGTGAGCTTGGGCTTATGGTCTAGAAGGAGAGGGGGTGGTGGGATGTTAGTGCGTGTTTGTGGTTTTTCTCTTTTTTTCTCCCCTTTCAATTTCCTCTTGACACCATCACACACACACACACATTATCCCAAATCCAGAGAACTAACTTGCCTAGCCTTGGGGTTTTCCTGATCTCTATATCTTCTCTTCTACACTATTCCGTTCTGTTCTGTTCTATTCTTTTCTTTATTATTGGACTCTTGGGGAAGTCTTGCATCTGTGACATTTCTGGGATTTCTTATAGAAACCTCAGTGGCCTTGGGCTACTGGACTTCTAGGTAAGATCTTGAGTAACAGGTGTCCATTCCATACAGACACTAAAATCTATAAAGTAGTTTCAAATTGCAATTGAAGGTTTCATCAACGACCCCATGGGAAATGTTCCCCCAAACAAGACAACCGGCGGGACAGCCGACGGGGCAGCCCCGATATCAGAACACGGTTAGTCTCTGCTGTTTTCAACATATGTGTCCATGCGTTGTCGATTGGCTAAATTTCCTCTCAGTTGCATCTCCTACTTCAGCGCGACCTCCCAATGTCAGACACCATTCCAGCTTCGCAGAAGCTCAATATGGAACCGCCCATTCTCCCTTAAATATGGGCAACATGGGATACTTCCTTCCAGGCCATCATTCACAAGGCTATAATCAGTCAATACATCAGTACCCGACACCCCAAGGGCAAGGCATGATGTATCCCATGCCAATGGCTCCGTATGGACACAACACCGGAGGCATGGCGTACGGCATGCCTTACCCAGCTTATCCGCCGTATGCGATCTCTCAACACCCAGGTCCCGTTCAGCATGGAACTCATTACCAGCCACATGGAGCCCAACTGCACAACCTCAGTCCCGGACAAGTATCCCCATATGGCTCGGGGTATTACTCTCATTCGCCATACCCTACCCCTTATGGACATGGGATGCTTCCTGCCAGTCAAATGCCCCAGGCTGCATCTCCAGTCCGCACGAACACAAGCTCGCCATCCAAATCGGGCCCTTTGCGCAAAGAAGCCGATAAACGAATGGCCGAGCTAGAATATGACGTCTCAAAAACCATTGTGGATGGGTCAAATCCCATGAAATTAGCGCCCCAACCCCAACCACTGCACTCTGGTGAGCTCTTTCCCTCCCCCTCTCTCCCTCTCGGACTTCGCCCTTTGGATCCGGTTCTAACTTGCAATTCATCTAAAGACAGTTCCCCTTCGCAACCAGCCCCGACCGCTCCGAGTACCCCACGAGGACCACCCCGAAAACCAAAGCAATCCGGCCACGCGCTCTGGGTTGGAAATCTCCCCCAGGAGCCAATGTCGTGGATCTCAAGGATCATTTCTCACGAGAGGCAACAAACGACATCGAAAGTGTGTTCCTGATCTCCAAAAGTAATTGTGCGTTCGTGAACTATAAATCGGCCGCCGCTTGTGTCGCGGCGTTGGCGAGATTCCACGACTCCCGATTCCAGGGCGTGCGTGTTGTCTGCCGATTACGAAAGGGGTTCACGGCCCCAGGGTCCGGATCTGTAGAGTTGGCCGTTCCTGAGGTGAATCATGCTCACCGACCACGATTGGAGGATATTGCTACTACTACGGCTCCTACTCCTGCTACTGCTACCGACCCGAGCGATGACCATTCAATCGCACCGGAGCTCAGCTCGGCTGCGCCTGTTACAGGGAACTATCCGCCCCCGGCCCGGCTGGTAGATCGGTACTTTATTGTGAAAAGTTTGACAGTGGAGGATCTCGAGCTGAGCAAGCAAAGCGGCATTTGGGCTACGCAGTCACACAATGAGGCAGCGATGAATCAGGCTTTCGAGGTGAGTATAGACCCATATACAGTACTGCAATGACGGAAACTGACCTTGGGCCAGACTACCGATTACGTCTATTTAATCTTCTCTGCCAACAAATCTGGCGAGTATTTTGGATACGCGCGTATGATGTCGCCGATCAGCGACGACGAGGAGCTGGCCTTGGAGATGCCATCCCGGCCCGATCCGCCGCCCGGTGGACCCGACGAGCTCGACGTCACTTTAACAGCGGCGACCTCGACAGCGCCGCAAGGCCGAATCATCGATGATTCAGTGCGGGGTACTATCTTCTGGGAAGTCGAATCGTCGGAAGATGAGAACGACACCGCCAGCGTGAAGAGCGTCGAGCCCGAGGATCCGGAAGAAGGCCAAACCTTTGGTAAACCGTTCCGTATTCAATGGATTTCGACGGAGCGAGTGCCCTTCCAGCGCACTCGTGGCCTCCGTAACCCCTGGAATGCGAATCGAGAGATCAAAATCGCTCGTGACGGCACCGAAATCGAGCCGACGATCGGCCGTAAACTGATTCAGTTGTTTCATTTGCCTTGATTTTCCTGATTTTCCGGCTTGACTTGGGGGGAGAATGATCTACTCTGTCCGTTTTTGTCTGCGGTTGGCCTATAAAGACATGGACAGAGGGGGATTCCTTCTGGAACGGCCAGGAAATCGGGAAACCTAGCACATCCAACACTTTTTTATGGGAAACGAGCAATATACGATGTACGTCCATATTTATTTTACTTTTTTGAGCTACGAACACGAATGCTCCCCCTCTTTTTCTGCAAGGATTAGCGTTTTGTCTGCATGATACCCCCTTCTGTAAACCAGGTTGACTATTTACTGTGTGTGTGATATAGGTGTGTTATATAGGTATATAAGTGAATAGGCAGAATGAAGGCATGATATATGGTCTCCATGGATGTATGTTATATATATTATATACCTATGTTGTGTATCGTCTTATAGACCAAAGTAGACCCGACTACATCGAACCCAAAACGGCCTGCTGAGTCAGCCGACATCACCACTCTCCACTTAGCGCCACTTTCCCCAGATAATCCGATGCTTAGCTTTCTTCTGCCTCTCGGTGAACGTATATGCCCCCTCCTCCTTTCTTCTTTTTCTTCCAACTTCTAACTTCTTCTCTAGCTTATCCCTTCTTTTATTATATGCCATCAGACATCTGAACCCTTTTCCATCTTTCAATCTTTCCTCAAATCAAGAACCCCACCATCATTCCACCCTCCCCCCTTCCAAGTGCTGAGACCATTCTCGTCACTTTGAATCTTACTCGATTCTCCAATCTTATATTCTATGAGAAGGGCGGCTAGTCCGTCCGCATATTCCTGCTTTCAGTTCAGACCCTTCTTCATCTGACAATGTCCAACGATCCCACCTCCCCCATCTCGGTCCCACATGCAGAGAACCGTCGACGTCGTGGTTCCATCGCCGACATCTTCTCCAAGCCGAGCAACCCATCCAACACCCAGGGCGCAAACCAACAGTCCAACCAGCGTCGGCTATCAATCACCACGCTAGGCCTCTCTGGTTCCCCCACTCAGGGATCCGCGTTTGGTGGCAACCGCAACTTCCGTCGAGGGAGCCTATCCAGCTCAATGGGCTCCAACGTCCCGGCCGAAGACGCCCTCGAGGACGACCAACCAACAGGAACCTCGCCTAACTCGCAGTTCGGGAGACGCGTCTCCTTTGGTGCACAGGCCCTGCGTGATGCTCGTGCAGGAAGCATAGGCAATGGTAGAAATTACCCCCCTCCATCTGCCGTAGGCGCGCGTCGTTCCCCTCCGGCCGGTTCGGCCATTGTTACTACCCGTTCTTCCGCAAGTACTTCAACCTCTCCTCAGGATGAGAGATCTAACGCATCACGCCGACCCTTAGGCGAAGGCTTTAACTGGTCAGAGGCCCTCCGCTCTCGTGCCGAGCGTGCCCCTTCCCTCGGCGGCCCTGTCTCCCCGCAGGCAGCCCAGCGTTCTGCCGGTCACCACCAGCGTGCCGCTTCCATCGCGTCGATGGAGCAGCCTAGTCGGGAAATGCCCCGTCAGCCTAAGCAGAATAAGCCAGATTTCTTCCAGGAGAAGATCTTGAGAGGTGACTTTATGGATTAGAGATTTCTCGTCACCCTTTTCAAGGGAAGTATATCCCGATCGGTGCTACTTGGCCTCTCTGGCTTCTTTCTTTTTTTACTTTTGCTTTTTTTGCATTCGATGCCAAAAGTCTCATCAGACTTGTATCATTCTGGGTTCCCATCATCTTGATGTGTCCTCCCAACTCTTTCCTCTTTCTGCAAATACGTGGAATATGTATCAAAATGATCCATGGTGGATTATCAACTTGTCTTTTTTTTTCCTTTTTCAGCCCTGGGATCGGCGTTTTCATATGTTTCTGAGCCTTTTCCTTACCCGTTCCATCCTGGTGATGCGGATGCTTTTTATTCTTATATGACTACCAAATTGACACCCACTGGTCACTGGTTATTGGACTATGAACTGTATTTTGGAGTACTCTATATCTCTTCTGTTCGTTTCAGTATATACACTGAACTCCCCCCCCCCCGTATGGTCACTACACCCCAACATCACACAAGCTTCCTCTCGGTCCATATACAGCCCACCACTTCAACTCTTCGTGTCACCAAATGTCACCCCAAGGTCAATCCTCAAGAGAAATTCGAAGGTCCGGTTCCAGCATCATTCGCACCCTCAGCAGTCTCAGCATGTGAATGCCCAGGCACCCCCTCCGTCTGCTTCTTGCCCTCCGCGCCCTCCTCTTCCTTGGTATACTTCTTCGCAACCTTCCGGTCCATAAGCTGATCGGTCGTGAGCCGATTCTCCGGCTCTGGCGGCTGCCACTTGCTGCTTTTCCACGGCGGCACACGCATCACATACATCATATCCATCTCCTCCAGCGTCTTGTCCTTGCCCTCGATGACAAAGAAGTAAACAATGATCACCGCGAAGAACAGGCACCCGGCAAACACATATCCATATGCAAAGTCAATATCGCCAGTGATAAATGGCGTGAAGAATCCAATCAGGAAATTCCATAGCCAGTTCGACGCAGTCGCCATCGCCATCGCCCGCGCTCGGTACCGCGATGGATACAGCTCGGCCACAATAGCCCACACCATCGGGCCCCACGTCATGGCAAACCCAGTGATGAACAGGCAAGCAAATACAACCATTGCTTTACCCGCTCCAGGCGTGTTACGCGGCGTGTGAACATCAAGCGAGAAGTGGCCCACAGACGCAAATACCATGAAGCAGATGAACATCCAGATCCCGCCTGCGATCAGAGACTTGCGTCGTCCGAAGTGCTCGATCACGTATAGGCCGCCGAATGTCGTACCGAAGTTCACTCCGCCCAGGATCATCTGTGTCACGTATGTGTTGTCGATTCCTGCTCCGTTGAAGATAACCGTTCCCTATATCATATTAGGCAGGCTCGACGTGTATTACGGTACACCTTTGAAGAAACACTCACGTAGTAGAAGAAATAGTTGGCACCGGTCAGCTGCTGCAGAGCTTGGAGCACAACGCCAAGTATGATGCGGTACGCCATGCGCGGCGCCTTGAACATCTCAAGCCAACCGCGGATCCCACCTCGCGCCCCCTGCTCGGCATCCAGCTGTTCCTGGATCTCGGCAATCTCATGCACGATGACCCGATGGTTCTCGGGTACACCATACAGCTTCGACATGGTGCGTCGGGCGCGGTCCATACGGCCATTGCGGTAGTCGAATCGAGGACTCTCCGGGAAGAAGAGGATGCCGAGACCAAGGACAAGACCCCACAGGAATGTGATACCAAGTGGAATTCTCCACGAGGCGGAGTTGTCCATGTGCTCTGTGCCGAAGTTGATGCAGTATGCGATGAAGATGCCCAGTGTTACGAATAATTGGTAGGAGCTGGGATGGTATTAGGGTTATGGTGGGTATATTAATATTGACTGTTGGGTTACTACTTACCACACCATCGCTCCTCGGATGTGTCGTGGTGAAATCTCACCCTGGTACATAGGCACCAACAGTGAGCAGGCTCCCACGCCGAATCCGGTTATGAATCGTCCCATCATGAACTGATACCATTTTCCTGCTGGTGAGGAGATCTGGATGATCAGTCCGACATGGAGGATGATACACCAGAAGAAGATGGACCATTTTCGGCCAATTCGGTCGGTCAATGGTCCGGCGAGGAGAGCTCCTATCAAGGTACCGATGGAGAGCTAGAAAGCGTTAACTTTTCTCGCATTCATTTACTTTTTGTCCTTCTTTTTCGAAAGACATGCAACGGTATTCACTCACCATGGAAACAATCAATCCAGACCGGACATTGTTAAACTTATACGTCCCATCAGGCTTCAGCTGCGCAAACCGCTGCTTGAAGTTACGCATCTCCAAAAAGCCCGAGATCTGGCCAGTATCATATCCAAAAATGACACCACCAATCGAGACAAAGGCGCCTAGCAACACAGACCTCCATGTCACCCACGGCACACGCGACTCGTCCAGGTTGCTGCCTCTTTTCTCGCGATCTATTATCGCTGACTCTCCCGACAAGTCCGTCAATTGCGGGGACTTGGTCCCTGTCCCTCCACCGCTGAGCTTGTTGAGGAATGGGATTTTCATCCTTCAGATGGGAGATGGGAGGTGTATACAATATGTAGAATATACAGTTTCATGTGTTACTCCAAATTTGGGTTGGTTAGGGGCAGCGGATTTGGCGTTAAAAGGTCCGGAAATAGGGCAGTGTACAAGGCTAGCTTGCACATTATAAGGATCTGGTCTAGGTCAAATGTCTTTGCATCGTCATATTGCCACTTCCGGAACACTCCTCGGACCTAGTACGATGTAGATCGTCATGCATTGAATGCGCCACCCGGAGGGCAATTGATGTATATATAATGTTATATAGGAGATATCATGATCATTCTTAATATTGGGTATCTATATATGACGGATTGACCGTATATTTTCTCATCGGAGGTCGCTTATTATATCTATATCCTATACTCCATACCAACTATAGATGCAATAACATCAGACGTAGGGTAATCGTCCGGGGGAACCTGATGTGTCGTCGTGCCGACGAAGTCGTGACGTCAACCACCCTTTTTTCCAGCTAGGCTTTATATCTTGCGTGGAGTAAAACTGAAGGTAAAATCAATATGAAATCAAATAAATTAAATATCTGCAAGAGAAAATGACCGGTGTCCCTCAGTAAGGAATACCGTTGGTCATCAGTTGGAACTGATCATAACCCTTAGTAGACACGCTCATGTACGACTTGCGCACGAGTTCTCGCATGTACTCGGCCGCATCGCGCTCGCTCTTGTCCAACACAAACCGGTCACGGAAATTCTTCAGAGTCTCGGGCTTGAAGCATGGAAGACCACTGTCAAGCATGAGGGAGACAATATGGGCCAGCTTCGTGCTATAAGGACGAGATGCAAGGAATGCCTTCACCACCAACGACTCGAACCACCGGTATGGCTGCGTGTTGGTCGGGTTGTGGGAGCTGCCGGGTAAGTTGATGCCCGAATTGCCGCCCTGGTGGTGGGCAGGGTCATGGGTTCCACTCATGACGGCGACCATCTCGGAGGTCAACTTGAACGGGGCGCGCTCGAATCGCACTCCACCAGGCGCAATATCGAAGCAGAAGCCAAAGTCAATGTGGATGATATGGCCGGCATCATCGATCATGATGTTTCCGTTATGTCGGTCCTTGAATTGCAGCAGGTAAGAAATGACTGAGTAGGCGGCCATACTCTTGACGAAGTTGGTGCGCGCTTCTTGGAATCGGATAGAGTCCTCGCCTCCATATTTCGATACGAAGTAGTCATATAGCCCGTTGACGGCCTCGCGGCCGAGCATGTCGCGAGAAATGGAGTTGGGAAGCACATCAATCACACCGCAGCCAGGCGCTGTCGAAGTCACCCGGTAAGGGTAGACCCAAACATCTAGACCAACACTGGTGAAGATGCTCCTGAAGGCCGCAATCATCTGCAGGGCAAGCATATCCTGACGACAGTCGTCACCGACCTTGAAGATAGCTGACTGCCAAACTTCATATGTTTCTTGCTCAGGCTCGGAATGATTCGTCAATTGGCGTTGGTGGTGGTGATCACCCGTATTGGCCTCGGCCTTTGCGATCAATCGTGGCCTTGTCTTCTGGATTCGGAACGTCGCCATATAAGGCGCCTTTGCGTGACTTTGCAAGGGCTTGCCAGACTTGCGGTCGATACCAACGACTACACCATCGGGGTTGCTGGGAAGGTACACTCCAACTTCCACCTTGATCTTACGCAACTCTTCCTCAATCTTCTCCTTCTTCTCGGGCTTACTCCTCTTAATATAAGGGCGAAGTTTGCCGGAGACACCCGTCACTTCATTGAAGAACGAAAATTCTCTCTCGTAGAAGGCACGCTCCTCATCCGAGAAGCTTGAGATCAAGTTATCTAGGAAACGGTCGAGTGTATCTTTGATAGGGTCCGGCTGTTAACGCAGGATGTTAGCCAACGATGATCAAGTTTCGACAACATCAATACTTACAATTTGAGAATCCTCATCCTTGAAGGAGTTGGCCTTCATGTTCCAAATAACCTGGTGTGCAAACAATTGAGAGAGCTTGGCTGTTTCGAGGATGTAGCGGTCTACATAACCCAAAGCATCGAAGCGCAGGGCCTGAATCAGTTGTGGCACAAAGTAGAAGCGAACATCCATCGAATAGCTCTCCAACGCCCGCATGGCATACTGCAAGATATAAGGATGATTGCCGTAAGCGGGCATGAAGTATGTGATAGCCTCCGTGGGAGTAACAGGGGCCCAGTATAGCATGTATTTCAACTGGGAACCGACATCAGCGGGCAGGCAGTTGTCAAACATAATCTCCAGAGCGCTTGGCTCCTCAATGACCTTCTCGGGGAAATTGAGTATCAACGATCTAACATCAGCCTGCATTTTGGGCGAGGGGAATCGGGCGGCCATCTGAATAGCCAACCCTGCATTTTCCGCCCAGGCAAGCCGAAGTAAAGATACGGGGTCTTCACCGGGATTCTTGCCTCCAATCGAAGGTATGTGGTGCTTTCGCTCCGGATCTAGGGGGAAGAGCCAAACTCGAAGGCGGGATCGTTCGTTCTCCACGAGGATTTGAAGCAGGTCTTCTTTGGCTTGCAAAGACTTGTATGACCCTTGCGCATTGGCAGCGATACCTGCAACGCCTCGCAAAGCTGCGGTCACCTCGCCAAGAACTCTGTCCTCCGCCTTAATCTGCAGCCGATTGCCTCCGAATGACCATCTTGGAGGGTGCTTAAACCAACTCAAAGCAGCAGACAGAATCTGGTCTTTGAGTTTCCAAGCTGCACCACTGTTCCGGGGGCTGAGATGCCTCAAAATCCTGAGACCAAGGAGCACAATGCGGAAATGGATTTCTCGCGCCAATGGATGGCCCTCGGTCTTTGAAAGTCCGACAACGGTACTGCCAATCAAGCGACAAAACAGCTGTTGATCTTGCAGATTTCCTAGACGGATAGCGTTGAAGTGGCTCTCGAAGAAATGAAGAACTCGCAAGTGCGGTGAGAGAGTATCTTGAGCTTTTTGCTGCATGCGAAGCATAAGATCCTTATCAGTTGGCAAAAGTTCAATCTTGGTATGCAGTGGATCAAGGTATTCAAAAGTAGGATCGAACAATCCTTTGCGGCGCTTTATGCTTCTCTCCCAAGCCTCAATCACCTCACATAAGATCCGTGGCTCAGTGTTTGGGTTCTCGTGAATGACTCCAAGCCAGAGCGAGACACCAAGCTTGACGGTCTCCTTGGTGAAGATCTGGAAAGGCAACGCAACCAAGTAGTGAACCACGGAGAGTCGTGGCTTGCTGGTGCTGCAAATAAGTCCCGCAGCTTGCCGAAGGACATCCCTGACCTCCACCAGGGGAATCTCCTCGCCAGCAATGCTTCGTCCATATAGACGAGAGAGAGTATTTTCCAAAGCATCAGCAGACTCGGGCAAAATACTAACACCAGGCTGTTCAACATAACCGCTACAGTTGTCTCCTTTTAAACTGCCGAGAGAAGGTATCTCTGGACGTCGGTACTTCTGGCGTGTCGTGTATAGCGCCATGAAATCAGATGCGACATTGAAGTCGCTGCTTCCATAGCCATTAATCGATCCAAGCCGTGGGTCACTTTGTGGGATAAAGGAGCCCATCTCGAGAGCGAATGAACGCCCTAGCGAAATGTGTCCGTAGCCACCGTCGTCGTCATATTCGGAAAGATAGGTCTGAAGTAACCCTTTGACATCCAATGGGGCAATGTTCAGGACAGTTGTCACCCAGGTCCTGGCTCGTTCATGGAACCGATTCAGAGTCGCCCTTCTCAACGCGTAGTTGTCGGGCAATTCGACCTTGACAATGCCCATGGGAGACACCAAGGATGGCTTCCACTCGAACTCATCGAGTTCTCCTTGAAGGCAGGAAGACCACATGACAGTCAGAATCTCGAGCAAAGCAAAGAGGGAATGCTTTTCACACAAGGCAGAAGGGCATTCACGAATGATTCTCTCGGCACACTGCGTCGCAATACTTTGAACCCTTTCGATACGATGACAGCAAGCCACCAGGAATCCGGCAAGCTGCTTAGACAGGTAAGGGGTCGAAAAGTCATCGTGCTCACCGGAAAGTGTAAGAGACAGATAACAGGTAACCGCTTTGTCTGCAACAGCATTCATGCACACAACCATCTCCGGAGTGGCCAAGGCTGGGTCGAGGAAATAACTGAGCGTCTTGGTAGAGTCCCCGGAGGAGGCACGGAGGCTCTCGACCAAGACTACAGCGTTAAGAAACACTGCTCTTGAATAGTCCAATTTCTTAATATCAGATTCTCGGCCCGGAAGTTCAGAAATCAAAGCTCTCTTCTGCTCTATGCCTCGCTGCGGTCCCATCCCGCGTCTGAGCACCGTATTCAATTCCACGTCGCTCTCCAGAGAATCCATGTGGTTTTCAGCAACCAAAGGGGGCGAATGATGTGCGAGAAGGCGGAGTTCTTTGTAATGTCGTTGGGCAACGCTGGAGGTGAGAGATATTCCATGAATGGCGATATTGAACCAAGCATCTCGGAACAGAGTCAGAATGGCTTCATCATACTCCCACGCTGACTCAGAAGCGCTGGTAGAACTGGGATTGGAAGACACGAGCAGAGCTAGCGGTTTCAAGAGGGGTGTGATATCATCCGCGGCAAAAATAATATCCTTGTGTCGCTCATACTCAAAGTCTGGCACATCACCTTTGTTGATAATGCTTTCCAACAAATGGACCAAATAAATCCTGTGGAGCGGTGACGTCTGATCCAAAGTAATCGAGAGGTAAGCCATGGCACATTGAACAGCATCAGATATGGTGTTCAGTCCTTTGTTGACGCCATCGAGGTAGATACGTGCATAGAACTTCAATAGAAGCTGGAACTCGGCTTGTCCACCGCTCAAAGCAAGAACAGCAGTTTCCTGGATGATAAAGGCATCGACTGCGACATTGATCTTACCAATCTTTTGGAGAAGCATAGACTGGGCCAATGCACTGATTTTGTCATCGTGGCAAGTAGTCGCGACAGTCACGATGGCATGAATGACATTCCTGTAGGTGATGGTGTCATCTTCACCATTTGCCGCGAGCGAAGTCTGGCTTGCATTTTTGGGGTATGCCTCGAGGTTCATCCCAGGCCCGGTATGATCCCCAACGAGTTGGTCTTGGCTAGATTGATCTACGTTCGTGCTCGGGCTTAGCGCATTACCGAGTGAATAAAGGATGGTAATCACAGCGTCCTCGGAAAGAATAGTCAGGATCTGGGCGAGGCACCGAGAAGCGACGGCAACGGTAGAGCGAGCCGACACACCTCCCTGGGTCAGGAATTTCAGAAGGCAGCGTCTTCCAACAGATGCACCATTTGGAGACATTCTTGCAAGAATGGCGGTACACTTCAAAACCGTCACAGACAGCTCCACGTTTGACATTTGCTGGGAGTCAAGCAATGTATCCTCGAGCCAGGATAGCAGTACTTCGTTGTTGGTTGCATCTTCGCCAAGAATAACGCAGTTGAGGAAGCCTATCAAGGCATGTCCCTTAACCGAGAAGGCAAGGTGCTGCTGCCAAGGAGACCCGACTTGCAGGTAGTCAGAACCATCCTCCAGCAAGTGAATTTCCTCACTAATGATATCCGTGACACGCTCGATCAGAGAGATATCCGCCTCGTCATAGCTCTTGGCAATACCAACCCCAGTCATGTAGTCATCCAAGAGCTGCTCATCGGTCAGGTGCTGGAACCCGATCAGAGAGGCTGCGCATGATTTCACGAAGCGCATATAGCCTTCTTGCACAAGCATAGCACCTAATGGGCGACCATGAGCAGCATATCGACGGGTATACTTTCTCCAGTCTTTGAAAGCATGGTCTGCGACGTTTGCATTGCGGAGAGTGGATGAAGCCGTCTCAACTGCGATTAGGAAATGCTCGGACAGCATCGCACGCAGATGATCGACAATCTGTAGCTTTTCGCTCGCATGCCAGATTAAGGTGTATTCCGCGGAGGCTTCCATAAACCCAACCAGGGAAACGGCGATTGACAGTATGGTAACAGATTCATGTATAACGTCCTGTCGCCCCGCCTCGGGTTTAGAGTATTGGAAAGGTGTGACCGCATTGATAGCCTCGGCGCAGTTGTTCAAATATCCGTGGACAGCGTCAATGGCCGTCTGTCGCAGGTCTGGATACTTAGTTCCCAACGACAAGAGCGCGAGAGCTAGGTTGTTCGTGAGCGTTTCCCAAGGCGACGGCTTTACACCATGAAGGAAGGGCGAGGACCGAAATAGCTGGCTGTGTGATTCCGGCAGATATCGAGAGAGTTGTAATGCCAACTGAGCAGCATTTTCTGGATTGTTCACCGACGAGGCCGCTTTACATAGGGCCAGGAGGACATCTAGTTCCCGGATTCCCTGTCCGAACGTTAGCCCGCACCCACTACGCTACCGGGTGGTCGGAAGCAATAAAGAGACACACCATTGGAACCTGGGATGCCGGGGCTTGTTGCTTTAAGACCCCATTCAAAGCACCATCAGGCTCGGAAGTTGGTCGAGACTGCTCTGCGAGGCGAGCGAGCTCCGATCCATTGGCAGGTGCCTCAACTGCCAACGCAGCGAGCTTTTGGAAAGCGAAACCTCTAATTCCACCAGATAGGCTTTGATTGTCTATTAGCATGATCCTCACCCATTAAATGATCCCACATACCCGTCCATTGTGAAGAACCTAAAGGGCCTAAGGTTGGAGGAATTGGGGAAACCTGGAGAATGAGGTCAGGGGACAGCACGTGTGAAACGCGAACCTTTAGGGTCCGAACACCTTTTGTTGACATGAAGTATACTATACTATACTATACTATACTATATTATATTATATTATTTACAGAATCAAATAGTTTTTAGAATATTAATTATATCATTGCTTATATATGGATGTATGTAAACATAGATCGTTCCTTCCCTATATGCTCTTGCCAATTGTTGAGGCGGAGAGTCACAGGGGAAGAGAGCTTTCTCCAGACTCATTCTCCCCCCTCGAACAAGCTATAGACTTATTCACCACATATCTTTTTTTCTTCTATCTTCAATTGTGTATTTTCTTTAGTGCAGAATTGAAAACGTCTTTATTGACATTCCTACCATTGTTGAACTGACCGACAATTATCGCTAATTGGTCTGGAACCCTCTCCAGTCAGGGTGATAACAGCCTGTATTATGGCCCCCCGGGAGAAAAGCTCGCTCAAGCGAGGAAGGGTACGTTTCACTTCTGTTGGCGCCATTCATTCCCTAACAGGGGTTATTATAGGCTACCGTCGATGCAGATTCGCAAAAGAAACCTCGACGCTCTCAAAGAATCTCGAGTCAAGTCCAACCACAAGATACACCAGTCGACTTGGACTATTTGCCAACCCCAGTCACCGGTCCTCAATCTGTCGCTACAGAGACTCGGAAAGAACTGACTGTCACACCCCCGGAAAGCCCGCGCGATACTCATGAACAAATATCATCCCAACCGGAATTGTCGCACGCGACTTCCTCGCCGCCAGCATTGGAGGATACCCAGGCGCTTTCACAGTTCGTGTATCCACCCAGAGCATTCGCAGACGATGTGAAGGATGAGGACGCCGAAGGGGTCTGGGGCTACCTGCTACCACTGGATGAGAACGGGAATGGCCCACTTGTGTTGAGGAAGCGCGACGGTTGCGATGACGATGATGGTACTACCAAAGCCAAGGGGAAAAAGGCCCAAAAATCCAAGAGCGCCAAGTCACCAGGTGGTTTCTTGGTCGGCCGTCATCCTGAGTGTGGTAAGTAATAGCTTGATGGTTGTCGAGTGTCTGTTCTGACCATAGTCAGATCGCGTCCTTGAAATTCCCACAATTTCAAACCGACACTTCCTCATTTTTGCCGAAAAGAAGAAAGGCGACATGGTTGCTGTGCTGGAGGATCTCTCTAGTAATGGAACATTTGTTAATGATGCCATTGTTGGGCGTAACAAGCACCGGGAACTGGAGGACGGCGATGAGGTTTCGATTCTAAACGAAGCCCGTTTTGTCTTCCGCTACCCTCGTACGCGGGAAACGAATGGTTTCCGTCAGCAATACCGGATTCTCAACCAGCTCGGTAAAGGCCACTTTGCAACCGTTTATCTGTGTGCTGAACGATCTACCGGAGACAAGTATGCGGTCAAGGTTTTCGAAAGGCGCCTCGGTGACTCTCAAAAGTCACAGAACGACAATGCTCTGCAACAAGAGATTGCGTTGTTGATGGGCGTTCATCACCCGAATCTACTGTGTCTCAAGGAATCCTTTGATGAAAGTGACGGCGCTTATTTGGTACTCGAATTGGCACCCGAGGGAGAACTGTTTAACTGGATTGTGAACCATCAGAAAATGACCGAGGATGAAACTCGTGGTGTGTTCCGCCAACTGTTTGACGGATTGAAATATCTGGTATGTATATCCAAAGTCCACATCTACAGTACTGGGCCAGCTAATGTGTCATCAGCACGAACGGGGAATTGTGCATCGAGATATCAAGCCAGAGAATATCCTGGTTGCAGACCGGGATTTGAACGTGAAATTGGGTGACTTTGGCCTGGCTAAAATTATTGGGGAAGAATCTTTCACGACAACCCTGTAGGTGAAAGCCTGTCCGTGTCGATGTGAATGATGGCTAACATTTGCTTCTAGCTGTGGTACACCAAGCTGTAAGTCACAAAGTATAGGACCTCGAACCCTTGGATATTGGTACTAATTTTGCAGACGTTGCCCCGGAGATTTTGCAAGATAGTCGCCACCGAAAATACACCAAGGCTGTGGATGTATGGTCCCTTGGTGTTGTTCTCTACATCTGCCTCTGTGGCTTCCCGCCATTCTCGGATGAACTGAACACTCCAGAGAACCCATTGACTCTTGCCCAACAGATCAAGATGGGCCGATTTGACTACCCGTCACCGTACTGGGACTCTGTTGGCGACCCGGCTCTGGACCTAATCGACCGGATGCTTACCGTGGATGTCGACAAGCGAATCACGGTGGATGAGTGTCTCGAGCACCCTTGGATGACCGGACAGTACCCGAGTGTCACTGACAGCACCGATGGTCTGACGGGAGCTCTTGGTAAACTGGACTTTTCTAAGCGCAAGTTTCAACGGGAGCGGACCTTGTTGAGCAGCATCAACGATGCTCACTTCAGCGAGCACGCCGAAGGCAGTGAGAACCCGGTCAAAGTATTTCGAAATGAAGCCGGGAAGCGTGTCCACAACCGACCAGCCAAGGCGTCCCAGCGTGAAGTCTCACCAAGTGGCAACCGGGACCCGAAAGATTTCATTAACATTGGGGAGCGTGGTGATCCCACCTTGTACAACTAAGTATTGCTTTGTACGACTTTTTTGATTATTCTTATTGACTTTTACGGA
Source organism: Penicillium aurantiogriseum (assembly GCA_019977855.1). Taxonomy (NCBI): domain Eukaryota; kingdom Fungi; phylum Ascomycota; class Eurotiomycetes; order Eurotiales; family Aspergillaceae; genus Penicillium; species Penicillium aurantiogriseum. Next base: position 7,487,175 of record JAFCIW010000003.1, on the reverse strand, counting down.
AATATATCATTATCCGGGTGTTCAAAAAGGGGGGATTTTATGTATTAGGTTAGGACAGGGAATGACAGATGTACTAATACTCAACCGTGCATAAAGAGAGAGAGTATAGGGTAATAGTTCATATCACCGGGAATCCCTTGACCGGAGTGGCGTGATGGATATACTCATTTTATTTTTGGTATAACATACAATAGATACAGAGTAATAGAGTAATAGAGTAATAGAATAATAGAGTAATAGAATAATAGGATAATAGACTAATATAGTAATATAGTAATAAAAGAACGTACGATGTGCAAATTAAATCTAGACCATGAGGGTTATACTAGTAAAGTATGCACTCCGTAAAGGGGCGGGTCTCCCTCTCGCCGAATGATATCGGACTTAATTATTTTCCCTGGCTCCTTCGCCTCCTGGATCTTCCACTCTCCTTCTCTTTCCCCCCTCTCTTTGAATTCAATTGGAGGCTTAACAAATAGGGTGATAGGGTCATTGTGAGCCCATTTTCTTTTTTTTTTTTTGGTTCTTTTCTTCTTTCACCTCTCTCCTTTTGCTTCACAACATGGGCCTCTTCGCAAGTTTCCTCGCAACCTTCTGCGAGCATTGCTCAACCCAGTCAAGCTACACTTTGGCTAGTGTCGGAGTACTGTCATTCATTGCGCTATCAGTCGTAATCAATGTGTTGCGCCAGCTCTTCTTCAAGAAAGCCCATGAGCCCCCCGTGGTCTTCCACTGGTTCCCCTTTGTTGGAAGCACCATCAGCTACGGCATGGACCCATACACCTTCTTCGACCAGAGTCGCGCAAAGGTATGTCGATCGCAGATGGCTGGTTGACCCATTGAAGGATTCAATTGCTAATTTGGTGGTTAATCGCTGGCAGTATGGTGACATCTTCACTTTTGTCCTCCTCGGCAAGAAGACCACCGTCTACCTAGGCACCAAGGGAAACGAGTTCATCCTCAATGGCAAGCTTCGTGATGTGAATGCCGAAGAAGTTTACTCCCCCCTCACTACTCCCGTCTTCGGTCGTCACGTCGTCTACGATTGCCCCAATGCTAAGCTCATGGAGCAGAAGAAGGTACGAAGGAATGGACTGCCAACACAAAGTCCGGCTGCTGACCGATGCATAGTTTGTCAAATTCGGTCTTACCTCCGAGGCACTTAAGTCTTATGTTCACTTGATCACCAATGAGGTCGACGACTTCGTGAAGAATTCCCCCGCTCTCCAGGACCCCAAGGGTACTTTCAACGTTTCCAAGGTCATTGCCGAAATCACAATCTACACAGCATCCCGCTCGTTGCAAGGACAGGAAGTCCGTGATCGATTCGACTCGACCTTTGCGGAAATGTACCACGACCTCGATAAGGGTTTCGCTCCTATCAACTTCATGCTGCCATGGGCCCCGCTCCCCCACAACCGCAAGCGCGATGCTGCACAGAAGAAGATGACCGAGACCTACATGGATATCATCAAGGCGCGCCGCACATCGGGTGATAAGAAGGACTCCCAGGATATGGTTTGGAACTTGATGTCCTGCACTTACAAGAATGGCACCCCGATTCCCGATGAGGAAATTGCCCACATGATGATTGCGTTGCTTATGGCAGGCCAGCACTCCTCGTCCTCCACTGCTGCCTGGATTGTCCTGCGCCTGGCCACCTGCCCTGAGATTGTGGAGGAGCTTTACCAAGAGCAACTCCAGATTCTGGGCTCTGACCTGCCTCCTCTCACCCACGAAGGACTCCAGAAGCTCGACTTGCACGCCAAGGTGATCAAGGAAACCCTCCGTATCCACGCTCCTATCCACTCGATCATTCGCGCTGTCAAGAACCCCATGCCTGTGGAAGGCACTTCTTATGTTATCCCTACCACTCACAATGTCCTCTCTTCTCCCGGTGTTACTGCTCGCTCTCCGGAGTTCTTCCCCGAACCCCTGAAGTGGAACCCCCACCGCTGGGATGAGGCTGGAACCGAGACTACCAAGGAGGAAGATGAGGAGCAGATCGACTATGGTTATGGACTGGTTACCAAGGGCACCAACAGTCCCTATCTGCCCTTCGGTGCTGGTCGCCATCGCTGCATTGGTGAGCAGTTCGCCTATGTGCAGCTGGGCACAATCTTGGCTGCCCTGGTGAGACACTTCAAGTTCTCCCAGCCTAGCGCCGATACACCTTTCCCCGAGACAGATTATTCGGTAAGTGATGCTCTATTGCGATCAACTTGGTATTTGACTAACCATATTCTAGTCCCTCTTCTCCAAGCCTCTGGGTACATCATTTGTTCAGTACGAGAGACGTGGAACCAAAGCATGATCGGAGTTACGTTTACCTTTTTTTTTTTTTTTTTTAAGAAAAGATTCCCATTCACATTTTGATCTTTTAATGCCCGGCATTGATGCAAAGGTTCAGACTGGACTTCAAGTTCACCGAGTGGATTTGACCACTCTCGCATCATGGATTTCCCTCTTTCTTCACTTTGAAACGATGTCACTGTATGAATATATCTACTTCTCTTGCGACTTGGAATCGCATGCTTCTCTACATGTTTACATAGCTCAATCATATTATTTTAATCGGATATAAGACCACTTCACTTATCTCCCACAAGAACTAAAAAGAAATATGAAAAAAAAAAAGGAAATCATGATTGCAATAGTATGGCAAAAGTATAGTACAGTTCAAATTTGAACATCCAGGCTCAACAAGAAATATGCATACACAAAAGTGGTATTTCACCGTTCACCTTCACGCCTTCTTTCTCTCATCCAGCCTCTTCTTGTTCTGAACCTCCCGGCGTCGTCGTTCACCACCATCAACCTTCTGTCCCCGCTTGTCTTCCCACATGCCCTCCTGAACCGAAATGGTAGCAGCAGTACCATTGGAACCCTTCAAAGGCTGAAGGAACGGACCCATGGGCTGACAGCCACGGTGAATCTTCATGTGCGCAAATTTCTTGATCAGTTGTTTTTTGCCATACTGATAAGTCGTGACATCAGGTGCCAGGTTGACAATGGCTTTCACCATGCCAGGTGACAGTGTAGCGGAAGAAGTTTGAACGGCAGCTTGTGTGCCTCCATGTGTCAGGCCTCTGGCATTGAGAGGCACTTCCACAACCCGCAATTGTGCAACCCCATCGACCACAGTCTCCAGGTCACCTCCAGGGCCGTACAGTCCGTTCCTGAACTTCTCGCGCTTCCGGATCAGGTACCGTCGCTGGCGGGCTGGCTCAATGCCGGCTTGGCGGAGCTGGTTGGAGTTGAAGGTGAAAAGTTCTTCCCAGGAGGGAATTTTGCTCGCTTGCTTGGACATTTCACGGCCAATCAGTGTGAGGAAGGTCTGGACATCAGGAACGAAAGGGGTCGGAGATGGCACGGGTGGGGGCGCGTTCTTGTGGAGTGATCGGATATATTGGTTGGAAATTGACACAGGCTTGCATAGGCGTGCTGTCAAGCTGCCCAGCGGTGAATTGCGCATTGCCATGAGGCTCATGGTGAAGGTTGTTGCGGGTAGGATGCCACACGCCCCGATTTTGCTAGTAACTCTCGTGCTTCTTTTTTTTCTCCCCGGGAAAATTGGATTGATAGTGGTATCGATGAGTGGAACCGTTGAGCAATGCCTTTGAAATTGACGGGTTTCCAGCAGTTGCTGAGGAATTGGCCGGGGTCACTATTGTACTGACTTGGAGAAATTTCGGGAGTCGCCAGCAAAGTCCAGGATCAACAATACTCCGGGCCTATGGGGGAAATGACATCGGCCCTCATATTTCAACACTTACTGCCTTCACCTTAAAAACGATATGCTAAAAAATGATCTCTTAATATTTACAGTGGCCACCGAATTATCCGTGGCTGTCTCTTTTTCTTTTTAACTTCTTGTCGCTCCCTAAAGTTTGACCTTTTGCTTCAAACCACTCTAATCATGGCACTCTCACCCTTTGGCTCTCGTTCACCATCCATGACGGTGCATTCTCCCAATACAGCAATCAGACTGAGAGCTACTGCTGCACAGAAATCACTTACTGGACCAGTATCTGCAGCTGTGTCAAGGCCTGTACAGAGTGGGGATCGCGAACTCACCGAACAATTGAATATCGATGTCCGGGAACGATACGTCAAAGGTATTTGAGAACATCTGTTATATTGTTTCCTAGGGACCGATATGCTGACAGAACCAGACAAGAAAGTAGGAGAAGGTACATATGCCGTGGTATATGTTGGCCACCTCCGACACGATCCATCATCCCTCGTCGCGATCAAGAAGATCAAAGTCAATGCCGAATACAAGGATGGACTTGCTATGGATGCGGTTCGTGAAGTGAAGTACCTTCAAGAGCTGAAACATCCCAACGTCATTGCGCTCCACGATGTTTTCTCCTCCAAGGATCAAAATCTGAGCTTGGTTCTTGAGTTTCTTCCCGGTGGGGATCTTGAGATGCTCATCAAAGATAGTGATATTCACTACGGTGTGGCCGATATCAAAGCTTGGATGGGGATGCTTGCCCGGGGTGTATGGTGGTGCCATGAGAATTTTGTTCTCCACCGGGATATCAAACCCAACAACTTGTTGATCGCGGCAGACGGGGAGGTCAAATTGGCCGATTTCGGTCTCGCCAGGTCCTTCGCCGATCCCTTGTTTAACATGACCCATCAGGTCATCACTCGGTGGTATCGGCCACCTGAGCTTCTCTACGGTGCGCGACAATACTCCGGGGCGGTCGATGTTTGGTCCATGGGGATGGTGTTTGCCGAGCTCCTGATCCGGGTTCCATTTGTGGCGGGCAACACCGACCTGGACCAAACCTCCAAAATCTGCGAAGCGTTCGGCACACCAACGGAGGAGAATTGGCCCGGGGTCAGCAAGCTGCCCTACTACATTGCTACTGACAAGGCCCATTTGGTGCCGTTGCAAGGGCGCGACTTCTTCATGCGACAGTTCCCCACTGCAGGTCCAGTGGGCGCCGATCTGCTGATGTCGATGTGTGCGCTTGATCCACGCAAGCGCAGTACGGCTGTCCAGTGTTTACGACACAACTGGTGGACGATCGAGCCCCGTCCGACCAAGAATGAAGATCTCCCCGGAAATCTGGCGGGACTAAGAAGATGGGAGATGATTTGACGCGACGTGGTGGCGAGGTGGATGAGGGCATGTTTAAGAGCGCTGCCCGGCAACTGGATTTCGGTATGAAATAATGACACAAATACAATATAGAACAAAGAACAAAGAACAAGCACAGTAATAATGGTATTATCAATGCTGTGCCAACCCGTAAGTCGAGACACTAGATATGCATGGCATTGGCATCTGCAGCCACTCTTGGATGGTCATCGAGTCAAATCATGACAGCTCAAGTGGAGAGAGAAATCATCCAGTCGGGGAAAGGCTATGGATTTCCCTGGATTTCCTCCCCACGATCACCAACCTGTCATGTTGCACTGTTCGTACTGTGCGCACTTGTTCAATTGAGTTCGGACTACAAGATATAGGCTCCCTTGCATGCCCTAGATATATTCCTCGCTTCTAGTTTTTGAGAGATTTGAAAAAGGAATTGAGGTTCTCCAAATGACAAATGTATACTTTGGTACTCTATACTTTCTCTATTTTGTGATTTTTAGTTTGTATGTAATAGATGTATGTATGTTAGAGGTTGGGATGTAGATGTAGTTCTATGGCAGAACGGGACGCAAATGAGGATCAACGATTCATTTTAATTTTTTTGGGCTTCGATGTCAATCTTTACTAGATTCGAACAATAGCCGTTATCTTTTTTTGGGGGGTTCGAACAGGAGTTCATCCCAAGCTTCACCTTTATAGGGAGAGAGTTACCTCGGGTTATCTCGGTATGCTCCTTCAACCCTTAAGGGCAACAGGACAGGTTCTCCCCATTCTCACAGCATCGTCTACTTACCTGGGATGAAATAGTCAGATTAGGCTCCACCTAAAAAAGAAGCGCAGGCTTAAACATCTCATTCGCCCCTTTTTTTTCCCTTTTCCCGAACCTGAAACCTCCACTTTAAGCCTATCATTATAGGAAGATGCCCCGAGCTTCCCAGGGAATTTCCCCTGCGATTTTATGTCGAAGGTGTGTTTGGTGATCCCCCTCCCCCTTTTTTTATACTTTGGTTCTACTTTGGTTCTACTTTGTATAGGGGGATATATGAGAGAGGCTATAGCAAGTCTAGGGGGATTAACAGAAGGAGGGAAGAGGAGAAGAGGAGAAGAGGAGAGGAGAAATAGAAGAGTAGGAAGATATATAGGTATTAAATAATATTTCCATCAGGATATATATAAGGATATAAGTATATATATATACTTATATATAACTATATAAGTAATCAGTACCTTATAAAATCAAATAGGTCTGGCCCCGACTCTCTGCGGGGATTAGATGATACGTTTTTTTCCCTTCCTCTTCGCGTCTCGACTCTTTACATCTCTCTGTCTTTCTCCCCTCTCTCTCTTTTTACCTTTTCTCTACTCTTATCTTTACCTTGGGGTTTTCATCCTCCCATTCGGTGATTGCAACATTGCGCGTTTGAATCTGTGAGTACCCGAGACAGTCAATACATAACATCACATCCAAACATCCCGTGTTATGGTGTACTACATTTTGATCTCCGACTGGCAAAAAATGCAGGGAATCGTTTTATCAGGTCCCAGTCAAGGGTCCCCAATCCTCATGTCTCATTTGGCTAACTTGGGGAAAAAAAAACACAGGCTCTCAATCCGCCCGCATGGCCATCGCGTTCACTTCTTAAATTCTATTCCCATCTCATTAAGAGATACAAAGTCGTCATGGCCTCAATGTCAACATTACCCCAGTCGCTATCGCGACCAGTTCCAAACCCACCAGCTGGATCATTACCTCCCCTCCCCAACCCTAAACCCAGAAAGTCCACGGGTTCCGACACGCCACGGGCCGCATCCCCCTACCAAACCTCCAAACTGCGGACCCCATCCAGCCCCAAACTATCCCTCAAGTCACCTCTATCAACCTCAAACTCAACCTCCAACTTAAATTCGACCCGCTCAGCTTCCGGTGGCCGCACTCCTGGTAGTCCCGACAAATCTTTGCGCCGAACAATCAGTATCGCCTCATTTCCTCAACCACCAAAGGCCAGCAGCCGTCCGTCCACTGCATCATCGCTCTCTGGCATCCAGGGTGCTACTTCCAGTGTGCGACCCCAAAGAAGCTCGCGACTGAGCACAGGAACCACGAGCAGCTACCGGAGCTCGAAAACCCCATCATTACTCAACGGTAGTGGAGAGGGGAAATTCATATCCAGTGGAGATGCGCGAGACCCAGAGGCCTCTCCAACTCACAGTAGAAGTTCTTCCGCCCAGGGATCTTGCTCAACGAGTGCGACGACGTTTGAGGACGCAGATGATGCGTCGGGAAAACCAAGCTCGAAGCCAAAGGAGCTCAAAGGCAATGTACTGGTCAGCGTGCGCGTTCGTCCCGACAACAACAGTGGTGGAGAGACTCCCCGAAACCATGGCGAATGGTCCGTCGATAGCCGCCAAAGCCTCATCTCATACCGGGGGAAAGAAGGAGGCGATTACTTTTATGGTGAGAATGATACGGATATCGTCTTCACTCACTTGCCCACGTAACTAACTCCCTTGCGCAGATAATGTCTTTAATCCACAAGAAAACAACGCCAAGGTTTATGATTCGGCAGCTAAACGTCTTGTTCGGCGTGTCATGGAGGGTTATCATGGAACGGTCTTTGCATATGGTATGACAGGAACCGGAAAGACCTTCTCTATGCAGGGAACAGCAACGTCCCCCGGTGTAATCCCGCTCGCGATCACCGATATCTTTTCCTTTATCCGAGAAACCCCACATCGGGAATTCCTGCTGCGGGTCAGCTACCTGGAAATTTACAACGAGAAGATTAATGACCTCCTTTCCGCTTCCGCTGCCAACGCCCCCGCCGGCGCCCAGCAGGAGGAAATCAAATTGAGAGAGGACAGCAAACGAGGAGTATATGCAACGCCGCTCAAGGAAGAGATCGTCCAGAGTCCGACACAACTACTTCGTGTTATTGCCCGAGGTGACCATGCACGGCGAACGAGCAGCACACAGTTCAATGCGCGCAGTTCTCGAAGTCACGCGGTGGTTCAAATTGTGGTGGAGAGTCGAGAGCGAGTGCCCTCCGGCAGCTCTCAGGATAAGCGCTCCGGGATCGCCCCGGGTGGTGTGCGGGTGTCAACCTTGAGTCTGATTGATCTGGCTGGCTCTGAACGTGCAGCTGAGGACAAGGAACGCCGCACAGAAGGAGCTCATATCAACAAAAGTTTGCTCACTCTGGGCACCATCATCTCTCGGCTCTCGGAAAACAAGGATAAGCAAGGCAACCCCACGGACCGCGATGGGAGACATTTGCCTTACCGGGACAGCAAATTGACCAGACTCCTGCAACCAGCCTTGTCCGGTGGCTCGCTGGTGAGTATTCTGTGTACCATTCAATTCACAAGCGCGATCAATTCGCATACCGGTGAAACTCTGAATACCATGAAATTCGCTGCGCGGGCAAAGAATAATATTGTCAGTCATGCCAAAAAGGCCGAGGAGGCATACGGCGGCGGCGGTGGTGATTCCGGAAGTCGGGTACTACTTGAGCGGTACCGCATGGAGATCCAGGCTCTTCGCGGTCAGCTTGACACCCAGGCCAAATCCCAGGCGGAGAAGGAACTCAAATGGGACGAACAGCAGTATGAAAAGGAAGCACAGGCCCGACACGAGGAACAGGTGTTGGAAATGCAGTTGGCTCGGACTGCGCTTAAAGAGCGGATCGAGCATCTCAATCGCCTGATCTTGAGCTCCAAGTCCACCGGTGTAAACAGCCATAACAGCCTCTCTGCGTTTGGACGTCTTTCCCGCATGTCTACAACGGATTCGGGTGCACGGTCGCTACGTTCTTCCGCTAGCCAATCTACACTGGGTGCCGGCCATTCATCGATCCGGCCCATGTCGTTCATGTCTGTCAATAGCAACGATCCGTCGTCGGCTATGCCATACCCAGGAGGTTCGTTTGGCAACGAGGACGAATATGACCTTGGTGAGTTTGGCGATGGCAAAGCCAGCCTGCAACGACAGGTTACTGCGCTGCAGGCTGATCTCGGTGATAAGAACCGGTACATATCTACCCTAGAGCGCCGGCTGCTCCAGGCAAGACGGTCCAGTCATTCCCGAATGTCAGGAGCCATTAAGCCCGCGAATCCCACAATTGCCGAGCATCCAGATGTCTCGGCTTTGGTTCGCGAGAAAGATATGGAGATCAATGAGCTCCGCTTGCAGCTCGATGATAAGGATCGTATGCTTGCTGCGCTTCGATCCGCAGCTCGGCATCGAGACTTGGCTGCTGTCACCAATGACTCGCAGTCACCAGAGCTGAAGAGCAAGAATGGGTCTACTGCTGGGGATGCAGACAGTTTTGCAGGAACCAATGGCTTCACTGCACAATCTGAGAGTCCAAGCAAGCGCCCCTTGTCTGGTGAAAGTGAGAAGGGGGATGCGGGCAAGAATATGGACGAAGTCTCACGCATGCTGGAGGAAATGATCCAAAGTCGAGCAGACAGTGGGCACAATGCTAAGAACAGGAGTATTGCCAGTGAAAGCCGACGAGTATCCTCATCAGCGGAGGTGCCGAGTCTAAACCCAACGGCTGCCTCATGGGATCCAAACCTCAGCTCGCCATTCAGAGGATGAAAACCTCAAAGCGTTATTTTTCTTTTCTTTTCTTTTCTTTTCTTTTCTTTTTTTTTTTTTTTTTTTTTTGAAAATGCTTTTGCGGAAGCTCTTTGATTTTGTTTGATCTGATACCCAATTCATAGGTTTACTTTCTTGCGCGTGTATTTAATCCGAACTATACTGGAGATCGAGTGTATGATTTTATTTCTGGCTTATTTTACTAAATGCTGTATAATATATGCCCATAAAAGGTCCACATGTTGTCATAGTAGACTTGTTAAACCGTATGCATAAGAGGTGGATGTATTATCATGAGATGATCTCTAACTCGCCTTCTCTGTCTTTCGCATAAACATCCTTCCACTGATCCCACAACCGCATCAGCTCCTCCACATATCGAGAATGGAGCTCATCAATGTAGTGATCATTGATCTTGTCGCGGTTCGCCTGCTGCATGACCGGGATTGGTCGTCCGACCACAATATTGAGAGGGGTTCGATAGGGCATCAGTCCGACATCGTAGTTGAAAACCCCGCGTGCATGGAACAGGGGAATGGTGAATCCCAAGGTCTGTTTTACAAGCATCTGAAGCTTGTGAATGATCGGGTGCTGATCCGAGTCTACTTGGTCATAGAGGTCATTTTCACCAAATGCCAAGACAGGTACCAAATCAGCCCCTGTTCGAATGGCGAGCTTAACGAACCCTTTGCGTCGCTTCAATACGAGACGTAAGGAATTAGGCCGGGCGTTGAGGGATTCCCGGGCGCCTCCCACGACGATCGTGATTGCTCGCCCCATGCCCTCTCCATCTGCGCCTCCTTTAGTGAGGATATTCTCACATGATTCCCGGGAAACACTGGCCAGCCCCATGGCAAGTGCGTATTCTCGGTAGAAAGGGATGCGGAAGTTCGCATCCAGCGTCAGCAGGGTGTTGGTGATTCCTGGGAAAAGCTTGGAAAAGCCCAAAGCTTCCGTCCCAAACGCGGCGAATGCGCCATGGGAGATGATACCATGTGGATGGTATCCAAATATATACTTCTTTGTAGGCGGAAGTGACTCCTCACGGTGAAGACGAGCGGGGAAGTAAGATGCATACACTTTCCAAATAGGAAGTGAGCGCAGGAATGGGCTACGCCCCTTGAGATGGCCCGATGTAGCAGCAGTAGAGAAAAGAGATATGTAAACGAGATATGGGACCAAGAGTGGCCAGGACAACGGAATGGCGCAGGTAAAGAAGAAGCTAGTCAGGAATATAGCGATGGTCAAAGTGTGGCATAGCACCACAAATGTTTGTAGACGTCTCTCAAGGCCAATATTTAAAGGCGCCCAGTGGATGCTATATGGTGTCAGTTATGGGTGAATTCAAGAGTTGTTGGACGTGTCTTACCGTTTTCTTCCACGACTCGACTGAGAGGTAGACGCCGAGGCACGTCCAGCTGACCGAGTCTCTCCGTTCATTATTGGATGGGGGAGGAACAACCCTCTGCAGTGACAGAACTCCTGCACAGGTCCCTGTCTTGGCTCGGGTCGTGGCAATGCGTGAGATGCTAAAGCTCATGTAGATTCCCCGCGATTATTGGAGGTGCAGTGGACCCCCGGAATGAGCTCTCGGTTGAGGATTCGATGCAAGTGATCTGTACAACTTTGCCTAGGGTGTGAGTTAGGATTGTACACCCCCAAATTCCAAACAATCAACGATTAGGGGCATACGCTCAGTTGTTCAAAAGATATGACGTTGGAGGTGAATACAATAACCTTGGAAGGTACCTAGGTACCCGGAAACGGACCGGATTAGGTAATCCAAGGTGTTCCCCGGGCCTATACTAACTATGTTGTATGTTCAATATTCGAATTCTCTTTCATTCATAGTAGGATATATCTAGTTCAAGAGAAATCATAAAAAGTGCAAACACCCAATAACTCCAGGTTTTTATGTCCAATGCGCTTCAGATGCAGATGTGCATAAACTCTATGCTTTGATCATGAAGATCTGCTTCATGTTAGCCAACTGATCATGGAAAAAATAGTTGTTGTATAGCTTACCTCGTTGAGAGACTTGTCGTCCATAATAGCTCTCTTTTTTTGAGCGATATGGCGTGACCGAGTGACATTCCGTCCCATAGGCCGCCGCTCCCTGGATATTGTTGCTGCTACCTTGACTTCTGGTTCAGATGTCTTGTCTGAAGAATCACTCTGCTCGGAATCAGCCTTTCTCTTCTTGGATTTCTTCTTCTTCTTGGATTCCGAGCTTGACTCGTCGTCGGTTTCGTCTCGAGAGCGCGATTTCTTGGATTTGGATTTGGATTTGGACTTGGACTCGGACTTGGACTTGGACTTGGACTTGGACTTGGATTTAGACTTGGATTTGGATTTGCGGGCTGGGGCATCTGATTCGCTTGAAGAGGTTTCGTCGTCCTCGGTGGTCTTTGTGGCTTCCTTCTTGTCCGATTTGGACTTCTTGGATGTTGCATCCATGGGGGTTGGCGGGGGAATTGCGGCTTCCTTTTCCTGTGCCAACAGTCCACCGCTGACGAACCTGACTTCCGGGAATTTCAGGGCAGCGTATCGCGCCAATCGAACGTCATCGCGCTTTCGTTCATCCTTCTTCAATTCCACTTCGCTCTTGCCATTGAGTCGACCAAGCAATCCTTTGAAGGCATCAAGTCCAGTCGGCTCACTCTCCCGTCCAATACGAGCACCCAATCCGAGATTATCGTCCTTGAGGGTGACTTTGATATGGGAAACACTGGCGGCGGTTAAGTGGTTGGCGTGTGCGGCATCCTTCGCTCCTAGGAGACTTCCAGGAGTCCAGCCCTGAGAGCTCATGATCCGATGTCCGAACCCGGTTGTGGATCGGGTCCATTTGGTGTTATTGGGATCATTGCCGATCTTGGTACTCCTACTCACGCGTTAGAAGATCATGTGTGAAAGGAGTAGATTAAAAGGTTGCATACTTCCGCGGCCCTGCTAAACCCATGATGACAATATTTGAATCAAACGAAGAAGTGTTTGTTGGAGATCGAAGAAACCAAAAAAAAAAAAAAAGTTGAGAGGCGCGGGATGAGTCAGCAATCGATAAGGCCTCTCCGATGTCCCAGGGCTCCCGACAAGGAAGAGATGACCAACTCTCCCCCTCACGACAATAACTTCATATATTATTTATTGTTTCGAATTTGTTTCGGATATTGACATTTGAAGGTATTTCTTGATTCGGGCTCTTGGAAGTAATTCCTCTCTGGGATATATAAAATCACCTCATAGGATAACCTTAACTATTTGATGTGGAAATAAGCAATGCCACTGCTTCTCCCCACACTCTGATTTTCTTTCGCATCATGTCGAATCTCCGGGTTCTCTGTCGAGATCAACCTCAACGTACAATTGCACTGGTCTCATCAGAACATGCCCTAGTGTTCCACTACACATCAACAGAGACCAGTGCGAAGGATAGCCCACGCTGTCAAGTTGAGTTCGCGGACTTAGAGGCAGTGGACCTGAAAGGCTATAGGCCATTAGGATATGGATACGGTACCCTTGGCCTTGTTACTCTCAATGAAGATGTGTTTGTCTGCGTCGTCACCAGCTCCTCGCAAGCTGCCACCGTGAGACCTGGAGAAACCGTGTCAAGAATTGACAACGTAGGCTTCTGTACGTCCATGTTTCCTATGCAACATTTTCTGGTCGAATTCTTGCTAATGATATTAGATTGTCTCAATCGTTCAGAATATGAAGATGGCCTAGACCATGAGACCGGGTCTCAATTCGCCGCCGAGGAGGCACTTAGCACGGACGGGAAGGATGTGGTAACTGACCATCCTTTTCTGGCGTTGAAGAAGCTCCTTGGAGATGGCAGTTTCTATTACAGTGTCGATTTCAACCTCACAGATCGCCTACAAAACCGGTAAGCTATCAGCTCCGTGCTCGTCACTAGACGATCCCTGTCAACTAACCATATTGCAAGGGCCAACAAACCTGTGGCATTCGACATAGACACTCTCGATGAAGATATGCTGTGGAATTCTTACATGATCAGTCCGCTTCTCTTGTTCCGGAGCCACTTGCCACCGTCCGATAAGGCCAAATTAGATGCATCGCAGATGTTAACCTGTGTTATCCGTGGATTTGCGAGTACACTCAAAGTACCAGCAACGGTCTCAATTCTGCCTCATGTGCGGACGAACTTCCCTTCCATGTTGACAATCATATCCCGGCAGTCTTCTCGGCGTGCTGGTACGAGGTTTAACTCGAGAGGCATTGATGATGATGGGAATGTCGCCAATTTCGTGGAAACGGAGACTATCTTGTGGGTTTCACCGGGCATTGTATTTTCATATGCACAAGTCCGAGGCTCGGTGCCTATTTTCTGGGAGCAAGCCCCAGGCCTCATTCCGGGCCAGCAAAAGATCGAGGTCACGCGGTCAAGCGACGCAACACAGCACGCATTCAATAAGCACTTTGAATCCCTGGAGTTGGAGTATGGTGCAGTACATGTGGTGAATCTGCTAAGTGAGCTGAAGCCCGGGGAAGCAGAGTTGTCGTCCAAGTTTCGACGGCACATCAACAAGAGCTCCACCCGACAGAAAGAAGGCGATGGGACTTCTCCACGTCGGAGCCTCTTGCGAATTACCGAATATGATTTCCTTGCTGAGACCCGAGGTCCTTCGGGATACGAGGCCAGCTCCCAGATCAAGCATGAGCTTATTAACTCATTAGACGAGTTTTCCTATTTTTTGTCAGAAGATTCACGTCGTCCCCACAAAACTCCATACGACAAAGATGATACAACGAACAGCTCGTCGATCATTTTACAGCAAGAGGGTGTTTTTCGGACCAATTGCCTGGATTGCCTGGACAGAACCAATCTCGTCCAGACCATAATCAGTATGATGGCATTGGAGTCCTTTTTATCGCAGCAAGGTGGCAGTCTCAGCTCGGACATGCAAGTTCGACATTCGACCATTTGGGCCGACAATGGTGATGCTCTTTCAAAGATTTATGCCGGGACTGGCGCCCTCAAATCCTCTTTCACTCGACATGGAAAAATGTCACTTGCGGGGGCACTTGCAGACGCACGGAAGAGTGCCACTCGACTTTATGTCAACAATTTTACAGACAAAGCTAGACAGCGGACGATTGATCTTCTCCTGGGGAGGTTAACCAATCAACTCCCTGTATACCTCTATGATCCAATCAATGATTTAGTGGTGGAGGAATTGAGCCGCCGAACTCCAGAATATTCTTCGCGCAAACAAGTCCGGTTCTGGGTGGGCACTTTCAATGTGAATGGACGTGATGAAGGCCCAGGTACCGATCTCACTCCGTGGCTTTTCCCGGAGTCGGATGAATCCGACGAAGATCCCGCAATCTTTGTTGTTGGATTCCAGGAAATTGTCGCCCTGAGCCCTCAACAAATTATGTCCACCGACCCCAGTACCCGCAAGGTCTGGGAAAGAGCGGTCTACGATTGTTTAAACAGCCATTCGAAGATGAAGGGGACTGGGAAATACGTGCACCTGAGAAGTGGCCAATTAGTTGGCGCTGCCGTTTTGCTCTATGTGAAAGAGGATTCACTGAAGTACATCAAAAATGTTGAAGGCAGTGTGAAGAAGGCAAGTCATTGCGGATTTTCGAAGGGGTTGTTCCAACTAACTGGCCATCACAGACTGGCCTCTCTGGGATTGCTGGCAACAAGGGTGGCTGTGCTGTTCGCTTCGACTTCTCCAACACGAGCATTTGCTTCGTTACCGCCCATCTTGCTGCCGGGTTTGCGAACTATGATGAGAGAAACAGAGACTACGAGATCATCGACCGAGGGTTGAGGTTTCAGAAGAACCGGACAATCGCTGATCACGACGCAGTGATCTGGTTGGGTGATTTCAACTATCGAATTGGATTGGACAACCCAAGCGTAAGAGAGCTAATCCTGCAGCGAGACTACCAAAAACTATACGACAACGATCAAGTAAGTCCAATAACTTTATGTTACCTGATGCGTGGTCTAACAACAACAGTTGAATCTACAGATGGTAGCGGGCAGGGTGTTCCGGTTCTATTCAGAAGGCCCAATTGAGTTCCCGCCGACTTATAAGTACGACGTGGGAAGAGACAACTATGATACATCGTAAGTACCCCGTGGATCTAACCAGGAGGCAACTAACCCCATGGTAGTGAGAAAGCACGGATCCCTGCATGGTGTGACCGAATCCTATGGAGAGGAAGCAATCTGCGGCAAACAAACTACCAAACTGCGGATTTGAAAGTGTCTGACCACCGCCCAGTCTGGGCAACCTTTGATTGTGTCATTGATATAGTCGATCATGCGTTGAAAGAAAGTCTTAGGCGATCAATATACGAGGAGAAACAGGGCCATGGTCACAGTTCTCTTGCAGACTCTGTCTCTCTTTTGGACTTGGACGATGACGAACTCACACCACATATTTCTATCGCACCGGGGCTGCCACCGGCAAGCTCTGACAGAAGCCGATGGTGGCTAGATAATGGTGAATTGTTTCGGGCTGTGGATCATGGTGGGCTTTGCTAACGCATGACAGGTGCACCGGTAAAAGCTACAGTACAGCCACCAAAGCAAGGGTATATTCCAAATCCCCAACGGAAATCCAATCCATTTTCTGCAGATGTCGATTGGGTACCAAGCCCAGGCTCGATAAAGAACAGAAACACCGACCCTGTTCAAGATATGAGGAAGAAGCCCATGCTACCTCCGCGACGCGATACTTTTGAGTCACCCACGCGGTCTCTATCGCCCCAGGCAGTTCGAACGGGGAAAATTCGACCGGCTGTTCCTCGGAAACCGCTATCCCTAAGTTCTCAGGTGAAAATCGGGACCGTATCATCTAGTGGTCGACACACATCAGGGCAGGATAGTCCGGGAATTAATGTGCCTGCTGGTATAGGCTCTACAGATCTCCTCAGTGACTCGGCCAGGGAGCAGATCGAGTGGAAACCGCTTCTTCAATGATAACGGCCATTGATGTACAGACCTCACACAATCAATCGAGATCTCCGATAGATTCTGGATATTGATCATTAGTGTAGCGATATTACAAATGATGTTGAAAAATTACGTTCAATATTGAGAAATGAACCAGTGGCCAGACTTTGTGGTATGCATCAAAGTAGTTGACTCCCTTTCTCCCCTTCATTAGGTATGGCCTTTGTACTCCGTACCTGACTAAAGGATGACTAAAGGATGACTAAGTCCACTGATGTCATCCCTGACCGCCTTGTTCTCCCAAGCTTCACACCGCCCTGGGGATTCCCTGTATAGATCATCACATCATATAACTCCATAGGTTCTATCCATGGACATCGACGTATATATTTCTCCTCTCGCAGCAAAAGAGCTATCCGATCTTTCGTTCAAGGAGTATAGAAGGGTATGTATATTGTGGAGAGACTAAATTAGACCAGAGCAAGCTCTTTTCTTTATCTCTATCTTTGTTTATAGCTCTTTTTTATTTATCTTGAAAAGGGAGGGTATCAGGACGACGAGAGCATAATATCGAATCTATTGCGTTAAAATCTATGTACAAATCTATCCTCTGTTCGTCTATAACGCCATTAGCCTAGGGATTGAAAATCTGTCATTTCAGGGGGGTTGTATAGTAACAGTAACGTGTCTCCTCAAAAAACAACGTGGCCTTTTTTTTGCCGGCATATTCACGTCTTCAATCCTTCCCCCATCCATCTGTCTCCCTCAAACCTTTCCTCTATACAACCCCATCATGGTAAGTACAAAAGGGTGCAATCTTCCCAGGTTGCCATGGATGATGATTAACACATGCCAGGCACAAACACCACAGCAACGTCGAGCAAACGACCGCTTCGCAAAGACCGAGGCCGCGAAGAGAGGCAAGGCGCCGACTACAATTAAACCGAAGAAGAACACAAAGTCGCCCCTTTCAGCGAGCTGGGTTGGTATGTATCTACTTATCTCCGCGGGTGAATTGAATGGCTGAATATTTCCCCAGTATTACTCGCTTTTGTTGTTTGCGGCGGTCTTCTCCTAGAGCTCCTCCGAATTGTCCCTGACCTCTGGTCCACCGTGGTCTCATGGTTCACCCGGATCACAGGATAAAATGGACTTGAAGTGAATGATTCCCCCTACTGCGCCAATACCCTAGCTTTCAACCTTCCGATATGTTTCGAGTCAGCACCGGTCGTCCCTCATCCTATCCCATCCCACTGAACGTCGAGTGGTCAATGGACCAGGGAACAAGGGATGGATTTGGGGGCAAATCAATGTTAAAAATCAACATGATTTGCATGTCACAGAGCTCTTTTTCTTTTTTGTTTTCTTTTCATTTGGAATATGTATTATTTGATTGTATCTCACTGTTGCTGCTTGAGCCAAATACCACACGTGTTGCAAGATTTACTCCGCCGACCTGGAAGATATTCAATTCTCGCCTGATAGCTTTTCCGATTCCTGCGTCTTCTTCTTCCTCTTCTTCTTCTTCCCCGTCGCAGGCTCCGTAGGGTCTTCAACCACTGGGCCAACATCTCGGTCTGAAGCGACGTGCTTTTTTGCCTTCTTCTTTTTCTTAACTAGGGTTCCTTCTGCTGGAATGCCCTCGAGTTGGATTCGCTCCGATGCTCGCTGCATCTGCAACCGTACTTCCTCCACTTGTTGCATTGCTCGCGCCATTTCTGTGTCCCCTTCATCTGCAGACAATTGGGCAGATGGCCCTTTTGCCAAGGACAAATTTCCTAGGCTGCTCGAGTCAACTTGGAGTAAAGAGCGCTTATATGTAGGGTGGTCATCACTAGCACCCTTGGGCCTGGAGGCGTCTGTCAAAGAGTTTGGGGTTTCAAAGGTCTCATCGCCAGCAACAACCAATTTGCTCACAGGGGGTCGACGACTTCTTTGGCGATCGAAATCAACCTGGCTGAGCTGTTCATCTCCCAACTTCAAGTCAACTATGGGGATGGAATCAATGTCCAAGACCTCGCCATTGGATGTGTTCAGAGCTTCATGGAACGGTGTAGACGTGCCAGACGATTCTCCGGAAGGAGCAATATAGAAGGGGTCATCCTTGAAGCGTTCCCTACGCTCGAGCATTCTTCTTTGTACTGCAGTAGAGGATTCCACCGGAGCACCGGTAAAGTTTTGATATGACGCATGGGGCTCCAAATCAACCGGTGCAAGGTCATGAGTCTGCTTGTTGGGAGACGAGAGTTCAGGAAGATTATAGAAGTCTGCCGTTTCCCAAGACTTCGACTCGTGTGATGATGGGCTATCCAGGTTGCGGAAAAGACCTGGCAGATCGTGGCTAAAGGGTTCCTCTAGGCGAAGGCTATCCGGCAAGACAACCTTCCTCTGGGCACTGGTCGCAACAGGGTTGAGTTCGAGGCCTGTAAATAGGTTTGGTATGACCGAGGCGAGAAGAAATGGGACTTCTTGCGTATCGGAAGTCAATGCCTCAGCTGCTAGGCGGAGAACTTCTAGGAACTCGATGGCTCGCTCTTGGACATCCAAATCAGGATGGGCCGCCAAAGCCTCGAGGAACTCAACGACTCGAGCAAGTAAAAGCGACATCTCACTTTTCCAAAGCTCTCCTGGTTGGCTGGTCTGGCTAACCTGAATAAACACCTTTGGAATGGCTTGCAAGAAGAGGGGAAGAGTTCTGGAGGGAAGCGACGCATTAGAGATGTCAATCAATGACAGTAGTGTCCGATTAGGCGACAGCAGATATTCAGCATATTCACCGACAACCCAGGCGACGGGGCCTAAAACATCATCGCCGATAGTTGAACTGGAAGGGAAAAAGGTTGATCGGTTGTCCACAAACATGAGAGACTCGGCTGCTCTTGTGGCCTCCATGCGCACACCTTTCACCCTCACAGCAACGTTGCGAATCTCCGTCCCTATTCGAAGCGCAGCATTCATCCTCAAATTAGGTATAGCCTCTTGCTCTTTCGGATGGCCCCAATCGTCTTCACTCTCCGACGGTGGGAGAAGTCCGACCAGCTGTACTAACACAGCGACATACCACTCAAAATCAACAATTTCAGAGTAGTTCTTTTGGGAACAAAGATCCAGGATCCGGTGAATAACCTCAGTCTGGTAGTCGTTGGGCCATAAGGTTGGGGCTCTGGGGGTTTCGGGGGTTTCGGGCGAACCAACCAATTCAGCCGCAGGGACAGAGGCTTGTTGCAGCTGATCTAGTAAACGGTTCACGACTGGCTGGAGAGAATCACTGCTGACCATTCCAACAGCAAGTTCTAAGGCCTGCAATCGGATAGAAACGTCCGCATCCTCCAGACAATCCATAATGACATCCTGCTGCATGGAAACTAACGTTGGGTGTGTGGCAACAATACGGTTCAATGCAAGAAGTGCGACATATTTAACTGGCCTCGATGGTCAGCAATCATATTTTGAAACGCGATGGAAGCATACTCACGATTAGGGTCACTATCCATAACTATCATACCCCGCAGTTTCCCAACACAAAGAGTGGCAACTTCGTCCCTTTCCTGGAGATTCTCTTCGCCATCCAAGATGCCCCCTTGAATGATGCCATTGATACACTCATAGAGCAAAGACATTGCGGATGTGGTTTGAATAATATTCGTCAATGGACGCAAGAGTTTGCGAGTCAACCTTGGCTCCAGCGGGGTTAATGTTGCAAACTGGAAAAGTCAGATGGTGCTCAAAATACGGACACTCGTTCCATGGGGTTTGGGGGCATAGGGGACTAACAAGTTTGATGATTTTGATGGCCATCCAATTATTGCCGCTATCAACCAGAAGCTCAAAGAATCGAGGTGCCAGAGGGAGAAAGTCATGAGGTCGTCGCCAACCCAGCTCACAAACGACGTTGATGGCCGCAGTAGTGACACTCCCATCTTCTTGATCGTCCATCAAATGGTCTTTTATCTTGGGCCATGCCAACTTCAGGGCTTCGGGATACACCAAAGCAAGCCTATAAAGAGAGACAATCGTTTTCTTGCGCACCACGGGGCTTGAGTGTGAAAGTCGGGAGAGTAAATCAGGAAGTAAGGACATTGCTAGGGAAGGTGTAATAATGTGCGGCAAAGTAATCAGAGGAAGTGACATGTTGGGAATACTGGAGGTGACAATATCCTATGAAGAGCATTAGCAGCTATGGGAAAAGTTGAAGCCATGCAAAGTACAAACCTTCTTCAGCAGGTTGGTTGCCAGCATCAGAACTTCGGTGTCTGGTCGAAAGCTCTGTACTGCTCCGAGATACCCGACTCTTTTCTGGAGGTATTTGGCGGATGACATGACTTCGAGAACGTGAAAAGACGCCCATGACATGTCATACCCAAACATTTCAAGATAGATGAGTTTCAAGAGGGCTGTAGCCTTTTTGTCTACTTAAGGTCAGCATCGAGTGCATTGCTGGATGAATAGGTGGGAGGTAGTACCCATGTCTTGTGTTTTGATCTCGGCCTTGCATTCGCGCAAGGAACTCTGGATGTATTCATTTTCACCTCCCTTATGACCCCGAAGACCTTTGATAAGGTCATAAAGTGATTTTTCGAACCTATACTAAAGATTAGCGTTGGCCAATCTGGGACAGGAAATATGGTATGCCCACATCGTGTCGGAGCTCTCAATCGTCACGCGCTCGAGTCGAAGAGAAGAATAATAATGAAGCCCCCTAGTAAGACTGGAGGTGCATTATAAATTGGGCTGTCAGATCAGCCATAGTTCAGGAGAACGAAAGATGTAAGTGAGTGCAAGCAACCCGAGCTCCGCGGGGTGGAGAGTTGGCGTTTGGGGGGATCCCCGATAAGAGATCGGATCACGGGACTGTGGCCAATTAAGCTCCGGTGCACTCTGTTCTCTCTCATCTGTCTTAACTGGATTACCCCTGCTCTTGAATTGGATTTTCTTTTTCTTTTTTTCCTAATTTAATTGAAGCTGTACTATCATTCTTAGCAGTCGATTATGGCAGGTCCCGTCGCTGATATCCGTGAGATCAGCGGATCTGATCTGATCTCTGCTCTTCATCTTGCTCAACAAGCACCAGCAATCCTTGGCCAGGAATCCGGGTCTGGGGCTACCTCCAATTCTTCAGAAACCGCAGATTACTATGCACGATTAGAGCAGCTTCTGTTAGCCTGTCTTCGGACGGGGGATGACCAGTCAGCACATACCTGCCTGAATCGCCTCAGCCTCCGGTTTGGACCGTCTAATGAAAGGATTATGGGGCTTCGAGGTCTATACGAGGAGGCAACCGCTAAGGATCAGTCGGCACTAGAAAAATGCCTGCAGGAATACGACAACACGCTGTCACAAAGTCCAGTGAATGTGGTCAGTATTGCAGGTCCTGGGGTATGGGATGCCAGACTAACCATATATACACAGCCCATCCTAAAGCGCCGGGTAGCGCTGTTACGCTCGCTCAACCGACCATCTGACGCAATCTCCGGTCTTATTCAACTTCTCGATGCCATCCCTACCGATGCCGAAGCCTGGTGTGAACTAGCCGACTTGTATCAGTCACAGGGGTTGGGTTCCCAGGCCATTTTTAGCCTCGAGGAGGCTTTGCTCATCGCTCCTAACTCTTGGAATGTATGCAATCATGTCCCCTTTTTTTTAAAAGAAAAAGAAAAAGAAAAAGAAAACTTATTTTTATCTTGGGATTACGGGTCACTAACATGCAAATGTAAGATTCATTCCCGCCTCGGTGAACTGCTATACATCTGCGCCTCCGACGGAGACGCATCCCGGCTCCTTGGGAGGTCGGTGCAACACTTCAGTCGAAGCATTGAACTTTGCGACGACTATCTACGAGGATTCTATGGGTTAACTTTGGTAAGTCCGCAAATAATGGTATTGACTCATTCCGTTCTAACCCAGGGTTTCCCCCGGTAGGCCTCCACTCGGATGCTTGACAATGATTACGCCGGCGTATCAGGTCAACTTCCTAAGAAGACCCTAGAACGATTGAAGGCCTTTGCACTCCTCAAGTTGGGCGAAATTGTTGAGTCACGGTCGATCGATGACCAACATTGGGCATCGAGTCGAAGTGAGCTGATTGCAGCCAAGGAGTTACTCAATCGGCAATGAAAGTAATATTCAGGCGGCTTAAAACTAAGCCTTTTGATTCGAGAATACCCTAGCCAAAAAAAAATTATGTCTAGAGTGTTCTATTAGAATGGAGTAATGTATGGAGTAAGTGTGGATAAAGAGTATAGCGAAGATATTGGGCATTTTCGTTTGGGCAGCAGATGTGTCAAAAAAAAAGAGAAAAAAAAACACACACACAAAAGAAATGCCCAATGGGCCTAATAAAAAGAGATTTATATTTTGAGAACTAAAAAAGGGCCTCTTCCTTTCTATCTTTTTGTTCCTTTTTTATTTTCTTTTTTTGCATAGAGATACCCTGGTCTTGTTTGTTTTTCTATATTGTATACTCCTACATTTCTTATTATCCTTCCTATATCTCTTATTAAGAAAGGGATCTTGATTTCTTTTTTTTTCATTTGATCTTTGTATTCTTTTCTTCTTTTCTTCTTTTTTTCTTTCTCTCTATTTAAAGAGGTTAAAAAGAAAAGAAGGGGGAAAAAAGAGAAGAGAGAAAATCGTCCATGCGCAACCCCCCGCGATCATTTTGATCATTTTGACCAAACATTATTTTTCTTTCCTCAACTTCCCTCGACTTGGGTATTCCCTCCTCACTTCGCGCATGCGAAAAGAGTGAGAGGATAATATTTATATATATCTCCTTATATCTTTCTCATTGTCTCTATGACGTATGTTTGGGTTTTATTTTCCCCCCATATTCCCTTATTCCCTTATTCCCCTTCCCTCTCCCTCTCCCTACCCCTTCTTTAAAAGAAACTTTCTCACCCTTACTCTCTCTTTCTACAGGCTCAGTATCTCCATTGATCCAAACCCCCATGGTTCGGATCGCTCTTACTCCGACGACGAGGGCTCGTCTGGTGTTCATGTCCCTACATCTTCCGAATTAGAAAGTCATGAGTACCAGGATTATGATGAGTGGGCGCATTTGCCATATCCGGATGAATTGAAACCATCTGATTCAGCCTCCCGACCAAGAACTTCGCACCGCAGTCGTCCCCCCCCACGGTTCACGTTCCGCTTCGGGCCGTCGCCCAACATCGCGACGGATGGTTCCAGAACATCAGTCGTTCGCCCCGCGAGGCCGAAGACAACAATCACCAGATTCCCCCGACAGTGCCGATTCCGCCGACGAGTACCCTCCCAATTTCGGTCGAAATGATCGAAATGATCGGAGGAATTGGCAACAACCTATGCCACCCGCCCCTGGTTACGCCCCCAGCCAGTCCTCGGGTCCATCTTACCCTCCTTACCCTCCTCCTCCTCCCCCCCAGGCCATGGCCCGTATGCTCACCACAATCCTCCCCCAATTACATCGGAACTCATGAGAATTCCTCACCCGGGCCAACCCAACCCTTACGCTGCCCCTCCGCCTTATGGATACCCACCTCAATTCCAACCGGGGTTTCTTCCCGACCAACCCCACCTTCATCCACGGCATGCGCCTCGCCAGCCTCCAATGCACAATCCAATGCAGCCGCCAATGCAACCGCCAATGCCGCACGCGATGGGTCCTCACGGTGCTCACTCACCTTACCCTGGATATCCCCACGAATTGATGGCCTACGGTCAGACCGGTTTCTATCGAGATCAACCTAGCTATTTCGGGGGACCGATTCCGGGCATGATGCCTCCTCATTATTGGCCACCCTACCCCCCAGTGCCTTCTCCTCCAGTGCAACCCGAACCTAAATCCCCCCCACCCCCGACGCCTGCTCCCGAACCTGCTCCGGCTCCGGCTCCAGCCCCAGCCCCACCTCCAGCCCCTGAACCTGCTCCCCCTCCACCGCCGCCTCCACCGCCTCCACCAGTCGACACTGCCAAGGATGAGCAAATCGCAAGGCTCGAGAAGTTGATTCTGGACGACCGTCTCGACCGCGAGGCGAAGGAGCTGGCCAAGAAGCAGGCTATTGAACGCGCGGCTGCCGAGAAAGCAGCTCAGGATGCACAGACCGCGCATGATAGGAAGATTACCCTGGAAGCTGCGGCGCTTGCTCGAGCAGATGCGGAAAAAAGGCAGCGGAGGATGCCGCAAAGGCCAAGGAGGAGGCGGAGAAAGCCACGGCCGCGGCTGCTGCTGAGGCAGCAGCGGCAGCAACGGCCGCGGCTAATGAAGCAGCCGCCAAGGCGGCCGCAGAGGCTGCGGAAGCAGCTGCGAAAGCTGCCGAACCGCCGCCACCACCGCCACCCCCAGAGAAGAAGCAGCCCATCAAATTCAAGGACGCTGTTGGGAGGAAATTCAGTTTTCCATTTGAACTATGTGCTACCTGGCAGGTACGTCAGCTCACCTCGCTCTGTTGATCTAGTTTTCTTACTCTAACTTTGGTTACAGGGAATGGAAGAGCTCATTCGGCAGGCTTTCCTCCATATTGAAGTCATTGGACCCCATGTGGCCGAGGGCCATTACGATCTTATTGGTCCGAATGGCGACATTATCCTCCCACAGGTTTGGGAAACTGTGGTCGAGCCTGACTGGGCTATCACTATGCACATGTGGCCAATTCCCGAAAAACCAAAGGAAGACCCTCCTCCCCCCTGCGCCAGAGCCTGCTCCGGTAAAACCTCCCGATCCACCTGCCGAGCCGAAGAAGAAAGCAGACGGTAAGATCATCGCTGTGAACCCCTCCCAGAGACATGCGCTTACCTTTTCTCTAGGCCCTAAGAAAGCCAAGGCCGGAGGACCAGCTGTCCCCGGAAGTTTCGCGATGTGGATGTTAGGTGGCACCAATCGCCGGGGGGCAAAGGGGGTCCTAAAGTGGAAAAAAAGCCCGATGCCCCTCCCCCAGCACCCGCACCATGAGACATTGGTTTCCGCTGATCACCCTGCGTAGTCAGAGGTGATGACTGGATTGGTTTCAGGTCGCTTTTTGACCAATATACCCATGGACCTTCTGGGCAATGGAAAGGCATGAACATCGCTTTGCTAATACCGCTTTCGAAAATGATGACGAATATGATCAATGCCTGTAGGATGCTATATGACATGAACTTTGGAGTACGCCTAGAACTGATACCAACTTAAATATGTTTCTTGACCTGCTATATTTGTTAAAGTGCTACTCGATGTAGCCATATATAGGATGGAGCATCATAGGTGGTCACCTTTAGTTCTCGTAACTCCCCCGGGGCCCCTACCTGCAATTACCTAAATTCTTGGGTATCAACTTATTTTTACAATACATTTAAAATTCCGGTCTATGTAGTAAAAGAACCTGCATTTTAATTAGAAAAAAATGTATGTTTTATTATTTTCTATATTAATACGCTGGCTTCTTATTATATGCCAGTTCTTTATAACAAAGGGTGCATTTAGACGAGAATGTTACGAGCCAAGTCTTTTGAGGAAAAGAGTGCTATTCAACGAGAATTCTAAGTACAGGGAGTAAAGGGAAAAAGAAGAGAGGAAACCTGTCTAGCAAGACCTTTGTGGGTCCTATCCTATCTCCTTATATAAACCTTGTAAATATCTATAAGGCGAGGTAAGGTCATATAATAGAAAACTAAGGCGGCTAGATATAGTAGAATACAATCTAGTCCGGATCGTTATATAACTCCCGGCTAAAACTGTATTTAGTCTCTAAATATAGGCTTATTATTATCTATATAATTATCGAGAACTTAATCTTCTCTATTAGTATATAACTATTCTTATAAATATATTAGGAGGCTAGGCTTTATAAGATATTAATTATAGAAATTATAAATCCTTTATAAAGTATACTTAAAATTCTTTATAAGATACTATTATTAGTTAAGATTATAACTAAGCTACTAGATATAATATTAAAGCTTTTAGTAATATATTCTTAAATCTAGGATCTTTTTAATCTCCTATTTATCTTCTTTAGAAATTTTAATTAGTAGTAGTAGATTAATATATTATTCTTAGAGAGATTCTAATATTATTATCTTTTAAAGCTTATTTAGATTAAATACTAGATATACTTAAATTAAATTAGATAGATTAATTTAATATATATTCTTAATCTTTTTAAGAATCTTATATAGACTATTAGTAAAATATAAGAGTTTCTAACTAAGTTAATTTAATATCTAATCTTTTATTATTATAAAAATATAATCTCTAATATTAAAATCTTTCTTTTATTATTATTTATTTATCTACTAAATTATCTTTTATGTTACCAGCCAGATCTTTAATCAGAAAGAGTGCATTTAACAAGGATACTAAGTTTAGAGAAGGGAAGGAAAGAAAAAGAGAGGAAACAAGTCTGGCAGAGCTTTTGTGGGGCTCTACGCAAACAACAACAAACAAACTGTATAAATATCCTTTAGACTTAGAACCTTAACCGAAGTCGGAACCTAACAGTAGAATCCTCTATCTTAGATAACCTCGATCATTATATAACCCCTAGCTAAAACTATATTTAGTCCCTAAATATAGGCTTATTATTATTAATATAATTATTAAGGATTCGATCTTCTCTACTAGTAAGATCCCAGAAGCCCTTTTCCTATATAATTAGCACCTTTGGTTTCTATACAGGGCCGTACCGGGCCGTACAGACCCCTCTATACACTTATAGATATACTAGGTCCCTCTAGGGGGCAGTATTTAGTATATTAGAACCCTAACCTAATAGAAACTATACGATCCCTTCCGAATCATATCTAGTAGTATATCGGTATAGGCTATCTCCTACGATTAGCCTAGGAAGGTATAAGATAACAATACCTAGGCCTAAATAGAGATAGGGATAATATCAAACAATCTTATACTATCCTAATAATAATCTAGTAGACTTATAAAGACTAGGTATAGAAGCCCTCTACTTATCTTTCCGATCTTTATTCCTTTTAAAATATTCTAACTAACCTAGAAGAGGACAATTACTTACTAGAGTATAGAAGACTAAGATATAAAGAACTAAGAGAAAAGATAGACTTATAAGTATAGGAAATTAGGCTATATATACTCCTATATAGATCTAATTAAAGATATATAAGGCTAATATTAGATAAAATCTAACTAGATCTATATCTAGGTACTATTATAAAGTAATAGCTTTCTAATCTAATAAAAGGAATTAATAAGATAGATCTTTACTTTCTTTAAAAAAGAAATTAAACCGCTTAGAAAAATAACTATATCTAAATAGATCCTTTAAGGACTAATAGAAGTCTAATCCTAGAATAGTCTTCTAATTAAAATTAATATAATCTTTAATCTACTAGATAAAAAAAATTAAAATATCTTTTTTTATATATACTCTAATATAGATCTCTAATATATTAACTTCCTAATTAAGTAAACTATTAATAGGATTTAAGCTTTTTAAATAGAATAAGTAGAGTCTATATAACTTATAGTAGAGTCTATATAACTTATAATAAAGACTATATAACTTATAATAGTCTTTATAGCTATTAGAGATATCCTTTAGATATAAATACTAGTAGATAATACTAGATAATCTTTTATAGAAATAGCTAATAGCTTATAAGTTATTAATAAAGATATATATAAAAGATTCTTAAATAATCTCTAAGTAATTACTAATTATAATAGTATAATCCTTAATAATATTATTTATAAGTAGATATATAATTATAATTAGTATTTCTTAAAGCTAGCTAAGCTTACTAGTTACTAATTCCTTAATAAAGCTAAAATACTTTATATCTTAGATAAGCTTATTAAGACTACTTAGTAATATCTTAAATAGTATAAGAAGTATTATAATCTATTTAGTACTAAAATCTTCTTTATATAAGTTAATTTTAAGAAATAGATTAAATAAAAGTTTATAAAATATCTATCTATTAAAAAGCTTTATAAATACTATAAAATACTTAAATAAGATATCTAATCTATCTAAGAATATACTACTAATCTCTAATAGATTATCTCTAATCTTAATTAGAGTATTTCTAATCTAATACTTATCTAATACTTTATTATTAGGACTAAAGCTATATACTATATTAAGTAGATAAAAGAATAGGATTAACTAAAGATAATTAAAAAAGTAATCTTCTATTTTATCTAATATAAATAAAGATAGATTATTACCTAAAAATATAAAAGATTAACTATCTAGTATCTAGATATTATAGATATTAATAATAAGATTATTAATATAGTAGAGTTATAATCTATAAGAACTAAGACTTATAAGTACTATAATTATAAGAAAAGAGAATATCTAGTTTATATATATTAGAAACCTAAGATAGAAAAGATAAAGTAGAAGTAAAAGACTATTTCTAAATAGTCTTACTAACTATTAAAAAACTAATATAGCTATATAATATAAAAGCCCTTATTAGCTATCTCTAAAAGACTTTTAAGCTACTATAGTTTAATATAAAGAATATCTTTAATCTTTATTATCCTATAAATATAAATATATATACTCCGGAGTTCTTACTATAGTAATTAAAAAAGAGAGAATTACTATCTCTTTCTATCTTCCTAAATATATTAAGTAATTTACTTATATTCTATCTAGAAGAGATTTATATAGAAGTTACTAATATTATATATATTTATATACTTTTTAATAGTAAGATAAGTAATATATTTATCTTATTATATATTCTTAAGATACTAATTAGATATTTTTAGATCCGAAAATCCTAGATAAGTCTATTAGTTATTATTATAAATAGTAAATAGCTAAAAATAAGTAGATTTATACTTCTTTCTATTAGAATTAGTAGATAGATAAGATAAATTAAAGCCTAGATACTCTAAATAGAGTATAATATTATTCTTAGATAAGACTTTCTTTATAAAGAGAATCTATATATTAACTAGTAAACTTTAATTATAATCTTTATAGATACTAACTATTATATATATATTATCTATCTAACTAACAATTTATAAATAATTATAAAGAATAGTATATATATTAATTTAATCTTAATATAATAGATATACTAGATTCTATAAATAAATAAATATAAAGTATTCTTATTAGACTACAACATCGCCCATCCATAGGCACCTAGGAGGCGCCCATCGCCCGTCCACGGTAGGCGGTAGGCTATTTGGATTTTCGAGTGCCTGTCTATAACGCCTATAGCCTATAGGCGTACCTATTGCGGGCATACCTACTATACCTACTATTGCATAAATTCTCCTAAAATAGATATATAACTTACTAACTTCACACAATAAATAACTATTATTTATACCTATTTTACTAACTCTATATAAAATCGCAGCTTTAATCTATAATATCTATAAATTTTATTAAAATATCTAAGTAAATAAAAAACTATAATATATATAATACAATTTAGAATATATTCCTTATTAAAATATACTATATTATATAGTATTTTTATTAACTTACTAAATTATACTATAATAGTTTAAAGATATATATTTAAGTTAGTAATATATACCTACTATTTTCTATAAGTAAAATACTACTTCTATCTTCTACTCTATTACTTATCTAGATCTAATTCTTTCTAGTAGATTGAAAGAGTATTAATATAATTATTATTCTATAAGCTTATATTATTAAATTCTATCTATTCTAATACTAAAAGACTTATATTATTATTCTAAGAGTTTTAAATCCTATAATTCTAACTCGAGATAGGTATTTAAGTATAATCCTATAAGTACGCCTATAGGTATATCTATAGATAAAGATCTTTATAGCTAATTAGCTTATAAAGAATAGTAAGTCTATACTTAATTTATAATATATTAGATCTATATAAAGCCTCTCTTTTACTAGTAATATCTATTTTATATAATTATAAGTTATTAATACAATACTAGTACAGCTGTATATAGGTAAACTTGTATTGGATTGGATGGACGGGGAGAGGGTGAAGAGAGGAAGAGAGGAGACTATCTAGGTCTATCTATATATGGGTGCCTAAGGCATCTATGCTGTTGGTGCCTAAGGCCTCCAATATCCCCCTTATAGACCCTATATACTCTCTATCAAACCCCCGAATTCTGGCTATTATAGTAAAATCCTATAAATTATGCATCTAAATATATATTTAAATCGCGTAAAAATGTCAAGACATTCAAACCATACTAATCAGATCAACAAATGCCTCAAATTGATCCTTAGCAAGTGCTTTTGTGAAGCTATCTGCTGTATTCTTCTTAGTATCGATATAGTATATCTCAATATAACCTTAAGTAACTATATCTTTTATAAAAAACTAGTATAAATCGAGCTATTAATTTGCGGATTTACCTTCTTTCTTCGTAAGAAGTAGTTACAAGTTAATATTATCTATATAGATCTTAATAGGATACTACTCTAGGAGCTTAAACAAGCAAGTAATCTTATATAACTATATAGTATTATAAGTAGGCTAATCTAGAGCGTACTACTCTATAACTATAATCAAATTAGTAGTGATAGTTTGTTTCTTTATATTCTATATAACTAGACTACCGGTAAGGTACTATATACTTCCCTCTATCGACTTACAGTCTTCCTAGTCTATATATAAAGTATTAATATATATATAAAATCACAATTTATTAGTATATCTAAGGATAATACTAATATCTAGCTTATATCTTAGGTACTTAATAATATATTATATTATATATAAATTGTTAAATATCAGATTTACTAAGCAATATTATAAATAAGTTATAGTGAAGCGAATATCTAGTCTAGTTTTAACTATAAGCTAGTTTAATATACTAATAATAGATATATAATAATTATATATCTTATTATTAATTATACTAGATATATTAGTAGGTAATTCTCTCTATCTAATAGGTAAAGATATATCCTTCTAGCTAGTAGAGATACTTATTATTAATAAGAGCTATAATAATAAAATTATTAATATAGATTATTATAATAGTCAAATTTACTCTAGTATCTTTAATATAAATATATAGATTGTTATCTAAAGAATAGAAACCGATTTATCTTAACTTATTATCTATCTTCTTATTCTAGAGATATATACTATCTCTTAGACTAAATAGAGCTTATTAGACAAAATATATCTAGTTATTCTTATTACTATTAGTATTAGAGTATTTAAAGCTAATTAGCTATCTTATATAGACAATATTAAAGTCTTTATAAGATATATTTAAGTATATAGCAGTAAAGTTAACTTATCTCTATTAGAGACTATATACTATAATAAGAGTAAAGACAATCTTTATTATAAATTCTACAATAATAAGTATATATATCTTATTATTATTCTTACTTTAGAAATTACCGTAAATAACCTATTATACTTTAAAACTATATATATAGTTAGTATTATTAGTTTTAACTATTAATCTCTATTTACTAGATAGTATCTTAGTATCTAATAGCTTATATACTAGTCTCTATATATTCTTAGTAGTAAGATTATCAAGTTATCTCTATATTATATTAAGCTATTGCTTATAGAGTTTATTATATATAACTTAGTTATATATTATAGATAGTTAAATATCTATAGTATATAGTAATACTCTATTAATAAGAAAAGACTTATTAATATTAACTATATCTATTTATATAATCTTATTAGATATACCAGCTACCTGTAAGCGACCACTGGGGGTGGAGGCGCGTACAGGTGGTGATTTGCTGAGCGAAGCAGAAGCAAGTTTGGTCTATATTTGACTTAGTATGGCTTATAGCCGGCTTTGCAAGTATATAGCTAGCTTTAATTGTTTAAGATTTGTAGTACATAGTCTGTAGTTAGCTTTATAATAGGTAATAAATCACTAAAGGCATTATAGTATACTTTGAAGAAGGCTTAATAAAGGGCCTATAGGTAGTATAGGTAGCTTAAAGCTAGGCTAGCGGCTACGCCGCTGTACCGGAGGATAGGGGATTACAGGGGGTAAAGGCGATTCAGCCTCCCCCACCCCCACCCCTAAGGGGGTGGGGGGTAGGGGTAGGTATTATTTTTATATACTAAAGAGATAGTCCTAAATATAAGGAAATAGCTAGTTTAGCATATAGTTTAGTATGCAGTTAATATACAGTTTAGTATGTAGTTTAGTATACAGTTTAGGAGCTAGTTTAGCATACAGTTTAGTATACAGTTTAGGAGCTAGTTTAGCATACAGTTTAGTATGCAGTTTAGTATACAGTTTAGTATGCAGTTTAGGAGCTAACTTACTATACAGTTTAGCATGCAGTTTAGCATGCAGTTTAGCATGCAGTTTAGCATGCAGTTTAGTATGCAGTTTAGCATATAGTTTAGTAGCTAGTTTAGGGGCTAGTTTAGTATGCAGTTTACCATGTAGTTTAGTAGCTAGTTTAGGAGCTAGTTTAGGAGCTAGTTTAGCATGCAGTTTAGCATGCAGTTTAGTATGCAGTTTAGGAGCTAACTTACTATGCAGTTTAGCATACAGTTTAGCATGCAGTTTAGCATACAGTTTAGCATGCAGTTTAGCATGCAGTTTAGCATGCAGTTTAGTATACAGTTTAGGAGCTAGTTTAGCATGCAGTTTAGCATGCAGTTTAGTATGCAGTTTAAACTGCATGCAGTTTAGCAGCTAGTTTATTAGCTAGTTTAGTATACAGTTTAGGAGCTAGTTTAGCATACAGTTTAGTATACAGTTTAGTATGCAGTTTAGTATGCAGTTTAGGAGCTAACTTACTATGCAGTTTAGCATACAGTTTAGCATGCAGTTTAGCATGCAGTTTAGCATGCAGTTTAGCATGCAGTTTAGCATACAGTTTAGCATGCAGTTTAGCATGCAGTTTAGTATACAGTTTAGGAGCTAGTTTAGCATGCAGTTTAGCATGCAGTTTAGTATGCAGTTTAAACTGCATGCAGTTTAGCAGCTAGTTTATTAGCTAGTTTATTAGCTAGTTTAGTAGGCAGTTTAGTATCTAGATTAGCAGCTAGTTTAGCAGCTAGAAAATTATATAGCTAGATATATAGTAGATGCCTAAGGCTCTCTATATTACACTGCTCACGTGATCACTGCCTAATTCGGAGCAGATCGGTGTATAGTATATAAATAGATGCCTAAGGCTCTCTATACTACACTGCTTACGTGATCACCGCCTAATTCGGAGTAGATCGGTGTATAGTATGTAGATAGATGCCTAAGGCTCTCTATACTACACTACTCACGTGATCGCTGCCTAATTCGGAGTAGATCGGTGTATAGTATATAGATGGATGCCTAAGGCTCTCTATACTACACTACTCACGTGATCGCTGCCTAATTTGGAGTAGATCGGTGTATAGTATATAGATAGATGCCTAAGGCTCTCTATACTACATTACTCACGTGATCGCTGCCTAATTCGGAGTAGATCGGTGTATAGTATGTAGATAGATACCTAAGGCTCTCTATACTACACTACTCACGTGATCGCTGCCTAATTCGGAGCAGATCGGTGTATAGCACGTGATCCAGTCACGTGACTAGCTCTAACCCCAAGTCACGTTACTGCTGAATTTTTCGACCAATCAGAGGCCTGGATCTGAGATCTGAGATTGCTGGAAGTAGGCCTAGTATATTCCTTTAAATTTGTTCTGTTATTTGCTTCGCTTCGCTCAGCAAAATTATTATTTATACTAGTACTAGTAGCTTATTTACTAAATCTTATAGATCTCTATCCTTCTCTCTCTATTATATTATTACTACTATTGTTCTCTATTTATATCCTTATAACTTACCGGTATATATCTTAATTGCGCTTATTATATTTAATAGTAAGATACTTTTATAATAGATTGTAGTATTATTTAGAAGGAATATTAATATTAACTTATCTTAAATATTATAATAAAAGAGTAGCTAGTATAGCTATCTCCTATATAATAGGATTAGATAATAATATAATTAAGATAATCTCTAGTACTAGTAATATTTTGGATTATATAGTAATAGAAGTATTTTTATAACTTATTAAATTCTTAGCTTATAGAGAAGTATTAGCTTATTATATAGCTTCTACTTAGATAGATAAGAAGAAAGGATATTAGTACTTAACTCTTTATTATATAAGAAAAGATAATATAATCTCTAATACTATAATAATAGCTCTTTTAATCCTATTAGCTTTATTCTGAATATTATCTATTATTATAGAGATATAAGATATACTAGATATTAGAGCTTTAAGTCTTTTCCCTAGATCTTCTCTTTTCTATCTAAAAGATAAAGCTTATAAAGTATTCTCTCTTAGAGATTTATCTATAATCTTAGCAATTCTTACTCCTATTATTATTAGCTCTTTTTATATAGTAAGAAGAAGTATATAGAATAGTTTCTAATAAGCTAATAGTAAAGTTAGACCTGGCAGTGACCTGCGGGTGACCCTCACGACCCTCCACCTGCCCCGCCACTAGGGTGGTCCGAGGGTCCAACCTTCCGACCCTGAGGGTCGTCACCCCTAGGTTAGACCCTCCGAGGGTCACCCGTAGGTGACCCTAAGGGTCGTCAAACAGTACAAATAGGTAAATCTCGTGATATATATAATTTATACAGATTTCCTCTATAATTTTAAGTATCCTAATTATATACCTAAACTTCTTAAGCAATTGATTTAGTAATATATTGTTATAACAACTTCTAATATATATTCTTAAACCTAGTTTTTATCTACTATATATCTATTAAGCCTTTTTAATACCTTCCGAACTCTTCTAGATAATCGAGAGAGAGGAATTTCACTATTTTTATCTATACCGTCCTTAGGATTGGATTGTATATTATTATCTTTACTTAGTAAGCTACTTCTCTGTCTCCTTCTAAGTATAGTATTAGATAATAGTTATAAAGTCGGTTAGGACTAAGTTTATTTAACTATATCTTCCTTAGTATTACTAATTAATTTAAATAATATAGTCTCTATACTACTTACCTCTATTAAAGCTGCAATCTCCTAGGAAGATAGATACTCCTAGAGAATTAGCCGCTAATTCTCCTATAAATTAAATCTTATTATATATATAAATATTATAATATCCTATATTATCTTTAGCTTAAGTGAACCTCGCTAGTAATAACAAATATTATATATAGAGTTAAACAGTTACTCTATACCTATACTAGTAGCTAGAATAGATATAATATTATAGATAATATTTAAAAAAGTAGGCTATTTATATTAGTTTTCTTTCTAGAATATATAAAGTAATAAATACTATAGTACTAAATATATATTATTGTTAGTTTAATATAAAGCTTTAAGATAGGTAGTTAGACTTACTAGAATAAAGATATTAAGTTAGTTTATCCTCCTATAAAGCAATAGACTGCTAGAAGTTATTTATCTCTAATATAGATTTAAGCTCAGATATTCTAATCCTAAATAAAAGACTACTTAGTAATAACTGACTTTCCCTAATATTAAACCGCTCCTTATAGCACTTAACTTAGATCTTAAGACTATCTTAGTAAATATCCTTCTAACTAGCTTTATTAGGATTCTTAGATTCCTATTCCTTTAATAAGAAGAACTAAAGCTTTTAAGATAGAGACAAAATTATATTAATAGTATAAAGATATCTCTTAATACTATCTATATCTTTATAGTATTTTAAAAGCTTCTCTGATATAGCTTTAAGGGTAGATTATATAAGCTATTTCTAAGGAATCTTCTTTTATCTAAGTATAGTAATAGTCTTCTTAAAATAGTTAAAAAGATAATTATATATACTAAAGATAAGATAAATACTTAAGTCTTTAGTCTTAGATATAAGACTTATAAACTTATAAAATAATTTAAGGATAAAAAGTAGATAATTAATCTATCTCTATTCTTCTAGACTTAATATAAAGTATAGCTACTTATACTATAAGTAGAAAATATTAAATACTAGTTATAGTCTCTTTACTTATTAAAGTATTAGAAAAGTTGAATTCTACTATATCCTAATATTTTAGATTAGAATAAGTTTAGACTCTTTATCCTAGAGAGTATAAAATATATCCTACTATTATAAGCTTATATTAATATAAATAGTAAGACTTTAAATCTAGAAGAGATATTAGTATATATAAGTAATATTTAGAATATAGCCTATCTTATTAAGTATATCTATAATCTTATATTTTCTTTAATATATATATAGTGTCTTTATATAATTATTAGACTAGTATAATTTAGTAGTATTATTACTTAGAGAAGTCTTTATCTTTCTAAGTAGATCTATAAGACTGATTTAGATAATATAAGCAATATAAGATATATAGATAATTATAGAATTAATATTTAATTAGATTATTCTTACTAAGTTATTTATAGCCTAAACTAATATTATATTATTTAAGATATTATTAGTAGTAATTATAAGTACTTAATTAAGAATATTGTACTTTTATAATATATAGGTAATAATCTTACTAAGATATAACCTAGAATATATACTAGAGAGTGACTTAAAGTTAAAGAGAATCTCTTAATACTCCTAATCTTTGTTAAGAAAGTAGCCTATTACTACTATAAATATCTACTAGAATAGTAATATCTAATAGTCTAGTATAAGAGAAAGCTTTCTATTTAATAGTAGACTTTAGAGGAGTCTTTCTTAGTATTTAATAACAAATACCTTTAACTACTTATAGATAGTTTGTTATAAAAGAATAGTTAGTATAGCTAGAGTAAGATATATATATTTAATTATATTAGCAAACTCTTAGTATTTAAGGAATAAAAATAGAAGATATAATATAGTAATAAGATTTAGTAGCTTTTACTCCTAAATATCTTATAAGAAGATAGAAGCCGGTATATTTACTATCTATAGATAAGTTAGTAAAGAAGATAATATATAAAAATATAATATATAGCTTTCTCTAGTAAATTCCTAATATTCGGTCTTTCTAATATAGATCTAGTATAATTGATCCTCTTCTTATACTTATTTATAGATAATATACTAGTATAAGTAGCTACTAGATAATTAAGAACCTTCTAATATTACTTATATATTATACCTAGTTTCTTATTCTTAGTATTTACTACTTAGTTAAAACTATCCTAGTATACTACTTAATAGTATATATCCTAGTTAATATATTTAGACTTCCTGAATTCTATCTAAAGCTATTATTTAACAAATTCCTTACTTATTATATTATAGTATAGGATAAAGGAATTAATATAGTTAGGATTAATTATTATAAGATAAGAAGATAGAGGTAGATATTATAGAGAGCTTAGAGCGAATAGATAACTATTATATACTAATATTAAGATTTATTAACTTTCTAATATATAATAGATTATAAATAGAGTATTAGTAAGAAGAATATATTAAAGAGTATCTAATAGTATCTTCTTATAAATTAAAGAAGTATAAGTATTAGAAAATTGAGATATATTTAATATAGATATATAAATATAAATATAGTAAAAAATAAAGAGGACTTATAGTAAATTACTTTCTATAATTAAAGTATAGAGGACTAATATTTATAATTTACAAAGTTAATCTCTTAACTTATTATAATAATTACTATTAGTTAGTTTATAAGGGTTACTCTTAGTAACCCTCGTTTAGACCCTTAATAAACCTCGGCGACCCTTAGTAATCCTTAATAACCCTTGTTTAGACCTTTAATAAACCTTAGCAATCCTTAGCAACCCTTAATAATCCTTGTTTAGACCCTTAATAAACCTTAGCGACCTATAGTAACCTATAATAAACCTCCCTTTTTAACTATTTCGCGGTCTACCCTATATCTCTAGCTAAATCTTACTTTTCTGACTCCTATTAGAAAACTAGTAGTATATCTAAGTTATTATATAAAGCCTCTAAAACCTTACTTTTCTGACCTCTATTAGAAAACTAGTAGTATATCTTAGTTATTATATAAAGCCTCTAAAACCTTACTTTGCTGACCCCTGTCAGAAAACTAGTAGTATATCTAGTTATTATATAAAGCCCTCTAAACCGCACTTTTCTAACCCCTATTAGAAAAGTAGTAGTATATCTTCTCTACGGTTGTATAGTATAAAATAAGCATAGAATTACAAGAACTATTATTAAAATATGATATTACTAAATAATTTTATAACATTCGATAACTTTAATGATTATAAGTTAGGGTTTATAGTCGAGTGAACAAAATATATATAAATAACAGTATTTTATTAAGATAGGTAAGCAGATTTATTCACCTTAATTAAGCTTAGTACTATGAATTTATACATCGGAGGGTCGCTGTAGGTCGTAGAGAGTCACCCGCAAGCAACCCTCGGAGGGGTCAGGGGAGGGTCAGGGTCGCTTATAAGGGACCCTGACCCTCGGAGGGGCGGGTGGAGGGTCCAAGATCATGGACCACCCGGAGGGTCACTGCCAGGTCTAAGTAAAGTAATTGTCCTCTATTATAAAGACTTATATAGAGTTAAAGATATTATAGATATACTTCTATAAATTATTAGAAGATAGATTATTAATAGTATAATAGATTATTAAGTAGTTATCTATATTAATACTTATATTAATAAGATACTAATAGTCTATTACTATATTATCTCTAGCTTAGAGACTTTATTATTATTTATTATTAAGATAGGTATAAATTTAATTATATTATTATTACTATTAGGATCCTTAGAATTAGTAGGGTTATTAATAATCTTAATTAGTCCTAGATTATTGTTATTATTATTTATAGATTATAGGAATATAATATTATAAGATATTATTATCTTTTTAATAACTAGATTCTATATCTTATAGATATAACTATTATCCTCTTTATAACTAATAAGGACTCCTTTCTATACTTATAAAGCTAATTTCTTTACTTATATTCTTTTAGCCTTAAAGATATATATATATATTACTATTCTCTAGATATAAAGATATATAAGAGAAGACTTTATATTAGGAATATTAAGCTCTTAATATTAGTATATAAGCAGTAAGATCTTAAGCTTCGGATTAACTAGCCTATTATTAATATAAATTGCTATCTCTATTATATATAGCTATATATCCTCTATTATCTTAGTATTAATAATTATTATCCTCTAGATATTATTAATATAATTACTAAAGTACTTTTCTATATTATTAGATTCTATAGTATATAGAGATAAGATTTCGAATATTATATCTTATTTCTTACCCTATTTAATAAACTCTTTAAATTCTATACTATTATTAAGATATTATATATTAGGATATTTGCCTATAAGAAGCTTAATCTTCTTATAGAAGATAGTAAGTTTATAGTATATATTATTCTTATTCTTTAATATAATTCTCTTTATATATTAAGTAGTATTATTAATAATTAATAGCTAGTAATTCTCTCTATTTAGACTAATAGGCTTTATTAGTTATATATTAATATAAAATTTCTATCTAATATCTTATACTCTTATTTATAGCTAGTAAGAGATCTTCAATTTTGACTTATTAAGAAGATATATATTATAGTTAAATTATTTAGTATTATATTACTCTTTATTACTAAGCTATTCTATATATTATAATATTAAAGTAATTTATACTTTTCCTATATATCCGAGATAATAATAGATATTATATATAGTTATCTTATTAATAAAACTGATACTATTATTATCTAATTCTATTATATTATTAAGATCGAAATTATTAGGATCTAGTAAGGGCTTATTAGGATTATTAATAATCTTATTAGGATTATATCTAATATTATTAAGATTGTAATTATTAGGATCCGGATTTACTTTATTAGGATTATCGAACTATACTTAATTAATATAACTAATATTATTATTATCTAAATCTATATTAGTATCCTTAGTATTATTGTCTTTTAGGCTAATAAAGTATAAGATATCTATTATTATATCTATATATCCTAGTATATCTTCTTTATTATTTATAAGATATTTTATATATATATTATATAATAGATCCTACTCTTTAAAAAGCTTCTATATACTAAAAAGCTTATTATATCTCTTAGAAGTATAATAACTAGTGATTATAAATATATATTCTTCTCTATTAGATCCTAGTAATATAGTATATATTATTACTTTACTATAGCCTAGTATAATAACTCTGTTTCTAGAGTAATCTCTATATATATAAGTGTCTTTAGGATAGTCAATTTAATATATATAAAAGTCCTTAATATTATATATTAATATTTTATCTAAACTAGTATTAAGAAGCTAGTTATTATATCTATTAATAGCTTTAGCTATAGCAATAATTATATTGCTTTATCCTTCTAATTGATATTTCTCTTATTAAATTGCTTTCGAGTATATCTATAGATTATTAGATAGCTCCTATATAGTAGGTAGATTATTATTAAGGTATATATAATACTTAGCTAGATATAGACTAAAGCTATAAAAGAAGTATATAGTATTACTTTTATCCTTTTATATATTATTATATATCTTATATATATATTTATATATATCCTTACTATTAGGAGGCTATTTATATAATACTCTTCTTTTCTTTTTAATAGTAGAGGTATTATTATTATTAGTATTATTACTAGTAGTATCTTTATCTTTAGTATTAGTCTTATTATTATAATTACTTTAGCTATCTTAGTTTCCTCTATAACTATCTCTTCTGTCTCTATAGCCTTCCTAGCTAGCTCTAGTAATAGTATTTAAGATATCTTTAATAATAGATACTATCTAGATTACTCTCTAGTATTCTTTAGCTTTAATAATATTAATCTTCTCTAGCTATATATTAGTATATTCCTTCCTAATAAATTAAACCTTCTTAATCTCTATTTTAAGTTCTTATAAGGATTATAATAAAATATAGGAAAGATAAGATATAGCTTTAA
Source organism: Penicillium aurantiogriseum (assembly GCA_019977855.1). Taxonomy (NCBI): domain Eukaryota; kingdom Fungi; phylum Ascomycota; class Eurotiomycetes; order Eurotiales; family Aspergillaceae; genus Penicillium; species Penicillium aurantiogriseum. Next base: position 7,445,681 of record JAFCIW010000003.1, on the reverse strand, counting down.
ATTATATAAATATATAATACTAATAATAGAAAGTATTAATATAGTTACTTACTAAGCTATAATCTAATTACTTTATAGATTTATAATTCTTTATCTTAATCTCTACTAATTATATTCAATCTCTTTCCTATATCAATTCTATAATAATATTATATATCTAGTTAGCAAATCTCGGGACTTTAGATAGGGTATATAGCTTATCTTATAGTATTTAGTTAATTTATAGATATATCTAGCTTAATATAAGATAGATCTAGTAAAACTATTTTTTAGTAGATTTATCCTTCTTATCTAGCTATAGAATATTACTATTAATAAGCTATTCTAGCTAGTATAGGATTAATTAGAAGATAACTAACTCCTTCTATCTTAAAGGATCTATTATATTAAATTTAAGGGCTATAATCTTCTAGATCTTAACTAATAAGATATCCGGTAATTGTTATTCCTAGTAAGAGGGCTTCTTACTCTATCCTCTAATACTTATAATATATTTAGATAGGACAGTTTTATTGCTAATATTGTCTAGATCGATCGGATTAGTATCTATAATATAGGGTATAATAGATAGACAAGATAGGATACTGTTATCCTCCTTGCTCTCGAGGTTAATAGTATTAGCTATAATTGGCTAAGAACGAAGCTTTTTTACGGAGCTAAAACCGGTAGGTAGGGGTAAAGATAGAAGGATTCCTAGATTTTATTAGCTAATCAAGTTAATACCCTATATATAGGATAGGTCTATACTGCTTAGCAAGATCGTTAATTTCAATAGATAAAAGCTTTAGAGTAAAGAGTTGCTAGTAGTCTAACTAGTAGGAAAGAGGCTTATAACCTAATATAATACTAGTACGGCTATATATAGGTAAACTTGTATTGGATTAGGTAGATAGGGAGAGGGTGAAGAGAGGAAGAGAGGAGACTATCTGGGTCTATCTATATGTAGGTGCCTAAGGCATCCATGCCGTTAGTACCTAAGGCCTCTAATAGTTATCTATTATAAGTTAAGACTATATACTCTTCTTTAGTTATTTATACTATCTTTTATATTATATTAACTATATCTTAATCTAATATCTATACTATAAAGCCTTCTTTACTTCCTCTAAGCTCTTAACTAGACCTCTCTTATATTACTAATATCTTTAATTCTATCTTTAATCTAAATATTAATCCTAGTCTCTTTAATAGCTAATAGACCTTTATATTACTAATAAAGTCTAAGTTTACTTAACTAGCCCTTCTTAATTACTTACTTAAATATATTAGCTCTAATTAGAGAAAGTAGTTTATTCTTTATAATATAATAAATAATATATCTAAAGTAAAGTTTATTAAATAGTAATATATAATAGTATATAATAGTAATACTAAAATATAAAGACTATAATAGGATATAAAATATATATTAGATATCTAGAAGAACTTTAACTAGATAGTATATTATATTATAAGTAAATCTTTAGTTATATATTAGATATATAGAACTATATTATCTTATCTAAGAGCAAAGCAAAGTAGTACTAATATATTAAAGTAGTATATAGTCTTAGATAAATACTAAAAGGATAGTAAAAGTAAGTTTATATAATAGTTAATTAAAGAGACTATATAGTATATACTAGTAAGTCTTATATAATTATATCTTTTAAAATAACTAATAAGTTATATATTAGGTACTAGTATTATTTTATATATTAAAATTCTTAAATAATAAATAGGAAAGAGAGTAGATTAAATATCTTATTAGTCTAAATCTATCTTTCTAGATACTTAAAAGGAAGTAGTTTACTTTCTTAATTCGAATAGTATAAAAGACTCTAGCTAAATCTATCTTACTCTATTCTTATACTACTTAGTATTAGCTAAAGAAATTAGTTAATAATAAATAATATATAATTCTTACTATCTTACTATAAGATATAAAACTCTTAATTACTTTTAACTATTAGATATTATCTTTCTAGTAAGTATTTATAGTAATTATAGGATACTTTATTAACTAAAACTAGAATTATTATAAGCTTCTACTTAGGTTTAAACTACTTAATAGAATATATTCTAGTATAAATCTAAGTAAAGTATTTATAGATATATTTAAAAAGCTTAATATTATTAATTATATATTAGTAATTATATTAGATAATATATCTAATAATATAACTCTAGTATAGATAGTTTAAGACTCTATTAACTTTTTTAAACTACTAAATAGTCTAGTAGTTATTTAAATCTCTTATTTTATATATATTATCTAATTAAGTCTTTATAAGCTACTAGGATTAATAAATATTAATCTTTAGAATAATATAATAGATTAGAATATTTCTAATATTTAAGCCTATATCTAAGTTTAATTACTCTATACTTTCTAGAGTAAATAAGTTATTATATAAATCTTTATTAAGGTAAGTATATTACTTTATTTATTATTTAATATATCTAATAAATATATAGATTTAAGGGCTTATTATATTTATTAATATAAGTCTTTAATATTATAATAATTTCTTCTATCTCTAGTCTAATAAAGCAAAACTTATATCTATCTAAGATATTTATATATACTAGAATTTAATCTTCTTAATATTTTATTATATAAAATATCTTAATAAGACTTATAATAAATACTATAATAATATTAGGACTTAGAAATATAAACTTAGTAAGATAAAATAGTAATAGATTAATTATCTTTTATATATTATAAAGCTATTCTACTATTTTACTATAGTACTTTTAAAGACTAAAGAGATAATAATATATTATATTTTTAGTATTTATAATATTCTCTTTAAGTATTTTAAGAAATTTATTATATAACTTATCTTAAAAACTATATTCTAGAAGAAAGTAATATTATAAGTCTTTAATACTAGAATAGTAAAACTTATATCTTACTATATAAAAATAAAAGAAATCTATAGTAGTCTTTATATAATTAGAATAATTCTTATATTCTAGTATAAGCTTTACTTCTTTTTAAATAAGATATAGGATATATTAGAGAATAATATAAATTAGAGTAATTAGTATAAGAAAATACTTTACTAATTTATAGCTTTTTATATCTAAAGATATATCTAGATATAGTCTATATAAGAAAAATAAACTTTAAAATATTACTTAACTAGTATAAGTAATCTAGATACTCTTCTTAATATTTAGTCTTATATTTACTCTAATCTATTAATATTAAAGTATAAACTTACTAGATATCTTAAAAAGTATATATTATATTTACTATTATTATAATTAGAAATACTAATATTTATTATAGTAAGAAGAAAGATTAATCCTCTAGAATTCTAGAAGGAATATAAGAATAAATTCCTAATTCTTTTAAGTATTATTTATAATATTCTCTCTATTCCTATAATAGATATTAGAGTTAAATATCTATTTAATTTAGTATAGGATATTTATTACTACTAATATAAGTAGCTAGATATAAAGATAGTCTAAGATATTATAATATTCTAGTATAAAACCTAATTTAATATTAAAATAAAAGAACTATTTAATAAGAATATATTTTTAGATTCTATCTAAGAAGTAGATAAGTAGAAAGAGACTAAGCTTACTATTAATATATCTAAATTAATTAGTAATAGTAAGGATTCTAAGGATAATAATTCTATTAGACTAATTAAGTATAAGTTTATAATAGAGAGTTAGTTTCTTTATTTTTTTATAGTACTAAGTATATAGAAGTAATAGAGAAGTAAACTAGTTAATAGTAAAGATAAGAGTAGTTCTTATCTTTCTCTTTATAAAGATAAGAATAGTACTTAAAGATAGTCTAGATTAAGAGAAGTAAGGAAGTATAGTAAATCTAGTAATAATTAATTTATATTATATTAGTATAAATATATAAATATAATAAATATCTAAGTTATTATATAAAGACTTCTAAATCTTTTATATACTAATCTATAGATACTACTACTATATATATATAATCAAATTACTTAAAAATATAGAGAAAAAATATACAAATAATATAAGTCACAAGGTTAAGAAATTCTACTTACTAAAAAGGCCTATAGGTACCTATAACGCCTACAGCCTATAGGCCCTAAGGATAGGGCCTGTCTATAGGCCTATCTATAGGGCTTATTTCCTGCTTATATAAGGCCTATAGGCTATGCCTACCTACCTATCTATAGGCGATATCGTAGTCTAACTACTTATACTATCTTTACTAATACTAATAGCTTTACTAAGTCTACTAAGGAGTTTAGGAATAGTAAGAGAAGAATCTAGAAGAAGAGACTAGAATTAGTAAATATCTAATAACTTTTAAACTACTATATATACTATTATATAAAAATCCTAGTCTTATTATCTCTCTATAAGAAGATTAATAAAAATAAGACTAATATTATTAATATTAATAGGATTAGATAAGTTTAAATTATAAGTAATAGTAAGTATCTTTAATATCTACTTCTTAATTTTAGCTATAATAATAAGCTTAGTATCCTAGAAACCTAGTTTATTCTTATAAAAAGCCTATATAATATATAAAACCTAACTAGGAACTAATAATAGGATTAGACTCTTATATATAGCTATAAAGAAAGCCTCTATAGTCTCTAAAATCTTCTTAAATACTATTAATTATATCTAATAATAACTTATTAATAAAGAATATATTTAAATAAGATAAAAGTAGATAAAAAGAGACAGAAAAGTAATAAAAAATAAGAATAGAAAAAGAAAGAGAAAGATAAAGTAAAGACTAGAAGAAACAATAAATAACTACTAAAGAGAGATATACTTAATTATATAAGTAATAAGTAAAAGTTCTAATAATAATCTTTAGACTAAAACTAGTTAATTTTATATTTTAAAGAGTCTTCTTTTATCTATATCCTATTATTACCTCTTTTACCTACTTCTTTAATCCTTTTTTATAGTCTATTTTTACCCTTTTTAGCTAGTAATAATCCTTTATTACCTAAAATAACAGTTAAAAGAGAATAAAACGATCTTTAAAGATCTTTATTAAACTATTCTTAGAGAACTTACTAAGAAATTTCCTTTATCTACTTATATATAACTATATATTGAATTACGGACTTACTATACCCTTATATATATTAAAAACTCTGCTTCTAGATCTAGACTTCTACTTATATAACTTGCTTAGAGAAACGGAGGACCGGTTTCCGCTTAGTAGGGGAGGATAAGATCCTAGAAGCCCTTTTCCTATATAATTAGTATCTTTGGTTTCTATACAGGGCCATACCGGGCTATATAGACCTCTCTATATACTTATAGATACACTAGGTCCCCCTAGGAGGCAGTATTTAGTATGTTAGAACCCCAACCTAATAGAAACCATGCGATCCCTTCCGAATCATACTAGTATATAGCTATTCCTATAAATATATTAAAGGACTAGATTTTATAGGATACTAGTTATAGAAATCCTAAATCTTTTATAGAGTATACTTAAAATTCCTAGTAGGATATTATTATAGATTTTAGTTATATATTTTTAAATCTAGGATTTTTTTAATCTCTTATTTATCCTCTTTAGAAATTTTAATTAGTAGTAGTAAGTTAATAAGTTATTCTTAGAGAAGTTCTAATATTATTATTTTTTAAAGCTTACTTAGACTAAATACTAGATATATTTAGATCGAATTAGATAGATTAATTTAATATATATTCCTAATCTTCTTAAGAATTTTATATAGATTATTAGTAAAATATAAAAGTTTTTAACTAGATTAATCTAATATCTAATTTTTTATTATTATAAAAATATAATCTTTAATATTAAAATCTTCTTTTTACTATTATTTATTTATTTATTAAATTATCTTCTATTAGGAATTAATAATCTACTATTTTATTTTATTCTAGATATTATAAAGATAGATTAATATATTAACTGTTACAAGCCAGGTCTTTGAGGAAAAGAGTGCTATTCAATGAGAATTCTAAGTACAGAGAGTAAAAAGAAAAGAGAAGAGAGGAAACCTGTCTAATAAGACCTTTGTGGGTCCTATCCTGTCTCCTTATATAAACCTTGCAAATATCTATAAGGCGAGGTAAGGTCACGTAACCTATTATATGATAGGAAACTAAGGCGGCTAGATATAGTAGAATATAATCTAGTCCGGATTGTTATATAACCCCTAGCTAAAACTATATTTAGCCTCTAAATACGGGCTTATTATTGTCTATATAATTATTAAGAACTCGATCTTCTCTATCGGTATATAGCTATTCTTATAGATATATTAGAGGACTAGGTTTTATAGGGTATTAATTGTAGAAATTATAAATCTTTTATAAAGTATACTTAAAATTTCTTATAGGATACTACTATTAGTTAAGATTATAATTAAGCTATTAGATATAATATTAAAGCTTCTAATAATATATTCTTAAATCTAGGATCTTTTTAATCTTCTATTTATCTTCTTTAGAAATTTTAATTAGTAGTAATAGGTTAATATATTGTCTTTAGAGAGGTTTTAATATTATTATCTTTTAAAGCTTACTTAAGTTAAATACTAGATATACTTAAATTAAATTAGATAGATTAATCTAATATATATTCCTAATCTTTTTAAGAATCTTATATAGACTACTAGTAAGATATAAAAATTTCTAATTAGATTAATCTAATATCTAATTCTTTATTATTATAAAAATATAATCTTTAATATTAAAATCCTCTTTCTATTATTATTTATTTACTTACTAAATTATCTTCTATTAGGAATTAGTAATCTACTACTTTATTTTATTCTAGATATTATAAAGATAGGTTAATATATTAACTACTTCTTATTTATTCTATATTATAATATCTTAATTTCTCTAATTAAATAATATTAAAGATTTATATCTCTATTTAATAAAGAAAGATAACTTCTTTATTATATCCTATAGAAGAATTAATATTATAAAATTAATTATTAGTAAATACTCTAACTAGTTATTCTAGTTAAATTCTATATATAGTCTTAGTCTTTATATTATATATTAATTTATAATCTTACTTTAGCTATTAGTTTATAGATAATAAGTTATAGAAAGCTTTCTTTTAATTCCTAGGATTTAATAGAACTCTATCTAGAACTTAGAGATAAATTAATTATCTTAATCTAAGATAATACTATTAGATATATCTATACTCTAGAATATATAATTAATAAAAAGTCTTACTATTTACTTTACTATTATCTTTTTATAATATAGAACTAAGATTAGTTTTTTACTAAAATAATCTACTACTATATAAACTATATTATAACTATAATAATTCCTAAGAAAGGAATAGAAGTTTATAGTAATATATTACTAAAGTCTTTCTAGGATTAGAAGTAGGTATAAAAGTCCTAGAGTTTAATTATATTAAGATTTAGTTTATTTATATATTAGATAATTATAGATATATCTTTCTATATCCTTTACTAATTTAGGCTAATAGTATTATATAATAGTTATCTTTTTTAGCTTCTTAATACTAGAATAGACTATTATTAGTTAGTAGTATATATTATTAAATAATCTAGCTTATAGATTATCTTTATTAAGAACTTTAAGTTATCTTTTAAAAAAGAGAAGTCTATCTTATAATATCTAATAATTATCTTTATCTTTAGTAATCTAGTAGAATTCTACTAATTCTATACTCTATTTATTAATTTATTTAATCCTTTCTATAATCTCTTAGTACTAAATATCGTCTAGATTAATAAGATTAATCTTAATCTTAAGTTATATATCTTCTTCTAAGTATTCTATAAGTAGAAGTATAATCTACTAACTATTATTAATATATAAGATTTCTTTTTATAATAGAATATTTATAATAGTATTCTTTTTATTAGATTAATACTTAATTAAGAAATAGAACTATAAAAGAAACTTACTTTATTTTATCTATTATTAATTTATTTATTAAATAGTTATAAAGTATTCTAGTAACTAGTAATTAGTAAGAATCTTAAAATAATCCTTTTATAATAGTCCTTTAAGCTTAGGTCTTTATTCCTATAATATATAAATAATTACTAAAAGTTCTTTATCTTAAATCTTATAATTTAGTTTTACTAGTTATATTAACTTTAAATAGAATACTATTAAATACTAGAAATTATCTTACTTATAGTACTAAGTAAGTATTACTCTAAGAACTCTATCTAAAGTATCTATTTTAACTCTAGTCTTATAAACTAGATTATAATAATAGAGAACTAATATACTAACTAGATTCTACTTTAAGTATTAGAAAGCTTCTTTATATTATATTAATTACTTAAAGAGAATATCTTATCTTATTAATTAATATAAAGATTTCGAAATTATATTATATACTCTAATAAATTATTAGTAGAAATTATAAAATCTAAGGAATAATTATATTTCTTTTATAATAATTAGTATTAACTATAACTAAACTACTTTAATCTTTATAGGATCTATAGTAATACTATTAGTATTTATAATAAAACTTAGGAATTTAGTTTTTATAATAAAGAATTTAGATTTTAGTAAGATAATCTATAATCCTACTTCCTATAAATAATAAAGTATCTTTTTAACTTACTATTTATAGTCTTTAATATTCTTACTATAGATTAAGATATTATTTATAAAAGTAATTATATATTTGTCTAAATACTCTCTAAGTATATTATTTATAAATCTCTAGAATATTATAGAACTATTTATTAAACTAAATAGTATTATCTTATACTTAAAAGATCTATATTATATATAAAATATAGTAAGATCTTTAGCTTTTAATATTAATTAAATCTAATAAAATCTTTACTAGATATCTAGTTTTATATAAATCTTTATCTTACTTATTTACTAGATTACTTTATTAATTAGTAGTAATAAATAGTAATCTTTCTTTATAATTATATTTAATCTTCTAAAATTAATATAGAAATATAGTTCTCTATCTAGCTTCTTAGCTATTAGGATTAGTAAGATATATAAAGAAAAGCTTAGAATAATAAAGTCTTTCTATAAGTTCTTAAGAATATACTTTTTAGTAGCTTTTAGCTTCTTTAATAATAACTTATAAAAAGGATAGTATCTAGATTATACTTTAGTTTTAAATATAATATTATAATTAATTCTAGATCTATAAGATAGTAATTTATCTAATCTCTTTTTTAAAAAGACTTTTATAAACTTATAATACTCTCTTAGTAATATCTTCTTAATCTCTTTAATCTTTATATCCTAGATCTAAAAACTCTTAACTTTAATAATATAATTAATTTTATATAATAAGATAGAGAAGATTTTAGTCTCTTTATTAGTCTTTCTATACTTATATAGCTAGTTAAATCCTATATTACTAATAGTACTAATATTAATTATTAATAATATCTCTTTTAACTATTAAATCTTTAAAGTTATTATCTTATTTTTATTATTTAGGTTTTAGCTTATCTTTCTTTATTTTTTAATCTATTAGTATCTATACTAATATTTATATATATACTTATAACTATCCTTTATCTTTAATTCCTTTTAACTAAAAGAATAGTCTTATTAATTAGTATCTACTTAATAATCTAGATTTAATATTAGTTTCTAAAGGATAGTAGTAGGTATTAATACTACTATCTTATTTAATATATTATTAAAGAGTATCTTTTTATCTAGTTAGATTATCTTATATTAATAATAGTCTAGTAGGATATTATAATCTATAAACTATTTCCTTCTAAGAATTATATTATACTTTCTAAGATTAGTAATTAATATTAGAACTTACTACTATACTTTACTATCTATATATATTATAAGAAAAGTAATATATATAATTAGTTTATTAAGCTTTCTATTAAATCCTTAAATAGGATACTTCTATCCTATACTCTCTACTTTTAATCTAAATTATTTACTAAGAAGTATATTTAACTCCTAATTTAGGAATATATATCTATCTACTTTAGTATTATCTAGTACTAAAATAGAGAAAGAGTATCTATTATATATTAGTCTAATACTAAAAACTAAACTATCTTTAAGATTACTAATTAATTTCTATAAATCTAATAAGTATAATAATATCTTCTATCTATCTAGATAGGAGACTTAACCTAAATATTAGCTTTTCTCTAATTATTATCTTTATTATTATTAAGCTTAATAATATAAAGAGAGAGATAAGCTATTATAATAATAATAATACTAGCTAGTTTCTTCTTTAGATAGTTATAGATTATATATCTCTATTTCTTATAGTTAAAGTATTAGCCTTTTTTTATTAAGATATCTTATTTAGTATTTAAAAGTCTTCTAGGATTAATACTTTCTTTATATTTTATATAAAAGTATATATTAATATTAATATTAACTTTATAACTACTTCTATACTTATATTATTACTAATAGTAATAGTAGATTATATATAAGAAGTAGTCTTTATCTTTTACTAAAGATTAATCTTATAAGATATACTCTAATAGATTTTAGTAAAAGATTTAAAAGTTATAATATCTTAATTAATAGCCTATATTATCTAGCTTTATAATAGATATAAGAGTTTTAAATATAAGTTATACTTTTAGTTTTTCTTAATTATAACAATTTCTTCTATAAGCTATATAAACTTAGTAAGAAAGTTAGTAAAGCTATCCTTTAGCTTTATTATTAACTTATAATATATAGTATATACTTTAGTATATTAGTTCGGATTAGTAAAGATAGTCTTTAGGTAAATAATTATATCTTTAGTATCTATATATAGATTACTAGAATTAGAACTTATTTATAGTATAATATATAACTAAGCTTTACTCTTATAATAGCTCTATATATAAAGCTTATAGTATATAGGTAATAGATAGTAATTAGTATTAGCTTCTAGCTTCTAATATATAACTATTTCTTAAGTCTTAAATTAGACTTCTTTACTATTACTAAGTATTAGAGTATCTAGTATCTTTATAGTCTTTTAATTAGTAATAGTCTCTATAATTAGTATATTAGAGCTATTATTTCGGTTTAGGAGCTAGAATATAAGATTACTATAATCCTTAATTACTAGATTATAGTAAGTAATAGCTTTATTATACTTAATCTCTAGATTCTTAATTATATTATCAAAATTAACTCTCTTAGCTAGAAGAACTATAACTTTATTCTTAAGCTCTTAATACTTCTATTCTAATCACTTATATTAATAAGTAAGTTTATAGAATCTCTTCTTTAATAAAGTATTTAATAATTATTTATATAGAGAAGATAATCTTTCTCTAGTATTATCTTTATCTTTATTAATATATTTATATTTATTAGTCTTAACTAATCTTATTAAAGTCTTTAGTTCCTAAATATCTATCTTATATTTAGGAGTTTCTTTATTATTATATATAGTAATAACTAGCTATTTATTATAGTTTATTAGGTTTTATTAAGTCTTAACTATTATAATTAGTTAGACTAAAGTTAGTTCGGTTTAGTCTTAGCTTATATAGTACTAAGAAATAGGAAGTAAAGTAAAGTAGGACTAAGACTAATTATAATAATAGTCTATATAACCTTACTACTTTGTAGAATTGAGAATAGTACTTAGAATTATATTATAAGCTAGGTCTTTAAGGAAAAGAGTGCTATTTAATAAGAATTCTAAGTATAGAGAGTAAAAAGAAAAGAGAAGAGAGGAAACCTGTCTAATAAGACCTTTATAGGTCCTATCCTGTCTTCTTATATAAACCTTACAAATATCTATAAGGCGAGGTGAGGTTACGTGACCTATCACGTGATAGGAAACTAAGGCGGCTAGACACGGCAGAATATAATCTAGTCCGGATCGTCATATTAACTATCTTTTATTTATTTTATATTATAGTTTTCTAGTCTCTTTAATTAAATAATATAGAAGACTTATATCTTTATTTAATAAAGAAAGATAACTTCTTTATTATATCTTAAAAAAGAATTAATATTATAAAATTAACTATTAATAAATACTCTAACTAATTATTTTAGTTAAATTTTATATATAGTTTTAGTCTTTATATTATATACTAATTTATAATTTTATTTTAATTATTAGTTTATAAATAATAAACTATAAAAAGCTTTCTTTTAATTCTTAAGATCTAATAAAACTTTATTTAGAATTTAGAAATAAACTAATTATCTTAATCTAAAATAATATTATTAAATATTTTTATACTTTAAAGTATATAATTAATAAAAAGTCTTACTATTTACTTTACTATTATCTTTTTATAATATAAGACTAAGATTAGTCTTTTATTAAAATAATCTATTATTATATAAATTATATTAAAACTATAATAATTTCTAGAGAAAAAATAGAAGTCTATTATAATATATTATTAGAATTATTTAGAAATTAGAAGTAGATATAAAAGTCCTAAGATTTAATTATATTAAGATTTAATTTATTTATATATTAGATAATTATAAATATATCTTTCTATATTCTTTATTAATTTAAACTAATAATATTATATAATAATTATCTTTTTTAATTTTTTAATATTTAGATAGGCTATTATTAATTAGTAATATATATTATTAAGTAATCTAATCTATAGATTATTTTTATTAAGAACTTTAAATTATTCTTTAAAAAGAAAGAGTTTATTTTATAATATCTAGTAATTATTATCTTTTTCTTTAATAATCTAATAAAATTCTATTAGTTTTATATTTTATTTATTAATATATTTAATTTTTTCTATAATCTCTTAATATTAAATATCTTTTAAATTAATAAGACTAATCTTAATTTTAAATTATATATCTTTTTCTAAATATTCTATAAATAAAAATATAATCTATTAACTATTATTAATATATAAAGTTTTTTTTTTAATAAAGTATTTATAATAGTATTTTCTTTATTAGATTAATATTTAATTAAAAAATAAAATTATAAAAAAAACTTATTTTATCTTATCTATTATTAATTTATTTATTAAATAATTATAAAGTATTCTAGTAATTAATAATTAGTAAGAATCTTAAAATAATCTTTTTATAATAGTTTTTTAAGCTTAAATCTTTATTCTTATAATATATAAATAATTATTAAAAGTTTTTTATTTTAAATCTTATAATTTAATTTTATTAACTATATTAATTTTAAATAGAATATTACTAAATACTAGAAATTATCTTATTTATAATACTAAATAAATATTACTTTAAGAACTTTATTTAATATATCTATTTTAACTCTAGTCTTATAAACTAGATTATAATAATAAAAAACTAGTATACTAACTAAATTTTACTTTAAGTATTAGAAAGCTTCTTTATATTATATTAACTACTTAAAAAGAATATCTTATCTTATTAGTTAATATAAAGATTTTAAGATTATACTATAAACTTAAATAAATTATTAGTAGAAATTATAGAATCTAAAGAATAATTATACTTCTTTTATAATAGTTAATATTAATTATAACTAAATTACTTTAATCTTTATTAGATTTATAATAATATTATTAGTACTTATAATAAAACCTAAGAACTTAGTTTTTATAACTAAGAACTTAGATTTTAGTAAAATAACTTATAGTCTTACTTTTTATAGATAATAAAGTATTTCTTTAACTTATTATTTATAATCTTTAATATTCTTATTATAGATTGAGATATTATTTATAAAGATAACTATATATTTATCTAAGTATTCTTTAAATAAATTATTTATAAATCTCTAGAATATTATAGGACTATTTATTAAACTAAATAGTATTACTTTATATTTAAAGAATCTATATTATATATAAAATATAGTAAAATCTTTAGTCTCTAGTATTAATTAAATCTAATAGAATCCCTATTAGATATCTAGCTTTATATAGATCTTTGCTTTACTTATTTACTAGATTACTTTATTAATTAGTAATAATAGATAGTAATCTTTCTATAAATTCTTAAAAATATACTTCTTAATAGCTTTTAGCTTCTCTAATAATAACTTATAAAGAGAATAGTATCTAGATTATATTTTAGCTTTAAATATAATATTATAATTAACTCTAGATCTATAAAATAGTAATTTATCTAATCTCTTTTTGAAAAAGACTTCTATAAGCTTATAGTACTATTTTAGTAGTATCTTCTTAATCTTTTTAATCTTTATATCCTAAATCTAAGAACTCTTAATATTAATAATATAGTTAATCTTATATAAAAAGATAGAGAAGGTTTTAGTCTCTTTATTAGTCTTTTTATATTTATATAACTAGTTAAATCCTATACTACTAATAGTATTAATATTAATTATTAATAGTACCTTTTCTAACTATTAAATCTTTAAAATTATTATCTTACTTTTATTATTTAGATTCTAACTTATCTTTCTTTATTTTTTAATCTATTATTATCTATGACGATCCGGACTAGATTGTATTCTGCTATATCTGGCCGCCTTAGTTTTCTATCATATGACCTTACCTTGCCTTGTAGATATTTGTAAGGTTTATATAAGGAGATAGGATAGGACCTATAAAGGTCTTACTATGTAGGTTTCCTCTCTTCTTTTTTCTTTTACTCCTTATACTTAGAATTCTTATTAAATAGTATTTTTTTCTTTAAAGACTTAGTTTATAATATAATTCTAAGTATTATTCTTAATTCTATAAAATAGTAAGATTATATAGACTATTATTATAATTAGTCCTAGTCTTACTTTATCCTACTTCCTATTTTTTAGTACTAAATAAGCTAAGACTCAAACCGAACTAACTAACTTTAGTATAACTAATTATAATAGTTAAGATTTAATAAAACCTAATAAATTATAGTAAGTAATTAGTTATTATTATATTTATTAAAGAAAAGATTCTATAAACTTACTTTATAATATAAATAATTAAAATAAAAGTATTAGAAACTTAAGAATAAAATTATAGTCTTGCTAGCTAAAAGAGTTAACTTTAATAATATAATTAAAAATCTAAAGATTAGATATAATAAAGCTATTACTTATTATAATCTAGTAATGAAAGATTATAATAATCTTATATTCTAGCTTCTAAACTAAAATAATAGCTTTAATATATTAATTATAAAGATTATTACTAACTAAAGGACTATAAAGATACTAGATACTTTAATATTTAGTAATAGTAAAGAAGTCTAATTTAAGATCTAAGAAATAATTATATATTAGAAATTAAAAGCTAATATTAATTATTATCTATTATCTATATACTATAAACTTTATATATAGAGTTATTATAAAGATAAAGTCTAGTTATATATTATATTATAAATAAATTCTAATTCTAATAATTTATATATAGATATTAAAGATATAATTACTTATATAAATACTATTTTTATTAATCTAAACTAATATATTAAAGTATATATTATATATTATAAGTTAATAATAAAACTTAAAGATAGCTTTATTAACTTCTTTATTAAATTTATATAGCTTATAGAAAAAGCTATTATAATTAAAGAAAACTATAAATATAATTTATATTTAAAACTTTTATATTTATTATAGAGTTAGATAATATAAACTATTAACTAAGATATTATAACTTTTAAATCTTTTACTAAGATCTATTAGAGTATATCTTATAAGATTAATCTTTAGTAAGAGATAAAGACTATCTTTTATATATAATTTACTATTACTATTAGTAATAATATAGATATAAAAATAATTATAAAGTTAATATTAATATTAATATATACTTTTTATATAAAATATAAAAAAAGTATTAATCCTAAAAGACTCTTAAATACTAAATAAGATACTTTAATAAAGAAAGACTAGTATTTTAATTATAAAGAATAAAAATATATAATCTATAACTATCTAAAAAAGAAACTAGCTAATATTATTACTATTACTATAACTTATCTCTTTTTTTATATTATTAAATTTAATAATAATAAAGATAATAATTAGGAAAAAGCTAATATCTAGATTAAATCTTTTATCTAGATAGATAGAAGATATTATTATATTTACTAGATTTATAAAAATTAATTAATAGTTCTAAAGATAGTTTAGTTTTTAGTATTAGATTAATATATAATAAATACTTTTTCTTTATTTTAATACTAAATAATACTAGAATAGATAAATATATATTCCTAAATTAAAAATTAAATATATTTCTTAGTAAATAATTTAGACTAAAAATAAAAAGTATAAGATAAAAGTATTTTATTTAAAGATTTAATAAAGAGCTTAGTAAATTAATTATATATATTACTTTTCTTATAATATATATAAATAATAGAATATAATAATAAATTTTAATATTAATTACTAATCTTAGAAAGTATAATATAATTCTTAAAAAGAAATAGTTTATAGATTATAATATTTTATTAGACTATTATTAATATAAAATAATCTAACTAGATAAAAAGATACTTTTTAATAATATATTAAATAAAATAATAGTATTAATACTTACTATTATTCTTTAAAAATTAAAACTAAATCTAGATTATTAAGTAAATACTAATTAATAAAACTATCTTTTTAGTTAAAAGAAATTAAAGATAAAGAATAATTATAAATATATATATAAATACTAATATAGATATTAGTAGATTAAAAAATAAAAAAAGATAAACTAGAATCTAAATAATAAAAGTAAGATAATAATTTTAAAGATTTAATAATTAGAAAAGATATTATTAATAATTAATATTAATATTATTAATAATATAGGATTTAATTAGCTATATAAATATAAAAAGACTAATAAAAAGACTAAAATCTTTTCTATTTTATTATATAAAATTAATTATATTATTAATATTAAAAGTTTTTAGATCTAGAATATAAAGATTAAAAAAATTAAGAAGATATTATTAAAAGAGTATTATAGACTTATAAAAATATTTTTAAAAAAAAGATTAGATAAATTATTATCTTATAAATTTAGAGTTAACTATAATATTATATTTAAAGCTAAAGTATAATCTAGATATTATTCTTTTTATAAATTATTATTAAAAAAGCTAAAAGTTATTAAAAAGTATATTCTTAAGAACTTATAAAAATACTTTATTATTCTAAGCTTTTTTTTATATATTTTATTAATCTTAATAACTAAAAAACTAGATAAAAAACTATATTTCTATATTAATTTTAGAAGATTAAATATAATTATTAAAAAAGATTACTATTTACTATTATTAATTAATAAAATAATCTAGTAAATAAATAAAATAAAGATCTATATAAAGCTAGATATCTAGTAAAGATTCTATTAGATTTAATTAATATTAAAAGTTAAAAAACTTATTATATTTTATATATAATATAGATCTTTTAAATATAAAATAATATTATTTAATTTAATAAATAGTCTTATAATATTCTAAAGATTTATAAATAATATATTTAAAAAATACTTAGATAAATATATAATTACTTTTATAAATAATATTTTAATTTATAGTAAGAATATTAAAGACTATAAATAATAAATTAAAAAGATACTTTATTATTTATAGGAAGTAAGACTATAAGTTATCTTACTAAAATCTAAGTTCTTTATTATAAAAACTAAGTTTTTAGGTTTTATTATAAATACTAATAGTATTACTATAAATCCTATAAAGATTAAAGTAATTTAGTTATAGTTAGTATTAACTATTATAAAAGAAATATAATTATTCCTTAGATTTTATAATTTCTACTAATAATTTATTAAAATATATAACTTAAAGTAGAATTTAGTTAGTATATTAATTCTTTATTATTATAATCTAATTTATAAGACTAGAGTTAAAATAGATATATTAAATAAAGTTTTTAAAATAGTATTTACTTAGTACTATAAATAAGATAATTTCTAATATCTAGTAATATTCTACTTAAAGTTAATATAACTAGTAGAATTAAATTATAAGATATAAAATAAAGAACTTCTAGTAATTATTTATATATTATAAGAATAAAGATCCGAGTTTAAAGGATTATTATAAAAGGATTATTTTAAGATCTTTACTAATTACTAGTTACTAAAATACTTTATAATTATTTAATAAATAAATTAATAGTAGATAAGATAGAGTAAGTTTCTTTTATAGTTTTATTTTTTAATTAAATATTAATCTAGTAAAAAGAATATTATTATAAATACTTTATTATAAAAAGAAATCTTATATATTAATAATAATTAGTAGATTATATTTCTATCTATAGAATATTTAAAAGAAGATATATAACTAAAGATTAAAATTAATTTTATTAATCTAAAAGATATTTAATATTAAGAAATTATAAAAAAAGTTAAGTAAATTAATAAATAAAATATAAAATTAATAGAATTCTATTAGATTACTAAAGATAAAGATAATTATTAGATATTATAAAATAGACTTCTTTTTTTTAAAAGATAACTTAAAATTCTTAATAAAGATAATCTATAAGCTAGATTATTTAATAATATATACTACTAACTAATAATAGCTTATTTTAATATTAAAAAACTAAAGAAGATAATTATTATATAATACTATTAGTCTAAATTAATAAAGAATATAAAAAGATATATTTATAATTATCTAATATATAAATAAATTAAATCTTAATATAATTAAACTTTAAGATTATTATATCTATTTCTAATCTTAGAAAGATTTTAGTAATATATTATAATAAATTTCTATTTCTTTTCTAGAGATTATTATAATTATAATATAGTTTAAATAATAATAGATTATTTTAATAAAAGACTAATCTTAATTTTATATTATAAGAAGATAATAATAAAGTAAATAATAAGACTTTTTATTAATTATATATTTTAAAATATAGATATATTTTATTACGAGCTAGGTCTTTGAGGAAAAGAGTGCTATTTAACGAGAATTCTAAGTATAGGGAGCAAAAGGAAAAAGAAGAGAGGAAACCTGCCTAATAAGACCTTTGTAGGTCCTATCCTATCTCCTTATATAAACCTTGCAAATATCTACGAGGCGAGGTAAGGTTATATAATAGGAAACTAAGATAGCTAGATATAGCAGAATACAATCTAGCCCGGATTGTTATATAACCCCTAGCTAAAACTATATTTAGTCTCTAAATATAGGCTTATTATTATCTATATAATTGTTAAGAACTTAATCTTCTCTATTAGTATATAGCTATTCTTATAAATATATTAAGGAGCTAGGTTTTATAGGATATTAATTATAAAAATTATAAATCTTGGGAATTGTTGCTCGCACCCCCCCTGGATGCTCACACCCCCCCTGCCTGACCTCTCAGGCAGTAACACCACCGCCTTCCTAATCTGGTAATGCACCTGTCTTGACATCTGTACCTGTCTACCGCACTCCACACCGCCTTCCAATTTTATACACCGCCTTCATGCCTAACTCCCCATACAATTGTAGCAACACAGCAGGTACCTGCAATTTGTATGTAAACCCCTAACAAAATTAAGTCACTTTTGTCATATAGTACTCTATACATACATGGAGACAAGATCAAACAAATTGATACTCCAATTCTGGTTTACATACATTAACCTGCCTTCTTCCACCTCATTTTTAACCATCATTTCTATCCAAATCCTACCATTTTCATCTATTTTCATTATCAATATGGCCTCTCTAGGCCTCGAATACCTCGAATACCTGCTTTCCTCGGATTCCGAGGTCGAGATCGTCCCCGAGTCTCTACCTACTGAGCCAATCACCGAGACCCCTACTACCGAGACCCCTACTACCGAGACCCCTACGTCTTCCGCTATCCCGCTCCCCCTCTCGACCAGTTATACACTACACTGGAGGCTGCAAAAGCTACAATTGACAACCATAGCCGGGCGCACGGTTATGCAGTGGTCAGCAGTCGTTCGAAGCGTACAAAGAAAGGTGTTATGAAGACTGTTCGGCTCCGCTGCGACCGATATGGCACGCTGCCAAGTGAACTTCCCGATACGAATCGTTCAGGGATACATATACGAAATATGACAACAATCCATAATGCATGCCCATTTGCAATCTCTCTTCGACTACAATATGATACCCAGACTTGGTCTATCACAGTTGAGCATCCATTCCATAATCATGATCCGTCCCCTATATCAACGCATACTATCCACCGCTAACATGAGCTAGCAAGCAAAGCAGATCAGATCAAGCAGCATCTTCAACATGGTATCCTAACCCGTCAAATCTTAACTACACTCCGAGAAGATGACCCAGATTCTGCCCTTATACCCCGTGATCTCTACAACTTCAGAAAGAAGCTTAGTGTTGAATTTCTTGCTGGTCGTACACCTCTTTAGGCGCTACTTATGGAGCTTCCTAAGGATGGTGAGTGGGTTTTCCGATACGAGGTAGATGATGAGAATTATGTCACTGCTTTGTTCTGTATGTATAAGACTAGCATTGCTATGCTGAAGTCAAATCCCTGGGTTATATCTATGGACTGTATATATAAG
Source organism: Penicillium aurantiogriseum (assembly GCA_019977855.1). Classification (NCBI taxonomy): domain Eukaryota; kingdom Fungi; phylum Ascomycota; class Eurotiomycetes; order Eurotiales; family Aspergillaceae; genus Penicillium; species Penicillium aurantiogriseum. The sequence continues at coordinate 7,425,252 of JAFCIW010000003.1, read as the reverse complement.
ACTAATCGATACGGCTTACCCCTTCTCGATATTGTCGGTATTGCTTCTACTGGGTCAACGTTTCATCTTGGTTTTGCATTTATCAAGGATGAACGAGAAGATACCTACCAGCTTATCCTCGACTGTCTTGCAGATGTTTACCAATCGCTCGGTCTCGATCCCCCCCGTACAATTCTTACCGACAAAGAACAAGCACTGATGAATGCCATTGAGACAGTCTTTCCTGAGACAAAGAATATGATTTGTATCTGGTATATCAACATGTGCATCCTGAAAAAAGCCCGTCCAATCCTCCGAGATCAAATTGCAAAGGCCCGTAACGAGCTTAGTACCCAGTCGAATACCCAGTCGAACACCCAGTCGAATACCCAGCGTCAAACAAAGGCCCAGAAAGAGAGAGAGCTTACCGAGAAGGTCGACCAAGGTTGGAAGACAATGCTTCGACGGTGGAATCGTATTGTATACGCTACCACTCTCGAAGCAATGCAATATCAATGGGAGACCTTTAAAGAGCGGTATACAGATCCAATCTTCCAGCCATTAATTGACTACATTCAAAAGGAGTGGCTTGATGACTGCCCGGAGCATTTTCTCCATTGTTATACCGCTCAGTACCTACATCTCAATGAGATAGCTACTTCTCGCACTGAAGCAGCTCACTGGCTCTTAAAGAAAGACCTCCAGGTATCAACAAGCGATCTACTAGTTGTCCTTCATATATTTGAGCGAGCAGTAAAGCTTCAATTTGCCAAGATCAGGAACGAGATTGAAAACGATAAAATCAGGAAGCCAACAAGGATCTTATCCAGTCACAAGCTACTTATTGGACGAATTTCAGCAAAGGCAATTCAGCATACAAAGGATGTACGCGCAAGGTATCTTCCTCCAGCAGATGACAAACCGCCGATTCCCCCATCATGTATATGCAATTCCAAGGACACTTCTGGCTTCCTATGTATCCATATTATCAAGGAGTACGAAGATGAAAACAAAAGCCTTGAGCCTGATCTCTTCCATCAACATTGGCATTTGTACAGTGTATCTGCTCCACCAATCAATCCTTTGCTTCTTCTTCAAGATCCTCTCCAAGTTTGACAACGAGGGCGTCCACGTGGTGCAAGAAATTTCGTACAGAATACCCAGTCAACAGCACAACAAAGCACCTAGCAATTGCAGTCTTCTCCTAATCCTCTTACACAGGATCGATCTACCCAGAGAGATCCCTCAGGATTTGAGCTTGTGCTTTTGCAGGAACGTGGTCGAGGACAAGGACGGCCGCGGGGACGGGGAAGGGGAAGGGGACGTGGGCGTGGAACAAGCAGTGGTGAAACTGGCAGTGGTGACACTGAGACTGGAGGACGTGGACGGGGACGTGGACGGGGACGTGGCCGGGGTCGAGGACGGGGACGTGCGGTGGAGGGTGCCTGAGTGAGAAAATAAGCAGTTTGTAGAGTTTCAATGCTTCGTTATGCAGAAATGTACAATTTTTCCTGATCAAAATGCATGTTTTTTTACTATGTAAACCAGAATTATATGGTGGTGGCAGAATTATATGGCAGAAAACTCTGCACTGGCAGAAAATATGGCAGAAATCTTGGTCGCACCTGATTAGGAAGGCGGTGGTGTTACTGCCTGAGAGGTCAGGCAGGGGGGGGTGTGAGCATCCAGGGGGGGGTGCGAGCAACAATTCCCTAAATCTTTTATAGAGTATACTTAAAATTTTCTATAGGATATTACTATTAATTAAGATTATAACTAAGCTATTAGATATAATATTAAAGCTTCTAGTAATATATTCTTAAATCTAGGATCTTTTTAATCTTTTATTTATTTTTTTTAGAAATTTTAATTAATAGTAATAAATTAATATATTACTCTTAGAGAGATTCTAATATTATTATCTTTTAGAGCTTACTCGGATTAAATACTAGATATATTTAAATTAAATTAAATAGATTAATCTAATATATATTCCTAATCTTCTTAAGAATCTTATATAGACTACTAATAAGATATAAAAGTTTCTAACTAGATTAATCTAATATCTAATCCTTTATTAATATAAAAATATAATCTCTAATATTAAAATCCTCTTTTTATTATTATTTATTTATCTACTAAATTATCTTTTATTAAGAATTAGTAATCTATTACTTTATTTTATTCTAGATATTATTAAGATAGATTAATATATTAATTACTTCTTATTTATTTTATATTATAATATCCTAGTCTCTCTAGTTAAATAATATAAAAGATTTATATTCTTATTTAATAAAAAAAGATAACTTCTTTATTATATCTTATAAAAGAATTAATATTATAAAATTAACTATTAGTAAATATTCTAACTAGTTATTCTAGTTAAATTCTATATATAATTTTAGTCTTTATATTATATATTAATTTATAATCTTACTTTAGCTATTAGTCTATAGATAATAAGTTATAAAAAGCTTTCTCTTAATTCCTAAGATTTAATAAAACTTTATCTAGAATTTAAAAATAAACTAATTATTTTAATCTAAAATAATACTATTAAATATATTTATATTTTAAAGTATATAATTTATAAAAAGTCTTACTATTTATTTTATTATTATCTTTTTATAATATAAGACTAAGATTAATCTTTTATTAAAATAATCTATTATTATATAAACTATATTATAACTATAATAATCTCTAGAGAAAGAATAGAAGTCTATTATAATATATTATTAAGATCTTTCTAGAATTAGTAGTAAATATAATAGTTTTAAAGTTTAATTATATTAAGATTTAGTTTATTTATATATTAGATAATTATAAATATATCTTTTTATATTTTTTATTAATTTAGACTAATAGTATTATATAATAGTTATCTTCTTTAGCTTTTTAATCCTAAGATAGGCTATTATTAGTTAATAGTATATATTATTAAGTAATCTAGTTTATAAGTTATCTTTATTAGAAACTTTAAGTTATCTTTTAAAAAGAAGAAGTCTATTTTATAATATCTAATAATTATCTTTATCTTTAATAATCTAGAAGAATTTTACTAGATTTATATTTCTTTTATTAATATATTTAATTCTTTTTATAATCTTCTAATATTAATTATTTTTTAAATTAATAAGATTAATTTTAATCTTTAGTTATATTTTTTCTTTTAAGTATTCTATAAATAGAAATATAATCTATTAATTATTATTAATATATAAGATTTCTTTCTATAATAGAATATTTATAATAGTATTCTTTTTACTAGATTAGTATTTAATTAAGAAATAGAACTATAAAAGAAACTTACTTTATCTTATTTATTATTAATTTATTTATTAAGTAGTTATAAAATATTCTAATAACTAATAATTAATAAAGATCTTAAAATAATCTTTTTATAATAGTTCTTTAAACTTAGATCTTTATTCTTATAATATATAAATAAGTACTAGAAGTTCTTTATCTTATATTTTATAATTTAATTCTACTAGCTATATTAATCTTAAGTAAAATATTACTAGATACTAGAAATTATTTTATTTATAGTACTAAATAAGTATTACTCTAAAAACTCTATCTAATATATTTATTTTAATCCTAGTCTTATAAGCTAGATTATAATAATAAAGAACTAGTATATTAATTAAATTCTACTTTAAGTATTAAAAAGCTTCTTTATATTATATTAACTATTTAAAAAGAATATCTTATTTTATTAATTAATATAAAGATTTTAAAATTATATTATATACTCTAATAAATTATTAGTAGAAATTATAGAATCTAAAGAATAATTATACTCTTTTTATAGTAGTTAATACTAATTATAACTAAATTACTTTAATCTTTATAAGATCTATAATAATACTATTAGTATTTATAATAAAATCTAAGAACTTAGTTTTTATAATAAAGAATTTAGATTTTAGTAAGATAATCTATAATCCTACTTCTTATAAATAATAGAGTATCTTTTTAACTTATTATTTATAATCTTTAATATTCTTATTATAGATTAAGATATTATCTATAAAAGTAATTATATATTTATCTAAATACTCTTTAAGTATATTATTTATAAATCTATAGAATATTATAAGACTATTTATTAAACTAAATAATATTATTTTATATTTAAAAGATCTATATTATATATAAAATATAATAAGATCTTTAGCTTTTAGTATTAATTAAATCTAATAAAATCCTTACTAGATATCTAGCTTTATCTAGATCTTTATTTTACTTATTTATTAGATTACTTTATTAATTAGTAATAATAAATAGGAATCTTTTTTTATAATTATATTTAATCTTCTAAAATTAATATAGAAATATAGTTAGCTTCTTAGCTATTAGGATTAGTAAGATATATAAAAAGAAACTTAGAATAATAAAGTCTTTCTATAAGTTTTTAAGAATATATTTCTTAGTAGCTTTTAGCTTCTCTAATAATAACTTATAAAGAGAATAATAGCTAAATTATACTTTAATTCTAAATATAATATTATAATTAATTTTAAATCTATAAGATAGTAATTTATCTAATCTCTTTTTTAAGAAGACTTCTATAAACTTATAATACTCTCTTAGTAATATCTTCTTAATCTCTTTAATCTTTATATTCTAGATCTAAGAACTCTTAATATTAATAATATAATTAATTTTATATAATAAGATAAAGAAGATTTTAGTTTCTTTATTAGTCTTTTTATATTTATATAACTAATTAAATCCTATACTATTAATAGTATTAATATTAATTATTAATAGTATCTTTTATAATTATTAAATCTTTAAAGTTATTATCTTACTTTTATTATTTAGATTCTAGTTTATCTTTCTTTATTCTTTAATCTACTAATACTTATATTAATATTTATATATATACTTATAACTATCTTTTATCTTTAATTTCTTTTAACTAAAAAGATAGTCTTATTAATTAGTATCTACTTAATAATCTAGATTTAGTTTTAGTTTCTAAAAAATAATAATAGATATTAATATTAATATTTTATTTAATATATTATTAAAAAGTATCTTTTTATCTAGCTAGATTATCTTATATTAATAATAGTCTAATAGGATATTATAATCTATAAACTATTTCTTTCTAAGAATTATATTATATTTTCTAAGATTAGTAATTAATATTAGAATCTATTACTATACTTTATTATCTATATATATTATAAAAAAAGTAATATATATAATTAATTTACTAAGCTTTTTATTAAATCTTTAAATAGGATATTTCTATCTTATACTTTCTACTTTTAGTCTAAATTATTTACTAAAAAGTATATTTAATCTTTAATTTAGGAATATATATTTATCTACTTTAATATTATTTAATACTAAAATAAAAAAAAGAGTATTTATTATATATTAGTCTAGTACTAAAAACTAAACTATCTCTAAGACTACTAATTAATTTCTATAAATCTAGTAAATATAATAATACTTTCTATAAATCTAGTAAATATAATAATACTTTCTATCTATCTAGATAAAAGACTTAACCTAGATATTAGCTTTTTCCTAACTATTATCTTTATTATTATTAAGCTTAATAATATAAGAAAAGAGATAAGCTATAGTAATAGTAATAATACTAGTTAGCTTCTTCTTTAGATAGTTATAGATTATATATTCTTACTCTTTATAATTAAAATACTAGTCTTTCTTTATTAAGATATCTTATTTAGTATTTAAGAGTCTTCTAGGATTGATACTTTCTTTATACTTTATATAAAGAGTATATATTAATATTAATATTAACTTTATAATTACTCTTATATCTATATTACTACTAGACTTCGGCAGAACCCATTTTGGGTTAAAGACTCCGACCTAAAACCTAACCTATTGGGTTTTAGGTTCTGCCTTCTATAACCTAACCTAACCTAAAACCTAATAGGTTAAACCTAATAACCTAATAATAACCTATTTGAACCTATTTTAGTATAAAATATAGGTCTTAGTATTTATAATAATACTAAGTTATTAAATAAAATTACTATTTTTTATAACTATTCTAGTTTATCTATTAAATATTATTATATTATTATAATAATAAGTTAGAAACTTTATATAATTACTCCGAATTTAAAGCTAACTTACTTTATATTATATTAATTTATATATTTATTAAATATAGACTATTAGAAATATATATTTATAGTAAAAGTAAATCTATATATATTTAAAAATAAAAATAAATAGAAATAGAGATTTCTTAATCTTAGTTTATTTTCTATATAATTAATATTATTTTAAAACTATATATCTCTTTTTTTATATTCTTAATTAATATATCTAATAATTAATATACTATATAAATTAAGATAGTTTATAAACAATCTTTATATCTTTATATATATTCTAGATAAAATATTTCTAAGTAATCTTTAGGAAGAATAGATTATAAATAGGTTCTCTTAGATTTTAATAGATTATAAATAAATTATTAGTAAGTTTTATTAGATTTTATTAGATTTTAATAGGTTCTATTAGGTTCTATTAGGTTCTATTAGGTTTTAATAGGTTTTAATAGATTATAAATAGGTTTTATTAGGTTCTATTAGATTAGATCTATTTAAATATAGTTTATATAGCTAATTAATTAATCTTATATTTTATATCTTTTAATATATCTACTTTACTTAGTCTATTTATATATCTATTATCTAAAACCCTTTTTTTATAAGTATATACTTTCTTTAATTATTTCTTTTATATCTTCTATAGTATTTATCTTTATAATAATTATATCCTAAAGCTAGTATTCTAACTTCCTATTTACTCTTTTTAATAAAAATATAGATAATCTTAGTTATCTTATTCTCTTTTCTTAGACTCTATCTCTATCTAATAGCTAACTTATAATTAAGCCTTTTAATACTATTAATACTAACTTTCTTTAGCCCTTTAATCTTTTACTAATTCTATCTTCTTTTACTTATATTAATTCTAATTAGAGAAAGATATATATATTTTATAATAATATAGTATATAAAGAATAAGTTAACTAGTAGCTATAAACTAACTATAAATAGAAAAGTAAGCTTTTCTAAGACTTAAATTATAATTTAAATATATAAAGTAACTTTAACTAAATTACTTATACTAAAGATAGTATACTAAAGATAATATATAAATACTACTTAAAGATCCTAGAGTATCTTTATTCTTTATTACTTAGTAATAAAAGCTATTATAATATATTAATAATATTAAAATATTTAAAGATAGTAGGCTATTATAAAGCTTAATAAGAAGAGAAAAAAGAAATTACTAAGTTTCTTTAAAAGATAGTAAATTCTTATATTTTATTTAGTTATTAGATTTTAGTAATATTCTTAGATATATAGAATAATAACTAATTAAAAACTTCTTTTTTATAGTTAGTTTAAAAAGAGTATTTTCTTTAATTTTTTACTTTTAATTAATTTCTATTCTATTTTATTAAATATCTAATATTTTATAAGTTATTCTAATTAGCCTATTTTATACTATCTATCTTTCTAATATTCTTTATTACTATAATATATTATTATCTTTATAATATTATTATAAAATAATAGAAGTCTATTCTCTAAATACTATCTAATAATATATACTAGGATCTAATAATAGATTTTAATTCTTCTTATCTAATAATTAGAAGTCTTACTAATATAAGACCTACTAGAAATTATTTTAGGAGTTATTAATTTTATATTAAGAATATCTTATAATAAGTTAAGAATTAACTAATACTCTAATAATAGCTTCTAGTTTTAGACTAAATAAGATATTAAAAAGTAATAAGATATCTATAAAGCTAGCTAGTAATAAGATAATATAATATCTTAATAGTAGTATATTAATAATCTAATTCTTCTCTATAAAAGATAATACTAATTATTTATACTACTAGATCTAATTAAAATTAAATCTCTTTAATTCTAGTAAGAGAATTAATCCTATTTTCTTATAATTATATTACTTATTTATAATATTCTCTCTATTCTAGTAACTAGTACTAGTATTAAATAGCTCTTTAATATTACTTAGGATATTTATTACTACTATTATAGTTATCTAAAATCTAAAATAATTAAAAAGCTTATATTATTTCTATATATAATAAGATTTAATCTTAAAAAAACTAAGATAAAGTAGCTCTAGTAGTTCTTTTTATTAGCTAAGCTTAAGTTATTAAAGAAGGAAATTAATAATTATATAAAGGATATTAAGCTTAACTTAATTAATAATAATAAGAAGAAGAAGAAGGAAAAGAAAGTAGATAATAGACTATAAAAAATATCTTTTTATCTAATAGATATAGATATAGAGATAATAAAGCTATAGTTACTAGAGTCTATAACTTAGATATAAGTCTTAGGAAGGAAATATAAGAGTAGAGTAAATAATAATTTTAAGTAATATTAGAGAAATATATCCTAATATAATTATCTAATTTATCCTTATTTATTCTAGAAGACCTATCTATAAACAAAATACTTAATATTATAAGCAAAAAGTGTATTAATTATACAGCTTTACTCTAGAAGACTATTTAGCTAGTTTACTCTATATTAGGGCCCTAATAGGTTACCTAATAGGTTTTAGGTTATTACCTATAACCTAAAACCTATCGTTAGGTCGAGGTAATAGACCCAAAACCTATTTTAGGTTAGATTAGGTTAGGTTAGGTTCGGGTTATAGTAGGTTATGCCGAAGTCTAATTACTACTAATAATAATAGTAGACTATATATAGAAAATAGTCTTTATCTCTTATTAAAGGTTAATCTTATAAGATATACTCTAATAAGTCTTAGTAAAAGATTTAAAAGTTATAATATCTTAGTTAATAATCTATATTATCTAGCTTTATAATAGATATAGAAGTTTTAAATATAAGTTATACTTATAGTTTTCCTTAATTATAATAGCTTCTTCTATAAGCTATATAAACTTAGTAAGAAAGTTAGTAAAGCTATCTTTTAGCTTTATTATTAACTTATAATATATAATATATATTTTAGTATATTAGTTCGGATTAGTAAAGATAGTCTTTAGGTAAGTAATTATATCTTTAATATCTATATATAGATTACTAGAATTAGAACTTATTTATAATATAATATATAACTAAGCTTTACTTTTATAATAACTTTATATATAAAGCTTATAGTATATAGACAATAGATAGTAATTAGTATTAATTTCTAGCTTTTAATATATAACTATTTCCTAGATCTCGAATCGGACTTCTTTATTATTATTAAATATTAGAGTATCTAGTATCTTTATAGTTTTTTAGTTAGTAATAGTCTCTATAATTAGTATAATAGAGCTATTATTTTAATTTAGAAGCTAGAATATAAGATTACTATAATCTTTAATTATTAGATTATAATAAGTAATAGCTTTATTATACTTAATCTCTAGATTCTTAATTATATTATTAAAGTTAACTCTTTTAACTAAAAAAACTATAACTTTATTCTTAAACTTCTAATACTTCTATTTTAATTATTTATATTAATAAGTAAGTTTATAGAATCTCTTTTTTAATAGAGTATTTAATAATTATTTATATAAAGAAAATAATCCTTCTTTAGTATTATCTTTATCTTTATTATTATATTTATATTTATTAGTCTTAACTAATCTTATTAGAGTCTTTAGTTCCTAAATATCTATTTTATATTAAGAAGTTTCTTTATTATTAGATATAGTAATAACTAGCTACTTATTATAGTTTATTAGGTTTTATTAAGTCTTAATTATTATAATTAGTTAGACTAAAGTTAGTTTAGTTTAAGTCTTAGCTTATCTAGTACTAAGGAATAGGAAGTAAGATAAAGTAGGATTAGGACTAATTGTAATAATAATCTATACAATCTTACTACTTTATAGAATTAAGAATAGTACTTAGAATTATATTATAAGCTAAGTCTTTAAGGAAAAGAGTGCTATTTAATAAGAATTCTAAGTATAGGAAGTAAAAGGAGAAAGAAGAGAGGAAACCTGCCTAGTAAGACCTTTATAGGTCCTATCCTATCTCCTTATACAAACCTTGCAAATATCTATAAGGTAAGGTAAGATCACGTGATAGAAAACTAAGGCGGCCAGACATAGCAGAATACAATCTAGTCCGGATTGTCATATTATTAACTAGCTTATTTCTCTATTACTTTTATATACTTAGTACTATAAAAGGATAAGAAAGCTAACTCTTTATTATAAACTTATACTTAATTAGTCTAATAGGATTATTATCTTTAGAATCTTTATTATTACTAATTAATTTAGGTATATTAGTAATAAGCTTAGTCTCTTTCTACTTATTTACTTCTTAGATAGAATCTAAAAATATATCTTTATTAGATAGTTTTTCTATTTTAATATTAAACTAGGTTTTAAACTAGAATATTATAATATCCTAGATTATCTTTATATCTAGTTATCTATATTAGTAATAATAGATATCCTATACTAAATTAAATAAATATTTAACTTTAGTATTTATTATAGAAATAAAAAGAATATTATAAGTAATACTTAAAAGAATTAGGAATTTATTCTTATATTTCTTTTAGAATTCTAAAAGATTAATCTTTCTTCTTACTATAATAGATATATTAGTATTCCTAATTATAATAATAATAAACATAATATATACTTTTTAAGATATCTAATAAGTTTATACTTTAATATTAATAGATTAAAATAAATATAAGACTAAATATTAAGAAGAGTATCTAGATTACTTATATTAGCTAAATAATACTTTAGAGTTTACTTTTCTTATATAGACTATATCTAGATATATCTTTAGATATAAAAAACTATAAACTAATAAAATATTTCTTTATATTAATTACTTTAGTTTATATTATTCTTTAGTATATCTTATATCTTATTTAAGAAAAAGTAAAGCTTATACTAGAATATAAGAATTATTCTAATTATATAAAGATTACTATAGATCTCTTTTATCTTTATATAGTAAGATATAAGCTTTATTATCCTAATATTAAAGACTTATAATATTACTTTTTTTTAGAATATAGTTTTTAGGATAAATTATATAATAGATTCCTTAAAGTATTTAAAGAGAATATTATAAATATTAAAAATATAATATACTATTATCTTTTTAGTCTTTAAAAGTATTATAGTAAAATAGTAAAATAGCTTTATAATATATAAAAGATAATTAATTTATTACTATTCTATCTTACTAAGTTTATATTTCTAAGTCTTAATATTATTATAATATTTATTATAAGTCTTACTAAGATATTTTATATAATAAAGTATTAAGAAGATTAAATTCTAGTATATATAAATATCTTAGATAGATATAAGTTTTACTCTATTAGACTAGAGATAAAAGAAATTATTATAATATTAAAGACTTATATTAATAAATATAATAAGTCTTTAAATCTATATATTTATTAGATATATTAAATAATAAATAAAATAATATATTTATCTTAATAAAGATTTATATAATAATTTATTTACTATAGGAAATATAAAGTAATTAAGCTTAGATATAGACTTAGATATTAGAAATATTCTAATCTATTATATTATTTTAAAGATTAGTCTTTACTAATTCTAATAGCTTATAAAGACTTAGTTAGATAATATATATAAGATAAGAGATTTGAATAATTACTAGACTATTTAATAGTTTAAAGAAGTTAATAGAGTCTTAAACTATCTATACTAAAGTTATATTATTAGATATATTATCTAATATAATTACTAATATACAATTAGTAATATTAAGCTTCTTAAATATATCTATAAGTACTTTACTTAGATTTATACTAGAATATACTTTATTAAATAGTTTAAACCTAAGTAGAAGCTTATAATAATTCTAGTCTTAGTTAATAAAATATCTTATAATTATTATAAATATTTACTAGAAAGATAATATCTAGTAGTTAGGGATAATTAAGAGCTTTATATCTTATATTAAGATAGTAAGAATTATATACTATTTATTATTAACTAATTTCTTTAGCTAGTATTAAGTAGTATAAAGATAGAGTAGGATAGGTTTAGCTAGAGCTTTTTATACTATTTAAATTAAAAAAGTAAACTACTTTCTTTTAAATATCCGGAAAGATAGATTTAGACTAATAAAATATTTAATCTACTCTCTTTCCTATTTATTATTTAAGAATTTTAATATATAAGATAATACTAGTATCTAATATATAACTTATTAGTTATTTTAAAGAATATAATTATATAAGACTTACTAGTATATACTATATAGTCTCTTTAATCAATTATTATATAGACTTACTTTTACTATCCTTTTAGTATTTATCTAGGACTATATATTACTTTAATATATTAATACTATTTTACTTTACTCTTAGATAAGATAATATAATCCTATATATCTAATATATAACTAAAGATTTACTTATAATATAATATATTACTTAGTTAAAATTCTTCTAGATATCTAATATATATTTTATATCTTAGTATTACTACTATATATTATTATATACTACTATTTAATAAACTTTATTTTAGATATATTATTTATTATATTATAAAGGATAAATTACTTTCTCTAACTAGGACTAATATATTTAAGTAAGTAATTAAAAAGGACTAGTTTAATAAACTTAGACTCTATTAGTAATATAAAGATCTATTAGCTATTAAAGAGACTAGGATTAATATTTAGATTAAGAATAGAGTTAAAGATATTAATAATATAGAAAAGATCTAGTTAGAAGCTTAAAGAAAGTAAAGAAGGCCTTATAATATAGATACTAGATTAAGATATAGTTAATATAATATAAGAGATAATATAAATAACTAAGAGAGAATATATAGTCTTAACTTATAATAGATAACTTATATCTATATAAAATAGATATTACTAATAAAAGAAAGACTTTATATAGATCTAATATATTATAAATTAAGTATAGACCTACTATCTTTTATAAGCTAATTAGTTATAAAGATCTTTATCTACAGATATATCTATAGGACTGTGAGCTCTTTAGCAGATAATATATTATAGCCTAGTAATAGGTTATAATATTTGGTGGGGAAGTAAGATTAGGTAATCCTATAGATTATATAATTGTATTATATAATATATAGGAAGGTGATACTTATCCTAGATAGGCAAGTAGGCAGTAGATAGAAGGCAGTAAACAAATTGATTGTTTTTCTTGTTGTTGTTATACTAGCTAATGGAAGGAATTCTTCGTTCCTTATATAGCTAGTTATGGCAGTAGTATAAAACAGTATAGAATAGTACAGAATAGTACAGAACAGTGCATTTGTCATATACGAGTGCATTTGTCATATATGACTTCAATATATTGGCAGATGATCATATATATGATGTATTATATGACTTCATCTTATATGCCAAGGAGTGAGTCATAATATAGTTTACCATATATTGTATATCCAGGGATATCCTAGATAGTACCGGTAAAATATATGCAGTTCTTCTCACTCCATAATATATACCTTACATGCATTATTATATGCAATAATAATGCATTATTATATAATACTATTATGCTCACAAGGACTATACCTAAATATCTATCTTAAGTTAGAATTAAAGGATTTAAAACTCTTAGAATAATAATATAAGTCTTTTGGTATTAAAATAGATAGAATTTAATAATATAAGCTTATAGAATAATAATTATACTAATACTTTTTCGATCTACTAGAAAGAATTAGATCTAGATAAGTAATAAAGTAGAAGATAGAAGTAGTATTTTACTTATAAAAAGTAGTAGATATATATTACTAATTTAAATATATATCTTTAAACTATTATAATATAATTTAGTAAGTTAATAAAAATACTATATAATATAATATATTTTAATAAGGAATATATTCTAAATTGTATTATATTGTGATTCTACAATATATAGGACACTTATATATATATACTACTGCAACAAGTCAGTTCCTATAAACTGACTTTGTTATGATCTTTTGGTCTAATGGGTTAATGTTAGAGCAGTAGCTGCGGATCTTAATAATAGCTTTAGTATACTAATTATAGAGACTATTACTAACTAAAAGACTATAAAGATACTAGATACTCTAATACTTAATAATAGTAAAGAAGTCGAATTTAAGACCTAGGAAATAGTTATATACTAGAAACTAAAAGCTAATACTAATTACTATCTATTATCTATATACTATAAGCTTTATATATAGAGTTATTATAGAGATAAAGTCTAGTTATATATTATACTATAAATAAGTTCTAATTCTAGTAATCTATATATAGATACTAAAGATATAATTACTTATTTAAAGACTATTTTTACTAATTTAAATTAATATACTAAAGTATATATTATATATTATAAGTTAATAATAAAGTCTAAGAATAGCTTTACTAACTTTCTTACTAAGTTTATATAGCTTATAGAAGAAGCTATTATAATTAAGAAAAGGGAATCACTATTAGTACAGCAGAAAACACTACTAGTATAGCAGCTTAGCCTAATTAGGAAGAGCTAGTCTTAGCAGTCAATTTTCAATATAAGTGTTATTTTCTATAGTACTGTCTTAGTAAAAAATATAGCCCCTAAATAACCCTAGTCACAGAGTATTTGTAGGATTGCTCTATATTGATCCTCTTTATAAATATAAAGCTATTCCTGTATTATATGATTTATATAGGGCTAGTTTGCTAGGGTTAGCCGAGTCCTTGTATAAATAAAAACTCTGTATAATAAGAAATCTGTTAATTTGTATTTTAGTTTATATAGTAAAAGCTTTATTTTTAACTGTATTTTTACTTATATTAAACTGTATTCTTTTATCGATTTAATCTTTATTATATCTTCTACTGAGACTGTCTCCGAGCCTACTACTATATATATAGCTAAGTATACTCCCTCTAAGCCTTCTATTAAGCCTATTACTATATATATAGCCGAGTATACCCTTCCTAAGCCTTCTATTAAGTATATATCTCTCTCTAATCCTATCTCGTTTACTATCTAGTAATAGTAGCTACTTTCCCTACTAGTTAGTAGGTCCTTTATTAATATTATAGAGACCTAGGATTAGTTGTTTAACTAGGTAGTTATATAGGGATATAGACTCTTGAAAAAGTTATTATATTTATATTATAGTATTGTTCCTAAGATATAGTTTTATTATTAGTAAAGCTAGTCCTATAGGGACTACTGAAAAGAATTAATTAATAATACTATATCCTACTAAACTATATATCTTATTACTAATTATAAATTTATAGATACAATCTATATTAACTAGGACTCTAGTTAGTATAAGATTATACTTAGTAATAGTAGTTATAATTATCTAAATATACTACTAGAAGCTTAGACTTACTACTACTACTAGGAATTGCTTAGATATTATATAAAGATCTTTAGTTAGATAAATAAGTATATTTTTAATTAATTTATTATAAATTCTTATTATATAGTTACTCTCTAATACTATATCTTACTAAAGGACTTAGAGAATCTAAGATAGAAGTACTATTAAGATATATTTACTAGAAATATCTCTTTATAAGCTCTTCTTAACTAGTATCTATAGGATAGTAACTAGATTATCTACTATATAGCTAGTTTATCTAAGACTAATTTATCTAGAGTCCTTATCTTATTATTTCTAATATATAAAAGTAGTATAGCTTTACTATAATCTAATCTATATATCTTATAGATAGATTATATATATAAAACAAATTACTTTTATATATTAGTTTTAAATATTATAGGAATATCTATAATAAAGAAGATATTTAATACTAGTCTATACTTTATATATAAAAAGATTACTAAGATATATATAGATATCTTTTAATTCCTAAAGAGTATATACTAAGAAGCAATTAGTATTCCTAGCCTTCTAACTATCCTTATAGATAAAGAGAGAGTAATTATATAGATAATTAAAGATATTAATTATCTATTCTCTTACTTCTTATTAATTTACTTACTAATTAATTGATTTTAACTAGGTCTTTCCTAATACTAAAAATATAATTTGTCTCTAGTATATTACTAATAATATTAAGAAAAAAGTAAGATTAGTTATCTATAAATTTGTTAACTATATTAAGATTAAGAAGAAAGATAATAGATATTAAGATAAGATTAATATATAATAAGAGACTATAAAAAAATATTAGTATATATTAGTTTTTGTATACTCTAAGGATCTATAGGATTAATTTAAATCCTTTTATCCTTATTATAATTTCTAAGGATTCCTCTAGTATATTAAAAAAGAGTAGCTTTCCGAGATAATAGACTACTTAAAGGTATTTTTATAGTACTATATAAAATATTATTTCTATCTTAATAAAACTACTATATCTTATATAGAAGATATCTATAGTAGCTTTAAAATTAATCTTAATATACTAAAGTATAATCTATATACTATTATATAGATTATAAAGATAGCAATTAAGTATTAAAATACTAATATTATATAAGATATTAAGTAATAGAAGACTTAGTATTAATCTACTTTTATCTCTATCTTCTAAGATATTAAAAGACTTATCTTATAGTAAGCAATTAACAAAGTAGCTAGTATTTATACTATATAGATTAAGTCTTAGCTAATAGATATAGGACTAATAGATATAGATCTAATAGATATAGATCTAATTAAGATACTATATATAGGCCTCTCTTTTATAAAAAGAGGCTTACTATATAGGTATATAATATTCTAGGCTAGAGAGAGAGGAGAAAGTCTCTCTTTAGCCGATTTCTATCTCTATTAGTATCTTTATATACTAGGTATTTAGGATCTAGTACCTCCCTATCTTTATATTTAAGATCTAGTAGTTATATAACTTTATAGATAGCTATTAGGATCCTTATAGAATACTTCGTAATTCTTATAGAATACTTTATAATTACAATTATCTATATCCTAAAACTCGATCTAGTAAGATCTAATATTAATTAAGGAATACTGACAATAGGAAGCTATATCTATATAGTAATTATAGTAAGAGTAGTAGATAAAGTGATATTATAATAATAAGATAACTTAGAGGGAGACTACTAATAATAAGCTTAGTTAGTAAGTACTAAGAAGGGTACTATTAAATATATACTGTAGAAGGAGATAGGGATAGGAGAGACTCTCCTAATTAGTAGAGTATTGATAAATAACCTCTATTTTAGTTTTATATAGTAAAAAATGTACTTTAGTTTTAGATTTAAATCGATTTAAATTGTAGGTAAAAATATAGTTAAAAATAAAGCTTTTACTATATAAACTAGAATACAAATTAATAGATTTCTTATTATATAGAGTTTTTATTTATATAGTAACTCGGCTAATCCTAGCAAACTAGTCCTATATAGATTATATAATATAGGAATAGCTTTATATTTATAGATATAGATTAAAGTAAAAAGGGGGGGATTAATATAGGGCCGATTATATAAGTACTCTGTGGCTAGGGTTGTTTAGGGGCTATGTTTTTTACTAAGGCAGTACTATAGAAAATGATACTTATATTAAAAATTAACTGCTAAGGCTAACTTTACTAAAAGGGATTAGCTGCTATGCTAGTAGTGTTTTTTGCTGTACTAATAGTGTTTTCCTTAAGAAAAACTATAAAAATAACTTATATTTAAAACTTTTATATCTATTATAAAGCTAGATAATATAGGCTATTAACTAAGATATTATAACTTTTAAATCTTTTATTAAGACCTATTAGAATATATCTTATAAGATTAATCTTTAGTAAGAGATAAAGACTATTTTCTATATATAGTCTACTATTACTATTAGTAGTAATATAGATATAGAAATAATTATAAAATTAATATTAATATTAATATATACTCTTTATATAAAGTATAAAGAAAGTATTAATCCTAGAAGACTCTTAAATATTAAATAAGATATCTTAATAAAGAAAGATTAGTACTTTAACTATAAGAAATAAAGATATATAACCTATAACTATCTAAAGAAGAAGCTAGCTAATATTATTACTATTATTATAGCTTATTCCTCTTCTTATATTATTAAGCTTAATAATAATAAAGATAATAGTTAGAGAAAAGTATTAATAATATCTAGATTAAGTCTTTTATTTAGATAGATAGAAGATATTACTATATTTACTAGATTTATAAAAATTAATTAGTAGTCTTAAAGATAGTTTAGTTTTTAGTACTAGACTAATATATAATAAATACTCTTTTTTTATTTTAATACTAGATAATACTAAAGTAGATAGATATATATTCCTAAATTAGAAGTTAAGTATATTTCTTAATAAATAATTTAGATTAAAAATAAAGAGTATAAAATATAAGTATTCTATTTAAAGATTTAATAGAAAGCTTAATAAGCTAATTATATATATTATTTTTTTTATAATATATATAAATAGTAAAGTATAGTAATAAATTCTAATATTAATTATTAATCTTAGAAAGTATAATATAATTCTTAAAAAGAAATAGTTTATAGATTATAATATCCTATTAGACTATTATTAATATAAGATAATCTAGCTAGATAAAAAGATATTCTTTAATAATATATTAAATAAAATAGTAATACTAGGGGATTGATATATTTGCCCTCCCTTTAGCTAATCCTGCCCCCCCTGCCTGATTCTACCTGATTCTGCCTAATTCTGTCTGATTTTATAGCAGAATTATTTTTCTGCTAGCTGAATTTTTAATATTGATTTATATAGTAAAAAATGTATCTTTATAATTAGAAAAAAACACTTATTCCTATATAATTGAAGCTTCCCTTTGTATATAATCCCTATTTCGCTTAGTCTATATCAAATCCCTATAGTAACTCGGGCCTTAGCTTTAGTCTAAGTATCTTAGTACCTTGACTATATATTATTCCTATATCACGACCTCGAGTTGTTCCTATACTATACTTTATTCGGTATTAGACTTAGCGAGCGATAGAGGTTTACCTTGAAGTAAGGCTAGTGATAGTAGTAGTTGTAAAGATGAAGAACGGACGAGAGGTAAAGAGGAGAAGAAGTAGGAGTTAATAAAGAGAAATATAAGTTTGAAGAGACAATATTGATTTCAAATTTAATTCTTATAAAGCTTTACTTTTTCTAAGAGGTACTTATTTTTGTTAGAGGTTTATATAGTAAATAGAGGTACTATTAGGACTGCTATACTTGACCAGAGAAAGCAGTGATTTAAAAAGGAAGGCGGTAAGGAAGGCGGTCAATCGATACCTGAATATCGAGGCAGGGGGGCAGGATTAGCCAAAGGGGGGCAAATATATCAATCCCCTAATACTAATACTTACTATTATTCTTTAGAAACTAAAATTAAATCTAGATTATTAAGTAGATACTAATTAACGTATTTCACAAGCGAGTGGGCCACACAAGCCAGTGGGCCACCCCAAAACACCATAGTAAATGCAGTATATCCTACATTTATATCTCAACAACCACATATTTATTTTAGGTCCTTATTTGTCGATAGTCATCGATAAGGCTTACTAGTATCATACATCAATTTAATAGAGAATAGATGGTGATATGATTGTCATTTCGAAAATTACCGAAAATTACGTTGTTAAAAGCTAGAAATATATATATCTTAATCACTAAGTCGAATATACTCCTAAAATTCTGTAAAGAGTCTATATATCACCTAAAAAACATTAAGCTATTAAGAAATTTCTATATAAAGTACCGTTGTTGAGATATCAAGTCGCATTTACTCTGGTGTTTTGGGGTGGCCCACTGGCTTGTGTGGCCCACTCGCTTGTGAAATACGTTAATAAGACTATCTTTTTAGTTAAAAAGAATTAAAAATAAAGAATAGTTATAAATATATATATAAATATTAGTATAGATACTAATAGACTAAAGAATAAAGAAAGATAAGCTAGAATCTAAATAATAAAAGTAAGATAATAATTTTAAAGATTTAATAGCTAGAGAAAGTATTATTAATAATTAATATTAATATTATTAGTAATATAGGATTTAACTAGCTATATAAGTATAGGAAGACTAATAAAGAGACTAAAATCTTCTTTATCTTATTATATAAAATTAATTATATTAGTAATATTAAGAGTTTTTAGATCTAGGATATAAAGATTAAAGAAATTAAGAAGATATTACTAAAAGAGTATTATAAGCTTATAGAAGTCTTCTTAAAAAAGATATTAAATAAATTACTATTTTATAGATCTAAAGTTAATTATAATATTATACTTAAAGCTAAAGTATAATCTAAATATTATTCTTTTTATAAATTATTATTAAAAGAGCTAAAAGCTACTAAAAAGTATATTCTTAAGAACTTATAGAAAAAAGACTTTATTATTCTAAGCTTCTTTTTATATATTTTACTAATCCTAATAACTAAAAAGCTAGATAAAGGATTATATTTCTATATTAATTCTAGAAGATTAAATATAATTATAAAGAAAGATTACTATCTACTATTACTAATTAATAAAATAATCTAATAAATAAATAAGATAAAGATCTATATAAAACTAAATATCTAGTAAAGATTCTATTAGATTTAATTAATACTAGAAGCTAAAAAGCTTATTATATTCTATATATAATATAAATCTTTTAAGTATAAGATAATACTATTTAATTTAATAAATAGTCTTATAATATTCTAAAGATTTATAAATAATATACTTAGAGAATACTTAGATAGATATATAGTTATTTTTATAAATAATATCTTAATCTATAGTAAGAATATTAAAGACTATAAATAATAAGTTAAAAAGATATTTTATTATTTATAGAAAGTAGGGTTATAGATTATCTTACTAAAATCTAAGTTCTTAGATTTTATTATAAATACTAATAGTATTACTATAAATCTTATAAAGATTAAAATAGTTTAGTTATAATTAGTACTAATTATTATAAAAGAAATATAATTATTCTTTAGATTCTATAATTTTTATTAATAATTTATTAAAGTATATAATATAATTTTAAAATCTTTATATTAACTAATAAGATAAGATATTCTTTTTAAATAGTTAATATAATATAAAAAAACTTTCTAATATTTAAAGTAAAGTTTAGTTAGTATATTAATTCTTTATTATTATAATCTAGTTTATAAGACTAGAATTAAAATAGATATATTAAATAAGATTCTTAAAGTAGTATTTATTTAGTATTATAAATAAGATAGTTTCTAGTATTTAGTAATATTTTATTTAAAGTTAATATAGCTAGTAAAATTAAACTATAAAATATAAAATAAAGAACTTCTAGTAATTATTTATATATTATAAGAATAAAGATCTAAACTTAAAATACTATTATAAAAAGATTATTTTAAGATTTTTACTAATTACTAGTTACTAGAATATTTTATAACTACTTAATAAATAAATTAATAGTAAATAAGATAAAATAAATTTCTTTTATAATTCTATTTTTTAATTAAGTATTAATCTATTAAAAAGAATATTATTATAGATATTCTATTATAAAAAAAAATCTTATATATTAATAATAATTAGTAGATTATACTTCTATTTATAAAATATCTAGAAAAAAGTATATAATTTAAGATTAAAATTAATCTTATTAATTTAAAAGATATTTAGTACTAAGAGATTATAGAAAAGATTAAATAAGTTAATAGATAAAATATAAAATTAATAGAATTCTACTAGATTACTAAAGATAAGAATAATTATTAGATATTATAAAATAAACTCCTTTTTTTCGAAAGATAATTTAAAGTTCTTAATAAAAATAATCTATAAGCTAGATTATTTAATAATATATATTATTAACTAATAATAGTCTATTCTAATATTAAAAAGTTAAAGAAGATAACTATTATATAATATTATTAGTCTAAATTAATAAAGAATATAAAAAGATATATTTATAATTATCTAATATATAAATAAACTAAATCTTAATATAATTAAACTCTAGGACTTTTATATCTACTTCTAATTCTAAAAAGACTTTAATAATATATTATAATAAACTTCTATTCTTTCTTTAAAGATTATTATAATTATAATATAATTTATATAATAATAAATTATTTTAGTAAAAGACTAATCTTAGTCTTATATTATAAAAAGATAATAGTAAAGTAAATAGTAAAACTTTTTATTAATTATATACTTTAAAATATAAAAATATCTAATAGTATTATTTTAGATTAAGATAATTAGTTTATTTCTAAATTCTAGATAGAATTCTATTAAATCCTATAACGATCCGGACTAGATTGTATTCTACTATGTCTAGCCGCCTTAGTTTCCTATCATATGATCTTACCTCGTCTTATAGATATTTATAAGGTTTATATAAGGAGATAGGATAAGACCTATAAAGGTCTTATTAAGTAGGTTTCCTCTCTTCTTTTTCCTTTTACTCTCTATATTTAGAATTCTTATTAAATAATACTCTTTTCCTTAAAGACTTAGCTTATAATATAATTCTAAGTACTATTCTTAATTCTATAAAGTAATAAGATTATATAGACTATTATTATAATTAGTCCTAATCCTACTTTACTCTACTTTCTATTCTTTAGTACTAGATAAGCTAAGACTTAAACCGAACTAACTTTAGTCTAACTAATTATAATAATTAAGACTTAATAAAACCTAATAAACTATAATAAGTAGCTAGTTATTACTATATCTAATAATAAAAGAACTTCTAAATATAAGATAGATATTTAGAAACTAAAGACTCTAATAAGATTAGTTAAGACTAATAAATATAAATATAATAATAAAGATAAAGATAATACTAAAGAAAGATTATCTTTTCTATATAAATAATTATTAAATACTTTATTAAAAAAGAGATTCTATAAACTTACTTATTAATATAAGTAATTAGAATAGAAGTATTAAGAGCTTAAGAATAAAGTTATAATCCTTCTAGCTAAAAGAGTTAATTTTAATAATATAATTAGGAATCTAGAGATTAAGTATAATAAAGTTATTATTTACTATAATCTAGTAAGTAAAGACTATAGTAATCTTATATTCTAGCTTCTAAACTAAAATAATAGCTTTAATATACTAATTATAAAGACTATTACTAACTAAAAGACTATAAAGATATTAGATACTCTAATACTTAGTAATAATAAAAAAGTCTAATTTAAGACTTAAGAAATAGTTATATACTAGAAACTAGAAGCTAATATTAATTACTATCTATTATCTATATACTATAAGCTTTATATATAAAGCTATTATAAAAGTAAAGCTTAGTTATATATTATATTATAAATAAGTTCTAATTCTAGTAATCTATATATAGATACTAAAGATATAATTACTTATCTAAAAACTATCTTTACTAATCTAAATTAATATACTAAAGTATATATTATATATTATAAATTAATAATAAAGCTAAAAGATAGCTTTATTAATTTCTTTACTAAGTTTATATAGCTTATAAAAGAAGCTATAATAATTAAGAAAAACTATAAATATAACTTATATTAGAAACTTTTATATCTATTATAAAGCTAGATAATATAGACTATTAATTAAGATATTATAACTTTTGAATCTTTTATTAAGATCTATTAAAGTATATTTTATAAGATTAATCTTTAATAAAAGATAAAGATTACTTTTTATATATAGTCTGTTATTACTATTAATAGTAATATAAATATAAAAGTAACTATAAAGTTAATATTAATATTAATATATACTTCTTATATAAAATATAAAAAGAGTATAAATCCTAGAAGACTTTTAAATACTAAATAGGATATCTTAATAAAGAAAGACTAGTATTTTAACTATAAAAAGTAAAGATATATAATCTATAACTATCTAAAGAAGAAGCTAGCTAGTACTATTACTATTACTATAACTTATCTCTCTCTTTATATTATTAAGCTTAATAATAATAAAGATAATAGTTAGAGAAAAGCTAATATTTAGATTAAGTCTTCTATCTAGATAGATAGAAGATATTATTATATTTATTAGATTTATAGAAATTAATTAGTAGTTCTAAAGATAGTTTAGTTTTTAGTATTAGACTAATATATAAAAAATACTTTTTTTTTATTTTAGTATTAGATAATATTAAAGTAGATAGATATATATTCCTAAATTAAGGATTAAATATACTTTTTAATAAATAATTTAGATTAAAAGTAAAGAGTATAAGATAAGAGTATCTTATTTAAAGATTTAATAGAAAGCTTAGTAAGCTAATTATATATATTACTTTTCTTATAATATATATAGATAATAAAGTATAGTAGTAGATTTTAATATTAATTACTAATCTTAGAAAGTATAATATAATTCTTAGGAAATAGTTTATAGATTATAATATCTTACTAGACTATTATTAATATAAGATAATCTAGCTAGATAAAAAGATACTTTTTAATAATATATTAAATAAGATAGTAATACTAATATCTATTACTATTCTTTAAAAATTAAAACTAAATCTAGATTATTAAATAAATACTAATTAATAAGAGTATCTTTTTAGTTAAAAAGAATTAAAAATAAAGAATAGTTATAAATATATATATAAATATTAATATAAGTATTAGTAAATTAAAGAATAAAAAAAGATAAGCTAGAATCTAAATAATAAAAATAAGATAATAACTTTAAAGATTTAATAGTTAAAGAAGATACTATTAATAATTAATATTAATATTATTAATAATATAGGATTTAACTAGCTATATAAATATAGAAAGACTAATAAAGAGACTAAAATCTTCTCTATCTTATTATATAAAATTAATTATATTATTAATATTAAGAGTTCTTAGATCTAGAGTATAGAGATTAAAGAGATTAAAAAGATATTACTAAAAGAGTATTATAAGCTTATAGAAGTCTTTTTAAAAAAGAGATTAGATAAATTACTATCTTATAGATCTAACGTTAATTATAATATTATATTTAAAGCTAAAATATAATCTAGTTATTATTCTCTTTATAAGTTATTATTAGAGAAGTTAAAAGCTACTAAAAAGTATATTCTTAAGAATTTATAAAAAGACTTTATTATTTTAAGCTTCTCTTTATATATTTTACTAATTCTAATAGCTAAGAAACTAGATAGAGGATTATATTTCTATATTAATTTTAAAAGATTAAATATAATTATAAAGAAAGATTACTATTTATTACTATTAATTAATAAAGTAATTTAGTAAATAAGTAAGATAAAGATCTATATAAAGCTAGATATCTAGTAAGGATTTTATTAGATTTAATTAATACTAGAAGCTAAAGATCTTATTATATTCTATATATAATATAGATCTTTTAAATATAAAGTAATACTATTTAATTTAATAAATAATCTTATAATATTCTAAAGATTTATAAATAATATATTTAGAGAGTATTTAGATAAATATATAGTTACTTTTATAAATAATATCTTAATCTATAATAAGAATATTAAAGACTATAAATAATAAGTTAAAGAGATACTTTATTATTTATAAAAAGTAGGACTATAGATTACTTTACTAAAATTTAAGTTCTCTATTATAAAAACTAAGTTCCTAGATTTTATTATAAATATTAATAATATTACTATAGATCTTATAAAGATTAAAATAATTTAGTTATAATTAGTATTAATTATTATAAAAAAAGTATAATTATTTCTCGGATTCTATAATTTCTATTAATAATTTATTAAAGTATATAATATAATTTTAAAATCTTTATATTAACTAATAAGATAAGATATTTTCTTTAAGTAGTTAATATAATATAAAAAAGCTTTCTAATATTTAAAATAGAATCTAGTTAATATATTAATTCTTTATTATTATAATCTAGCTTATAAGACTAGAGTTAAAATAGATATTTTAGATAAAGTTTTTAGAGTAATACTTATTTAGTATTATAAGTAAGATAATTTCTAGTATTTAATAATATTCTACTTAAAGTTATTATAGCTAGTAGAATTAAATTATAAGATTTAAGATAAAGAACTTTTAGTAATTATTTATATATTATAGGAATAAAGATCTAAGCTTAAAGGACTATTATAAAAGAATTATTTTAAGATTCTTACTAATTACTAGTTACTAGAATACTTTATAATTATTTAATAAATAAATTAATAATAGATAAAATAAAGTAAGTTTCTTTTATAATTCTATTTCTTAATTAAATATTAATCTAATAAAAAGAATATTATTATAAATACTTTATTATAAAAAGAAATCTTATATATTAATAATAGTTAGTAGATTATATTTCTATTTATAGAATATTTAGAAGAAAATATATAATCTAAGATTAAGATTAATCTTATTAATCTAGAAGATATTTAGTATTAAAAGATTATAAAAAAGATTAAGTAAGTTAATAGATAGAGTATAAAACTAGTAGAATTCTACTAGATTATTAAAGATAAAGATAATTATTAGATATTATAAAATAAACTTCTTCTTTTTAAAAAATAACTTAAAGTTCCTAATAAAAATAATCTATAAGCTAGATTACTTAATAATATATATTACTAACTAATAATAGCTTATTTTAGTATTAAGAAGCTAATAAAGATAATTATTATATAATATTATTAGTCTAAATTAGTAAAGGATATAGAAAGATATATTTATAATTATCTAATATATAAATAAATTAAATCTTAGTATAATTAAACTCTAAGATTTTTATATTTATTTTTAATTCTAGAAAGATCTTAGTAATATATTACTATAGACTTTTATTTTTTTTCTAAAGATTATTATAGTTATAATATAGTTTATATAGTAATAGATTATTTTAGTAAAAGACTAATCTTAATTTTATATTATAAGAAAATAATAGTAAAGTAAATAGTAAGACTTTTTATTAATTATATACTCTAGAGTATAGATATATCTAATAGTATTATTTTAGATTAAGATAGTTAGTTTATTTTTAAGTTTTAGATAGAGTTCTATTAAATCCTAGGAATTAAGAGAAAGCTTTTTATAGCTTATTATTTATAAACTAATAATTAAAGTAAGATTATAAATTAATATATAATATAAAGACTAAGATTATATATAGAATTTAATTAAAATAACTAATTAAAGTATTTACTAATAATTAATTTTATAATATTAATTCTTTTATAAGATATAATAAAAAAATTATCTTTCTTTATTAAATAAGAATATAAATCTTTTATATTATTTAACTAAAGAAACTAGAATATTATAATATAGAATAAATAAAAAGTAAATAATATATTAATCTATTTTTATAATATTTAAAATTAAATAAAATAATAAATTACTAATTTCTAATAAAAGATAATTTAGTAGATAAATAAATAATAATAAAAAAGGATTTTAATATTAAAGATTATATTTTTATAATAATAAAAAACTAGATATTAAATTAATCTAGTTAGAAACTTTTATATCTTACTAATAGTCTATATAAGATTCTTAAGAAGATTAAAAATATATATTAGATTAATCTATCTAATTTAATTTAAGTATATCTAATATTTAATCTAAGTAAGCTCTAAAAGATAATAATATTAGAATCTCTTTAAGAATAATATATTAATCTACTATTACTAATTAAAATTTCTAAAGAAGATAAATAAGAGATTAAAAAGATCCTAGATTTAAGAATATATTACTAGAAGCTTTAATATTATATCTAATAGCTTAGCTATAATCTTAACTAGTAGTAATATCTTATAAGGAATTTTAAGTATATTCTATAAAGAATTCATAATTTCTAAAATTAATATCCTATAAAACCTAGTCCTCTAATATATTTATAAGAATAGCTATATACTAATAGATAAGATTAAGTCCTTAATAATTATATAGACAATAATAAGCCTATATTTAGAGACTAAATATAGTTTTAGCTAGGGGTTATATAATAATCCGGACTAGATTATATTCTACTATATCTAGCCGTCTTAGTTTCCTATTATATGACCTTATCTAGCCTTATAGATATTTATAAGGTTTATATAAGGAGACAGGATAGGACCTACAAAGGTCTTATTAGGCAGGTTTCCTCTCTTCCTTTTCCTTTTACTCTCTATACTTAGAATTCTCGTTAAATAGCACTCTTTTCCTCAAAGACTTGGCTCGTAACATCCTGCTCTAGGATCTACTCCGGGACTTACTCTACTCGGTCTTATATTAATTAATATCTTTATAATTATGCTTTAATTTTATATCTCTATTAAAATTATATGATCTATATAGGGCTAATTTGCTAGGAGTATCCTACAATAAAATCTCTTTATACTAATTATTATATATTAATTTTAATCTTATATAGTAAAACCTATATTTTTATATACTATCTTTTTACTCTATTTCTTCTTATAAGATATTAGTTAACCTATCTACCGAATTACTTATCAAACTACCTATTAAACTACTAATTACTAGTTAAATACTCCCTCTACCCTATATTAGCTAAGAATTTAAGACAATTACTAAGACTTAAGATTAGATTAGGAATTAGGAAGTAATATAGAGATATACTATCTCGAAAAAGTACTCCTATACTACCTAGATTAGTAGATCTTACTAACTCCTATAGAAGTAATCCTATAAGAGTACTAAGTATAGGACTAGATAGTCTAATCTGCTCCTATAGGACTTTAATAGGACTCCTATAGGACTATAAATAGTACAAATATATAGCAAAATGTAACTTATATAACTTATAAAGAATATCACTGTTTCTTTTAGGTATTTCTATTACTTAAATAATTAAGATAATAATACTTTAGGCTTAGTATTCGGATAAAAATAGTAGATTAATTTATAGTACTAAATCTAAAGTATAATTTCTAATAGATATTAGAATTTAATATTTTAATAGCTATTAAAAAATACTTTACTAATCTATCTCTATTATATATAAGTATATAAATTATTATCTCTTTATTACTTATATTCTTTTTAAGGATATTATTAACTAAATAGAATTACTAGTAATTAATAATATATAGAATTATCTAGCTTTATCTTTTCTATAATAGTATTTATATTATCTAAATTAATATTATTAGCTTTATTATCTATACTATCTTTACTATCTTTACTATTACTAATTGGCTTTAATATATAGTTAGAAAGTCCTATTTTCTTTTATTTATTAATCTCTATTCTTTTATCTTAATTAAGAATAGATTTAGATTAAATATTATTATTAGTTTCTTTATCTTTAATATTAAATCTTAATAAATAATAGAGTATTATTAGATCTTAAATTATAGATTTATTTAAAGAGCTTTATTAATAATAGTAGATATTATAAATAATACTAAAGAGATATTTTATATCTATACTTATAGCTAAGATTAAAAAGATATTCTATATAAGTACTATAAGTATTAGAAAGTTATATATATTCTCTCTCTAGAAATAGTATAGATTTATTATACTTTATTCTATAAAGAGTAAGTAATATAGTTTATAAAATAATAATAAAGATAATATAAACCTACTAAGATTAAGATATCTCTTAAGTTCTTCTTTCTAACTAGTTACTTTTAGTAGTAATAAGAATAGTAACTAATCCTTAATAAAAAGACTTATTATTTTATTCTTTATATAATATATTAAAGATATTACTATAATTAATACTTTCCTTTCTAGCTAATATTTTAAATAATCTTTAAGATAGCTATAAAGTAAAGACTTATAGATATTATATTAAAAGAAAATAATATTATTAAATTAAATCTAATCTAACTAATCTAGACTATTAAAAAACTTAAGCTTATACTAGAAAGTAAGAATAATATCTATAATATATAAGTTACTATATACTTTCTTTATTAATTAGTAGTATATTAAAAGCTTTTTTCTTCTAGCTTTAAAAGCTACTAGTATAGCCTTCTTCTAAGATATCTTTTTATAATAAAATTAGATTTAAGACTATTTAAAATATATAAATAGCTAGTTATATATTATAAATATATTATAAATAGTAGTTATCTTAATCTTTAATAGACTAACTATTTATTTATAAAAAGACTTTATAATATAAAGTAGATAGTTAATTTAGTATTACTTTTCTTTACTAAGATAGAACTTAGAGTATTAGTACTTTATATAATATTACTAGAATATTATCTAAAGATACTTAGTATACTAAAGTATAAAATATATAGAATTCTATTAAATATAGATATCTTAGATTAAAGCTAGCTTTATTCTATTACTTTAGAGATTTAGAAATATCTCTTATTATTATAGACTAGTATTAATAAATATAGTAAAGATATAAACTTATAATTATAATTAGTATAAGATATCTATAAAAGGATTAAATATATATCTTTATAAATATATAAATAATTCCTTTTTATAGCTTTACTTACTAGAGAATACTTCTATTTTTATTTAACTATATAATTATAGTTTTATTATACTTTAGATTAGTCTTTATTAAGCTAAAAAGATCTTTTAGACTAAACTAAATTATATATATAAGATATAAAACCTATATAATCTTAATAGAATCTAAAAGATCTATCTATTAGATTAATTTATAAAGACTTTTAACTATAGTTTTATTATTTAATATATTATTAGTAGTAACTATAATTATCTTATTAATAATCCTATAATTAGAAAGAATACTAAGAAGAATCTTTACTAGATAAATACTAATATACTAGCTATAAACTAGTATAAAGCCTAAAAGTATCTTATAATTATTATAAATATTTATTAGAATAATAAGATCTAGTAATTAAAAACAATTAAGAGCTTTATTCTAATAGGAAGATAGGAAAGTAGCTTTTACTATTTTATCTAGATAATTAATTAGAGTTAATATTATATAGTCTTTAGTAAAAGAAGACTTAGAGATTATAGTAAAAGCTATATCTCTACTATAAGATCTTAGAATTCTTAATATTATAGGATTTAAAATAGAAGATAAGAGTTTATAATAAATTTTATCTAAGCTCTCTTAAATCTTTATAAATTAAAGATTTTTTAAATAGATATATAATTTAACTAAAGATAATATAGAAGTTAATATTAGATAGATTATTTATAATATTCTAGTCTTACTAAAAGTTTAAATAATTATTATATATCCTATTAGATTAAGTTCTTTTATATACTAATTTTATATATATAACTACTTAAGTATATACTTAGGGACTTTAATCTATTTAAAGTTAATAATAGGTATAATAATATCTTTTTATATCTCTAATAGAGTATTATTAGTTTTCTAGTTTAATAGTATACTATCTAGTTAAATTAATCCTAAGTAAAAGATATATATTATACTTTAAAGTTTACTTTATAAAGTAAAGAATATAAATAAATACTAGTTATATTCTTTTACTATTTAATAAACTCTATTTTATTCTTTATAGTCTAGAGAATCTAGAACTTTTAATTTTATAAGCTAATTTAATAAAGACTAGATAAAAGAGATATTACTTTAATTTTAAACTAAATAATAAAAGATAATAATATATTATAAATTAGCTATTAGCTAATTAAATAGTCTAGTATAAAAGATTTATCTATTAAATTAAGATTATAAAATAAAGATAGTAAAGATATCCTAATTTAGAAGAAGATAATCTAAAATAAAAAGCTAGTTTTAGTATAAAGATTATATTAAGATATAATATTCTAATAATTATTATATTATAGAAGACTAAAGTAAAGAGAAAAGAGACTTAGAAGTATAATAAGGATAAAATAATCTTAATTTATCTTTAAAAGATTATCTAATTAATAATTATATTTATTCTCTATTCTTTTAGTACTTTATAATAAACTAAATAATAACTAGTATAAAGATAGATTATAAAATAACAAGATATTCTATTTATAACTATCTAATTAATTAAGTAATCTTTAAAATAATAAAGATCTTATAAATATCTTATAAGAGTCTTATAAAAGTCCTATAGAAGTCTTATAAGAGTCTTATTAAATAAGAGATATAAGTAGTTTTAAGGATTAATTTAATCCTCTAGTATTCTAATAGAAAATTAAAAAGTTTATAATATTAATTTCTATACTAATAATATAATATTAAAATAGTTTTAAAATTAAAAAGAATAAAATAAAGATCTATAATTTCTAATATAATAAAAAAAAGAGAGGATTTATTATATTTTAGTAGAATTTTTAATATATATAGAATTTAGTTAAAAATAGAAAGTATAATATATATATAAATATATATATCTCTACTAACTTAACTATAATATTAAGAGAACTACTTCTTCTTAATCTCTTATACCTAACTTTATATATTTAAGCTTATTTTTACTTAAATATAATATTTAAATATATAACTAAGATATTTATATTATATTTTTAATAGTATACTGTATAAAAAATATTAGCTTACTATAAACTTAAAGTAAGAATATTAATATACCTATAAAAAACAGTATTTTATCTACTTAGTTAGTATTTTTATATAGCTAAAATAGGAAATACTTAGCAAAAATATATATACTATAGGACTATATAGGAGTCCTATAGGACTACTATAATAAATAATAAGACTAAAATTTTAGCTAGTCCTATAGGAGTAATAGGACTAGGATATAGGACTAAAATTTTTCTAGTCCTATATATAGGAGTTAGTAAGGTCTATAGATTAGTAAGATCCCTAAGATATAGTTTTACTACTAATAGAGCTAGCTATATAGGAATTAGTATATAATACTAATTAATAGTATTAAGTCCTATTAAATAATATATCTTACTACTAAATATCTATTTACTAGTATCCTCTAGATAAATTATACTAGCAAATTCGTTATTAAAATCACTAATAGTAGGTATAATTATCTATCTAGTCTAATAATAACCTAGATAGCCTATTACTAGTAGGAATTAAGAAGATATTAAGTAGAGATTACTAGTTAGATTAACTAATATCTTTCTAATCAAGTTATTCTTAATTACTATTATACTATTAATTAAGATTACTATATCTCCGAGAAAGATCTAGAGAATCTAAAGTAATAATATTAATAAGAAAGACTTAGTAATAATAGTTCTTTATAGGTACTTCTTAATTAGTTTCTATCTAATAGGAATTAGGTTATATATTATACTATTAAATCTAGTTTAGATATCTTTATATTACTATTTCTAATATATAAAAATAGCTTAGTCTTATTATAGAGCTATTTATATATATTATAGATAGACTATATATATAAAACTAACTATTTTTATATACTAGTTCTAGATATTATTAGGATAACTATAATAAAGAGATCCTTTAATACTAG
The DNA here is from genome assembly GCA_019977855.1 of Penicillium aurantiogriseum. Taxonomy (NCBI): domain Eukaryota; kingdom Fungi; phylum Ascomycota; class Eurotiomycetes; order Eurotiales; family Aspergillaceae; genus Penicillium; species Penicillium aurantiogriseum. The sequence goes on along the minus strand of JAFCIW010000003.1, from coordinate 7,391,941 downwards.
GTTTTACTTTATATATAAAGAAAAAACTAAAGTATATATTAATATACTTTAGTTTTTAAAGAATATCTACTAGTCTTTTATAGATAATATATCTAGCCTATTAACTATCCTTATAGATAAAAAGAAAGTACTTATAGTAGTAATAAAGTAGATATTAATACCCCTCTCTTATATCTTATTATTTTACTAATTATAAAAGATCTTCCTAGATACTAAGAATATACTTTACCTTTAGTATATTACTAATAATATTAAGATCTATATAAACTAGTCTAGATATTAAGATAAGATTAATAAAATATAAGATACTATAAAAAATAAATAATATATACTAGTTTATATATACTCTAAGAATACTAAGAAGATCTAGGATAAATTTAAAGTATTATATATTAGGCTTAAATTCTAGGCTTTCTTATAATATATTAAAAAGAAATAGCTATCTAAAAATATAAGTTATATTAAGTACTTCTTATACTAATATACTAAGTATTACTTTTATCTTAATAAGACTATAATCTTATAGATTAAAGATATATATTATAGTATTAAAATTAATCTTTATATAGTAAAGTATAATCTCTTTACTATTATCTAGATTATTAGTATAGTAATTAACTAATAGAGTACTAATATAATCTAAAGAATAAAGTAGTAGAGAATATAATATTAATCTACTCTAATATCTATTTTCTAGGATATTAAATAGATAGTCTTATAATAAGTAATTAATAAATCAATTTATATTTATATAACTAATTTAATCTTATTATCTTAATATATAAGCCTCTCTCTAGTAGAGAGAGGCCTACTATATAGATATACTATATCTAAGACTAGAAAAAGAGGGTAAAGTCTTTTCTAGATAGATTTCTATCTATAGTAGTATCTCTAAATACTAAGTATCTAACTAATATCTTTCTATCTAAGGATCTAGGATCTAGTAATTATATAGGCTCGGGAGTATCTAGTAGTATTATTAACTTAAAATAGTTTAGTATCGACTTAAAACAGTTCGATATTATTATTTTAATAGTCTATATACCGAGATCTAATATTAATTAAAGAATACTAGTTATTAGAGATAGTATTAGTATAGTAGTTATAGTAGGATAGATAGGCTAGATAGCTTTATAATAATAAAATAACCTAGAGAGAGACTACTAATAATAAGCCTAGTTAGTAAGTACTAAGAAGGATAGTTTTATATATAATATAAAGAGAATAGGGATAGGAATAGAGATAAGGATAGGGATAGAGATACTAAATAATTTTTAATAATAAGCTCTAATTTCTAGTTTATATAGTAAAAATATATATTAGATTTAATATTTTTATTAGATTCAAATAGAGTAAAAAAATAGTATATAATAATATAGGTTTTACTATAGGAGATTAAAATTAATATACGATAATTAGTATATAGAGATTTTATTGTAGGATACTCCTAGTAAATTAGCCTTATATAGGTTATATGATTTTAATAGAGCCCTATATAGATTATATGATTTTAATAAAGGCATAAAATTGAAGTATAATTATAAAGGCATTAATTAATATAGGGCCGAGCAGAGTAGGTCCCGGAGCAGATCCTAGAGCAGGACAATATAGCTAATAAAGTTAGGGGGCGGTGTTTTTTACTGTGGTGATACTATAGTAAATAACACTTAGGCAGAAAAATGAGTGCTAAGACAGCCTTTACCGAAAATAGCTAGAGGACTATGCCAGTAGTGTTTTGGGCTGTGCCAATAGTGTTTACCTATATAATTAGTAATATTAAGCTTCTTAAATATATTTATAAATACTTTATTTAGATTTATACTAGAATATATTTTATTAAATAGTTTAAATCTAAGTAGAAGCTTATAGTAATTCTAGCCTTAGTTAATAAAATATCTTATAATTATTATAAATATTTACTAGAAAGATAATATTTAGTAATTAAGAGTAATTAAGAGCTTTATATCTTATAGTAAGATAGTAAGAATTATATACTACTTATTATTAACTAATTTCTTTAGTTAGTATTAAGTAATATAAAGATAAAGTAGGATAGATTTAGCTAAAGTCTTTTATACTATTCGAATTAAGGAAGTAAACTACTTTCTCTTAAATATCTAAAAAGATAGGTTTAGACTAATAAGATATTTAATCTACACTCTTTCCTATTTATTATTTAAGAATTTTAATATATAACTTATTAGTTATTTTAAAGGATATAATTATATAAGACTTACTAGTATATATTATATAATCTCTTTAATTAACTATTATATAAACTTACTTTTATTACTTTTTTGGTATTTATTTAAGACTATATACTACTTTAGTATATTAATACTACTTTACTTTGCTTTTAAATAAGATAATATAGTCCTATATATCTAATATATAACTAAAGATTTATTTATAATATAATATACTATCTAGTTAAAGTTCTCTTATATATCTAATATATATTTTATATCTTATTATAATCATATATCTTAATATTATTATTATATATTATTATATATTATTACTTAATAAATTTTACTTTAGATATATTATTTATTATATTATAAAGAATAAACTATTTTCTTTAATTAGGACTAATATATTTAAGTAAGTAATTAAAAAGAGCTAATTAAGTAAATTTAGACTTTATTAGTAATATAGAGATTTATTAGCTATTAAAAAGACTAGGATTAATATTTAGATTAAAGATAGAATTAAAGATATTAGTAATATAAGAAAGATCTAGTTAGAAGCCTAGAGGAAATAAAAAAGATCTTATAATATAGATACTAGATTAAGATATAATTAATATAATATAAAAAATAGTATAAATAACTAAGAAAGAGTATAGGCTGATACTGGGAGGAAGGGGATACTCTATCTACTTCTACCGGTATAGTAATTAATTAAGAAGCTTCTTATACTAAGAGATCTTCTTTAGCTAGTATCTACTTCCTAGATCTAGTCTGTTTTTACTTCTACTTTTTATTTATAGTATATAAATCACTTACTTCTTTCTTAAGAAGTATAATAGATTATATAGTGATCTAGTAGGTCTTAAATATTTAGTTTATAGTAGTATTGAGTAGACTTAGTAGGCTTTTTAATCTTATATAAAGCAAAGCTTTAATTGATAAAGCTTACTTTTATAATTAGATATAATTTAAAGAATTTTTAGATCCTAATTACTATCTCTACTTAGGAAGAAGGTAGGTATTCAAAACTATATATTAAGCTTTAAAATTACTTAATTAGATATAAATAGGACTAAACTAGCTATTATAAAGCTATTTTTAATAGTCTCTGATTTAAAGACTTTAATTCGTATAGAAGGATAGGCTTTAAGGAAGTCTAATTTATTAATATAGTTAATCCTATTCTGTATTTTAAATTTAACTATCCAGCTATATAATTGTTTTAATACTATAAAATAACTAATATCTAAAGATTATAAAAGATAAGATAAATATACTAGTTACTAATATAGATTAATATTATCTTATTTTGCTTATATTAAATTTAGGTATTAAATAACTACTATAACTATTAAGAATTAAAAGCTAGTATATTATATCATGACTTCACCAATATCTTCTTAGTATATAAAGTAGTACTAGGAATAAAGAGCTTCTTAAGCTATCGAAGGCCTATTTTATCTAAAGTCTAGCTATTAGGACTAACTTTAAAGTACTAGTCCTCCGGAAGACTATTAAATTATAATTTAATAAAGACTTTATCTTTAAAAATTATATATAGTAGAAGTACCTATCTAGAAGTATTTATATACTTAATTACTATTATCTATTTATAATTTCTAGGTTATGAAAGTACTTGCTAACTATAATACTTGCTTTATATAATAACCTTTATAGTTATAGTTAATCTTATTATAAATCTAGTCTTATTAAAGTTATAAATATTATTAGGATTAATTCTAAATTAAAGGATTATCTTTTAAACTAAATTAAACTACTTCCTAGTGATTTTAGGATCTTTATATTTTATATACTTATAATTATATTATTTTAAGAATTAGGAGGAGAGAAGAGGATACTATTTAACAAAATTGTATACCTATTTTTTGCTAATTAAGAGTACTAGGATAGTTTTACACCTTTTAAGAAGAAGATCTACTATATCTCGTACCATAGAGGACTAGGAAGCTACTTTATATATATCTAGAGAGAGAATCTATTTTTGAAGTGATTCCTCTTTAATTTCGGTCAATTTAGATAAATTAGTATAAGAAATTACGCGGTTTTTTACCTTATAAAGATAGGTAGAGAGTGTTAAATTCGGTATATTGAATTAGTATACTGTTTTATAAATAGAGCTAATTTTATGATTTTTAATAGCCTAGATAGCTAGTAAAATCCTATCCTCTTACTCTGGTAAATTTGACAATAATTAAGAGCGAATTAGTGGTATAGTAGGTAGTTATATTAACCAAGTACTAATTTATAGGTGTGTTTTGGTAGGGGTATCTAGCTGGCTTGTATATCTAGCTCGCTTATCGAATACGTTAATAAATATATTACTTATCCTACTATTAAGAAGTATTTAGATATATAAGAGCTATCTTAGATTTATATAGACTTTTTCCTAGTAGAGTATTAATAGATTACTTATAATATTAAAAGATATAGATAGATATAGTAGTTTTTTTTATTAGTATTAATTTATTTATAATAACTTATATTATTTTAGCTTTTCTTTCTATATCTAATATTAGGATAGAGTCTCTAGCTAGCTAGGCCTATAAAAATATAAATTTAAAGTAATATAGATTAAGAGAATCTTTTATATTAAATTTTAGTTATTTAGAAGCCTATTAAAGATAGCTAATAAAAGCTTTTATATTATTAACTATATTAGTTTTCTACTAGCTTTATTCTATAATAAGATATAGCTTTTTATTATTATCTTGTCTTCTTTATCTTTAGAGTATAATATATATAGATAAAATAGCCTAGTTTATTATAGTTATAATATAAATAGATCTCTTTTACAAGACTAGTAGTTAGCTAGTAATAACTAATAAGTCTATTTTATTAGGACTAGATAAAGTATTTAATCTATTCTAATAGTAATATATAATTATTAGATCCTATTTATAACTAATAAAGAGAGTAATAATCTCTAATAATATAATAAATTATTCTTATTCTACTATCTATTTAGCTTAATATTTAGTTTTTATATTTATAATAAAATAATAGATTAATAGCTACTCTAAAATTCTAGTATTAAGATCTATTATAGCTTAATATAAATTACTAGTATAAGTACTAATAGATATTTAGTCTTATCTTAAGCTATTAAACTTTTTTTAAAGCTTCTTTTAGCTTAGATATTCTAAGAATTCTTTCTTAATCTAGCTAGCTTTTAAAGTTATTTTATATAGTAAATATACTAGAGTATTAGTTTTTATAAATCTATTTATAGTTCTTAAGATATTATAGTACTATTTTTATAAGTTTTCTACTAGTATAGATAATATATATAATTCCTAGTATATTATATCTAATATTATTTATTAATTTAGTAAAGTAATAATTATAATTAATTATCTATTTATAAACTATATTATCTTAGATAGTCTTATTATAGTTATTAATCTTTTAGATATTATTAATAATAGACTATCTAATATCTTTATCTATATTATTTAGATTAAATATATTTATTAATAATCTAGTAGCCTAATTTAGGATAATAGTAGCTATTTTAGATATTTCTAGTCTAGTTAATACTACTAGAGCTATCTATAAGAGTATTTAGATATTTACTATAAGTCTATTTAATTAAGTAACTTCTATTTAGTATATAAGTAAACTTTATATCTATTTTATAACTATATATATTACTAGATAAACTACTTTATAATCTTAAATATTATATAAATAAAGATAGAGCTTCTTTTTCTTATTTATTAGGATAGCTAAGACTATTTAGACTTTAATAGCTAGTCTAATATAGAATTACTTATTAGTTAAGATTTAGGACTTAGAAATACTTATCTTATTTTAGATATTTTTAGAATAGATAATATTAGTTATTACTTTCTTTCTTTTATAATAATAAAAAGTCTAATCTATATAGACTAGTTCTTACTAGATATAGATCTATTTTCTAATTTATTTAAGTAAGTAATACTTTATAAAAACTATCTATATCTGTTGAAGGATCAAGGGACAACTACGAAGGAGAGGAGAGAGAGGAAGAAGAAATCCTTATTCATTAGAACTGAGAGATGCAGGGTTTATATACCCTGCAGATCATCCGAAATCAGGCTCAGTCTGTCAAACAACAAACATGCATTATATGCATATATAGGAGGCTATCCAACACACCCCCCTAGGCTAAGCATTAAAATCATCAATTAAAAACAAGCGAGAAATCAATTTGATCTGTATGGTAAATCCTTCGTCAAAACATCAATTTAAAACTATTCTTTTCCTTTATCAATTTGCTAGCTTTTTTATAACAAAACTCTATCTCAATCTCTCAAAATCGACCTTCGGTAATACCTTTGTTAGTATATCGGTAGGGTTGTTTTTCGACTTAATAAGTCGAATTTTAACCTATTTTTGCTTCTAAGCGTACTTAATAAACTAATACTTAATATTAAGCTATTTCGTACTCTTTTTATATATATTATTCCTTAGAATCGAGATAGTATTGTTACTATCTATATATATAGGAACTTGTATAGAAGTTAAATTGTTATTCTTATAAAGATTAAGTTACTTTAAAATCTTTACTAAGTATAATACTTCTCGTACTGTACTATTAAGAGTAATATACTTAGTAATAGTACTACTAGTAGTAACTACTTTCTATTTACAGAAGCTCTAAGAAATTAGTGCTTCTATATAGTAAAAAATATATACTTCTGTTAACTTACTATTCTTATAATTATTAAATAAAGTATTAATATAACTAATTAATTCGTACTCTAGATTTCTTACTAGTTCTATACTATAATTAGAAGTACCTTTTAGGTACTATAGTATCTAGCTTAATACTTCTAAGTCCTCTTTTCTAGGTTTTATAGTCCTTTATTATAAGTAGTTAACTATAAATATAATATCCGGTCTTATATATATAGTTAGCTATCTGACTTTGCTAATATCTTCCCTATAAGCAGTCTTTTCTTATACTAAAGGAGATATATTATTATTATTAGATACTTTATTACTATTAAGAATATTATTGTTATTAAGAGTATCTTTATCTACTAAAGAAAAGGGTAGTTAATATACCAGTTTTATTAGCAAATATATTATAGTAACCCTTCTAATACTTACTATTTAGAGTAGATCCTCTAAGTAAGTATCTTAATCTAAGAAGATATCTTTATTAGATCGAGTAATACTATATCCCAAAAAATCTTATAAGCTCTCTAATAACTTTAATTTTAAAAGAAATTAACTCCTTGAGCTATTTAATATCTTCCTTTAATATAGCTATATAGAGAGTATTATTAATATATAGTAAGAGCTATATACTCTTCTTATACTTAAAGATATATCTCTTATTAGGTAATCAATTAAATCCGAGATTTTCTAGTTACTATCTTATTATTTTATATTATAAGTAAGCTAACTATTATGAGCCGTATATTGCTTAATTAACTATACAAACTTATCCCGGAGTCTTATATCCTATTAGCAATCTTATAAAGATACTTCTTTTATTAATTAAAGTATTAAGATAAGTAGTTATATAGTCAATTTATTCCTAGTATAAATACTATAAAGCAATTATTATAAGAAAAATCCTTATACTCTCTAGCTTTATAACCGGTATATAGGTATTATTAAAGTCAAATCTAGGGTATTAATAATTACTATAAATGACCTATTAAGCTCTAAATTTAGTAATAAAATCGTCTTTATTATATTTATTATCAAAAACCTACTTTCTAGGTAAAATCGTGCTTTCTAGAGGTAGTTAAGTAATTAGACTGCGACAACGCCCACCAAAGTGGAGACACTTTTAGCGTCGCCAAGACATATGCGGGCACTCTTGGCAAAGTGGATACTGCCAAGATCTCATTATGTACATAAAATAGCCTAATAGGGTAATTTTTGCATTAATTTTGCATAACAGTGGGCGATGGGCGTCAAATTTCAAAAGGCCCACGGGCCGTAGACACTTTCTAGTGCCCATGGACAGGCGATGTCGCAGTCTATAAGTAATATACTAGTAGGTCTTTGTAAGTCCTAACTTCTTAATTTGTAGATCTATTATTTACTATTAAAGCTTACTCTTTAGTGATGGTAGTACTTCCATATAATTGTATAGAATCTTAATTTATTGTATCTTTAAACCTATTAGAATTCTAATTATTACTACTTTAATTGCTAGTAAAGCTTTACCTTACTTATCCTATTCTATATCTTTAAAGTACTTTAGAGAAATAGATTGATAGCTAGATAATCTAGTTTTACTCTTTAGTAGTAGTATCGGTATTGTAAGTAGATTAGACAATAATACTATAAGAGATTATACTAATAATAAATAAGTAGTAGATAACAGAGTAGGTATAAAACCGCCTAGTATAGCCTTCTTTTTAGCCTTTAGTATTATAAACTAAATATATTCTTTATTATTATTACTCCTAATTTTATAAATATTATAAATATTATACACTTTAGATTTATTATCTTTATTATTAAATCTAGTTATTCTTAGAAAGTATTATACTCTAATTATAGGTAATCTAGCTCCTACTTTGATCTTCTAAATATTAGGGCTATTAATAATATCTTTATCTATCAAAATCTAATACTTATTATAGTAAGGAATATTTTATTTCTATTCCTAAAAAACAATATCTTTATAATAAGATATCCTTCTTATTTTAGGATTATAGATCCTATAGATATAACTATTATTATCTTTATAACTAATAAAATAACTAATCTATACTCTAGCTTCTATTTTCTAGTTCTAAATCTTTTTTTCTTTTAGAATATAAATATATATCTTAGTATATTATATTCTTAGGAAAGAAAGAGTTATATTGTTAGATATATATATATTTAATTGCTTCCTCTAGTCAATAATTAGTATATCTTGACTGCTTTATTAATCTAATCTTTATTATAATTAATTAGTGATATAATATATAGTATTTAATATCTTAGTCTACAATTCCTTTAGAGATCTAGTATTAATCCCTATTATTCTTATAATCTAGAGAAGATAGTAGCTAGTAAATTTAGAGATACTATTTTATTTATAAATATAGAGAGCTAATAGATTAACTACTATTAGCTTGTCTCTAGCCTAGATAATAAATATAGAAAACTCTATTCTACGATTAATATACTATTTAACTAGCTATTAGCCTAACTTTTGTAAATTTCTTCTACAAATGATTATAATAGAGAAGTAGCTTCTTCTTTAGTTATAAGATATAAAGTAAGATAATAATAAGTAGTATTATCTATTACTACTATTATATAGTATCTATTATTCTTTCTATTGTCTAGATTATACCTAGATAGACTGATAGGTTATAGATTAATATAAAATATATATCCTACTCTAGTAGTTCTGGCTTAATTGCGGAGCGAAGCGGAGCAACCTATATCACAAGGCCTCGGGTGGCACGTCACGTGACTGGTCTTTTCTCCTATGGGTCTCAAATCCATAGTTTCTATGCGGTGAAAAAGAGATCGCTGAGAACTGGCAGAATCGCCTGGCTGGCAGAATAAATATATACTAGTCCTAATTAGGTAAAATATTGGCCTTAGGTATAGAATCACGTGATATATACCGATCGACTCCGAATTAGGCGGCGATCACGTAAGTACTATATAATTACAGCCTTAGGCGCCCGATCACGTGATATACATCGATCGACTCCGTATTAGGCGGTGATCACGTGAGTACTATATAATTACAGCCTTAGGCGCCCAATCACGTGATATACACCGATCGACTCCGAATTAGGCGGTGATTACGTGAGTACTATATAATTATAGCCTTAGGCGCCTAATCACGTAATATATACCGATCAGCTCCGAATTAGGCAGTGATCACGTGAGTACTATAGTATATACAGCCTTAGGTACCTACTATATACCTAGCTAGATAGTAAACTAGATAGTAAACTAGATAGTAAACTAGATAGTAAACTAGATAGTAAACTAGATAGTAAACTAGATAGTAAACTAGATAGTAAACTAGATAGTAAACTAGCTCCAAAATAGATGATGTATTGAGGAGAGAATTGTTTATTGGGCGGCCTTAGGCCGCCCTGTCCCCCCCGGGAGGGGTCCCCGGAAGGGCCCCCGGAGGGGACTGCTTACTATTACTAATATACGCTTCTCTCCGCAACGACTATCTGAAGGCCAAAGGCCATCGAGATCACTAGTAAGCTCTAGAAATAATCTTTTTAGACTTGCCGAGTCTATGACGATCCGGACTGGATTGTATTCTGCTGTGTCTGGCCGCCTTAGTTTTCTATCACATAACCTCACCTCGCCTTATAGATGTTTGCAAGGTTTGCATAAGGAGATAGGATAGGACCCACAAAGGTCTTGCTAGGTAGGTTTCCTCTCTTCTTTTTCCTTTTACTCCCTATACTTAGAATTCTGATTAAATAGCACTCTTTTCTTTAAAGACTTAGCTTATAATATAATTCTAAGTACTATTCTTAATTCTATAAAGCAGTAAGGTTATATAGACTATTATTACGATTAGTACTAGCCCTACTTTATCCTACTTCCTGTTTTTTAGTACCGGATAAGCTAAGACTTAAACCGAACTAACTAGACTGCGACATCGCCCATCCATAGGCACCTAGGAGGCGCCTATCGCCCGTCTATAGTAGGCGGTGGGCTATTTGGATTTTCGAGTGCCTATCTATAACACCTACAGCCTGTAGGCGTGTCTATCACAGGTATGCCTACTATGCCTACTATTACATAAATTCTCCTAAAATAGATATATAACTCACTGACTTTGTATAATAAATAACTGTTATTTATACCTATTTTGCTAACTCTATATAAAATCGCAGCTTTAATCTATAATATCTATAAATTTTATTAAAATATCTAAGTAAATAAAAAACTATAATATATATAATACGATTTAGAATATATTCTTTATTAAAATATACTATATTATATAATATTTTTATTAACTTACTAAATTATACTATAATAGTTTAAAGATATATATTTAAGTTAGTAGTATATATCTACTATTTTCTATAAGTAAAATACTACTTCTATCTTCTATTTTATTATTTATCTAGATCTAATTCTTTCTAATAGATTAAAAGAGTATTAGTATAATTATTATTTTATAAGCTTATATTATTAAATTCTATCTATTCTAGTACTAAAAGACTTATATTATTATTCTAAGAGTTTTAAATCCTATAATTCTAACTCGAGATAGGTATTTAGGTATAGTCCTATAGATATATCTATAAGTATACCTATAGATAAAGACTCTTATAACTAATTAGTTTATAAAGAATAATAGATCTATACTTAATTTATAATATATTAGATCTATATAAAGCCTCCCTTTTACTAGTAATACCTATTTTATATAGTTATAAGTTATCTATTATAAGTTAAGACTATATATTCTTTCTTAGTTATTTATACTATCTTTTATATTATATTAATTATATCTTAATCTAATATCTATACTATAAGGCCTTCTTTACTTTCTCTAAGCTTCTAACTAGATCTCTTCTATATTACTAATATCTTTAATTCTATCTTTAATCTAAATATTAATCCTAGTCTCTTTAATAACTAATAGATCTTTATATTACTAATAAAGTCTAAGTTTACTTAATTAGCTCTTCTTAATTACTTACTTAAATATATTAACCTTAATTAGAGAAAGTAGTTTATCCTCTATAATATAATAAATAATATATCTAAAATAAAGTTTATTAAGTAGTAATATATAATAGTATATAATAGTAATACTAAGATATAAAGACTATAATAAGATATAAAATATATATTAGATATCTAGAAGAACTTTAACTAGATAGTATATTATATTATAAATAAATCTTTAGTTATATATTAGATATATAAGACTATATTATCTTATCTAAGAGTAAAGCAAAGTAGTACTAATATACTAAAGCAATATATAGCTTTAGGTAAATACTAAAAAGATAGTAAAAGTAAGTCTATATAATAGTTAATTAAAGAGATTATATAGTATATACTAGTAAGTCTTATATAATTATACTCTTTAAGATAACTAATAAATTATATATTAGATATTAGTATTATCTTATATATTAAAATTCTTAAATAATAAATAAGAAAGAGAGTAGATTAAATATTTTACTAGTCTAAATCTATCTTTTTAGATACTTAAGAGAAAGTAGTTTACTTCCTTAATTTAAATAGTATAAAAGACTCTAGCTAAATCTATTCTACTCTATTTTTATACTACTTAATACTAGCTAAAGAAATTAGTTAATAATAAGTAGTATATAATTCTTACTATCTTACTATAAGATATAAAGCTTTTAATCGTCTTTAACTACTAAATATTGCCTTTCTAGTAAGTATTTATAATAATTATAAGATACTTTATTAACCGAGACTAGAATTACTATAAGCTCTTACTTAGGTTTAAATCACTTAATAAAGTATATTCTAGTATAAATCTAAGTAAAGTACTTATAGATATATTTAAGAAGCTTAATATTACTAATTATATATTAGTAATTATATTAGATAATATATCTAATAATATAACTCTAGTATAGATAGTTTAAGACTCTATTAACTTCCTTAAACTACTAAATAGTCTAGTAGTTATTTAAATCTCTTATCTTATATATATTATTTAACTAAGTCTTTATAAACTACTAGGATTAATAAAGACTAATCTCTAGAATAATATAATAGATTAGAATATTTCTAATATCTAAGCTTATATCTAAGCTTAATTACTTTATACTTTCTAGAGTAAATAAGTTATTATATAAACCTTTATTAAGATAAATATATTACTTTATTTATTATTTAATATATCTAATAAATATATAGATTTAAAGACTTATTATATTTATTAATATAAGCTCCTAATATTATAATAATTTCTTCTATCTCTAGACTAATAGAGTAAAACTTATATCTATCTAAGATATCTATATATACTAGAATTTAATCTTCTTAATACTTTATTAAGTAAAATATCTTAGTAAGTTATATAATAAATACTATAATAATATTAAGACTTAGAAATATAAATTTAGTAAGATAGAATAGTAGTAGATTAACTATCTTCTATATATTATAGAGCTATTTTACTATTTTATTATAATACTTTTAAAGACTAAAAAGATAATAGTATATTATATTTTTAGTATTTATAATATTCTCTTTAAATATTTTAAGGAATCTATTATATAACTTATCCTAAAAACTATATCTTAGAAGAAAGTAATATTATAAGCCTTTAATACTAGGATAGTAAAGCTTATATCTTACTATATAAAGATAAAGAAGATATATAATAGTCTTTATATAATTAGAATAATTCTTATATCCTAGTATAAGCTTTACTTTTTCTTAAGTAAGATATAAGATATATTAGAGAATAATATAAACTAGAATAATTAGTATAAGAAAATACTTTACTAGTTTATAACTCTTTATACCTAAAGATATATCTAGATATAGTCTATATAAAAAGAGTAAACTTCTAAGTATTACTTAGCTAGTATAAATAATCTAGATACTCTTCTTAATATTTAGTCTTATATTTACTCTAATCTATTAATATTAAAGTATAAACTTATTAGATATCTTAAAAAGTATATATTATATTTATTATTATTATAATTAAGAATACTTATATCTATTATAGTAAAAAGAAAGATTAATCCTTTAGAATTTTAAAAGGAATATAAGAATAAATTCCTAATTCTTTTAAGTATTATTTATAATATTCTCTTTATTCCTATAATAAATACTAGAGTTAAATATCTATTTAATTTAGTATATAATATTTATTATTATTAATATAAATAGTTAAGTATAAAGATAGTCTAGGATATTATAATATTCTAGTATAAAATCTAGTTTAATATTAAAATAGAAAAACTCTCTAATAAGAATATATCCTTAGATTCTATCTAAGAAGTAGATAAGTAGAAAGAGACTAAGCTTACTATTAATATATCTAAACTAATTAGTAATAATAAGGATTCTAAGGATAATAATCCTATTAGACTAATCAAGTATAAGTTTATAATAAAAAGTTAGCTTCCTTATCTTTTTATAGTACTAAGTATATAAAAGTGATAGAGAAATAAGCTAGTTAATAATAAAGATAAGAATAGTCCTTATCTCTCTTCTTATAGAGATAATAGTAGTACTTAAAGATAGCCTAGATTAAGAGAAGTAAAGAAGTATAGTAAATCTAGTAATAATTAATTTATATTATATTAGTATAAATATATAAATATAATAAATACCTAAGTTATTATATAAAGACTTCTAAACCTTCTATATACTAATCTATAGATACTACTATAATATATATATAATCAAATTACTTAAAAATATAGAGAAAAAACGTATAAATAATATAAGTCACGAGGTTAAGAAATTCTACTTACTAAAAAGGCCTATAGGCGCCTACAACGCCTACGGCCTATAGGCCCTAAGGGTAGGGCCTATCTATAGGCCTATCTATAGGGCCTATTTCCCGCTTATATAAGGCCCATAGGCTATGCCTACCCGCCTATCCATGGGCGATGTCGTAGTCTAGAACTAACTAACTTTAGCCTAACTAATTATAATAGTTAAGACTGATAAAACCTAATAAGTTATAGTAAGTAATTAGTTATTACTATACCTAATAATAAAGAAACTCTTAAATATAAGACAGATATTTAAGAACTAAAGACTCTAATAAGATTAGTTAAGACTAATAAATATAAATATAATAATAAAGATAATACTAAAGAAGGATTATCTTCTTTATATAAATAATTATTAAATACTCTATTAAAAAAGAGATTCTATAAACTTATTTAATAATATAAATAATTAGAATAGAAGTATTAAAAGCTTAAGAATAAAGTTATAGTCCTTTTAGCTAAAAGAGTTAACTTTAATAATATAATTAAGAATCTAGAGATTAAGTATAATAAAGCTATTACTTACTATAATCTAGTAATTAAAGATTATAGTAATCTTATATTCTAGTTCCTAAATTAAAATAATAGCTCTATTATACTAATTATAGAGACTATTACTAACTAAAAAACTATAAAGATACTAGATACTCTAATATTTAATAATAATAAAGAAGTCCGATTCGAGATCTAGGAAATAGTTATATATTAAAAGCTAGAAATTAATACTAATTACTATCTATTGCCTATATACTATAAGTTAATAATAAAGTCTAAGAATAGTTTTACTAATTTCTTTACTAAGTTTATATAGCTTATAGAAGAAGCTATTATAATTAAGAAAAACTATAAATATAACTTATAGTTAAAACTCTTATATCTGTTACCAGCCAGATCTTTAATCAGAAAGAGTGCATTTAATAAGGATACTAAGTACAGAGAAGGGAAGGAAAGAAAAAGAGAGGAAACGAGTCTGGCAGAGCTTTTGTGGGGCTCTGCGCAAACAACAACAAATAAACTGTATAAATATCCTTTAGACTCAGAACCTTAACCGAAGTCAGAATGTAACAGTAGAATCCTCTGACGGCAGAATCCTCTGTCTCAGACAACCTCAATCATTATATAACCCCCTAACTAAAACTGCATTTAGTCCCTAAATATAGGCTTATTGTTATTAATATAATTGTCGAGGATTCGATCTTCTCTGCTAGTATATAGTTATTCCTATAAATATATTAGGGGACTAGGTTTCGTAGGATACTAGTTATAGAAATCCTAAATCTTTTACAGAGCGTACTTAAAATCCCTAGTAGGATACTACTATAGGTCTAGATTATAACTAAGCTAGTAGATATAATACTATAGCTTTTAGTAATATATTCTTAAATCTAGGATTTTTTTAATCTTCTATTTATTCTCTTTAGAAATTTTAATTAGTAGTAGTAGATTAATAAGTTATCTCTAGAGAAGTTCTAATATTATTACTTTTTAAAGTTTACTTAGGCTAAATACTAGATATATCTAGATTAAATTAGATAGATCGATTTGATATATATTTCTAATCTTCTTAAGAATTTTGTATAGACTACTAGTAAGATATAAGAGTTTTTAATTAGATTAATCTAATATCTAATCTATTATTATTATAAAAATATAATCTTTAATATTAAAATCTTCTTTCTACTATTACTTATTTATCTACTAAATTATCTTCTATTAAGAATTAGTAATCTATTACTTTATCTTATTCTAAATATTATAAAGATAGATTAATATATTAACTATCTCTTATTTATTTTATATTATAGTTTTCTAGTCTCTTTAGTTAAATAATATAGAAGACTTATATTCCTATTTAATAAAGAAAGATAACTTTTTTATTATATCCTAGAGAAGAATTAATACTATAAAATTAACTATTAATAAATACTCTAACTAGTTATTTTAGTTAAACTCTATATATAATCTTAATCTTTATATTATATACTAATTTATAATTTTATTTTAATTATTAGTTTATAGATAATAAGTTATAAAAAGCTTTCTCTTAATTCCTAGGATCTAGTAGAACTCTATCTAGAACTTAGAAATAAACTAACTATCTTAATCTAAAATAATACTATTAGATATTCTTAAACTCTAGAGTATATAATTAATAAAAAGTCTTATTATTTACTTTATTATTATCTCTTTATAATATAAGACTAAGATTAGTCTTTTACTAAAATAATCTATTATTATATAAACTATATTAAAACTATAATAATCTCTTAAAAAAAATTAGAAGTCTATTATAATATATTATTAAGATTATTTAGAGATTAGAAGTAAATATAGAAATCTTAAGATTTAATTATACTAAGATTTAGTTTATTTATATATTAGATAATTATAAATATATCTTTCTATATCTTTTATTAATTTAAACTAATAGTATTATATAATAGTTATTTTCTTTAGCTTTTTAATATTTAGATAAACTATTATTAGTTAGTAGTATATATTATTAAGTAATCTAGTCTATAGATTATCTTTATTAAGAACTTTAAGTTATTTTTTAAAAAGAGTCTATATTATAATATCTAGTAATTATTATTTCCTTTTTTAGTAATTTAATAGAATTCTATTAGTTCTATATTCTATTTATTAGTATATTTAATCCTTTCTATAATCTTCTAATATTAAATATCTTTTAGATTAATAAAACTAATTATAATCTTAGATTATATATCTTTCTTTAGATATTCTATAAATAAAAGTATAATCTACTAACTATTATTAATATATAAAGTTTCTTTTCTTAATAGAGTATTTATAATAGTATTCTTTTTACTAGATTAATATTTAATTAAGAAATAGAACTATAAAAGAAACTTATTTTATCTTATTTATTATTAATTTATTTATTAAATAGTTATAAAATACTCTAGTAACTAGTAATTAGTAAGAATCTTAAAATAATCCTTTTATAATAGTCCTTTAAGCCTAGATCTCTATTTCTATAATATATAAATAATTACTAAGAGTTCTTTATTTTAAATCTTATAATTTAATTCTACTAGTTATATTAATTTTTAGTAAAATACTACTAGATACTAGAAATTATCTTACTTATAATATTAAATAAGTATTACTTTAAGAACTCTATCTAATATATTTATTTTAACTCTAGTTTTATAAGCTAGATTATAATAATAAAAGACTAATATATTAACTAAATTTTACTTTAAATATTAAAAAGCTTCTTTATATTATATTAATTATTTAAAGAAAATATCTTATCTTATTAATTAATATAAAGATTTTAAGATTATATTATAAGCTCTAATAAATTATTAATAGAAATTATAGAATCTAAAGAATAATTATACTCTCTTTATAATAATTAATACTAATTATAACTAAACTACTTTAATCTTTACTAGATCTATAATAATACTATTAATACTTATAATAAAGCCTAAGAACTTAGTTTTTATAACTAAGAACTTAGATTTTAGTAAAGTAACTTATAGTCTTACTTTCTAAAGATAATAAAGTACTTCTTTAACTTATTATTTATAATTCTTAATATTCTTACTATAGATTAAGATATTATCTATAAAAATAATTATATATTTATCTAAATACTCTTTAAGTATATTATTTATAAATCTTTAGAATATTATAAGACTATTTATTAAACTAAATAGTATTATCTTATACTTAAAAGATCTATATTATATATAAAATATAGTAAGATCTTTAGCTTCTAGTATTAATTAAATTTAATAGAATCCTTACTAGATATTTAGCTTTATATAGATCTTTATCTTACTTATTTACTAGATTACTTTATTAATTAGTAGTAGTAAATAGTAATCTTTCTTTATAATTAGTAGATCCCTATTGTCATAGTCATTTCCCTAATGTTATAGTCGCCTAACCTAATTAGGAAGAGTCAATCTTAGCAGTTGATTTTTAATATAAGTACCATTTTCTATAGTACTGCCTTAGTAAAAAACACAGCCCCTAAATAACCCCAGTCATATAGTACTTATATAATCAGCCCTATATTAATCCCCCCTTTTAAATCTGATCTGCCTTCACAAATATAAAGCTATTTACAGATCATATAATCTATATAAGGCTAATTTGCTAGGGTTAGCCGAGTATCCTATAAATAAAAACTCTGTATAATAGAAAATCTATCAATTTATATTCTAGTTTATATAGTAAAAGCTTTATTTTTTACTATATTTTTACCTATATTAAACTATATTTTTTTATCAATTTAAGTTTTATTATATCTTTTACTAATCCTCCTACTATATTTATAGCTAAATATACCCCCTCTAAGCCTTCTATTAAGTCTCTTACTATATATATAGCTAAATATACCTCTCCTAAGCCTTCTACTAAGCCTCCTATTATTAATAATAAGATTAATAATCTTACTAATATATATCTATATAATCCTAATATCTCTAATCTATATAGATAGCAAATACTTCCTCTATTAATTAACAATCAATCTTTTAAGACAATTAATAAGACTTAAGACTAGATAGCTAATTAGGCCTTAGTTTAAAGATATATAATCTCGAAAAAGATATTCTATACTAGTAAATATACTAGTATTATTCTTAAGATATAGTTTTAGTATATATAGGATAGAAAGTATAAGAATCGCTAAAAATCTAAGATTATTAGTATTCCTAAATATAGGACTATCTATCTTACTACTAAATACTTATTTCTAGATTAGCTAAGTATAGATCTATAATCTAGTCTATATTTAGTTACTTATATTAAAGATAGTAATTATAAAATAGATTGATTAGTATCTTCTAGTTCGATTTATTATTAGCTCTTAGTAGGATATTATCTATATCTTAGAGAAAGATATTAAGAATTTTAAGTAATAATATAGAAAAGGAAAATTTGCTAGATATATATCTTTATAAGTACTTCTTAATAAGCTTTTCTAAGATAGTAACTAGATTATTAGATATATAATTAATATAACTACTAAGATATTAAAGATACTAGATAATAACTAGATTATTAGATATATAATTAATATAGCTACTAAGATACTAAAGATACTATTTTTAATATATAAAAGTAATATAGCTTTACTATAATCTAATCTATATATATTATAGATAGATTATATATATAAAACTAATTTCTTTAAGATACTAATATTAGATATTACTAGTATATCTAGTACTATAAAGATATTTAATACTAGATTTATCTTTATATATAAAGAGACTATTAAGATATATATCTAGATACTTTAATTTATATAGGATATCTATATAGAGATTATCCCTAATCTAACTAGTCCTTTTACTATCCTAATAGATAAAGAAAAAGTACTAATTAATATAATTAAATAGGTTTTTCTCTTGATTTTTATCTTATCTATTAATATACTAACTTATAAAGATTTTTCTAGATATAGATTATATACTATATCTTTAGTATATTACTAATAATATTAAGAAATATATAAAACTAGTAATCTATATCTTTATTAAGTATACTAAGTTCTCTAGAAAGAATAAAAGATATTAAGATAAAGTTAATATACTATAGGATATAATAAAAAAATAATAATATATCTTAGTTTCTTTATAATCTAATAATTTTGATAAAATCTAGGATAAATTTAAGGCCTTTTATCTTATACCTAATTTCTAGGAATTTTTATAATATTTATATAATAAATAGCTATTAGAAATATTAGATTATCTATAGAGCTTTTTAAAATAGTATATATATATATATATCTTTATTATTTAATTTTATATACTAATTATATATAGATATATAATATATTATTTATATCTTAATAAAATAACTATCTTCTATATTAAAGAAGTATATAATAGTCTAAAAATCAATCTATAATCTCTAAAGCTAGATTTCCTCTCTATTACTAAACTTATTAATACTACTATACTATAGTAAAATATTAATATTACCTAGGATATTAAGTAATAGAGGATATAGTTTAGATTAATAAAGATCTCTGTTTTTAAAGATATTAAGTAGTAAGTTTTATAAGAATTAATTAATAAAGCTATAATAATCTACTATAAGTATATATTAGAAGAAATCTTATCTATCTAGATATTATAAGTATTATTATAAGTATTATTATAAGTATTATTATAAGTATTATTATCTCTTCTATTATATATAGGCCTCTCTCTAGTAGAGAGAGGCCTATTATATTAGTATATTATTTATAAAGCTTAGATAAAGAAGTAAAGTCTTATTTAAGCTAATTTTTATCTATATTAGTATCTCTAGATAGTAGGTATTTATTAACCTATCTCTCTCTATCTTCGAATTTAAGATCTAGTAGTTATATAAACTTATAAGCGATCTTTAGCTTCGGGATTATTATAGAACAGTTTAGGATTATTATAGAATAGTCCGGGATCTTTATAGAATAGTCCGGGATCCTTATAGAATAGTCCGGGATATTTATCTTATAATATAATATTATTATCTTAATCTTTATCTTAGTAAGATCTTATATTAATTAAGGAATTCTGGTAGTAGGAGGCTATATTAGTATAGTATTTATAGTAAAAGTAGTAGACAAAGTAGTATTATAATAATAAGACAACTTAGAAAGAGACTACTAACAATAAGCTTAGTTAGTAAGTACTAAGAAGGATATTATCTAGTATATATTATAGAAGAGGAAGGAGACGGGAATAGGGACTCTCCTAATTAGTAGGATATTGATAAATAATCTCTGTTTTTATATAGTAAAGAATGTACTTTAATTTGATTTTTAATTTAATTTAAAATATAGATAAAAATAAAGCTTTTGCTATATAAACTAGAATACAAATTAACAGATTTTCTATTATATAGAGTTTTTATTTATAGGGTGCTCGGCTAACCCTAGCAAATTAGCTCTATATAGATTATATGATATAGGAATAACTTTATATTTATAGAGAGGATCAATATAGGGCGATCATATAAGTACTCTGTGACCAAGGTTGTTTAGGGGCTGTGTTTTTTACTAAGGCAGTAGTATAGAAAATAGCACTTGTGTTGAAAATCGACTGCTAAGACTGACTCTTCCTAATCAAGTTAGATGAGTGTGATATTAGGGAAACGACTGTGACAATAGGGATCTACTATAATTATATTTAATCTTCTAAAATTAATATAGAAATATAGTCTTTTATCTAGCTTTTTAGCTATTAGGATTAGTAAGATATATAAAAAGAAGCTTAGGATAATAAAACCTTTCTATAAATTCTTAAGAATATACTTCTTAGTAGCTTTTAACTTCTCTAATAATAACTTATAAAGAGAATAGTATCTAGATTATACTTTAGTTTTAAATATAATATTATAATTAACTCTAGATCTATAAGATAGTAATTTATCTAATCTTTTTTAAGAAGACTTTTATAAGCTTATAATACTTTTTTAATAATATCTTTTTAATCTTCTTAATCTCTATATCTTAAATCTAAGAACTCTTAATATTAATAATATAATTAATTTTATATAATAAAATAAAGAAGATTTTAGTCTCTTTATTAGTCTTTCTATACTTATATAACTAGTTAAATCCTATACTACTAATAGTATTAATATTAATTATTAATAGTACCTTCTCTAACTATTAAATCTTTAAAGTTATTATCTTACTTTTATTATTTAGATTCTAACTTATCTTTCTTTATTCCTTAATCTACTAGTATCTATACTAGTATTTATAGATATATTTATAGCTATTCTTTATCTTTAACTTCTTTTAACTAAAAAGATAGTCTTATTAATTAATATCTACCTAATAATTAGGATTTAGTTTTAATTTCTAAAGAATAATAGTAAGTATTAATATTATTATCTTTTTTATTATATTATTAAAAAGTATCTTTTTATCTAACTAGAATATCTAATATTAGTAATAATCTAATAAGATATTATAATCTATAAACTATTTCCTTCTAAGAATTATATTATACTTTCTAAAATTAGTAATTAATATTAGAACTTATTACTATACTTTATTATTTATATATATTATAAGAAAATTGATATATATAATTAGCTTACTAAGCTTTCTATTAAATCTTTAAATAGGATTCTTCTATCTTATACTTTCTACTTTTAATCTAAATTATTTACTAAGAAATATATTTAATCTTTAATTTAAGAATATATATCTATTTACTTTAATATTACTAATACTAAAATAGAGAAAGAGTATTTATTATATATTAGTCTAGTACTAAAATCTAAATTATTCTTAGGATTACTAATTAATTTCTATAAATCTAGTAAGTATAATAATACTTTTTATTTATTTAGATAGAAGACTTAATCTAGATATTAGTTTTTCTTTAGCTATTATCTTTATTATTATTAAGCTTAATAATATAAGAAAAGAGATAAATTATAGTAATAGTAATAGTACTAGCTAGCTTCTTTCTTAGATAATTATAGATTATATATCTTTATTTCTTATAGTTAAAATACTAATCTTTCTTTATTAAAATATCTTATTTAGTATTTAAAAGTCTTCTAGGATTAGTACTTTCTTTATATTTTATATAAAAAGTATATATTAATATTAATATTAGTTTTAGAGTTATTTTTATATCTATACTATTACTAATAGTAATAATAGACTATATATAAAAAGTAATCTTTATTTCTTATTATAGATTAATCTTATAAGATATATTCTAGTAGATCTTAGTAAAAGATTTAAAAGTTATAATATCTTAGTTAATAGTCTATATTATCTAGCTCTATAATAGATATAAGAGTTTAAAGTATAAGTTATACTTATAATTTTTCTTAATTATAATAGCTTTTTCTATAAATTATATAAACTTAGTAAGGAAATTAGTAAAGTTATTCTTAGACTTTATTATTAACTTATAATATATAGTATATACTTTAGTATATTAGTTCGGATTAGCGAAAATAGTCTTTAGATAGATAATTATATCTTTAGTATTTATATATAGATTACTAGAATTAGAACTTATTTATAATATAATATATAATTAAGTCTTTCTCTTATAGTAACTCTATATATAAAGCTTATAATATATAGATAGTAGATAATAATTAGTATTAACTTCTAATTTCTAATATATAACTATTTCCTAGATCTTAAATTAAACCTTCTTATTATTACTAAGTATTAGAGTATCTAGTATCTTTATAGTCTTTTAGTTAGTAATAGTCTTTATAATTAATATACTAGAGCTATTATTTCGGTTTAGAAGCTAGAATATAAGATTATTATAATCCTTAATTACTAGATTATAATAAGTAATTACTTTATTATACTTAATCTAAAGGTTTTTAATTATATTATTAAAGTTAACTCTCTTAACTGTGACGATCCGGACTGGATTGTATTCTACCGTGTCTGGCCGCCTTAGTTTTCTGTCACGTGACCTTACCTCGCCTTGTAGATGTTTGCAAGGTTTATATAAGGAGACAGGATAGGACCTATAAAGGTCTTATTAGGCAAGTTTCCTCTCTTCTCTTTTTCTTTTACTCTCTATACTTAGAATTCTTATTAAATAGTACTCTTTTCCTTAAAGATCTAGCTTATAATATAATTCTAAGTATTATTCTTAATTCTACGAAGTAGTAAGATTATATAGACTATTATTACGATTAGTCCTAATCTTATTTTACCTTACTTCCTATTCCTTAGTACTAGATAAGCTAAGACTCGAACCGAACTAACTTTAGTCTAACTAATTATAATAGTTAAGACTTAATAAAACCTAATAAACTATAGTAAGTAGCTAGTTATTATTATATCTAATAATAAAGAAACTCCTAAATATAAGATAGATATTTAGGAACTAAAGACTTTAATAAGATTAATTAAGACTAATAAATATAAATATAATAATAAGGATAAAGATAATACTAGAAAAGAGTTATCTTCTTTATATAAATAATTATTAAATACTCTATTAAAAGAGAGATTCTATAAACTTACTTATTAATATAAGTAATTAGAATAGAAGTATTAGAAGCTTAAGGATAAAGTTATAATCTTTCTAGCTAAAAGAGTTAATTTTAATAATATAATTAAGAATCTAGAGATTAAATATAATAAAACTATTACTTACTATAATCTAGTAATTAAAGATTATAGTAATCTTATATTCTAACTCCTAAACTAAAATAATAGCTCTAATATACTAATTATAGAGACTATTATTAATTAAAAGACTATAAAGATACTAGATACTCTAATACTTAGTAATAGTAAAGAAGTCCGATTTAAGACCTAAGAAATAGTTATATATTAAAAACTAAAAGCTAATACTAATTATTATCTATTATTTATATATTATAAGTTTTATATATAGAGCTATTATAAAGATAAAGCTTAGTTATATATTATATTATAAATAAATTCTAATTCTAGTAATCTATATATAAATACTAAAGATATAATTACTTACCTAAAGACTATCTTTACTAATCCGAACTAATATACTAAAGTATATACTATATACTATAAGTTAATAATAAAGCTAAAGAATAGCTTTACTAACTTCTTTATTAAGCTTATATAGTTTATAAAAGAAGCTATAATAATTAAGAAAAACTATAAATATAACTTATATTCAAAACTTCTATATCTATTATAAAGCTAGATAATATAAACTATTAACTAAGATCTTATAACTTTCAAATCTTTTACTAAGACTTACTAGAGTATATTTTATAAGATTAATCTTTAATAAGAGATAAAGACTATTTTCTATATATAATCTATTATTACTATTAGTAGTAATATAAATATAGAAATAACTATAAAGTTAATATTAATATTAATATATACTTCTTATATAAAGTATAAAAAGAGTATAAATCCTAGAAGACTTTCGAATACTAAATAGGATATCTTAATAAAGAAAGACTAGTATTTTAACTATAAAAAGTAGAGATATATAATTTATAACTATCTAAAAAAGAAGCTAGCTAGTACTATTATTATTACTATAGCTTATCTCTCTCTCTATATTATTAAGCTTAATAATAATAAAGATAATAATTAGAGAAAAGTTAATATCTAGATTAAGTCTTCTATCTAGATAGATAGAAGATATTACTATATTTATTAGATTTATAGAAATTAATTAGTAATCCTAAAGATAATTTAGTTTTTAATACTAGACTAATATATAATAAATACTCTTTCTCTATTTTAGTACTAGATAATATTAGAGTAGATAGATATATATTTCTAAATTAGAAGTTAAGTATATTTCTTAATAAATAATTTAGATTAAAAATAAAGAGTATAAAATATAAATATTCTATTTAAAGATTTAATAGAAAGTTTAATAAGCTAATTATATATATTATTTTTTTTATAATATATATAAATAGTAAAGTATAGTAATAAATTCTAATATTAATTATTAATCTTAGAAAATATAATATAATTCTTAAAAAGAAATAGTTTATAGATTATAATATCCTATTAGACTATTATTAATATAAGATAATCTAGCTAGATAAAAAGATATTCTTTAATAATATATTAAGTAAGATAGTAGTATTAATATCTATTACTATTTTCTAAAAACTAAAACTAAATCTAGATTATTAAGTAAATACTAATTAATAAGACTATCTTTTTAGTTAAAAAAAATTAAAAATAAAGAATAGTTATAAGTATATATATAAATATTAGTATAGATACTAGTAGATTAAGAAATAAAGAAAGATAAATTAGAATCTAAATAATAAAAGTAAGATAATAACTTTAAAGATTTAATAGTTAAAGAAGATATTATTAATAATTAATATTAGTATTATTAATAATATAGGATTTAACTAGCTATATAAATATAGAAAGACTAATAAAGAGACTAAAACCTTCTCTATCTTATTATATAAAATTAACTATATTATTAATATTAAGAGTTTTTAGATCTAGGATATAGAGATTAAAGAGATTAAAAAGATATTATTAAGAGAGTATTATAAGCTTATAAAAGTTTTCTTAAAAAAGAGAGATTAGATAAATTACTATCCTATAAACCTAGAGTTAACTATAATATTAGACTTAAAGCTAAAGTATAATCTAGCTATTATCTTTTTTATAAGTTATTACTAGAGAAGTTAAAAGCTACTAAAAAGTATATTCTTAAGAACTTATAGAAAGGATTTATTATTCTAAGTTCTTTTTTATATACTTTACTAATCCTAATAGCTAAAAAACTAAATAAAAGATTATATTTTTATATTAATTTTAGAAGATTAAATATAATTATAAAGAAAGATTACTATCTATTACTATTAATTAATAAAGTAATTTAGTAAATAAGTAAAATAAAGATCTATATAAAGCTAGATATCTAGTAAGGATTTTATTAGATTTAATTAATACTAGAAGCTAAAAATCTTATTATATTTTATATATAATATAGATCTTTTAAATATAAAGTAATACTATTTAGTTTAATAAATAGTCTTATAATATTCTAAAGATTTATAAATAATATATTTAGAGAGTATTTAGATAAATATATAGTTACTTTTATAGATAATATCTTAATCTATAGTAAGAATATTAAAGACTATAAGTAATAAATTAAAGAGATATTTTATTATTTATAAGAGATAAGATTATAGATTATCTTACTAAAATCTAAATTCTCTATTATAAAAACTAAGTTCCTAGATTTTATTATAAATACTAATAATATTACTATAAATCTTATAAAGATTAAAGTAGTTTAATTATAGTTAGTACTAACTACTATAAAAAGAGTATAATTATTTCTTAGATTTTATAATTTCTACTAATAATTTATTAGAGTATATAATATAATTTTAAAATCTTTATATTAATTAATAAGATAAGATATTCTTTTTAAGTAGTCAATATAATATAAAAAAGGTTTTTAATATTTAAAGTAGAATCTAGTTAGTATACTAGTTCTCTATTATTATAATCTAGTCTATAAGACTAAAGTTAAAATAAATACTTTAGATAGAGTTCTTAAAGTAATATTTACTAAGTATTATAAATAAAATAATTTC
This sequence comes from Penicillium aurantiogriseum, assembly GCA_019977855.1. NCBI lineage: Eukaryota > Fungi > Ascomycota > Eurotiomycetes > Eurotiales > Aspergillaceae > Penicillium > Penicillium aurantiogriseum. The sequence continues at coordinate 7,364,214 of JAFCIW010000003.1, read as the reverse complement.
TAGTATCTAATAGTATTTTATTTAAAGTTAATATAGCTAGTAAAACTAAATTATAAGATTTAAGATAAAGAACTCTTAATAATTATTTATATATTATAAGAATAAAGATCTAAGCTTAAAAGATTATTATAAAAGAATTATTTTAAGATTCTTATTAATTACTAGTTACTAGAATACTTTATAACTATTTAATAAATAAATTAATAATAGATAAGATAGAGTAAGTTTCTTTTATAGTTCTATTTCTTAATTAAGTATTAATCTAGTAAGAAGAATATTATTATAAATACTCTATTATAAAAAGAAATCTTATATATTAATAATAATTAATAGATTATATTTATATTTATAGAATACTTAAAAGAAGATATATAATCTAAGATTAAGATTAATCCTATTAATCTAAGAGATATTTAGTACTAAAAGATTATAGAAAGAATTAAATAAATTAATAGATAAAATATAGAATTAATAGAATTCTACTAGATTATTAAAGATAAAGATAATTATTAGATATTATAAAATAGATTTCTTCTTTTTAAAAAATAACTTAAAGTTCCTAATAAAGATAATTTATAAGCTAAATTACTTAATAATATATACTACTAACTAATAATAATCTACTTTAGTATTAAGAAGCTAAAGAAGATAACTATTATATAATATTATTAGTCTAAATTAGTAAAGGATATAGAAAGATATATCTATAATTATCTAATATATAAATAAATTAAATCTTAGTATAATTAAACTCTAAGACTTCTATATCTACTTTTAATCCTAGAAAGATCTTAGTAATATATTACTATAGACTTCTATTTCTTTCCTAAGGATTATTATAGTTATAATATAGTTTATATAATAATAGATTATTTTAATAAAAGACTAATCTTAGTTCTATATTATAAAAAGATAATAGTAAAGTAAATAGTAAGACTTTTTATTAATTATATACTTTAGAGTATAAATATATCTAATAGTATTATCTTAGATTAAGATAGTTAGTTTATCTCTAAGTTCTAGATAGAGTTCTATTAAATCTTAGGAATTAAAAAAAAGCTTTTTATAATTTATTATCTATAGACTAATAGCTAAAATAAGATTATAAATTAGTATATAATATAAAGATTAAAACTATATATAGAATTTAACTAGAATAACTAGTTAGAGTATTTACTAATAATTAATTTTATAGTATTAATTCTTCTATAAGATATAATAAAGAAATTATTTTTCTTTATTAAATAGGAATATAAATCTTCTATATTATTTAATTAGAAAGATTAAGATATTATAATATAGAATAAATAAGAAATAGTTAATATATTAATTTATCTTTATAATATCTAGAATAAAATAAAGTAATAAATTATTAATTCCTAATAGAAGATAATTTAGTAAATAAATAAATAATAATAGAAAGAGAATTTTAATATTAGAGATTATATTTTTATAATAATAAAGGATTAGATATTAGATTAACTTAGTTAGAAACTTTTATATCTTATTAATAGTCTATATAAGATTCTTAAAAAGATTAGGAATATATATTAGATTAATCTATCTAATTTAATTTAAGTATATCTAATATTTAATCTAAGTAAACTTCGAAAGATAATAATATTAGAACCTCTCTAAGAATAATATATTAACTTACTATTACTAATTAAAATTTCTAAAGAAGATAAATAGAAGATTAAAAAGATCCTAGATTTAAGAATATATTATTAGAAGCTTTAATATTATATCTAATAACTTAGTTATAATCTTAACTAATAGTAATATCCTATAGGAAATTTCAAGTATACTCTATAAAAGATTTATGATTTTTATAATTAATACCCTATAAAACCTAATCCCCTAATATATTTATAAGAATAGCTATATACTAATAAAGAAGATTAAGTTCTTAACAATTATATAGACAATAATAAGCCTATATTCAGAGACTAAATATAGTTTTAGTTAGGGGTTATATAACGATCCGGACTAGATTGTATTCTACTATATCTAGCCGCCTTAGTTTTCTATTATATAACCTTACCTCGCCTCGTAGATATTTGCAAGGTTTATATAAGGAGATAGGATGGGACCTACAAAGATCTTATTAGGCAAGTTTCCTCTCTTCTCTTTTCCTTTTACTCTCTATACTTAGAATTCTCGTTGAATAGCACTCTTTTCCTCAAAGACCTGGCTCGTAATATTAACTAGAAAGACTATAACTTTATCTTTAAGCTCTTAATACTTCTATTCTAGTAGTTTATACTAATAAGTAAGCTCTTAGAATCTCTTCTTAAATAGAGTATTTAATAATTATTTATATAAAGAGAATAATCCTTCTCTAGTATTATCTTTATTCTTATTCTTATTATATTTATATTTATTAGTCTTAACTAATCTTATTAAGATCTTTAGTTCCTAAATATCTATCTTATATTTAGGAGTTTCTTTATTATTAGATATAATAATAACTAGCTATTTATTATAGTTTATTAGGTTTTATTAAGTCTTAATTATTATAATTAGTTAGACTAAATTAGGTTTAGGTTCGGATCGAGTCTTAGCTTATATAGTACTAAAGAATAGGAAGTAGGGTAAAGTAGGACTAGGACTAATTGTAATAATAGTCTATATAATCTTACTATTTTATAGTATTGAGAATAGTACTTAGTATTATATTACTAGCTAGATCTTTAATCAGAAAGAGTATATTTAATAAGAATACTAAGTATAGAGAAGGGAAGGAAAGAAAAAGAGAGGAAATAAATCTAGCAGAGCTTTTGTAGGGCTCTGCACAAACAATAACAAACAAACTGTATAAACATCCTTTAGACTCAGAACCTTAACCGAAGTCGGAACCTAACGGCAGAATCCTCTGTCTCAGACAACCTCAATCGTCACAATATCTATTATAGAGTTAGATAATATAAGCTATTAACTAAGATATTATAACTTTTAAATCTTTTACTAAGACCTATTAGAGTATATCTTATAAGATTAATCTTTAGTAAAAGATAAAGACTACTTCTTATATATAGTCTATTATTACTATTAGTAGTAATATAGATATAGAAGTAACTATAAAGTTAATATTAATATTAATATATATTTCCTATATAAAATATAAAAAAAGTATTAATCCCGGAAGACTTTTAAATACTAAGCGAGATATCTTAATAAAGAAAGATTAGTACTTTAACTATAAAGAATAGGAATATATGTTAGAGAATCACGTGACAGTCACATGCACTGTCATATGCATGTCACGTGACTCCGTTCCCAGGACTTCTAGATAGTCGAGGGAGCTTCCCTCTCTCCTTCTCCTCTCTAGAGTCTAGCTAGGAATTTATAGTCATTTATTCCTATATAGCCTTCTTTTTTGCTGATAGGTTATAAGCGCGTTGCTCGAGGACTCCGAGTATATAGATCATTAGATTTTTTACTGCATTTATAGGACCTATATCGGCCTGTCCCGCAGCAGCCCCACTTCATCTAGATCGGATTAACTGATTCGTATTTTTATCAAGTTCTATTAGTGTGACTTTTAAAGGATATTGCTGACAGTTATTCTTATTCTCTAGTATTCTTATATCATTATTATATAACAGTTGAAAACTCTGCCTATAACCGGAATCGGACTATACAAATAAATAGTCCCCGAGACTTAATATAATTCGAATCTTGACCTATCTAGCTAGTTATTATAGCTAATTTCGATAATAAAAGCAATGCTAGTAAGGGCTTATTACACTCTCTACCTACCTTTTATCAATAGTAGTAGTCTACTTAGATAAAAAGATATATATATAAGTAATAAACCTTCTAGAAGAGAAGGAAATTAAGTTAAACAAAGGCGTTAAGTTACTTCTTAATAGAAGTAACCTTACTTACTAGAAGAGATAGATTAAGAATAGACTTAGAATTAGACCTTGCCAACTCCCATGGGAGTGGTCCCATAGGACTATCCCATAGGACCATATGGGAGTCCCATCAAGTCCCATAGGAGTGCTAAGCATAGGACTAGATAGTCTAGTCCGCTCCTATAGGACTTTGATAGGACTCCTATAGGACTATAAACAGTATAAATATATAGAAAAACGTGACCTATATAACTTATAAAGAATATCACTGTTTTTTTGGGTATTTCTATTACTTAAATAATTAAGATAATAATACTTTAGGCTTAGTATTCGGATAAAAATAGTAGATTGATTTATAGTACTAAATCTAGAGTATAATTTCTAATAGATATTAGAATTTGATAATTTAATAGCTATTAAAAAAATACTCTACTAATCTATCTCTATTATATATAAGTATATAAATTATTATCTCTTTATTACTTATATTCTCTTTAGGGATATTATTAACTAAATAGAATTATTAGCAATTAGTAATATATAGAATTATCTAGCTCTACCTTCTCTATAGTAGTATCTATATTATCTAAATTAATATTATTAGCTTTATTATCTATATTATCTTTACTATCTTTACTATTACTAATTAGCTCTAGTATATAATTAGAAAGTCCTATCTCTTTTTATTTATTAATCTTTATTCTTTTATCTTAGTTAAGAATAGATTTAGATTAAATACTATTATTAGTTTCTTTATCTCTAATATTAAATCTTAACAAATAATAAAGTATTATTAGATCTTAAATTATAGATTTATTTAAAGAGTCTTATTAATAATAATAGATATTATAAGTAGTACTAAAAAGTCACTTAATATCTATATCTATAGCTAGGATCAAAAAGATATCTTATATAAGTACTATAAGTATTAGAAAGTTATATATATTCTCTCTTTAAAAATAATATAGATTTATTATACTCTATTCTATAAAGAGTTAGTAGTATAGTTTATAAAATAGTAATAAGGATAGTATAAATCTACTAAGATTAAGATATTCTTTAAGTTCTTCTTTCTAACTAATTACTTTTAGTAATAGTAGAGATAGTAGCTAATTCTTAATAAGAAGGCTTATTATTTTATTCTTTATATAATATACTAAAGATATTATTATAGCTAGTACTTCTCTTTCTAGCTAATATTTTGAATAGTCTTTAAGATAGCTATAAAGTAAAGACTTATAGATATTATACTAAAAGGAAATAGTATTATTAAACTAAACCTAATCTAACTAATCTAAGCCTTTAAAAAACTTAAGCTTATACTAGAGAGTAAGAATAGTATCTATAATATATAAGCTACTATATACTTTCTTTATTAATTAGTAGTATACTAAAAGCTTTTTCTTTCTAGCTTTAAAAGCTACTAATATAGCCTTCTTCTAAGATATCTTCTTATAATAAAGTTAGGCCTAGAACTGTTTAAAATATATAAATAGCTAGTTATATACTATAAATATATTATAAATAGTAATTATCTTAATCTTTAATAGACTAACTATCTACTTATAGAAAGACTTTATAATATAAAATAAGTAGTTAATTTAGTACTATTTCTCTTTACTAAGATAGAACTTAAGATATTAATACTTTATATAATACTACTAGAATATTATCTAAAGATACTTAGTATACTAGAATATAAGATATATAGAATTCTATTAAGTATAAATATCTTAGATTAGAGCTAGCTTTATTCTATTACTCTAAAGATTTAGAAATATCTTCTATTACTATAAACTAGTATTAATAAATATAGTAAAGATATAAACCTATAATTATAATTAGTATAAGATATCTATAGAGAGATTAAATATATATCTTTATAAATATATAAATAATTCTCTTCTATAGCTTTACTTACTAAAGAATACTCTTATTTTTATCTAATTATATAATTATAGTTTTATTATTCTTTAGATTAGTCTTTATTAAGCTAAAAAGATCTTTTAGACTAAACTAAATTATATATATAAAATATAGAATCTATATAATCTTAGTAGAATCTAAGAGATCTATCTATTAGATTAATTTATAAAGACTTTTAACTATAGTTTTATTATTTAATATATTATTAGTTATAACTACAATTATCCTATTAATAATCTTATAGTCTAAAAGAATACTAAGAAGAATCTCTACTAGATAAGTACTAGTATACTAGTTATAAATTAGTATAAAGTCTAAAAGTATCTTATAATATATCTAATTAATATCTATAAAATATCTTATAATTATTATAAATACTTATTAAAATAGTAAAGTCTAGTAGTTAAGAATAATTAAGAGCTTTATCCTAGTAGAAAGATAAGAAAGTAGCTTTTACTATTCTACTTATATAATTAATTAGAGTTAATACTATATAATCTTTAGTAAAAGAAGGCTTAGAGATTATAATAAAAGCTATATCTTTACTATAAGATCTTAGAATTCTTAGTACTAAAGGATTTAAAATAGAAAATAAGAGTTTATAATAAATTTTATCTAAGCTTTTTTAAATCTTTATAGATTAAAAGTCTTTCGAGTAGATATATAGTTTAATTAAAGATAATATAAAAGTTAGTATTAGATAGATTATTTATAAAGCCCTAGTCTTACTAAAAGTTCAAATAATTATTATATATCCTATTAGATTAAGTCCTTTTATATACTAATTTTATATATATAGCTACTTAAGTATATATTTAAGGACTTTAATCTATTTAAGATTGATAATAAGTATAATAATATCTTTCTATATCTCTAATAAAGTACTATTAGTTTTTTAATTTAATAGTATACTATCTAGTTAAATTAATCCTAAGTAGAAGATATATATTATACTTTAAAGTTTATTTTATAAAGTAGAGAGTATAGATAAGTACTAGTTATATTTCTTTACTATTTAATAAACTCTATTTTATTCTCTATAATCTAGAGAATCTAGAACTTTTAATTTTATAGGCTAATTTAATAAAGACTAGATAGAAGAGATATTACTTTAATTTTAGACTAAATAATAGAAGATAGTAATATATTATAAATTAGCTACTAGCTAATTAAATAGTTTAGTATAAAGAGCTTATCTATTAAATTAAGATTATAAAATAAAGATAGTAGAGATATCCTAATTTAAGAGAAGATAATCTAGAATAAAAGACTAGTCTTAATATAAAGATTATATTAAGATATAATATTCTAATAATTATTATATTATAAAGGACTAAGATAGAGAGAGAAGGGACTTAGAAATATAATAAGAATAGAATAATCTTAACTTACTTTTAAAAAATTGTCTAATTAACAATTATATTTATTCTTTATTCCTTTAGTACTCTATAATAGACTGAGTAATAACTAGTATAAAGATAGATTATAAAATAGTAAGATATTCTATTTATAACTTCTTAATTAATTAAGTAATCTTTAGAATAGTAAGGATTCTATAAGTATCTTATAGGAGTCCTATAGGAGTCCTATAGGAGTCTTATAGGAGTCCTATAGGAGTCTTATAGGAGTCCTATTAAATAAGAGATATAGATAGTTTTAAAAATTAATCTAATCTCTTAGTATTCTAATAGAAAATCTAGAAGTTTATAATATTAATTTCTATACTAATATTATAATATTAGAGTAGTTTTAAAATAAAAAAAATAAAATAAAGACCTATAGTTTCTAATATAATAAAAAAAAGGATTTTTATTATATTCTAGTAGAATTTTCAATATATATAAAACTTAGTTAAAACTAAAGAGTATAGTATATATATAAATATATATATCTCTATTAACTTAACTATAATACTAAGAGAACTACCTCTTCTTAATCTCCTATATCTAACTTTATATATTTAAGCTTACTTTTACTTAAATATAATATTTAAATATATAATTAAGATATTTATATTATATTTTTAATAGTATACTATATAAAAAAAGTTAGATTGTTACAAACTTAAAGTAAGAATATTGATATATCTATAAAAAATAGTATTTTATCTACTTAGTTAGTATTTTTGTGCAGCTAAAATAGGAAATACTTAGCAAAAATATATATACTATAGGACCATATAGGAGTCCTATCACTCCTATAGGAGTCCTATAGGACCACTATAGTAATAGGACCAAAATTTTGGCTAGTCCCATAGGAGTGATAGGACCAGGATATGGGACCAAAATTTTTCTAGTCCTATGGGAGTTGGCAAGGTCTACTTAGAATAGTCTATATTAATAAGATTACTACCTATAAGTTACTATAACCGGATAAGCAAGATCTAAACTATAATATCTAGGAGTATTAGTTAAAGATCGCCTATAGATAGATTAAGAGTTTACTTAATTAGAAGATGTGAGCATAATAGTATTATATAATAATGCATATAATAATGCATGTAAGTAGACTACAGCATATCCGCTCCAATGGATATTGGATCGATCCTTATATCCGCAATTTGCGGATATTGGATATGAGTTGATATCCACATCCGCACTGCGGATATGAGTTGATATCCATATCTGTATACGGATATCCATTAGATATCCGCACTAGCATAACTCTCGCTTACTTTCTCCCTTATAGCCTATTATATAATCTTAATACAGCTTACTAATAATTCCTTACTACTAAAATAAACGTATATTTAGTCCTAATAGAACTAACCTCTTTAATTAATAGTTAGCCCTTTGAAATTTTAGGAAATAGATATATATTGAAGGTCTCCTTATATAGTATTTATAAGTAGTATTGTAGTTTTCTTAGTCTAATATTTTGTTATAAAGATAGCTATAGATTAATGATTTTATGATAAGTTATATATAGAAATATATATTTAATTACTATTAACTATAATAAACTTTATAGGAAACAGAATATATAAAATCAAAACTTTTATTATTAGATAAATCCTTTTAATTTTAAGCTTAAATAAAAGCTAAGAGTCCTAGCTATCTACTGATTATTTTTTTAATCTATTCAAACTACTAGAACTTAAGAAATCCGAGATAGAAGTTCTTAAAATATAGACTTTACGAGTTTTAAGGTCTTATAGATATAATATATTATCTGCTAAAGAGTATTATATAATAATGCATATAATAATGCATGTAAGGTATATATTATGGAGTGAGAAGAACTGTATATATTTTACCGGTACTATCTAGGAAATCCCTGGATATACAATATACGGTAAACTATATTATGACTCACTCCTTGGCATATAAGATGAAGTCATATAATACATCATATATATGATCATCTGCCAATATACTGAAGTCATATATGACAAATGCACATCGTATATGACAAATGCACTGTTCTGTACTATTCTGTACTATTCTATGTTGTTTTATACTACTGCCATAACTAGCTATATAAGGAACGAAGAATTCCTTCCATTAGCTAGTATAACAACAACAAGAACAACAATCAATCTGTCTACTGCCTTCTATCTACTGCCTACTTGCCTATTTAGGATAAGTATTACCTCCCTATATATTATATAATACAATTATATAATCTATAGGATTACCTAATCTTACTTCCCCACCAAATATTATAACCTATTACTAGGCTATAATATATTATCTGCTAAAGAGCTCACAGAAGATTATTACAATTCTTAAAGATAATATTAAAGCTTTTTTATATTATATTAATAATATAATACGCGAAGTAAAGTCTCTTATTTATAATACTAAAATTATAGATAATATTTGAAGAGAAGTTATTAAATTTTATAAGATAAAGTATTTAGACTTTAGTAGTATTAATATTTATATTATAGTATACTAAACTTAGTATAACTAGCTTAGATTATATAAAGTTAAGTCTTATTTATTTAGGGCTATATTTATTATACTTTATAATCTCAAGAAGAGCTTAATTTAGTTAAATTTATATACTAGGTAATAAAGGATACTATTCCTAACTCTATTATAAAGGATATTTTTAATAATTTATATAAGAAATTTATTATTAAAGTATAAGATATTGTGATTCAGAAAGGATCGCATGGTTTGTATTAGACAGGACGTATCGTAGTACTATATATAGGTCGATACGGCATACTATAAATGCTAAAGTGGTATTCGTACGGAGCCGAAAGGTCTGTATAGTGCCCTAGGGCAACTAGAGACGTAGATTCTATAGCTAGAATAAGCTTTATAGATCTTATCCTTCTCTACTAATCTAAAACTAGTCCTAAGTTTCTATATATCTAAGTATAAACTTAATTTTTCGGTTATATTTAGTCTATTTAGTCTAAATCTATCCTCTATACTATGATTTTTTCTCTTAGTTAATAGAATAAAGGAAAAATATTATTATATAGTAGTAATAAGATCTAAAAATAGTCTATATTAAAGCTATATACTACTATAAGTAATAAAGATATCTAAAATAATATAAAGAGCTTCTTTATAAAGAAAATATAGTAAAAAGTATACTATTAAAAAAGTTAATAGAGTTTCATAGAAGATAATCTCTTTTTTATATATTAGAGAGATAATATAAAGATAGTTTAGATAAAGAAAGGCTATTTTCCTATAGTAAATCCTTTATTTATATCTAGAAAGTCCTTACTTAGACTCTTAGTTATATCTATATAAGAAGTAAATATATCTCTAACTCTTAGTTTACTTTCTTACTTTTACTTCTTATCTTCTTCTTTTTTTATATCTTTTCTAGATAGGTCTTTTTATATTAATTTTTATTAATTTTTTATTATTTTTTTATTATTTTTTATTATTTCTAATACTTCTTAGAGTTATATAGTATTTTTTATTAAGATTTTTATATTTATATAAGACTTTTTTAGTCTATATAAGATAATATACTAATTTTTCTTAGTATCTTATAATAACTAGTTCTTATATTACTATATCTTTTCCTATACTTAGAGAGATCCTAACTATTTATATCTATTATAAGTATTTCTAGTTATATAGTCTCTCTTTTTTTATATATAGTAATATTTTAGCTTTTATAAGCTTTATTAATATATTTTCTATCTTTATAAGATCTATATAATAATATTTTATCTAAGTTTTCTTTATATCTTTTTTTTTACTAGTAATCTTATTATATTATCTCCTTCTTTATCTACTATATCTAAAAAGTATTTATTAGACTATCTTATTAGTCCTAGTTTAGAGTCTTTTAATATCTTTAGTAATAATAATAGTAATACTAGTAATAGTAGTAATAATAGTAATAATAGTAATACTAGATCTATTATATCTAATCCTATATCTAGTCTTATATCTATAGCTAGTCTTATATCTAGTTTTATATCTAGTCTTATTCTTATAGCTAGTTTTATATCTAGTTCTATATCTATAATTAATCCTATATCTAGTCTTATATCTCCTATTAATCTTATTATAACTATCTTTATATCTTTTCTATCTCCTATTATATCTCTTATACCTACTTTTATATCTATTAGTAATAATCTTAGTCTTATTATAATTATCTATATAAATCTAGTAGTAAATAGATCTTTATAAGTTACTAATTATAAGTAATTTTTTATATTACTATTTTATTTAAGCTAATCTATATATAACTAACTATACTAATATAGATATTAATAGTTTACTTATATTATTAAGTCTAAATAAATTAGAAATAAATAATAAGTTTATTTAAATATAACTAGTCTATATTACTTTAGACTAATATTCTAACTATCCTATTACTAACTATTTTATCTATATAAATATATCTCTTTATATTATTATTAGTTAATTATATAGTTATTAGATCTTTACTAATAATAAATATAAAAATTATTTTAAAAAAAATAATCTCTTTATATACTATTATATAATTTTACTTTTAGATACTTTCTAGCTATTTATCTAGTAGAACTAGACTTATACTAATTATAGTTATTCTTCTAATAAAAATAAGTATTTATTCTATCTAGCTAATAAAATATCTTTTATATAGCTAATTAATCTAATATAAATATAAAACTCTTTAAATCCTTCTCTTAAATATCCTAATATATTTACTTTTATTATTATAACTATTATTATAGTTTTTTCTATAGTATCTAAAGTCTTTATTATTATATCTAAAAAGAAAAAGAATAAAAGAAAGGACTATACTAATAAAAAAGATCTATCTAGTAATAATAATAAGATTATTATAAATCTTTTTACTTTTACTAATACTATTAAAACTAAATATAAGACTACTAGTAATAATCTTACTATTATAACTTCTTATAAAAAAAGTAAAACTATTAATATAATAGTTATAGCTATTCTAAAAAAGAAGTATTCTAATATCTCTATTTATAAGAAGAAAGCTTCTACTTCTAGTCCTATCTATAATAATATATAATACTATTCTTCTTTAACTAAGCCTAGTATTATATATATAAGTAATATATCTAGTAATATATATTTATATATAAAGTTTAAAGAGATATATATATATTTAGAATTTAATCTATAGTTAATAAAGAAGGTTTTAATAAAGATAGATTATATTAAGAATTCTAGTAAAGAAGATATTAACTTAGAATATAAAAAGAAGAGAGATTTAGACTTATCTAAAGATATTTTTATAGTTCTAGAATAATTTTCTAATATATAACTAGATAAAATATTTCTTTTCTTACTAGAATATTTCTAATTTTATTTATAATATATTTAATTTTTTATAGAGTTATATATTTATATACTCTCTTTTTATCCTATTTTAGGTATAATAAACTTTATTATATTAATCTTTTCTTTATAACTTTTAATAATAATAATAGAATAATAACTATAAAAGAGTATATAGATTAAACTAAATTATTTAGTATAAGTTCTTAATAAATATTCTTTATTAATTCTTATTTTAAAGATATTACTAAGTTAGTATTATTTTTAGATTTATAGTTATTAGTCTCTAAATTCTATTTATTTATATCTAGTAGGTCTAGTATAGATATATTCTTACTATTCTTTTACTAATTTTTCTTCTAGTCTTATACTTATATTTTAGTAATTAGATACTTAGTAATAATATCCTTCTTTCTAAATTCTTAGTATATCTTTATATACTTAAATTCTTATTATTTAATCTTTATAAAGATTAATAGATCTATATATATTAGTAGTAAAAGTTTAATCTTATTAAGAATCTTATAAAACTCTTTAAGATAGTTAATTTTTATATTAGCTTTTTATAATATAGATTATCTTATAAATAATACTTATAGCTAGAGATTATTATTTATATTTATATCTAATAATCTTACTTTATTAATAAGATTCCTTAGAATATATCCTTATAATTTAACTAAGATATATATCTTTAGTAAGTAACTCTTAAATGTCTTATATAGTCTAAACTATATATTTTTATATTTTTTCTTTACTTTATTTTATACTAGGACTTAGTCTTTTAGTTAGAAGTTTATTTTTATAATTACTATATCCTAGATTTATTATTTCTTAATTATATAAATAAGTAATAGTTTATTTACTTTAAAATAAGTATCTAAAAGATATTAGATCTATTCTTCTTAGTCTTTTTAGATAAAAGTATTTAAAAAATAGCTTTTATTAGATAAGATATATAAATATATTCTATATACTAAATAATATAAACTTCTTTTTAATACTATATATTCTTATATATAGATAGTAAATACTATTTATATAAAATATTTATCTTATAATCTTATAAGTTTCTTTATTATATATTTTATTAATATCTATCTAACTAATCTATTAAAATTCTCTATCTTATTATTAGTATAAAGATAGTAAAATATAATTATATAGTATTATATTTAGATTAATACTATAAAATAATATACTACTTTAAAGAGAAGATTTAGACTATTATCTAAGATTAATTCTAAAAATATATTATAATATATATAGATATCTTAGTATAGGAATTCTATAAAGATCTCTTCTATTATATCCGGAATAGCTTATAATATTAGTTATCTAGTAGTATAATTAATTATTATAATAATCTATCTATTACTATTAGAAATAATAGATAGATAACTAATAAGATTAATATCCTAATACTAGAAGAGATATTTTTCTTTTATAATTATATATTATATTTCTTTATATTTTAGGCCTTTTCTAGAATCTTATATAACTTAGTAGTTTAGATAGATTTTTATAGTTTCTTTAATATCTATTCTTATAAATAGCTACTATCTATAAGACTATATAGCTAAATTCTTAATAAGAATTAAATACTAAATTAATATAAAAGGATATTTTAAGATATAAAGATATCTCTTTATTATTATAAATATAGACTAGTTATTAATTAATCTTTATTAATATATTCTTATTAATAAATATATTCTAGAAACTTAGATTTATAATATATTTCTTTATAGCCTATATAATTATATAATTATCTAGTTCTATACTATCTTCTAGGAATCGAATTATTACTATTAACTATTCTTTTTTAGGAATATTATATATTATACTTATAATAGTAAGATAAGTATCCTAAATAGTTTATTTTTAATTAATATTAGTAAATATACTTTTAACTAGATCTAGTTATTAGCTAATTATATCTATTATAATATTTTTAGAACTCTTTTAGTAATAAATTACTAGATAATATTCTTAGAATTTAGTAATCTAATATATAAGATACTTACTATACTTCTTTATAATATTAAGATACTATAAACTTATATTATTAGTAATAATTATAGTTTTAAAATAATTATTATTAATATATTAATCTTATATATAGATTGCTTTCTTAATAGCTAGAAGTTTTTTTTTATATATAAGATAGTTTAGTTCTATCTTATAAAGCTTTTATCTATTATATATAGCTTATTCTAATTAGATTACTTAAAGATAGATATAGAAATAAGTAGCTTCTTAATTATATAAAATATACTTTTATAAGTCTTTATCTATATAATAGGATAGAAATACTTCTTATATAAGATACTATTACTTTCTTTTAATAGTTTATAAAGTAATATATAGATTTTTATAAAGTCTTTAATAAATCTATAGTAGTATATAATAAGTCTAATAAACTATTATATATTATATATATTCTTAGATTATAGCTAGTTATTTAGTACTTCGGTTTTAGCTATTAAGGACTAAATAGTCTTATTTCTAATAATATAGCTATAAAATTCTAATTAATTAGTAGTAAATTAGTATTTTATTAGTAAGATATATAGTTCTTATTTTATTAATAATATAAGAGTTTATTCTAGATATTTATAATACTTTTCTATTAATATAAAGAAGATTAGAATATTATCTAGATAAATAATTATATTTTAATCTAATATTAGTTATAATATATTATTAATTACTAATTAGAATATAATAAAGATATTATAAAGTCTAAATAGTATAGTAAGCTATTTATATTTACTTTATATTATATTAAAGACTATTTTTTTAATTATATCCTTTTTTATTTAGATCTACTAGTATCTAGTTATAAAATTAACTTTTAATAAGAACTAGATATTATCTACTATATTAAGTAGCTTTTAGATTTATAATAATAGATATCTATTTTTCTTTATAATCTAGTTAAGTATATAGTAATTAATATATATATACTACATTCTATTAGATTTCTTAATAAAAATAACTAGGAATTCTTATATATTATTAGAATAGTAAATTAGATCTTTCTAAATAAATTCTTTAATCTATTTTACTTATTTATTAAGTTTTTTAATAGGTAGTATATAGATATTAATATTTATAGACTATATTATATTAGTCTTAATCTTATATATAATATTTTATTTAGAGAATAGGGCTATTAGAAGCTCTAAATAGAAAAGATTTTTATATTTCTCTAGGATTACTTATATTTAAGGATTTTTATACTTTAGTAGCTTAGGTTAAAGTATAATAGTATTATTAGATTTTATCTATATTATAAAAAGCTATATCTCTATATTCTTTTTCTATAGAGTCTTTATAATATACCTAGTAGATATTAGATTAGTATATATATTACTTTTTATAATTATATATAATCTATTTATAAGATATATATTATAGATTTTATATTTATAATTAATAAATATTATAATAAAGATTTACTAATAAAAATCAAGATTAATTATAGTATAGTAGTATTCTATTAATTTATATATTTATTAAATATAGACTACTAGAAATATATATTTATAGTAAAGATAAGTCTATATATATTTAAAAATAAATATAAATAGAAATAGAAATTTCTTAATCTTAGTTTATTTTCTATATAATTAATATTATTTTAAAGCTCTATATCTCTTTTCTTATATTCTTAATTAATATATCTAGTAATTAATATACTATATAAATTAGGATAGTTTATAAACAATCTCTATATTCTTATATATACTCTAGATAAAATATTTCTAAGTACTCTTCTAGGAGAATAGGTTATAAATAGGTTCTCTTAGGTTTTAATAGATTATAAATAAGTTATTAATAGGTTTTATTAGATTTTAATAGGTTTTAATAAGTTCTATTAGGTTTTAATAGGTTTTAATAGGTTCTATTAGATTCTATTAGATCAGACCTATTTAAATATAGCTTATATAACTAATCAATTAATCTTATATTTTATATCTTTTAATATATCTATTTTACTTAGCCTATTTATATATCTATTATCTAAAACCCTCTTTTTGTAAATATATACTCTTTTTAATTATCTCTTTTATATCTCCTATAGTATTTATCTTTATAATAATTATATCCTAAAGCTAATATTCTAATATCCTATCTACTCTTTTTAATAAAGATATAGATAATCTTAGCTATCTTATTCTCTCTTTTTAGGCTTTATTCCTATTTAGTAGCTAACTTATAATTAAGTCTTTTAATACTATTAATACTAACTTTCTTTAGCTCTTTAATCTTTTACTAATTCTACTTTCTCTTATCTATATTAGCTTTAATTAGAGAAAGATATATATATTTTATAATAATATAATATATAAAGAATAGATTAACTAGTAGTTATAAACTAACTATAAATAGAAAAGTAAGCTTTCCTAGGACTTAAATTATAATTTAAATATATAAAGTAACTTTAACTAAATTACCTATTGTTGGATAGCCTCCTATACATGCATACAATGCATGTTTGTTGTTTGATAGACTGAGCCTGATTTCGGATGATCTGCAGGGTATATAAACCCTATATCTCTCAGTTCTAATGAATAAGGATTTCTTCTTTCTCTCCTCTCCTTAGTAGTTATCCCCTGATCCTCTAACAGATTATAAAGCCCGGTTTCTACCCTAAACCATCATCACATTCATCAATATTTTATTAAAAATTCATCAAGATCTTATCAAGAATAGTATATAGAGTACTAGATCTTTGATTAGAATCACTTGTTTATTAGTTTTTACTTCATTTTTTATTAAGAACAACTTGATCCTTTTTAGTTAAGTAACTGAGTACGAAGCTCCTTTGTAAACCTATTTCTTTAACTGAATTCTTATAATATATCGATACTAGCAGTATTAGTATTATCGGCGGTAGCTACAGCTCAGCCTTCTTATAATAGAAACTAGTATAATAAAGAAGATATTATACTAGATAACTAATTAGTTAGACTACCTAATATAGGGATATTTACTTTATTCAAAATCACTCCTATACTAAAAAATAAGAAGGATTTAGATAACTAGCTTAATAAAGTAGAGAAGATTTTAGAGAGTTATAATCTCTATAACTTAATTAAAAAGGACGTTTTATAGCCTTATAGAGATAGTAAGAATAGCTAGAAGTAAAAGATAATCTTAAAGTAAGTATATACTTAGCTTTCGGGAAGTATTAATAGTGAATTGATATAGGAGCTTAATAGTCGAGGTAATAAGATAACTTTTATTAATAAGTTTATTAATAAACTTAAGAAGCTAATAAAGGGTAAAGGCTATAGTACTTTAAAAATAGCAATAACGAAGTATAGGACGATTTCTTAAAGTTAGTATTTAATAATTAAGGAATATATTATAGCAATAAAGAAGATATATAAAATATTATCTAATTTAAAGTCCTGTTTTATTCTTTACTTTACTTTATAAGTAGTACTAATCGAATTAAGTAATACTCTAGAGCTTAAGAGCTTTATAGTTCTTAAAGATAATAAGCTAAATACTATTAAAGATCTAGTTAAGACTATTATAATTATCAATTTTTATTAATATTATATTATAATTATTAATCATATTAAATCTTATAAAGCTAAAATAGGTATTATTTTAGCCGCTATCGGCAATTAATAATATTAAACTATACTAGCAATTAGAATACTAATAATAATACTAATAATAACCCCAATTCTACCCTTCCGAATCTATCTAACACTTGCTTAACAAATATACCTCCGAAAGACGTTAATACTTACAAATATATAAAGCAATAGAAGGTATATAAACTAGAGTAAAGCAATAATAGCAATTGTTTATACTATAGAATAATAGGATATAAAGTAACTATATATTAGTACCTTTATCTAGAGCTTAGATAGGCTATATAGAGAGGTAGACTAGATATCTAGATATATAATAGTAGAGCTAATAAAGAAGTAAATAATAATACTTCTTCTAATACTTTATCTACTCTATCTTCTTTTATAGAGTTTAAATAAGATAAAACTTAATAACTATAAGAATAACTATCAGAGAGGATAAAGTAGGTAAATCTCTCTACTCTATAGAGTAGCAGATTTATTATAATATTAATTGTAATTGATAATCTACTATTAGATTTTAATCCTTCTTTTATACTTATAAATAATCAATTATAGGAGGAAGAGTAGCTAATAGAGTAGTTAGATAATAATAACAATATTAAAAAAGTACTAATTTAGTTAAATTAATATAATAATACTTTAATAATTACTATACAATTTGCTACTCTAGTATCTAGATATCCTTAGATTCTAGATATAGATATATTAAAGTATATTTATAGTAATTAATCCGCTTTCTTAACAATTTAATAGTATAATAAAGATAAAGAATATAAATAGCTTATCTCTAGAAATAAGAAGATTAAAACTAAATTTTATAGAACAGTTAATTTAAGCCTATATATTAACAATCTAGTTACTCCTAGATACTATTAAATTAGTATTTACTATATTTATAGAGTAGGCTAATATAATCTTTTCTCTCTTAGTACTATAGAGAAAGAGCTTAGTATTTAGTAGTTTAGTAAGTCTAAAACTCTCTTTAATAGTAATAATAGAGTTATAAGATCTATAAGGGATTTTTATAGAGTTCCCTTTCTTTAATTAGCCTTCCTTATATTAGGGACTATAATAATCTCTATAGAGCTAGTATACTACTACTTAGGCTATATAAGATTATATAAAACTAAGATTAATTAGTTAGATCTAGATTATAATATTTAAGATAAAGGTAATATATTTAACTATAAAGTATATAGACTAGGTAAGTCTAAAAGGATTATTTCTAGAGCTTACTAAACTAGAGCTACTAGAGTAGATTATATATTCTATATTAATCTATAATCTATTAGTCTATCTAGATATAATCTAGATAATAGAAAGAATAATAGGTACTATATAATAGTAATAATAGATAATACTATATATTATTATTTTGTTTTATATTTTACTACTAAGAGAGAAGCTACTTTTATATTATAATAATTTATAGAAGAAATTTACTAAAAGTTAGGCTAATAACTAGTTAAATAATATATAGATAGTAGAACAGAGTTTTCTATATTTATTATCTAGATTAAAGATAAGCTAATAGTAGTCAATTTATTAGCTTTCTATACTTATAAACAAAATAGTATTTCTAAGTTTACCGGCTACTATCTTCTCTAGATTATAAGAATAATAGGGATTAATACTAGATCTCTAAAGGAATTATAGACTAAGATATTAAATATAGTATATTATATTACTAATTATCTACAACAAAGGAATAATAATATACTAATTATTACTTAAAGAAAGTAATTAAATATATATATATCTAATAATATAACTCTTTCTTTCCTAAGAATATAATATATTAAGATATATATCTATATTCTAAAGGAGAAGCGGATTTAGAGCTAGAAAATAAAAGCAAAAGTATAGATTAGTTACTTTATAAGTTACAAGGGAGATAATAGTTATATCTATAGGATTTATAACCCTAAAATAAGAAGGATATCTTATTATAAAGATATTGTTTTCTAGGAATAGAAATAAGATATTCCTTACTATAATAAGTATTAGATTTTAATAGATAAAGATATTATTAATAGCCCTAATATTTAGGGAATTAAAGTAGAAGCTAGATTATCTATAATTAGAGTATAATACTTCCTAAAGATAACTAGATTTAATAATAAAGATAATAAACCTAAAATATATAATATTTATAATATTTATAAAATTAGAAGCAATAATAACAAAGAATATACTTAGTTTATAATACTAAAGGCTAAGAAGAAGGTGTTACGAGCCAGGTCTTTTGAGGAAAAGAGTGCTATTCAACGAGAATTCTAAGTACAGAGAGTAAAAGGAAAAGGGAAGAGAGGAAACTTGCCTAATAAGACCTTTGTAGGTCCTATCCTGTCTCCTTATATAAACCTTGTAAATATCTATAAGGCGAGGTAAGGTTATATAATAGAAAACTAAGATAGCTAGATATAGTAGAATATAATCTAGTCTAGATTGTTATATAACCTCCGGCTAAAACTATATTTAGTCTCTAAATATAGGCTTATTATTGTCTATATAATTGTTAAGAACTCGATCTTCTCTATCGGTATATAGTTATTCTTATAAATATATTAGGGGACTAGGTTTTATAGGATATTAATTATAGAAATTATAAATCTTTTATAGAGTATACTTAAAATTTCCTATAGGATATTACTATTAGTTAAGATTATAACTAAGCTATTAGATATAATATTAAAGCTTCTAGTAATATATCCTTAAATCTAGGATCTTTTTAACTTCCTATTTATCTTCTTTAGAAATTTTGATTAGTAATAGTAAGTTAATATATTATTCTTAAAGAGATTCTAATATTATTATCTTTTAAAACTTACTTAGATTAAATACTAGATATATTTAAATTAAATTAGATAGATTAATCTAATATATATTCCTAATCTTCTTAAGAATTTTATATAGACTACTAGTAAGATATAAAAGTTTCTAACTAGATTAATTTAATATCTAATCTTTTATTATTATAAAAATATAATCTTTAATATTAAAATTCTTTTTTTATTATTATTTATTTACTTACTAAATTATCTTCTATTAAGAATTAATAATCTATTATTTTATTTTATTCTAGATATTATAAAGATAGATTAATATATTAACTATTTTTTATTTATTTTATATTATAATATCTTAATCTCTTTAATTAAATAATATAGAAGATTTATATCTTTATTTAATAAAGAAAGATAACTTCTTTATTATATTTTATAGAAGAATTAATATTATAAAATTAACTATTAATAAATACTCTAACTAGTTATTCTAGTTAAATTTTATATATAATCTTAGTCTTTATATTATATACTAATTTATAATCTTATTTTAGCTATTAATCTATAAATACTAAACTATAAAAAGCTTTCTCTTAATTTCTAGGATTTAATAGAACTCTATCTAGAACTTAGAGATAAACTAACTATCTTAATCTAAGATAATACTATTAGATATATCTATACTCTAGAATATATAATTAATAAAAAGTCTTATTATTTACTTTATTATTATCTTTTTATAATATAGAACTAAGATTAGTCTTTTGTTAAAATAATCTATTATTATATAAACTATATTATAACTATAATAATCTTTAGAGAAAAAATAGAAGTCTATAATAATATACTATTAAAGTCTTTTTAGAATTAGAAGTAGATATAAAAGTCCTAGAGTTTAATTATATTAAGATTTAGTTTATTTATATATTAAATAATTATAGATATATCTTTCTATATTCTTTACTAATTTAGACTAATAGTATTATATAATAATTATCTTTTTTAGTTTTTTAATATTAGAATAAGTTATTATTAGTTAATAGTATATATTATTAAGTAATCTAGTTTATAGATTATCTTTATTAGAAACTTTAAATTATTCTTTAAAAAGAAGAAGTCTATTTTATAATATTTAATAATTATCTTTATCTTTAGTAATCTAGTAGAATTCTACTAATTCTATACTCTATCTATTAATTTACTTAATCCTTTCTATAATCTTTTAATATTAAGTATCTTCTAGATTAATAGGATTAATCTTAATCTTAGATTATATACTTTCTTTTAAATATTCTATAAATAATAATATAATCTACTAATTATTATTAATATATAAGATTTCTTTCTATAATAAAGTATTTATAATAGTATTCTTTTTATTAGATTAATACTTAATTAAGAAATAGAACTATAAAAGAAACTTACTCTATTTTATCTATTATTAATTTATTTATTAAATAGTTATAAAGTATTCTAATAATTAATAATTAGTAAGAATCTTAAAATAATCCTTTTATAATAATCTTTTAAGTTTAAATTATTATTCTTATAATATATAAATAATTATTAAGAGTTTTTTATCTTAAATCTTATAATTTAGTTTTACTAGCTATATTAACTTTAAATAGAATACTATTAGATACTAGAAATTATCTTACTTATAATACTAAGTAAATACTACTCTAAGAACTTTATCCGAAATATCTATTTTAACTTTAGTTTTATAAGCTAGATTATAATAATAAAGAACTAGTATATTAACTATATTCTATCTTAAGTATTAGAAAGCTTCTTTATATTATATTAATTACTTAAAAGAAATATTTTATCTTATTAGTTAATATAAAGATTTTAAAATTATATTATATACTCTAATAAATTATTAGTAGAAATTATAGAATCTAAGGAATAATTATACTTTCTTTATAATAATTAATACTAATTATAACTAAACTACTTTAATCTTTATAAGATTTATAGTAATACTATTAATATTTATAATAAAATCTAGAAACTTAGTTTTTATAATAGAGAATTTAGATTTTAGTAAAATAATCTATAGTCTTACTTTTTATAAATAATAGAATATCTCTTTAACTTATTATTTATAATCTTTAATATTCTTCTTATAGATTAAGATATTATCTATAAAAGTAACTATATATTTATCTAAATACTCTTTAAATATATTATTTATAAATCTCTAGAATATTATAAGACTATTTATTAAACTAAATAATATTACTTTATACTTAAAAGATTTATATTATATATAGAATATAATAAGATCTTTAGTTTCTAGTATTAATTAAATCTAATAAAATCTTTACTAGATATCTAGCTTTATATAGATCTTTATCTTATTTATTTACTAAATTATTTTATTAATTAATAATAATAGATAGTAATCTTTCTTTATAATTATATTTAATCTTTTAAAATTAATATAAAAATATAATCCTCTATCTAGTTTTTTAGCTATTAAGATTAGTAAAATATATAAAGAGAAACTTAGAATAATAAAATCTTTCTATAAGTTCTTAAGAATATACTTCTTAGTAGCTTTTAGCTTCTTTAATAATAACTTATAAAGAGAATAATAGCTAGATTATACTTTAGCTTTAAATATAATATTATAGTTAACTCTAGGTCTATAGGATAGTAATTTATCTAATCTCTTTTTTAAAAAAACTTCTATAAGCTTATAATACTCTCTTAGTAGTATCTTCTTAATCTCTTTAATCTCTATATTCTAGATCTAAGAACTCTTAATATTAATAATATAGTTAATTTTATATAATAAAATAAAAAAGATTTTAATCTCTTTATTAGTCTTTCTATATTTATATAATTAGTTAAATCTTATATTACTAATAATATTAATATTAATTATTAATAATACTTTCTTTAATTATTAAATCTTTAAAGTTATTATCTTACTTTTATTATTTAGACTCTAATTTATCTTTCTTTATTTCTTAATCTACTAGTATCTATACTAATATTTATATATATACTTATAACTATTCTTTATCTTTAATTTTTTTTAACTAAAAAGATAGTCTTATTAATTAGTATTTACTTAATAATCTAGATTTAGTTTTAGCTTTTAGAAAATAGTAGTAGATATTAATACTACTATCTTACTTAATATATTATTAAAAAGTATCTTTTTATCTAACTAGATTATCTTATATTAATAATAGTCTAGTAGGATATTATAATCTATAAATTATTTCCTTCTAAGAATTATATTATATTTTCTAAGATTAGTAATTAATATTAGAACCTACTATTATACTTTACTATCTATATATATTATAAGAAAAGTAATATATATAATTAGCTTACTAAGCTTTCTATTAAATCTTTAAATAAGATACTTCTATCTTATACTCTTTACTTTTAATCTAAATTATTTACTAAAAAGTATACTTAATTCTTTATTTAGGAATATATATCTATTTACTTTAGTATTATTTAGTACTAAAATAAAGAAAGAGTATCTATTATATATTAGTCTAGTATTAAAAACTAAACTATCTCTAAGATTACTAATTAATTTTTATAAATCTAATAAGTATAATAATACTTTCTATTTATCTAGATAAGAGATTTAATCTAGATATTAGCTTTTCTCTAACTATTATCTTTATTATTATTAAGCTTAATAATATAGAATAAAAGATAAGTTATAATAATAATAATAATATTAGCTAGTTTTTTCTTTAGATAATTATAGATTATATATCCTTACTTCTTATAGTTAAAATACTAGTCTTTCTTTATTAAGATATCTTATTTAATATTTAAAAGTCTTCTAGGATTTATATTCTCTTTATACTTTATATAAGAAGTATATATTAATATTAATATTAACTTTATAATTACTCTTATATCTATATTATTATTAATAATAATAATAAACTATATATAAAAAGTAGTCTTTATCTTTTACTAAAGATTAATTTTATAAGATATACTCTAGTAGATCTTAATAAAAGATTTAAAAGTTATAAAGTCTTAATTAATAGTCTATATTATCTAGCTTTATAATAGATATAAGAGTTTTAAATATAAATTATACTTATAGTTTTCCTTAATTATTATAGCTTTTTCTATAAGCTATATAAACTTAGTAAGAAAGTTAGTAAAGCTATTCTTTAGCTTTATTATTAACTTATAGTATATAATATATACTTTAATATATTAGTTTAGATTAGTAAAGATAGTCTTTAGATAAATAATTATATCTTTAGTATCTATATATAGATTACTAGAATTAGAACTTATTTATAATATAATATATAACTAAGCTTTACTCTTATAATAGCTCTATATATAAAGCTTATAGTATATAAATAATAGATAGTAATTAGTATTAGCTTTTAGTTTCTAGTATATAACTATTTTTTAAGTCTTAAATCGAACTTCTTTACTATTACTAAATATTAAAGTATCTAGTATCTTTATAATCTTTTAGTTAGTAATAGTCTTTATAATTAATATATTAGAGTTATTATTTTAGTTTAGAAGCTAAAATATAAGATTACTATAATCTTTAATTGCTAGATTATAGTAAGTAATAGCTTTATTATACTTAATCTCTAGATTCTTAATTATATTATTAAAGTTAACTCTTTTAGCTAGAAGGATTATATCTTTATTTTTAAGCTCTTAATATTTCTATTCTAATTACTTATATTAATAAGTAAGTTTATAGAATCTCTTCTTTAATAAAGTATTTAATAATTATTTATATAGAGAAGATAATCCTTCTTTAGTATTATCTTTATCTTTATTATTATATTTATATTTATTAGTCTTAATTAATCTTATTAAAGTCTTTAGTTCCTAAATATCTATTTTATATTAAGAAGTTTCTTTATTATTAAATATAGTAATAACTAGCTATTTATTATAGTTTATTAGGTTTTATTAAGTCTTAATTATTATAATTAGTTAGACTAAAGTTAGTTTAGTTTAAGTCTTAGCTTATCTAGTACTAAGGAATAGGAAGTAAGATAAAGTAGGATTAGGACTAATTGTAATAATAATCTATACAATCTTACTACTTTATAGAATTAAGAATAGTACTTAGAATTATATTATAAGCTAAGTCTTTAAGGAAAAGAGCGCTATTTAATAAGAATTCTAAGTATAGGAAGTAAAAGGAGAAAGAAGAGAGGAAACTTGCCTAATAAGACCTTTATAGGTCCTATCCTATCTCCTTATACAAACCTTACAAACATCTACAAGGCGAGGTAAGGTCACGTGACAGAAAACTAAGGCGGCTAGACACGGCAGAATACAATCCAGTCCGGATCGTCATAGAAGGCTATACTAGATAGTTTTATATCTACTCTATTACCTACTACTTAATTATTATTAGTACAATCTCCTATAGTATTATTACCTAATCTACTTATAATACTAATACTACTACTAAAGAGTAAAACTAGATTATCTAGCTATTAATCTATCTCTCTAAAGCGTTTTAAAGATATAGAATAGGATAAATAAGATAAAGCTTTACTTATAATTAGAGTAGTAGTAGTTAGAATTCTACTAGATTTAAAGACCTAGTAGATTAAGATTCTATATAATTATATAGAAGTATTATAATTGCTAAAAAGCAAGCTTTAGTAGTAAGCAATAGATTTATAAATTAAGAAGTTAGGGCTTATAAAAGCCTACTAGTATATTACTTAGCTATCTCTAGGAAGCACGATTTTACCTAGAAAGTAGGTTTTTGATAATAAATATAATAAGGATAATTATATTACTAAGTTTAGAGCTTAATAGATTATTTGTAGTAATTGTTAATATCCTAGATTTAACTTTAATAATACCTATATACTAGTTATAAGACTAGAGAGTATAAGGATTTTCCTTATAATAGTTACTTTACAGTATTTATACTAGGAATAAATTAACTATATAATAGTATATCTTAATATACTAATTAATAAAAGATCTATTTTTATAAGATCACTAATAGGATACGAAACTCTAGGATAAGTCTATATAATCAATTAAGTAATATATAGCTTATAGTAGTTAACTTACTTATAATATAAAATAATAAAATAACAATTAGAGAATCTTAGATTTAATTAATTGCCTAATAAGAGATATATTTTTAAGTATAAAAAGAATATATAGCTCTTACTATATATTAATAATACTCTCTATATGGTAATATTGAAGAAGGATATTAAATAGCTTAAAAAGTCAATTTCTTTTAAAATTAAAGTTATTAGAGAGCCTATAAGATTTTTAGGATATAGTATTACTCGAACTAATAAAGATATCTTTTTAGATTAAAATACTTACTTAGAGAATCTACTTTAAATAGTAAGTATTAAAAGGATTGTTATAATATATTTGCTAATAAAACCGGTATATTAACTACCCTTCTTTTTAGTAGATAAAGATACTCTTAATAATAATAATAATAATCTTAATAACAATAATATTCTTAATAGCAATAAAGTATCTAATAACAATAATATATCTTCTTTAGTATAAGAAAAGATAGCTTATAAAGAAGATATTAGCAAAGTCGGATAGCTAACTATATATATAAGACTAGATATTATATTTACAGTAAATCGCTTATAATAAAGAACTGTAAAGCTAAGAAAAGAGGACTTAGAAGTATTAAGCTAGATACTATAGTATCTAAAAGATATTCTCAATTATAATATATAACTAGTAAGAAATCTAGAGTAGGAATTGATTAGCTATATTAATACTTTATTTAATAATTATAAAGATAGTAAGTTAATAGAGATATATATTTTCTACTATACTAGAGTACTAATTTCTTAGAGCTCCTATAAATAGGAGATAGTTACTACTAGTAGTACTATTATAGAGTATATTGCTCTAGATAGTATAGTACAAGAAGTACTATACTTAGTAAAGATTTTAAAGCAACTTAATCTTTATAAGAATAACAATTCAACTTTTATATAAGTTCTAATATATATAGATAGTAACAATACTATCTCGATTCTAAGGAACAATATATATAAAAAGAGTATAAAATAGCTCGATATTAAGTACTAGTTTGTTAAGTACACTTAGAAGCAAAAATAGGTTAAAATTCGACTTATTAAGTCGAAAAACAACCCTACTAACGCACTTATAAAGACATTGCCGAAGATCGATTTTGAGAGATTGAGACAGTGTTTTGTTATAAAAAAGCCGGCAGATTTATAAAGGAAAAGAATAGTTTTAAATTGATATTTTGATAGATAATTTAATGAAGGATTTAACAAAGGATTTACTATACAGATCAAATTGATTTCTCGCTTGTTTTTAATTGATTTTGATGCTTAGTCTAGGGGGTGTGTTAGATAGCCTCCCATATATACATACAATGCATGTTTGTTGTTTGACAGACTAAGCCTGATTTCGGATGATCTGCAGGGTATATAAACCCTGCATCCCTCAGTTCTAATGAATAAGGATTTCTTCTTTCTCTCCTCTCCTTAGTAGTTGTCCCCTGATCCTCTAACACCTATACTAAAGATAATATACTAAAGATAATATATAAATACTATTTAAAGATTCTAGAGTATCTTTATTCTTTATTATCTAATAATAAGAGCTATTATAGTATATTAATAATATTAAAGTATTTAAAGATAGTAGGCTATTATAAAGCTTAGTAGAAAGAGAAAAGAGAAATTATTAAATTCCTTTAAAAGATAGTAAATCCTTATATTTTATTTAGTTATTAGGTTTTAGTAATACTCTTAAATATATAGGATAATAGCTAATTAGAAGCTTCCTTTTTATAGTTAGTTTAAAAAGAGTATCTTTTTTAATTTCTTATCTTTAATTAACTTCTATTTTATCTTATTAAATATTTAATATTTTATAAGCTATTTTAATTAGCCTACTTTATACTATCTATCCTTCTAATACTCTTTACTATTATAATATACTATTATCTCTATAATATTATTATAGAATAATAAAAGTCTATTCTCTAAATACTATTTAATAATATAAAAATCTTAATTATATTAGATTATTAGACTTCTTTATATAATTAGATATTTATAACTATTATAGACTATTTTATTAATAATAATTAGATATATTAAAAGATTCTACTTAGATTTAAATTACTTTATAGCTTTTATATTAATTTAAATCTAAGTAGTATAATCCTTAAAACTTTAGTTAAATATTATATCTAGAATTAGATATTTAAAGTTATAACTAATAATACTACTAATAATAAAATAATAATTAATATTATATAATAGATACTTTTTAGTAATATAATAGTAATCTAAATATTCTATCTTATTTATATTATCTAGTTATATTTAAACTAGCTCTTTAATTATCTAAAGACTATTTCTTTAAATAAAAATATAGAAATAAAGTAGACTAATTAGAAGTTATCTATAGTAAAGATAAATATTTAGTATTAGATATAAAGAATCTTATATACTTTAAATAAAGTCTATTATCTTATTATATATATCTATATAAGTCTCTAATACTAGATAATCTTTTTTACTTTTAAAAAAAGAGATTCTAGCTTATTCTAATCTAAGATATAAAGATTTAGTAAAATTCTATATTCTTAATACTTTATTATATAAAAAAACTATATAATTTCTTCTAGTCTTTTTATAAAGAATATAACTATAAAGAGATATTACTTAATAACTAAGAATAATATTAAATTAACTATTTTTTATAAATTACTTAACTATTCTTTAATTATATAATAGAACTCTTAAAGATAAAAAAGATTATAATATATCTTATCTTTAAGCTTTATAATATTCTTTTTAATTACTTTTTTAAAATAAAGATATTATTTAAATATAAGTATATTCTATAAAAGTTAGATATATTTAAAGTATTTATAACTAGTTACTTAAAGTTTAATAAATATTATTTTTAAACTAATAATCTTAAAGGATATATCTATATAATTAGAATAATATTAGTATTTAATAGTAGATTTTATTCTTTTTATCTAATAATTAGAAGCTTTACTAGTATAATATCTTCTAGAAATTATTCTAAGAGTTATTAATTCTATATTAAGAGTATCTTATAATAAGTTAAAGATTAACTAATACTCTAATAATAGCTTCTAATTCTAGACTAAATAAAATACTAAAAAGTAATAAGATATCTATAAAACTAGCTAGTAATAAAATAATATAATATCTTAATAATAATATATTAATAATCTAATTCTTCTTTATAAAAAATAATACTAATTATTTATATTATTAAATCTAATTAAGATTAAATCTTTTTAATTCTAATAGAAGAATTAATCCTATTTCTTTATAATTATATTATTTACTTATAATATTCTCTCTATTCTAATAACTAATACTAGTATTAAATAGCTTTTTAATATTACTTAGGATATTTATTATTATTACTATAATTATTTAAGATCTAAAATAATTAAGAAGCTTATATTATTTTTATATATAATAAGATTTAATCTTAAGAAAGCTAAGATAAAGTAGCTCTAATAGTTCTTTTTATTAGTTAAGCTCGAGTTATTAAAGAAGGAAATTAATAATTATATAAAAAATACTAAGCTTAATTTAATTAGTAATAATAAAGAGAAAAAGAAGAAAGAGAAAAAAATAGATAATAGACTATAAGAGATATTTTCTTATCTAATAGATATAGATATAAAGATAATAAAGTTATAGTTACTAAAGTCTATAACTTAGATATAAGTCTTAAGAAGAAAATATAAAAGTAAAGTAGATAATAATTTTAAGTAATATTAAAGAAATATATCCTAATACAATTATCTAATTTATTCTTATTTATTCTAGAAGACCTATTTATAAACAAAATACTTAATATTATAAGTAAAAAGTATATTAATTATATAGCTCTACTCTAGAAGGCTATTTAGCTAGTTTGCTCTATATTGGGGCCCTAATAGGTTACCTAATAGGTTTTGGGTTATTACCTATAACCTAAAACCTATCGTTGGGTCGAGGCAATAGACCCAAAACCTATTTTGGGTTAGGTTGGGTTAGGTTGGGTCCGGGTTATAGTGGGTCGTGCCGAAGTCTATAGAAGATATTGTTTTTAAGGATTAGAAGTCTTATAATAATATTTAGAGCTATATACTTATAAAGTAGTTATTTTATAAGGATAATAAGGATAATAAAGGTAAAGATAAAGCCGGTATTGCTTATATAAATACTACTTACTTTATAGATAATATATAGATACTTAATAGTAGTACTTTAAAGACTATTATTAGTTATTATAAAGACGTTTATAAGTATTCTAAGTATAAGTTAGGTAAGGAACTATATAGCTATATAAATACTAATAGTAATATTCAATTTACTATTATATATAAAAAAAAGCTCTAATTTAGATTAATACTTCAATAGGTAAAGTAAGAATAATTCTTATTAATATCTATTATAATACTATAACTAAAGATAGACTACTCTTAATAAATACTCTTAAGGTAGATTATAGTATTTTCTATAATCTAATTATATTAATACTTATATATAAGAATTGTGATAAAGTTAGCCTAGTTAAGAAGGTTAGTAGACTACTATAGATTGATAGATCTCTCTATTAAGGAGTTAAGAGTAAAGCTAAAGATAAAGTTTATATTTATATATAAAAGATATATTTTTATAAGCCTAATTCTAATTTAGATATAGATTTAGATAGTAAGAAAGAGATTGATAGAGTGAATAAATTAGTCTTAATCTATAAGATTTATAGATATCTAGGCTATATTAGTAAGCTATATATTAAGGCCTTTTTAGCTAATATAATTCTTCTTAATAATAAAGAAGATTAAGTTAAGCTTTATGATTTTGACTATAAAGCTTGTTAACTTAGTAAGGCAAAGAAGAGGATTTTAAGAGATAAATAATAATATATTAAGAAGATTAGTATAAAGTTTTATATTGATATATAAATAATAAATCCTCCTAGCTCTTATAGTAAGAAATACTAGGTACTAATTGTTAATAACTATACTCAGTATACCGAGAGACCCTATTTTTATAGTAAAGATAAGATTGCTAACTATATAATTAGATTTTGTAAGTATTAAAAGCTTATTTATAATTAATATCCTACTATCTAGTAGATTAATAGTAGTACTAAATTTAATAAATTTAAGATATAAGTAGAGAGTAAAAATATAATTTTTAAACTTATAGCTATATATATACTAGAAGTAAATAGTATTACAGAGTATATAGGAGATTATATTAACTAAACTTAATATATAATAAATATAGATACTAAGCTTCTAGATATACTTTAGCCCTTCTAGATTGATATTGCAATTTATATTTATAATAGATTAGTTAACCTAAAGATAGGAAAGACTCTAATTATTCTTTAATAAGAAGAACTTAGTTTAGGAGAGATAAAAGTTAATTTGAAATATCTTTATATATAGAGATCTATTATATTTATCTATATTCTAAAAGAGGCCTATATCTAGTTAGAGAAGTTAAAAGCTTATATATTCCGAGAGTACCTAGTTAGATATAAAGAAGAGAATAGCTATATTTTCAAAGTATAGAATCTAGTTATAAAGGAGATTATTCGCTCTCGAGATATTACTTTTCCTAATAAACTTAATAAGAATATAAATCTAGATAAAGATCTAAAGAGAGATATTGTACTAGCTAGAAAGCTAGTATTAAAAGACCTAGATTTAGAAAATAATAATACTAGAGCTCTTTATAAAGATAGAGGGCTAGTATAGAAATTAAAGAAAGGTAAATTGCTATTTTAGAGGCTAAGGGTTATTCTATAGATAGTAATTACTAGCTAATAGCTAGAGCTAGTAGTTATAATAAGACTTATAATTTAATAAAGATAGATATTAGTTAGACTAGATATACTAGGAAGAGTATAGACTATACTGTCTATACTAAAGATATTATTAAGGATCTAGGAGATCTAGGATAAATCTCTAATTTGATAACCTATTTTCTAATAACTAGCTAGTTAATATCCTATTCTTTAACTATAAGCTTAGGAATCAATTAGATAGTATATAAACTAGATCTATACTAAAACTTTAGTTCTTTCTCTAGCTTCTTTATAGCTAAGAAAATAGATACTAAAGATTATAGTACTAGAGCTAATTCCTAAATCACTAGTTATTATTTACTAATTAGTCAAATAAGACAATATTATTTCTTAGAAGATATAGTTAAGACAATATATCTTATCTTACTATAGATATCTTTACTAATTTATTAGTTATAAATATAAATAGAGGAATAATATAAAAGTATATTAGCTTAGAAGGAAAAATAGTAGGTATAGTAAGTTACTTATAATATAGAAGATCCTATATTAGTAGTCTTTAGCTCTCTATACTACTTACTAGGAGTTTTTAGAGAAGAGACTCTATAAATAGTTCTTTTAGAGATATAAGAGAAGACTTCTTAGGTCTTACCTATAGTTAATATTAATTAGAATATAATTATAATTAAACCTAATAGACTTATAATAGATTATAATAAAATTATAAATAAACCTAAATTAATAATAATTTAAGAGTCTTTTATTATTATAATTAGTTCTAATAATTCTATTATTATAATAGGATCTATTCTATTAGAATAATTTATTTCTTACTATTTAAGCTATATATATTATTTATTAAAGTATTATAGTTTCCTTTCGAATCCTATAAATCCTCTAAGTCTATTAAAGCTAAGATCGAAGTTAATCTATATAAGACTAAATATTCTATAAGATAACAAAAATACTAGTAAGAGATAAGAATAGGTATAGGATAATATA
Source organism: Penicillium aurantiogriseum (assembly GCA_019977855.1). Taxonomy (NCBI): domain Eukaryota; kingdom Fungi; phylum Ascomycota; class Eurotiomycetes; order Eurotiales; family Aspergillaceae; genus Penicillium; species Penicillium aurantiogriseum. The sequence goes on along the minus strand of JAFCIW010000003.1, from coordinate 7,330,468 downwards.
GAGAGAAAAAGACTTATTATATTAAAAGTTATTATAAAATAGAAGATATCTTTTATTTTTAATAGGAAGTCTTTATATATTAAAGATATTAAGATTCCTTAGTTATATAAGTAAGCTAAAAAGTTAAGATTTTAAAGATATAGAAAAGCTATTATATTTTCTTAGTAGTACTATTACTTAAGATTATAAAAAAAGAACGATTAAAATATTATAAAGAGTATATAGTCTCGAAGCTCTTTAACTTATAGAAATATAGTTATACTCTCTACTATCTATTCTTTTATTATTAGTAATAAAATAGGATATAGAGAATAAAGATATAGAAATCCTACTTTATAAAGATAAATATATATAGTATAGATTACTTATTAGTAGACTTAATTAGCTTATAGTTAAGATATATCCTAATCTTAAGTTTACTATTATAAAGCTTTAATATTATATAACTTCTCTAATAACTAATAATATAGAAGTAGTTTATATAGTTTATAAATATCTTAAGGTAACTATAGAATTATTAATTATACTTAGTAAAGTCAATAATATAATATTCTTTGCTTATACTAATACTTTGTATAGTAATTAGTATAATTCTAAATCTATTAAAGAAGCAATTTAGTTCTTTAGTAGTACACTAATTTAGTAATATTCGAGAAAATAGAGTTTTATAATATTATTATCTATTACTACTAAGTAATATACTTTAGATAAACTAGCTCGAGATATATAATAGTTCTTAAAGATCGTAAGTATACTTAATCTACTTTATATAGGAGATCCTATTATTATTCTTATAGATAATATTAATACTTAACTACTTATAGTAAAGAAATTATATAAGAATAGTACTTAATAGCTTAATATTAAGTGGTTCTTTATTAAGGATTCGATCTTAGGAGAGTTAATACGAAGAACAATATTGCTAATAGATTTACTAAGCCACTTAATAAGGAAGTATATAAGAAGTTTATCTAGATACTAGGTCTTAATTGATCTGTATACAAATTTACAGGTAAAAAGAAGGTTTACAAAGTATAGGAAATGCAGGAGAGGGAGAGGTTATTTATAGGAGGAGAAATAGGGGTTGTTTTATGTTATTTAGTTAGTAGGTTAGTCCTAAAGGGGGGTGTTAAAGAATCACGTAATAGTCACATACATTGTCACATATATATCACATGACTCCGTTCCCCAGGACTTCCAGATAGTCGAGGGAGCTTCCCTCTCTCCTTCTCCTCTCCAGAGTCTAGGAATTCATAGTCATTCATTCCTGCATAGCCTTCTCTTTCGCTGATAATATATAATCTATAACTATCTAAAGAAGAAGCTAGCTAGTATTATTACTATTACTATAGCTTATCTCTCTCTTTATATTATTAAGTTTAATAATAATAAAGATAATAGTTAGAAAAAGCTAATATTTAGATTAAATCTTCTATCTAGATAGATAGAAAATACTATTATACTTACTAGATTTATAGAAATTAATTAATAGAGATAAAGATAGTTTAGTTTTTAGTACTAGACTAATATATAATAGATACTCTTTCTTTATTTTAGTACTAGATAATACTAGATAATACTAGAGTAAATAGATATATATTCCTAAATTAAGAATTAAATATACTTTTTAGTAAATAATTTAGACTAAAAGTAAAGAGTATAAGATAGGAAGGAGTATGCTATTTAAAGATTTAATAGAAAGCTTAGTAAGCTAATTATATATATTACTTTTTTTATAATATATATAGATAATAGAGTATAATAATAAGTTCTAATATTAATTACTAATCTTAAAAAGTATAATATAATTCTTAGAAGGAAATAGTTTATAGATTATAATATCCTACTAAACTATTATTAATATAAAATAATCTAGCTAAATAAGAAGATACTCTTTAATAATATATTAAATAAGATAGTAATACTAATATCTATTATTATTCTTTAGAAACTAAAACTAAATCTAGATTATTAAATAGATACTAATTAATAAGACTATTTTTTTAGTTAAAAGAAGTTAAAGATAAAGAATAGCTATAAATATATATATAAATACTAGTATAGATATTAGTAGATTAAGAAATAAAGAAAGATAAGCTAGAATCTAAATATTAAAAGTAAGATAATAATTTTAAAGATTTAATAATTAAAAGAGATATTATTAATAATTAATATTAGTACTATTAATATTATAATATTTAACTAGCTATATAAATATAGAAAGACTAATAAAAAAACTAAAATCTTTTTTATCTTATTATATAAAATTAATTATATTATTAATATTAAGAATTCTTAGATCTAAAATATAAAGATTAAAAAGATTAAGAAGATACTACTAAAAAAGTATTATAAGCTTATAGAAGTCTTCTTAAAAAAGAGATTAGATAAATTGCTATTCTATAGATCTAGAGTTAATTATAATATTATATTTAAAATTAAAGTATAATCTAGATATTATCCTTTTTATAAATTATTATTAAAAGAGCTAAAAGTTACTAAAAAGTATATTCTTAAGAACTTATAGAAAGACTTTATTATTCTAAACTTTTCTTTATATACTTTACTAATTCTAATAGCTAAAAAGCTAGATAAAGAACTATATTTCTATATTAATTTTAGAAGATTAAATATAATTATAAAAAAAGATTACTATCTATTATTAATTAATAAAATAATCTAGTAAATAAGTAAGATAAAGATCTATATAAAACTAGATATCTAGTAAGAATTTTATTAGATTTAATTAATATTAAAAGCTAAAGATCTTATTATATTCTATATATAATATAGATCTTTTAAATATAAGATAATACTATTTAGTTTAATAAATAGTCTTATAATATTCTAGAGATTTATAAATAATATATTTAGAGAGTATTTAGATAAATATATAATTACTTTTATAAATAATATCTTAATCTATAATAAGAATATTAAAGACTATAAATAATAAGTTAAGAAAATACTTTATTATTTATAAGAAATAAGACTATAAGTTATCTTACTAAAATCTAAGTTCTCTATTATAAAAACTAAGTTCTTAGGTTTTATTATAAATACTAATAGTATTACTATAGATCTTATAAAGATTAAAGTAATTTAGTTATAGTTAGTATTAATTGTTATAAAAGAAGTATAATTATTCTTTAGATTCTATAATTTCTACTAATAATTTATTAGAGTATATAATATAATTTTAAAATCTCTATATTAATTAATAAGATAAGATATTCTTTTTAAGTAATTAATATAATATAAAAAAGCTTTTTAATACTTAAAGTAGAATTTAGTTAGTATATTAGTTCTTTATTATTATAATCTAGCTTATAAGACTAGAGTTAAAATAGATATATTAAATAGAGTTTTTAAAGTAGTACTTATTTAAGGTAAATACTGTTAGTATAGTCTAAAACACTACTAGCATAGTCCTCTAGCCTTATTAGGTCAAGGCTGTCTTAGCACTCATTTTTCTGCCTAAATGTTATTTATTATGATATCACTATAGTAAAAAACACTGCCCTCTAATTATATTAGCTATATTGTCTTACTCTAGGATCTACACTAGGGCCTACTCTACTCGGCCCTATATTAATTAATATCTTTATAATTATACTTTAATTTTATATCTTTATTAAAATCATATAATCTATATAAGGCTCTATTAAAATCATATAATCTATATAGGGCTAATTTGCTAGGAGTATCCTATAATAAAATCTCTATATACTAATTATTATATAGAGATTTTAATCTCCTATAGTAAAACCTATATTTTTGTATATTATTTTTTTACTCTATTTAAATCTAATAAAAATATTAATCTAATATATATTTTTACTATATAAACTAGAAATTAGAGCTTATTATTAAAAATTATTTAGTATCTCTATCTCTATTCCTATCTCTATCCCTATTCTTATTCTCTTTATATTATATATAGAACTATCCTTTTTAGTACTTATTAACTAAGCTTATTATTAGTAGTCTCTTTCTAGATTATTTTATTATTATAAAGCTGCCTAGCCTATCTATCCTATTATAACTACTATACTAATATTATCTCTAATAACTAGTATTCTTTAATTGATATTAGATCTCAGTATATAGACTATTAAGATAATAATACTAAACTATTTTAAGTTAATAATACTACTAGATACCTCCGAGTCTATATAATTACTAGGTCCTAGATCCTTAGGTAAAAGGGTACTAGTTAGATACTTAGTACTTAGAGATATTACTATAGATAAAAGTCTATCTAAGAGAGGCTTTACCCTCTTTTCCTAGCTCTAGATATAGTATATCTATATAATAGGCCTCTCTTTACTAAAGAGAGGCTTATATATTAAGGTAATAAGATTAAATTAGCTATATAAATATAAATTGATTTATTAATTACTTATTATAAGACTATCTATTTAATATCTTAGAGAATAGATATTAGAGTAGATTAATACTATATTCTTTAGTACTTTATTTCTTAGATTATATTAGTATTTTATTAGTTAATTGCTATACTAATAATCTAGATAATAGTAAAGAGATTATACTTTACTATATAAAGATTAATCTTAATACTATAATATATATCTTTAATCTATAAGATTATAGTCTTATTAAAATAGAAGTAATACTTAGTATAACTTATATTCTTAGATAGCTATTCTTTTTTAATATACTATAAGAAAGTCTAGAATTTAAGCCTAGTATATAATATTTTAAATTTATCCTAGATCTTCTTAATATTCTTAAAGTATATATAAACTAGTATATATTACTTATCTTTTATAGTATCTTATATTTCATTAATCTTATTTTAATATCTAGGCTAGTTTATATAGATCTTAGTATTATTAATAAATTTATAAATTGTAGGTTTAGTATATTTCTTAATATTATTAGTAATATACTAAAGGTAAAGTATATTCTTAGTATCTAGGAAGATCTTTTATAATTAGTAAAATAATAAGATATAAAAGAAGGGTATTAATACTTATTTTATTACTATTATAAATACTTTCTCTTTATCTATAAAGATAGTTAATAGACTAGGTATACTATTTATAAAAGACTAGTAGATATTCTTTAAAAACTAAAGTATATTAATATATATTTTAGTCTTTTCTTTATATATAAAGTAAAACCTAGTATTAAAGGATCTCTTTATTATAGTTACCTTAATAATATCTAGAACTAGTATATAAAAATAGTTAGTTTTATATATATAGTCTATCTATAATATATATAAATAGCTCTATAGTAAAGCTAAGCTATTTTTATATATTAGAAATAGTAATATAAAGATATCTAAACTGGATTTAATAGTATAATATATAACCTAATTCCTATTAGATAGAAACTAATTAAGAAGTACCTATAAAGAACTATTATTACTAAGTCTTTCTTATTAATATTATTACTTTAGATTCTCTAGATCTTTTTTAGAGATATAGTAATCTCGGTTAATAGTATAATAGTAATTAAGAATAATTTAATTAGAAAGATATTAGTTAAGCTAACTAGTAATCTTTATTTAATATCTTCTTAATTCCTACTAGTAATAGGCTATCTAGATTATTATTAGACTAGATAGATAATTATATCTATTATTAGTAATTTTAATAACAAATTTACTAATATAATTTATCTAAAGAATACTAGTAAATAGATATTTAGTAATAAGATATATTATTTAATAGGACTTAATACTATTAATTAGTATTATATACTAATCCCTATATAATTAGCTTTATTAGTAGTAAAACTATACTTTAGGGATCTTACTAATCTAGGTAATATAGAAGTACTTTTTTAAGATAATATATCTCTATATTACTCTCTAATCCCTAATATAATCCTAAGTCTTAGTAATTGTCTTAAATTCTTAGTTATTATAGGATAAGGAGAGTATTTAACTAGTAATTAGTAGTTTAATAGGTGATTTGATAGATAGTTTGATAGATAGTTTGATAGATAGTTTGATAGATAATTCGATAAATAATTCGGTAGGTAGATTAACTAATATCTTATAGGATAAAATAGAGTAAAAAAATAGTATATAAAAATATAGGTTTTACTATAGGAGATTAAAATTAATATATAATAATTAGTATAAAGAGATTTTATTATAGGATACTTCTAGTAAATTAGCCTTATATAGATTATATAATTTTAATAAAGGTATAAAATTAAAGTATAATTATAAAGATATTAATTAATATAGGGCCGAGTAGAGTAGGTCCCGGAGTAGATCCTAGAGTAGGACAATATAGCTAATATGATTAGAAAGCAGTGTTTTTTACTATAGTGATATTATAATAAATAATACTTATATTAAAAATGGAGTGCTAAGACAGCCTTTACCGAAAATAGCTAGAGGACTATGCTAGTAGTGTTTTAGGCTATGCTAATAGTGTTTACCTTATTTAATACTATAAATAAGATAATTTCTAGTATCTAGTAATATTCTATTTAAAGTTAATATAGCTAATAAAATTAAATTATAAGATATAAGATAAAGAACTTCTAGTAATTATTTATATATTATAAAAATAGAGATCTAAATTTAAAAGTCTATTATAAAAGGATTATTTTAAGATTCTTACTAATTACTAAAATACTTTATAATTACTTAATAAATAAATTAATAGTAAATAAGATAAAGTAAGTTTTTTTTTATAGTTTTATTTCTTAATTAAGTACTAATCTAGTAAAAAGAATATTATTATAGATATTCTATTATAAAAAGAAACTTTATATATTAATAATAATTAATAGATTATACTTTTATTTATAAAATATTTAGAAGAAGATATATAACTAGAGATTAAAATTAATCTTATTAATCTAGAAGATATTTAGTATTAAGAGATTATAGAAAGAATTAAGTAAATTAATAGATAAAGTATAGAATTAATAGAATTCTATTAGATTATTAAAGATAAAGATAATTATTAGATATTATAAAATAGACTTCTTCTTTTTAAAAGATAACTTAAAGTTCCTAATAAAGATAATCTATAAGCTAGATTACTTAATAATATATATTACTAACTAATAATAACTTATTTTAGTATTAAGAAACTAAAGAAAATAACTATTATATAATATTATTAGTCTAAATTAATAAAAGATATAAAAAGATATATTTATAATTATCTAATATATAAATAAATTAAATCTTAGTATAATTAAACTTTAGAATTACTATATCTACTTTTAATCTTAGAAAGACTTTAATAATATATTATAATAGACTTTTATTTCTTTTCTAGAGATTATTATAGTTATAATATAATTTATATAATAATAAATTATTTTAATAAAAAACTAATCTTAGTTTTATATTATAAAAAGATAATAGTAAAGTAAATAGTAAGACTTTTTATTAATTATATACTTTAAAGTATAGATATATCTAATAATATTATTTTAGATTAAGATAATTAGTTTATTTCTAAATTCTAGATAAAATTCTATTAAATCTTAAGAATTAAGAGAAAGCTTTTTATAGCTTATTATCTATAGACTAATAGTTAAAATAAAATTATAAATTATATATATACTATAAAAACTAAGACTATATATAGAATTTAATTAGAATAACTAGTTAAAGTATTTATTAATAGTTAATTTTATAATATTAATTCTTTTATAGGATATAATAAGAAAGTTATTTTTCTTTATTAAATAGAGATATAAATCTTTTATATTATTTAACTAGAAAGACTAAGATATTATAATATAGAATAAATAAAAAGTAATTAATATATTAATCTATCTTTATAATATCTAGAATAAAATAAAGTAGTAAATTACTAATTCTTAATAAAAGATAATTTAATAGATAAATAAATAATAATAAAAAAAGGATTTTAATATTAAAGATTATATTTTTATAATAATAAAGAATTAGATATTAGATTAATCTAGTTAGAAACTCTTATATCTTACTAGTAGTTTATATAAGATTCTTAATAAGATTAGGAATATATATTAGATTAATCTACCTAATTTAATTCGAGTATATCTAATATTTAATCTAAGTAAGCTCTAAAAAATAATAATATTAAAACTTCTTTAAGAATAATATATTAACTTACTATTACTAATTAAAATTTCCAAAGAAGATAAATAAGAGATTAAAAAGATCTTAGATTTAAAAATATATTACTAAAAGCTTTAATATTATATCTAGTAACTTAGTTATAATCTTAACTAATAATAGTATTCTATAAGGAATTTTAAGTATGCTTTATAAAAGATTCGCGATTTCTATAACTAATATCTTATAAAACCTAGTCTCTTAATATATTTATAAGAATAGTTATATACTAATAGGAAAGATTAAGTTCTTAACAATTATATAGATAATAATAAGCCTATATTTAGAGACTAAATATACTTTTAGCTAGGGGTTATATAACAATCCGGACTAGATTGTATTCTACTATATCTAGCCGCCTTAGTTTTCTATTATATAATCTTATCTTATCTTATAGATATTTACAAGGTTTATATAAGGAGATAGGATAGGACCTATAAAGATCTTACTAGGTAGGTTTCCTCTCTTCTTTTTTCTTTTACTCCCTATACTTAGAATTCTTATTAAATAGCACTCTTTTCTTTAAAGACTTAGCTTATAATAGAGTCTATATACTTTATAGTTAAATATACTGTCTTTATTTTAAATATTATAATCTAGATCTAATTGATTAACCTTAGTTTTATATAATCCTATATAGTCTAAGTAGTAGTATACTAGCTCTATAGAGATTATTATAGTCTTTAATATAGGAAAGGCTAATTAAAGAAAGGGAACTCTATAAAAATCCCTTATATATCTAATAACTCTATTATTACTATTAAATAGAGTTTTAGACTTATTATATTACTAAATATCTAGCTCTCTCTTTATAGTACTAAAAGAGAAAAGATTATATTAGCCTACTTTATAAATATAGTAAATACTAATTTAATAGTATCTAGAAGTAACTAGATTGTTAATATATAGGCTTAAATTAACTATTCTATAGAATTTAGCTTTAACTTTCTTATTTCTAGAAGTAAGCTATTTGTATTCTTTATCTTTATTATACTATTCAATTGTTAAGAAAGTAGATTAATTACTATAAATATACTCTAATATATCTATATCTAAAATCTAAGGATATCTAGATACTAGGATAGTAAATTATATAGTAATTATTAAGATATTATTAATATTATAATAATTTGACTAAATTAGTACTTCTTTAATATTATTATTATTATCTAACTACTCTATTAGCTACTCTTTCTCTACTTACTTAATAAGAAGCTTTTCTTTCTATATTTATTTATTTATAAGTATAAAGAAAAGATTAAAATCTAATAATAGATTATTAATTATAATTAATATTATAATAAATCTACTACTTTATAGAGTAGAGAGATTTGTCTATTTTATTCTTTCTAATAATTATCTTTACAATTATTAAGTTTTATCTTATTTAAACTTAATAGAAGAAGATAAAATAGATAAAGTATTAGTAAAAGAAGTATTATTATTTACTCCTTTATTAGCTTTACTATTATATATCTAGATATCTAGTCTATCTCTTTATATAGTCTATCTAAGCTCTAGATAAAGGTACTAATATATAGTTATTTTATATTCTATTACTTTATAGTAGGAATAATTACTATTATTACTTCTCTCTAGCTTATATATATTCTATTATTTAATATATTTATATATATTAATATCTTTTAGAGGTATATTTATTAAATAAGTATTAGATAGATTTAAAGAGATAGAATTAAGGTTATTAGTATTACTTAATTGATATTATTAATTACTAATAGTAACTAAAATAATATCTATTTTAGTCTTATAAGATTTAATATAATTAAGTATTATAGTATAATATTAATAAAAATTGATAACTATAATAGTTTTAACTAGCTTTTTAATAGTATCAAGCTTATTATCCTTAAGAACTATAAAGCTCTTAAGCTTTAGGATATTACTTAGCTCTATTAGTATTACTTATAAAGCAAAGTAAGGAATAAGATAGGACTTTAAATTAGATAGTATTTTATATGTCTTCTTTATTACTATAATATATTCCTTAATTATTAAGTATTAGCTTTATAATATTATTTTAAACTTTAATAATATTATTTTTAATACTTTATAGCCTTTATCCTTTATTACTTTCTTAAATTTATTAATAAACTTATTAGTAAAAGTTATTATATTGTCTTAATTATTAAGCTTTTATATCAATTTATTATTAATACTTCCTAATAGCTAAGTATATACTTACTTTAAGATTATCTTCTACTTCTAGCTATTTTTACTATCTCTATATAGCTATAAAACTTCCTTTTTAATTAAGTTATAGGGGTTATAACTCTCTAAAATCTTTTTTACTTTATTAAGCTAGTTATCTAAATCCTTCTTTTTCTTTAGTAGAGAAGTAATCTTAAATAGAGTAAATATTTCTATATTAGATAGTCTAACTAATTAGTTATCTAGTATAATATCTTTTTTATTATACTAGTTTCTATTATAAGAAGGCTAAGTTATAGCTATTACTAATACTAATACTTCTAGTACTAATATAATAATAAATATAGTTTATAAAGAAGCTCGGTACTTAGTTACTTAACTAAAAGGATTAAGATATTCTTAATAAAGTAATTCTAATTAAAGATCTAGTACTCTATATACTATTCTTAATAGAAGAGTAATAAAAAAGTAATAAAAAAGTAATTCTAAAATAAGATCTAGTATCTTATATACTATTCTTAATAGAATATTAATAAATTTTATAAAATATTAATAAATATAATAATAATTTAGGGTAGAAACCGGGCTTTATAACCTATTAAAGGATTAAAGGATAACTATAAAGGAGAGAAGAGAGAGGAAGAAGAAATCCTTATTTATTAGAACTAAGAGATATAGGATTTATATACCCTATAGATTATCCGAAATTAGGCTTAGTCTATTAAATAATAAATATATTATATATATATATATAGAAGACTATCTAATAATATCCTAATAAACTATTTATAATCTATTAGATATTTCTAGAACTATATACTTCTATATATTACTTATTCTAGATATAAGATAATCCTTAGTATATTATTAGTTTATTATAGCTCTTTTAATTACTATACTATATATTCTAGCTATACTATTTATACTAGTTTATATCTTTTTCTTATAGCTTTACTTAAATATATAATTCTACTAGATTATATATTAGGCTTAGATATAAGGATAATAGGGTCTTTCGAAGCTATATTCTTATAGTATATTCTCTATAAGGCCCCTATAGATCCTATTATATCTATTCTTAATCCTCTATAGAGAAAGGATTAAACTAATATATTACTAGATATAATTTAGAAAGGATTATATAGTTTATATTAGATAGGATATATTATAGTACTATATATAGATTAATATAGTATACTATATATACTAATGTAGTATTTATACAAAGCCGAAAGGTCTATATAGTATCCTAAGATAACTAGAGATATAGATTCTATAGCTAGAATAAGCTCTATAGATCTTAATATCTCTTCTAATACTAGGATATTAATCTTATTAGTTATAATAATCTAGACTAGATTGTACTTTCTATTATAACTAGCTACTTTAGTTTTCTGTTATATAATTTTATCTTATCTTATAGATATTTATAAGATTTATATAAAGAGATAGGATAGGATCTATAAAGATATTATTAGGTAGGTTTTCTCTTTTCTCTTTTCTTTTACTTCCTATACTTAGAATTCTTATTAAATATACTCTTTCTAATTAAAAGATCTAGCTAGTAATATAATTCTAAATACTACTCTTAATTCTATAAAGTAGTAAGATTATATAGACTATTATTATAATTAGTCTTAGTCTTACTTTATTTTACTTCTTATTTCTTAGTATTATATAAACTAAGACTTAATTAGATCTAAATCTAATTTAGTCTAACTAATTATAATAATTATAATTTAATAAAATCTTATAAACTATAATAAGTAGTGATTACTATTATATATAATAATAAAGAAATCTTTAAATATAAAACTAATATTTAAGAACAAAGATTTTAATAAGATTAGTTAAGACTAATAAATATAAATATAATAAAAATAAGAATAAAGATAATACTAGAGAAGGATTATTCTCTCTTTATAAATAACTACTAAATACTCTATTAAAGAAAAGATTCTATAAACTTATTTATTAATATAAGTAATTAGAATAAAAATATTAAAAGCTTAAATATAAAGTTATAGTTTTTTTAGTAAAAAGATTAACTCTAATATATTAATTATAAAGACTATTACTAATAAAAAGACTATAAATATATTAGATACTTTAATACTTAGTAATAGTAAGAAGATCTAATTTAAGACTTAGAAAATAGTTATATATTAGAAACTAAAAGCTAATATTAATTATTACTTACTATCTATATACTATAATCTTTATATATAGAATTATTATAAAGATAAGACTTAGTTATATATTATACTATAAATAAGTTCTAATTCTACTAATCTATATATAAATATTAAAGATATAATTATTTATCTAAAGACTATTTTTACTAATTTAAATTAATATAATAAAGTATATATAATCTATTATTATTACTAGTAGTAATATAAAAGTAAAAATAATTATAAAGTTATTATTAATATTGTGATTTAGAAAGGATTATATAGTTTTTATTAGATAGGATATATTGTAATAGTATATATAGACTGATATAGTATATTATATATACTAAAGTAGTATTATATAGAGCTGAAAAGATCTATATAGTATCCTAGGATTATTAGAGATATAGATTCTATAGCTACAATAAGCTTTATAGATCTTATCCTTCTTTACTAATCCGAAACTAGTCTCTAGTTTCTATATATCTATATATAAACTTAAATTTTTAGTTATATCTAGTCTATTTAGACTAAACCTATTTCCTATACTATAATTTCTTCTCCTAACTTAGTAGAATAAAGGAACTATTATTTATATAGTAATAATAAGATCTAAAAATAACCTAAATTAAAGCTATATATTACTATAAATAATAAAGATATATAAAATAATATAAAGAGCTCTCTTATAAATAAAATATAATCTTAGTTATACTATTAAAAAAGGTAACTATTTTTAATAGGGATAGTCCTTTCTTTTATATAATAGAGAGTTAATATAAAGATAATTTAGATAAAAAGAGACTATTTTCTTATAGTAAATCCTCTATTTATATCTAAGAAATCTTTATCTAGACTTTTAGTTATATATATATAAGTAATAAATATATTCTTAACTTTTAGTTTACTTTCTTACTTTTACTTCCTATCTTCGTTCTTTTTTATATCTCTTCTTAATAAGCTTCATTATATTATTTTATATTATTTTGTATTATTTTATATTATTTTATATTATTTTATATTATTTTATATTATTTTATATTATTTTATATTATTTTATATTATTTTATATTATTTTATATTATTTTATATTATTTTATATTATTTTATATTATTTTATATTATTTTTAATATTATTTAAGACTATATAATATCTTAAACTAAGATTTTTCTTATTTATATAAGATTTCTTAGTTTATATATAATATTAGACTAACTTTTCTTAGTATTTTATAATAATAAATTTTCTCTATATATTTATTATTATATCTTTTCTTGGAAAGATCTTAATCTTTTATATTTATTATAAATTATCTTTATTATATAAACTCTTTTTCTTTTATATATAATAAAAGTTTATGTTTATAGGTTTTATTAATATATTTTCTGTTTCTATAAGATCTATTTATAAATATCTGTTCTAAATTCTTTTTATATATCTTCTTCTATTAGTAATATTACTATATTATACTCTTTTTTATCTATTATATCCAAGAAGTATCTTTTAGGCTAGTTTTTTAGCCTAAATTTAAGATCTTTAGTATTTTTAATAGTAATAATAAAGATACTAGTAATAATAATAGTAATATTAATACTATAGAAGCTATTATACTTACTTTAGTATTTTCTATAGATTATACTAAGATTATTTTTATTTCTTCTTTATCTTTTATTATATCTTTTATTATATCTTTTATTATACTTTTTATATCTCTAGATCCTTCTCTTACTTCTTTTAGTCTTTCTCTTATATCTCTTACTAGTCTTATAAATAATCCTAGTCCTATTATATATAATTATATAAATCTAATAGTAAATAAGATATTATAAGTTTTTAATTATAAATAATTTTTTATATCTTTATATTATTTAAATTAATCTATATATAGCTAATTATATAAATATAGATATAAATAACTAATTTATCTAGATACTTCTAGTTTATACTATTATAAACTACTAACTAAACTATCTTACTATAAATTATTCTATCTAAATAGATATATCTTTTTATATAATTATTAAGTAGTTATATAGCTATTAAGTATCTACTAATAATAAATATAAGAACTATTTAAAAAGAAATAGTTTTTTTATATATTATTATATAATTTTATTTCTAGATATTGTTACGAGCCAAGTCTTTGAGGAAAAGAGTGCTATTTAACGAGAATTCTAAGTATAGAGAGTAAAAGGAAAAAGAAGAGAGGAAACCTGCCTAACAAGACCTTTATAGGTCCTATCTTATCTCCTTATATAAACCTTGCAAATATCTATAAGGCGAGATAAGGTTATATAATAGGAAACTAAGACGGCTAGATATAGCAGAATATAATCTAGTCTAGATTATTATATAACTCCTGGCTAAAACTATATTTAGTCTCTAAATATAGGCTTATTATTATCTATATAATTGTTAAGAACTTAATCTTCTCTATTAGTATATAGCTATTCTTACAAATATATTAGGAGACTAGGTTTTATAGGGTATTAATTATAGAAATTATAAATCTTTTATAGAGTATACTTAAAATTTCCTATAGGATACTACTATTGGTTAAGATTATAACCGAGTTATTAGATATAATATTAAAGCTTCTAATAATATATCTTTAAATCTAGGATCTTTTTAACCTCCTATTTATCTTCTTTAGAAATTTTAATTAGTAGTAATAGGTTAATATATTATCCTTAAAGAGGTTCTAATATTATTACCTTTCGGAGCTTACTTAGATTAAATACTAGATATACTCGAATCAAATTAAGTAGGTTAATCTAATATATATTTCTAATCTTCTCGAGAATCTTATATAGACTACTAGTAAGATATAAGAGTTTCTAACTAGATTAATCTAATATCTAATCTTTTATTATTATAAAAATATAATCTCTAATATTAAAATCCTCTTTCTACTATTATTTATTTACTTACTAAATTATCTTCTATTAAGAATTAATAATCTATTACTTAGTTTTATTCTAGATATTATAAAGATAGATTAATATATTAACTACTTCTTATTTATTCTAGTAAGATACTGCTAGCACAGTGTTTTTACTGTTAGCATAGTGTAGACTACAACATCGCCCATAGATAGGCGGGTAGGCATAGCCTATAGGCCTTATATAAGCGGGAAATAGGCCCTATAGATAGGCCTATAGACAGGCCCTATCCTTAGGGCCTACGGGCTATAGGTGTTATAGGCGCCTATAGGCCTTTTTAGTAAGCAGAATTTCTTAATCTTATGACTTATATTATTTATATATTCTTTCTCTATATTTTTAAGTAATTTAATTATATATATATAGTAGTAATATCTATAGATTAGTATATAAAAGGTTTAGAAGCCTTTATATAATAATTTAGGTATTTATTATATTTATATATTTATATTAATATAATATAAATTAATTATTACTAGATTTACTATACTTTCTTACTTCTCTTAATCTAGGCTATCTTTAAGTACTATCTTTATCTCTATAAGAAGAGAGATAAGAACTACTTTTATCTTTATTATTAACTAGCTTACTTCTCTATTACTTTTATATACTTAGTACTATAGAAGAATAAGAAAGCTAACTTTTTATTATAAATTTATACTTAATTAGTCTAATAAGATTATTATCTTTAGAATCCTTACTATTACTAATTAGTTTAGATATATTAGTAATAAGTTTAGTCTCTTTTTACTTATCTATTTCTTAGATAAAATCTAAGAATATATCTTTATTAGATAGTTCTTCTATTTTAATATTAAATTAGGTTTTATACTAGAATATTATAATATCTTAGACTATCTTTATATCTAGTTATCTATATTAATAGTAGTAAATATCCTATACTAAATTAAATAGATATTTAATTTTAATACTTACTATAAAAATAAAGAGAATATTATAAGTAATACTTAAAAGTATTAAGAATTTATTCTTATATTCTTTTTAGAATTCTAGAGGATTAATCTTTCTTTTTATTATAATAGATATTAGTATTTCTAATTATAATAATAGTAAATATAATATATACTTTTTAAGATATCTAATAAGTTTATACTCTAATATTAATAGATTAGAGTAAATATAAGACTAAATATTAAAAAGAGTATCTAGATTATTTATACTAGCTAAATAATACTTTAGAGTTTATTTTTCTTATATAGATTATATCTAGATATATCTTTAGATATAAAAAGCTATAAACTAGTAAAATATTTTCTTATATTAATTACTTTAGTTTATATTATTCTTTAATATATCCTATATCTTACTTAAAAAAAGTAAAGCTTATATTAGGATATAAGAATTATTCTAATTATATAAAGATTATTATAGATCTTTTTTATCTTTATATAGTAAGATATAAGTTTTACTATCCTAGTATTAAAGATTTATAATATTACTTTCTTCTAGGATATAGTTTTTAGGATAAATTATATAATAGATTCCTTAAAGTATTTAAAAAAGATATTATAAATATTAAAAATATAATATATTATTATCTCTTTAATCTTTAAAAATACTATAGTAAAATAATAAAATAGCTTTATAATATATAAAAGATAGTTAATTTATTACTATTCTATCTTACTAAGTTTATATTTCTAAATCTTAATATTATTATAGTATTTATTATAAGTTTTATTAAGATATTTTATATAATAAAGTATTAAGAAGATTAAATTCTAATATATATAGATATCTTAAATAGATATAAGTTTTACTCTATTAGACTAGAGATAAAAAAATTATTATAATATTAGAAATTTATATTAATAAATATAATAAATCTTTAAATCTATATATTTATTAGATATATTAAATAATAAATAAAGTAATATATTTATCTTAATAAAGGTTTATATAATAACTTATTTACTTTAAGAAGTATAAAGTAATTAAGCTTAGATATAAGCTTAGATATTAGAAATATTCTAATCTATTATATTATTCTAAAGATTAGTCTTTACTAATCCTAGTAGCTTATAAAGACTTAGTTAGATAATATATATAAGATAAGAGATTTAAATAACTACTAGGCTATTTAGTAGTTTAAAAGAGTTAATAAAGTCTTAAACTATCTATATTAAAGTTATATTATTAGATATATTATCTAATATAATTACTAATATATAATTAGTAATATTAAACTTCTTAAATATATCTATAAATACTTTACTTAGATTTATACTAGAATATACTTTATTAAGTAGTTTAAATCTAAATAGAAGCTTATAGTAATTCTAGTCTTAGTTAATAAAGTATCTTATAATTATTATAAATATTTACTAGAAAGATAATATCTAATAGTTAAAAATAATTAAAAGCTTTATATCTTATAATAAAATAATAAGAATTATATATTACTTATTATTAACTAATTTCTTTAGCTAGTATTAAATAGTATAAAGATAGAGTAGGATAAATTTAGCTAGAGTCTTTTATATTATTCGAATTAAAGAAATAAACTACTTTTTCTTAAATATCTAGAAAGATAGATTTAGACTAATAAGATATTTAATCTACTCTCTTTTCTATTTATTATTTAAGAATTTTAATATATAAGATAATACTAGTATCTAATATATAACTTATTAGTTATCTTAAAGGATATAATTATATAAGACTTATTAGTATATATTATATAATCTCTTTAATTAACTATTATATAGATTTACTTTAATTATCTTTTTAGTATTTATCTAAGATTATATACTACTTTAATATATTAGTACTACTTTACTTTACTCTTAGATAAGATAATATAATCCTATATATCTAATATATAACTAAAGATTTATCTATAATATAATATACTATCTAGTTAAAGTTCTTCTAGATATCTAATATATATTTTATATTTTATTATAGTCTTTATATCTTAGTATTACTATTATATACTATTATATACTATTATTTAATAAACTTTATTTTAGATATATTATTTATTATATTATAAAGAATAAACTACTTTCTCTAATTAGGACTAATATATTTAAATAAGTAATTAAGAAAGACTAGTTAAGTAAACTTAGACTCTATTAATAATATAAAGATCTATTAGCTATTAAAGAGACTAAGATTAATATTTAGATTAAAGATAAAATTAAAGATATTAATAATATAAAAAAGATCTAATTAGAAGCTTAAAAAAAGTAAAAAAGATCCTATAATATAAGTACTAGATTAAGATATAATTAATATAATATAAAGAATAGTATAAATAACTAAGAAAGAGTATATAGTCTTAACTTATAATAGGTAACTTATAACTATATAAAATAGATATTACTAGTAAAAAAAGGGCTTTATATAGATTTAATATATTATAAATTAAGTATAGATCTATTATCCTTTATAAGCTAATTAGCTATAAAGGTCTTTATCTATAGATATATCTATAGATATACTTATAAGACTATATCTAAATATCTATCTTAAGTTAGAATTATAAGATTTAAAACTTTTAGAATAATAATATAAGTCTTTTAGTATTAGAATAGATAGAATTTAATAATATAAGCTTATAGAATAATAATTATATTAATACTCTTTTAATCTATTAGAAAGAATTAGATCTAGATAAATAATAGAGTAGAAGATAGAAATAGTATTTTACTTATAGAAAATAATAAGTATATACTACTAACTTAAATATATATCTTTAAACTATTATAGTATAATTTAGTAAGTTAATAAAAATATTATATAATATAGTATATTTCGATAAAGAATATATTCTAAATTGTATTATATATATTATAGTTTTTTATTTACTTAGATATTTTAATAAAATTTATAGATATTATAGATTAAAGCTATGATTTTATATAGAGTTAGTAAAATAGGTATAAATAATAGTTATTTATTGTACGAAGTTAGCAAGTTATATATCTATTTTAAGAGAATTTATACAATAGTAGGTATAATAGGTATACCCGCGATAGGCACGTCTACAGGCCGTAGGTATTATAGATAGGCACTCGAAAATCTAAATAGCCTACCGCCCACCGTAGACGGGCGATAGGCGCCTCCTAGGTGCCTATGGACAGGCGATGTCGCAGTCTAGTATAGTGCTCTAACCCCTTTAGATAAAGGTTGCCTTGGCAGTCCATTTTCAATACGAGTGCCATTTTATATGGTATCATCATAGTAAAAAACACAGCCCCTAAATAACCCTAGCCACAGAGTACTTAGATGATCAGCCCTATATTGATCCCCCTTTTTTTACCTGATCTACCTCTATAAATATAAAGTTATTTCTATATTATATGATCTGTATAGGGCTAATTTATTAGGGTTAACCGAGTACCCTATAATAAAATCTCTGTATATTGAAAATCTATCAATTTGTATTCCGGTTTATATAGTAAAAGCTTTATATTTATACTACATTTTTTTATCTACAATTTAAATTGATTTAAACCCCTAAACTAATATATATTCTTTACTATACAAAATCAAAAAAAAACAGAGGTTATTTATCAATACTCTACTAATTAGAAGAGTCCCTATCTCTATCTCCTTCTATAGTGTATATTATATAGAAGCCTTCTTAGTACTTACTAACTAAGTTTATTATCAATAGTCTCGTCCTATATTATTTTATTAGTATACTGCTGCTTTACCTATCTCTCCCGCTCCGATTGTTATACCGCTATTATCTCGCTCTATTAGAGTATCTTAATCGAGATAGGATCTCGTTATATTAAATTCGAAGTTCGAGAAAAGGATTGTATATTATTTTAGAAGGATTATATATTATTTTAAGAGGATTGTGTATTATTTTAAGAGAATTATATATTATTTTATATTAATAATACTACTATTAGATAGCCGTAAACCTATATAATCTCTAGATCCCGGATCTATATATAAATAGAGACTAGCTTATTAATATCTAGGATATTAAGATATTATCAAGGGTAGAAATCGGCCTAGAAGAGACTTTACCTCCTCTCTTAGGCCTTGAAAATAATATACCTATATAATAATCCTCTTTCTACTAGTATAAGGCCTATATAATTAGATAATAGAGTTATTGTTTCTAATATATAATATTTAATATATATTATTATTATATAATTAATTGCTTCTTTTAAAATAAGATATTTAATACCCTTAAAAATTGTAAATAGTATTAACCGGAACTAGGTTTTTTCTTACTTAATAGTATATAAGGTATTTATATTTTACTACTTAATTACTATACTAAGTAGCTAAGTTATAATAAAAAGATTATATCTTATAATTTAGAGATTTCTTTTTAAGCTAAAGTGTCTACCTAAAGAGAGAGATTAGTTAGTAAAGAGATTATAAATTAGATAGTATTATATATCTTTAACCCGAGAAGTAGTTATCTTATTAAGATAGAAATAGTCCTTTATATAATACTATAAAAATACCTTAGGATATCCGGAAAGCTTAGAAAGCTACTCTATTTTTAACTACTTAATAAAAGTATTAAAAATAGGATTATAATAGTAATCCTAGAATAAATCCTAGAGAGTATCTATATCTATATTATTATATATAAATATAAGCTACTATTACTTTGTCTTTATAATATCCTATTACTTATTAACTTTATCTTAAAAAGCCCTCCTCTTTTATAATTATATCTTCTTTATAATATATTTCTAGATTATAGGTTTTGTATACTTCTTAATATTATTAATAATATACTAGAGATAGATTATTATATTTATATAAGGGTAAATCTATAAAAACCAAGTATTAATTAGTATATAATAGGAATTAGGGGTAGATAGAGAGAAGAGAGAGGGGGTACTAGTTATATTATATTAATAAGTACTTACTCTTTATCTATAAGAATAGTAAGTAGGCTAAAGTAAGACTCTGTAGATAGTAAATTAGATAGTAATAAATTAGATAGTAATAAATTAGATAGTAATAAATTAGATAGTAATAAATTAGATAGTAATAAATTGGATAGTATATTAATAGGCCTAATAATCTCGGTTTTAATTATAATAGAAGCTGATCCTACTATAAAAGACTAGTATATCTTTTTTAAGTATTAAAGAATACTAGTATAAATCTCGGTTATCTCCCTATATATAAAGGCAAAGCTAGTATTAAAGATTTTATTAGTGATAGATATTCTAACAATATTTAATAGTAGTATATAGAAGTAGTTAGACTTATATATACAATCTATCTATAATAAATATAAATAGACTTATAGTAATACTAAACTACTCTTATATATAAAAAATAGTATACTTAATCTCTAGGATTTATTAATAATATACTATATAATCTAGCTACTATCCCTTAGTAGTTAATTAAGTAGTACCTAGATTATAGTATATAATCCGAGTCTTACTTTCTACTAGTACTACTTTATATTATCTATATCTTACTTTATTATATAGCTTAGTAGGTTATAGGAATTAGTAGTATTAGTATTAGTAGCTATTGTATAATAAGAATTAAAGATGAAGTGATTTAGAAAGTATTACTCTATTAACTTAATAATCTCCGGCTAATTTTGTCTTATCTCTTACTAATAATATATAGTCTATATTAATATAGATAATCCTTAGTAGTTATAACTATAACTAGTAATAGTTATAGTATAGCTACTATAGAGAGGATCCCTATAGAGCTTTCTAGTAAAGAGGTACTCTATAGTAAGATAGGTAGTTTAGTAAGCTTTTTCTATATACTAATCTCTATATTTCTAGCTCTATTAACAATAAAACTATATAGTAGGTATAATACCTTTTATATTAGTATAAAAGGATTTTTTTAATACTAAATACCCCTATATTGCAGTCTAGTTCCCTATCTAGTCTATAGCTTCTTATATATCCTAGAATAATCAATTAGTAGGCGGTAGAAGTATAGGCTATTAGCTAGTATACTTAATTAAGGGATTATAGAGATACTTAATTAGGGGATTATAGAGATATTTAGTTAGGAGATTATAGAGATATTCGGTCAAAAGATCATAGAGATATTTAGTTAGGAGATTATAGAGATATTCAGTTAAAGGTATATTATATATAAAAAATAAAGTATAATTTAATATAAGAATAGAGTATAAAAATATAGTATAAAAATGCAGTTTTTACTATATAAACCGGAATACAAATTGACAGATTTTCAATATATAGAGATTTTATTATAGGATACTCGGTTAACCCTAACAAATTAGCCCTATATAGATCATATAATATAGGAATAACTTTATATTTATAGAGGCAGATCAGGTAAAAAAGAGAGGATCAATATAGGGCTGATCATCTAAGTACTCTATAGCTAGGGTTATTCAGGGGCTGTGTTTTTTACTATGGTGATACCATATAAAATAGCACTCGTATTGAAAATGGACTGCTAAGGCAACCTTTACCTAAAGGGGTTAGAGCACTGTGCCAACAGTAAAAACACTGTGCCAACAGTATCTTACTTATTCTATATTATAATATCCTAATCTCTCTAGTTAAATAATATAAAAGATTTATATCCCTATTTAATAAAGAAAGATAACTTTTTTATTATATTTTATAGAAGAATTAATACTATAAAATTAACTATTAGTAAATACTCTAACTAGTTATCCTAGTTAAATTTTATATATAGCTTTAGTCTTTATATTATATACTAATTTATAATCTTACTTTAGCTATTAGTTTATAGATAATAAGCTATAAAAAGCTTTCTTTTAATTCCTAAGATTTAATAGAACTCTATCTAGAACTTAGAGATAAACTAACTATCTTAATCTAAAATAATACTATTAGATATATCTATACTTTAGAGTATATAATTAATAAAAAGTCTTACTATTTACTTTACTATTATCTCTTTATAATATAGAACTAAGATTAATCTTTTACTAAAATAATCTATTATTATATAAATTATATTATAATTATAATAATTCCTAGAGAAGAAATAGAAGTCTATTATAATATATTACTAAGATCTTTCTAAGATTAGAAATAGATATAAAAATCCTAAAGTTTAATTATATTAAGATTTAATTTATTTATATATTAGATAATTATAGATATATCTTTTTATATCCTTTATTAATTTAGACTAATAGTATTATATAATAGTTATCTTCTTTATCTTCTTAATATTAGAATAAGCTATTATTAGTTAATAGTATATATTATTAAATAATCTAGCTTATAGATTATCTTTATTAGGAACTTTAAATTATTCTTTAAAAAGAAGAAGTCTATCTTATAATATCTAATAATTATCTTTATCTTTAGTAATCTAGTAGAATTCTACTAGTTCTATATTCTATCTATTAACTTACTTAATTCTTTTTATAATCTTTTAATACTAAATATCTTCTAGATTAATTAGATTAATTTTAATCTTAGATTATATATCTTTTTTAGATATTTTATAAATAGAAATATAATCTACTAATTATTATTAATATATAAGATTTCTTTTTATAATAGAGTATTTATAATAGTATTCTTTTTACTAGATTAATACTTAATTAAGAAATAGAATTATAAAAGAAACTTACTTTATCTTATTTATTATTAATTTATTTATTAAATAGTTATAAAATATTCTAGTAATTAATAATTAATAAGAATCTTAAAATAATCTTTTTATAATAGTCTTTTAAGTTTAGATCTCTATTCTTATAAGATATAAATAATTACTAAGAGTTCTTTATCTTAAATCTTATAATTTAGTTCTACTAGCTATATTAACTTTAAGTAGAATACTACTAGATACTAGAAATTATCTTACTTATAATATTAAGTAAATATTACTCTAAGAACTCTATCTAAAGTATCTATTTTAACTCTAATCCTATAAGCTAGATTATAATAATAGAGAACTAATATACTAACTAGATTCTATTTTAAGTATTAAAAAGCTTCTTTATATTATATTAATTACTTAAAAAAAATATCTTATCTTATTAGTTAATATAAAGATTTTAAAATTATATTATATACTCTAATAAATTATTAGTAGAAATTATAGAATCTAAAGAATAATTATACTCTTTTTATAGTAGTTAGTACTAACTATAATTAAATTACTTTAATCTTTATAGGATTTATAGTAATACTATTAATATTTATAATAAAATCTAGAAACTCAATTTTTATAATAGAGAACTTAGATTTTAGTAAGATAATCTATAGTCCTACTTTCTATAAATAATAAAGTATCTTTTTAACTTATTATTTATAGTTTTTAATATTCTTACTATAGATTAAGATATTATTTATAAAAGTAACTATATATTTATCTAAATACTCTCTAAATATATTATTTATAAATCTCTAGAATATTATAAGATTATTTATTAAACTAAATAGTATTACTTTATACTTAAAAGATCTATATTATATATAAAATATAATAAGATCTTTAGTCTCTAGTATTAATTAAATCTAATAAAATCCTTACTAGATATCTAGTTTTATATAGATCTTTATCTTACTTATTTACTAAATTACTTTATTAATTAATAGTAATAGATAGTAATCTTTCTTTATAATTATATTTAACCTTCTAAAATTAATATAGAAATATAATCCTCTATCTAGTTTTTTAGCTATTAGAATTAGTAAAATATATAAAAAGAAGCTTAAAATAATAAAGTCTTTTTATAAGTTCTTAAGAATATACTTCTTAATAGTTTTTAGCTTCTCTAATAATAACTTATAAAAAAGATAATAGTTAGGTTATATTTTAGCTTTAAATATAATATTATAATTAACTCTAGATCTATAAAATAATAATTTATCTAATCTCTTTTTTAAGAAGACTTTTATAAACTTATAATACTCTTTTAGTAGTATCTTCTTAATCTCTTTAATCTCTATATCCTAGATCTAAGAACTTTTAATATTAATAATATAGTTAATTTTATATAATAAAATAAAGAAGATTTTAGTCTCTTTATTAGTCTTTCTATATTTATATAGCTAGTTAAATCCTATATTACTAATAATACTAATATTAATTATTAATAGTACTTTCTTTAACTATTAAATCTTTAAAGTTATTATCTTACTTTTATTATTTAGATTCTAACTTATCTTTTTTTATTTCTTAATCTACTAATATCTATACTAATATTTATATATATACTTATAACTATTCTTTATCTTTGATTTTTTTTAACTAAAAAGATAGTCTTATTAATTAGTATCTACTTAATAATCTAGATTTAGTTTTAGTTTTTAGAGAATAGTAGTAGATATTAATACTACTATCTTACTTAATATATTATTAAAGAGTATCTTTTTATCTAGCTAGATTATTTTATATTAATAATAGTCTAATAGGATATTATAATCTATAAACTATTTCCTTCTAAAAATTATATTATATTTTCTAAGATTAGTAATTAATATTAGAACCTACTACTATACTTTACTATCTATATATATTATAAGAAAAGTAATATATATAATTAGCTTACTAAGCTTTCTATTAAATCCTTAAATAAGATACTCTTATCCTATACTCTTAGCTTTTAATCTAAATTATTTACTAAAAAGTATATTTAATCTTTAATTTAGAAATATATATCTATCTACTCTAGTATTATCTAGTACTAAAATAAAAAAAGAGTATCTATTATATATTAGTCTAGTACTAAAAACTAAACTATCTCTAAGACTACTAATTAATTTCTATAAATCTAGTAAATATAATAATACTTTCTATAAATCTAGTAAATATAATAATACTTTCTATCTATCTAGATAAAAGACTTAATCTAGATATTAGCTTTTTCCTAACTATTATCTTTATTATTATTAAGCTTAATAATATAAGAAAAGAGATAAGCTATAGTAATAGTAATAATACTAGTTAGCTTCTTCTTTAGATAGTTATAGATTATATATTCTTACTCTTTATAATTAAAATACTAGTCTTTCTTTATTAAGATATTTTATTTAATATTTAAGAGTCTTCTTAGATTTATACTTTCTTTATATTTTATATAGAGAGTATATATTAATATTAATATTAACTTTATAGTTACTTCTATATCTATATTACTACTAATAATAATAATAAACTATATATAAAAAGTAGTCTTTATCTCTTACTAAAAATTAATCTTATAAGATATACTCTAATAAATCTTAATAAAAGATTTAAAAGTTATAATATCTTAGTTAATAATCTATATTATCTAGCTCTATAATAGATATAGAAGTTTTAAATATAAATTATATTTATAGTTCTTCTTAATTATAATAGTTTCTTCTATAAGCTATATAAACTTAGTAAAGAAATTAGTAAAGCTATTCTTTAGCTTTATTATTAACTTATAATATATAATATATACTTTAATATATTAGTTTAGATTAGTAAAAATAGTCTTTAGGTAAATAATTATATCTTTAGTATTTATATATAGATTATTAGAATTAGAACTTATTTATAGTATAATATATAATTAAGCTTTATTTTTATAATAACTTTATATATAAAGCTTATAATATATAAGTAATAGATAGTAATTAGTATTAGTTTTTAATTTCTAGTATATAACTATTTCCTAGGTCTTAAATTAGACTTCTTTACTATTACTAAGTATTAGAGTATCTAGTATCTTTATAATCTTTTAGTTAGTAATAGTCTTTATAATTAGTATACTAGAGCTATTATTTTAATTTAGAAGCTAGAATATAAGATTATTATAATCCTTAATTACTAGATTATAGTAAATAATAGCTTTATTATACTTAATCTCTAGACTTTTAATTATATTATTAAAGTTAACTCTCTTAGCTAAAAGGACTATAATTTTATCTTTAAGCTTCTAATACTTCTATTCTAATTACTTATATTAATAAGTAAGTTTATAGAATCTCTTCTTTAATAAAGTATTTAATAATTATTTATATAAAAAAGATAACCCTTCTCTAGTATTATTCTTATCTTTATTATTATATTTATATTTATTAGTCTTAACTAATCTTATTAGAGTCTTTAGTTCCTAAATATCTATCTTATATTTAGAAGTTTCTTTATTATTAGATATAGTAATAACTAGCTACTTACTATAGTTTATTAGATTTTATTAAGTCTTAACTATTATAATTAGTTAGACTAAAGTTAGTTTAGTTTAGTTTAATGTTAGCTTATATAGTACTAAGAAATAGGAAGTAGGATAAAGTAGGGCTAGGACTAATTATAATAATAGTCTATATAATCTTACTACTTTATAGAATTAAGAGTAGTACTTAGAATTATATTATAAGCTAGGTCTTTAAGGAAAAGAGTGCTATTTAATAAGAATTCTAAGTATAGGAAGTAAAAGGAAAGAGAAGAGAGGAAACCTACCTAGTAAGATCTTTATAGGTCCTATCCTATCTCCTTATACAAATCTTATAAATATCTATAAGGCGAGATAAGGTTACGTAATAGGTTATATAATAAGTAACTAAGACGGCTAGATATAGCAGAATACAATCTAGTCCGGATTGTTATATTAATATTAATACTAACTTTATAATTGCTTTTATATCTATATTATTACTAATAGTAATAGTAGACTATATATAAAAAGTAGTCTTTATCTCTTATTAAAGATTAATCTTATAAGATATACTCTAATAGATCTTAGTAAAAGATTTAAAAGTTATAATATCTTAGTTAATAGCCTATATTATCTAGCTCTATAATAGATATAAAAGTTTTAAATATAAGTTATATTTATAGTTTTTCTTAATTATAATAACTTCTTCTATAAGCTATATAAATTTAGTAAGAAAGTTAGTAAAGCTATCCTTTAGTTTTATTATTAACTTATAATATATAGTATATACTTTAGTATATTAGTTCGGATTAGTAAAGATAGTCTTTAGGTAAGTAATTATATCTTTAGTATTTATATATAGATTACTAGAATTAGAACTTATTTATAATATAATATATAACTAAGCTTTATCTTTATAATAACTCTATATATAAAGCTTATAATATATATATAATAGATAGTAATTAGTATTAACTTCTAGTTTTTAATATATAACTATTTTCTAGATCTTAAATTAGACTTCTTTATTATTACTAAATATTAGGATATTTAGTATCTTTATAGTCTTTTAGTTAGTAATAGTCTCTATAATTAGTATACTAAAGCTACTATTTTAATTTAGAAGCTAGAATATAAGATTACTATAATCTTTAATTACTAGATTATAGTAAATAATAGCTTTATTATACTTAATCTCTAGATTCTTAATTATATTATTAAAGTTAACTCTCTTAGCTAGAAGGACTATAACTTTATCTTTAAGCTTTTAATACTTCTATTCTAATTATTTATATTAATAAGTAAGTTTATAGAATCTCTTCTTTAATAGAGTATTTAATAATTATTTATATAAAGAAAATAATCTTTCTCTAGTATTATCTTTATCTTTATTATTATATTTATATTAATTAGTCTTAACTAATCTTATTAGAGTCTTTAGTTCCTAAATATCTATCTTATATTTAGAAGTTTTTTTATTATTAGATATAGTAATAACTAGCTACTTATTATAGTTTATTAGATTTTATTAAGTCTTAACTATTATAATTAGTTAGACTAAGATTAGTTCGGTTCGGTTCGGTCTTAGCTTATATAATACTAAAGAACAGAAAGTAAGATAAAGTAGGACTAGGACTAATTATAATAATAGTCTATATAACCTTACTACTTTATAGAATTAAGAAAGGTACTTAGAATTATATTATAAGCTAAGTCTTTAAAGAAAAGAGTACTATTTAATAAGAATTCTAAGTATAGGAAGCAAAAGGAAAAAGAAGAGAGAAAACCTATCTAATAAGACCTTTATAGGTCCTATCCTATCTCCTTATACAAACCTTGTAAATATCTATAAGGCAAGCTAAGGTCACGTGATAGGAAACTAAGGCGGCTAGATATAACAGAATACAATCTAGTCCGGATTGTTATATATTCTATAAAAGATTTATAACTTCTATAACTAATATTCTATAAAGCCTAGTCTTTTAATATATTTATAGGAATAGTTATATACTAATAAGAAAGATTAAGTTCTTAATAATTATATAGATAATAATAAGCCTATATTTAGAGACTAAATATAGTTTTAGCTAGGGATTATATAATAATCTAGACTAGATTATATTCTGCTATATCTAGACTATAACATCGCCTATAGACGGGCGGGTAGGCATAGCCTATAGGCCTTATATAAGCGGGAAATAGGCCCTATAGATAGGCCTATAGATAGGCCCTATCCTTAGGGCCTACGGGCTGTAGGCGTTGTAGGTGCCTATAGGTCTTTTTAGTAAGTAGAATTTCTTAATCTTATAACTTATATTATTTATATATTTTTTCTTTATATTTTTATATAATTTGATTATATATATATAGTAGTAGTATCTATAGATTAGTATATAGAAGATTTAGAAGTCTTTATATAATAACTTAGATATTTATTATATTTATATATTTATACTAATATAATATAAATTGATTATTACTAGATTTACTATATTTTCTTACTTCTTTTAATCTAGGTTATCTTTAAGTACTATCTTTATCTTTATAAGAAGAAAGATAAGAACTATTCTTATCTTTATTATTAACTAGCTTACTTCTTTATTACTTTTATATATTTAGTATTATAAAAAGATAAGAAAGCTAACTTTTTATTATAAATTTATACTTAATTAGTCTAATAGGATTATTATTCTTAGAATCCTTATTATTACTAATTAATTTAGATATATTAGTAATAAGCTTAGTCTTTCTTTACTTATTTACTTTTTAGATAGAATTTAAGGATATATCCTTATTAGATAATTCTTCTATTTTAATATTAAACTAGATTTTATACTAGAATATTATAATATCTTAGACTATCTTTATATCTAGTTATCTATATTAGTAATAGTAGATATCTTATATTAAATTAAATAGATATTTAACTCTAATATCTATTATAGAAATAAAGAGAATATTATAAGTAATACTTAAAAGAATTAGGAATTTATTCTTATATTTCTTTTAGAATTCTAGAGAATTAATTTTTCTTTTTATTATAATAGATATTAGTATTCTTAATTATAATAATAGTAAATATAATATATACTTTTTAAGATATCTAGTAAGTTTATATTCTAATATTAATAGATTAGAGTAAATATAAGACTAAATATTAAGAAAAGTATCTAGATTACTTATATTAGCTAAATAATACTTTAGAGTTTACTTTTCTTATATAGACTATATCTAGATATATCTTTAGATATAAAAAACTATAAACTAATAAAATATTTTCTTATATTAATTACTTTAATTTATATTATTCTCTAATATATCTTATATTTTATTTAAAAAAAGTAAAGCTTATATTAAGATATAAGAATTATTCTAATTATATAAAGACTATTATAGATCTTTTTTATCTTTATATAATAAGATATAAGTTTTATTATCTTAATATTAAGAGTTTATAATATTACTTTCTTTTAAAATATAGTTTTTAGGATAAATTATATAATAGATTCCTTAAAATACTTAAAGAGAATATTATAAATACTAAAAATATAATATACTATTATTTCTTTAGTTTTTAAAAGTATTATAATAAAATAATAAAATAGCTTTATAATATATAAAAGATAATTAATCTACTATTATTCTATTTTATTAAATTTATATTTTTAAATCTTAATATTATTATAATATTTATTATAAGTCTTACTAAAATATTTTATATAATAAAGTATTAAAAAGATTAAATTTTAATATATATAGATATCTTAAATAGATATAAGTTTTATTCTATTAGACTAGAGATAGAAGAAATTATTATAATATTAAAAGCTTATATTAATAAATATAATAAATCTTTAAATCTATATATTTATTAAATATATTAAATAATAAATAAAATAATATATTTATTTTAATAAAGATTTATATAATAATTTATTTAGGGGATTGATAGAGGGACACCCCCCTTAGATACTAGGACACCCCCCTGCCTGAAAAATCAGTCACCACTTTCCTAATCGGGTGTGATACTGAATTCTGCTATATTTCTGCTAGGTGCAGAGTTTTCTACTATATAATTCTGCCACTACCATATAATTCTGGTTTATATAGTAAAAAAGCCTGTATTTTGATCAGAAAAAATCGTATATTTCTGTATAATGAAGTATTAAAACTCTATAAATTGCTTATTTTCTTACTTAGGCACCCTCTATTATATATCCCTGTCCTTGACCCTAGCCACGTCCCTGTCTACGTCTAGTCTTAGTGTTACTACTGCTGGTTTTACTACTGCTTATCCTACGTCTATATCCCCTTCCCCGTTCCTATGGCTGTCCTTATCCTTATTCTCGGCTTTTCTCCTATAATAAAGGATCTTAGTGTATAGAACGATCCTATATAAGAGGATTAGGAGAAGACTGTGGTTGCTAGGTACTTGCCTATATGCTTGCTTGCGTGCTTGCCTATATGCTTAGAAGGTTCCTAGCACTGTAAGGGTATCTATATTAATATATTAGAAGGAGATCCTATACTAGAAGTAAGGGATTGATTAGGGGGCAATTGTTAATACTATATAAGTGCTAATACTAGTGATATAACTCTGGTTCGAGATATTATTACTTCTTTTTGTACTATTTTAGTATATAGATATATAGAATACTAGCTATTTCTTTAGAATTATAAGTGTAAATTGCTAGAATCGGCCGTTTATTATCTCTAGGAGGTAGATATTATATATAAATCTTCTTTATTAGCTAAATTGTATATACTAAGATTATATAATAAAGTAAACTATAAAGTCTCGGTTAAATCTATATTGGCCTATAGATCTTCTAGATTTCAATCTTTTGCTAGATCTTTATAAATTGACAATTTACTATATAGTCAAAGTAATGGAGTATTATAAGTAAATTATTTGTTAAGATCTAGAGATCCTACTTAAGTAGCTAGTATGTGCTCTCTATATAGGATATAGTAATCTTATTAAGATAGAGATATTATATAGTATAGTAATAAAGAAATCTCTCCGGATAGTTATCGATCTATTTCTTTTATATATAATCTAGTAATAGAGTAAAGAGGCTAGATAGATTAGTATATTATACTTTAAAATTGTTTTATTATTAATCCTTTTCTTTAAATATAATAGTATATATAATACAGTTCTATCTATAAAGTATCTTCTTCTACCTCTTCTTGGCTTTTTTACGATCTTTCTAGGCTTCGGTAGGAGTAAAGTGTATATAGGGATCCTTTCTGAGAGCTTCTTAATAGTCTTAATATATTTATATAACTTAATTAGTAAGAAGAGGGTATGCTTTCTTTAAGATATTTATATTGATATACTAAATATAAATCATATTCTTTATATCCGGAAAAATAGTCTTAATTATAGTTATTAATACTTACTCTTTATTAGTAAGGATTGTATATAGAGGTAGAAGGCTAAGAGATTTATAGACTTTAGTAAGATAGGTAAGTATAATCTAGTAGTAAAGTATTAATTAGTATTAGGATTATATAGTATCAGGATCATATAGTATTAGGATTATATAGATTATACCTATCTCGTATAAATTATCCTTTTTATTTTATATAAAGGCAAAATCTAGGTAGAATATCAATCTAGTAGTAGTAAAGCCTATAATATTGAGTAAAGAAAGACCGTACTAGTTAGTCTTATATATATAGTCTATAGAGATTACCTAGGGATTCTTCTGAAGTATTATAATACTTAATTTATATATATAAAATAAAGCAAAAATATAAGATTATTTATCTAGCTTATATTTAAAGATCTAGCTGCTATCCTTCAGAAGTTCTATTAATAATACTTAAAGAGATATATAGCTAGTAAGAAAGATATTATTTAGCTTCCTCTGGGTATTATAGATATTATAGGGAGTAATAATACTCTTAGGGTTAGCTTTACAAAGCTTAGTTAGAATCTGATAGGTTATACGATCTTGTTAAAGTATACTTTTAACCTCTATCTTCTTATAGGTAAGCTTAAGCTTCTGTTAGGCTATATAGATAGATACTAGTGATAAAAGATAGTTATATTTAGACTTTAAATTGTTAATTGTTAGATACTAAAGGCTTATAATAAGATCTAGATAAAGTACTATTATAAAGGAATATCTATAGGCAATTGTTATAGTATATTGTCTTTTAGAAGCAATCTCTTTAGTATTCTTCTCCTACTTAGTCTTATCCTGCTTTACTTTATAGTTATAGTTACAGTAAAGAAAAACCGACTTCTTAATACCTTTCTTAGTAAATTTAGAGTATCGGATAGTAACTATATAACTATGTAGGCGTGTGAATGTATTCACTATCTCGGCCCCTTTCTCTAGTATATAGTATTACTAGTTTAATAGGGGTAGTAGAAACATAAAGAGT
Source organism: Penicillium aurantiogriseum (assembly GCA_019977855.1). NCBI lineage: Eukaryota > Fungi > Ascomycota > Eurotiomycetes > Eurotiales > Aspergillaceae > Penicillium > Penicillium aurantiogriseum. The sequence goes on along the minus strand of JAFCIW010000003.1, from coordinate 7,296,594 downwards.
GACTTAGTGGGTATCTTAATAACTAGGCCTAGCTCGGGATTGGTTGTACTTAGTATAGTAGGTAGGGACTCGGTGACTAGGCTTAGCTCGGGATTAGTACTTAGTATAGTAGGTAGAGACTCAGGGACGATCTCTGTCTCGGAATCTAAGGATAGTAGGTATTTAAGGTCTAGTAAGGCTATATTAAGGATAAAAACTAATAAAAACAGATGAAATTGGAGGGATTTGGATGAAAATGAATGTTAAAAATGAGGTAGAAGAAGGTAGGTTAATATATATAAACTAGAATTGAAGTATTAATTTGTTTGATACTATATATAGAGTGCAATATGATAAAAGTGACTTAATTTTGTTAGGGGTTTATATACAAATTGCAGGTACCTGCTGTGTTATTACAATTGTATGGAGACTTTGTCACGAAGGCGGTGTATAAAATTGGAAGGCGGTGTGGAGCGCGGTAAGTAGGTATAGGTGTCGAGGTAGTGCATTACCTGATTAGGAAAGTGGTGACTGATTTTTCAGGCAGGGGGGTGTCCTAGTATCCAAGGGGGTGTCCCTCTATCAATCCCCTTTATTTACTCTAAAAAGTATAGAATAATTAAGCTTAGATATAAACTTAGATATTAGAAATATTCTAATCTATTATATTATTCTAAGGATTAGTTTTTACTAATCCTAATAGCTTATAAAGACTTAGTTATATAATATATATAAGATAAGAGATTTAAATAACTACTAGACTATTTAGTAGTTTAAAGAAGTTAATAAAGTCTTAAACTATCTATACTAAAGTTATATTATTAGATATATTATCTAATATAATTACTAATATATAATTAGTAATATTAAGCTTTTTAAATATATCTATAAATACTTTACTTAGATTTATACTAGAATATACTTTATTAAGTAATTTAAACCTAAGTAGAAGCTTATAGTAATTCTAGTCTTAGTTAATAAAATATCTTATAATTATTATAAATACTTACTAAAAAGATAATATCTAATAGTTAAAGATAATTAAAAGCTTTATATCTTATAATAAAATAGTAAGAATTATATATTATTTATTATTAACTAATTTCTTTAATTAATATTAAGTAGTATAAAGATAAAATAGGATAGATTTAGCTAGAGTCTTTTATATTATTTAAATTAAGAAAGTAAATTACTTTCTTTTAAGTATCTAAAAAGATAGATTTAGACTAGTAAGATATTTAATCTACTTTCTTTCCTATTTATTATTTAAGAATTTTAATATATAAGATAATATTAATATCTAATATATAACTTATTAGTTATTTTAAAAGATATAATTATATAAGACTTACTAGTATATATTATATAATCTCTTTAATTAATTATTATATAGACTTACTTTTACTATTCTTTTAGTATTTATCTAAGGCTATATACTACTTTAGTATATTAATACTACTTTACTTTGCTTTTAGATAAGATAATATAGTCTTATATATCTAATATATAACTAAAGATTTATTTATAATATAATATACTATTTAGTTAAAGTTCTTCTAGATATTTAATATATATTTTATATCCTATTATAGTCTTTATATCTTAGTATTACTATTATATACTATTATATATTACTATTTAATAAACTTTACTTTAGATATATTATTTATTATATTATAAAGAATAAACTACTTTCTCTAATTAGGGCTAATATATTTAAATAAGTAATTAAGAAAAGCTAGTTAAATAAACTTAGACTTTATTAGTAATATAAAGATCTATTAGCTATTAAAGAGACTAGGATTAATATTTAGATTAAGGATAGAATTAAAGATATTAATAATATAGAAGAGATCTAGTTAAAAGCTTAAAGGAAGTAAAAAAGGTCTTATAGTATAAATACTAGATTAAGATATAGTTAATATAATATAAGAGATAGTATAAATAACTAAAAGAGAGTATATAGTCTTAACTTATAATAGGTAACTTATAACTATATAAAATAGATATTACTAGTAAAAGAGAGGTTTTATATAAATCTAATATATTATAAATTAAGTATAGACCTACTATTCTTTATAAGCTAATTAGCTATAAGGATCTTTATTTATAGATATACTTATAGATATATCTATAGGATTATATCTAAATATCTATCTCAAGTTAGAATTATAGGATTTAAAACTCTTAGAATAATAATATAAGTCTTTTAGTACTAGAATAGATAGAATTTAATAATATAAGCTTATAGAATAATAATTATACTAATACTCTTTTAATCTATTAGAAAGAATTAGATCTAGATAAGTAATAAAGTAGAAGATAGAAATAGTATTTTACTTATAGAAAATAATAGATATATATTACTAACTTAAATATATATCTTTAAACTATTATAGTATAATTTAGTAAATTAATAAAAATACTATATAATATAGTATATTTTGATAAGGAATATATTCTAAATTATATTATATATATTATAGTTTTTTATTTACTTAGATATTTTAATAAAATTTATAGATATTATAGATTAAAGCTACGATTTTATATAGAGTTAGTAAAATAGATATAAATAACAGTTATTTATTATATAAAGTTAGCAAGTTATACGTCTATTTTAGGAGAATTTATATAATAGTAGATATAGTAGGTATACCCGTGATAGGTACGCCTACGGGCCGTAGGCGTTATAGACGGGTACTCGAAAATCCAAATAGCCTACCGCCTACCGTGGGCGGGCGATGGGCGCCTCCTAGGTGCCCATGGACAGGCGATGTCGCAGTCTAATTTTAGCTAGGGGTTATATAATAATCTAGACTAGATTATATTTTCTACTATATCTAGCCGTCTTAGTTTTCTGTTATATAACCTTACCTTATAGATATTTGTAAGGTTTATATAAGGAGATAGGATAAGATCTATAAGGTCTTACTAGAGAGGTTTCCTCTCTTCTCTTTCCTTTTACTCCCTATACTTAGAATTCTTGTTAAATAGCACTCTTTTCCTCAAAGACTTGGCTTATAACATTATAGATATCTTAAATAGTAAAGAAAAAGCTCTTTAAATATTATATTATTATTAACTATAAATCTTATAATAATATCTATATTCTAGTAATAATTTTCTTTTTATTAAAAAAGCTTTAATATTTTTCTTTAATTAATTATATAAATTATTATTAAAAGATTCTAAATTAAGAGTTTAATTAATATAAAAAGTTATTTATTTAATATTAATAATCTAGTAATATTAAAGACTTCTAGAATAATTATTAATAAGAATAATAACTATAATCTTAATACTACTTATATATTTTAAAACTAGCTATTTAAAAAGCTTATAAAACTTAATAATAATAAGATTATATAATATCTTATTTATAAGATTAAGTAATAGAAATCTTAACTTTTCTAGAAAGAATATAAAAAAAGCTTTCTAATCCTAGCTAGAATAGTAAGAGATATTCTATCTATTCTTATTAATAATACTAATATTAAATAACTATTTAATTATACTTATAATATCTATTATTATTATTATAATTAACTAAAACTAAATATAATCTATGGCTTAATATTATATTAGTTTATTATTTAACTTTAATCTTTAATAAAAAGAGCTAGAGTTTATTAAAAGGTATCTATCTTAAAATAAAGCTATTTTATTAGATTAAATCTAGAGATTATTATAGTTTAAAATCTTAAAGTCTATTAATAATAATAAAAAGAAGAATTAAAAGACTAGACTTAAGACTAGCTAATATATGAAAAGTAATAATAATAATTTAAATAATAATAATACTAAGTAATATAAATAGATAAAAAGAAAATAATCTTAAAAATAACTATATAAGACTATTAAAAAGAATAATAAGCTTCTAAAGATACTAGTTAATAGGACTATATTAGACTATTTAGAGTAGATTTAAAAATAGCTAAGATTATTAAATAGCTTCTAGTTAGATCTATAAATAGTATATTTAAATAAATAAGAAGATCTAGGTTTTAATTATTTAATATAATATACTATTATATAAAAAATATAAAAGAAAATATAAAATTAATATATATCTCTTAAGGTTATAAGTCTAGATATATTTATATTGTTTAATATCTATTAGATATCTATAGATATTTAATAGATATAAGGTCTATATCTAAATCCGTAAGGCTATAGATCTTAGATATCAAAAAAATATCTATATCCGCAGTTTGCGGATGTGGATTGCGGATATCCGCGGATATTGTGGATCGTGCTGCAGTCTAGTTATATATAATTATCTTTGTTCCTCTATATTTGAGACGTTTGGCTACGTATCCTATCCGCCACTTAGGAGATCCCTTCCATAAGGGTGTCCTTACGGAGGGCCATGTGAATTGAATTCCAAAGTAAATGGACTCTTTTCTTCAAGGAGACCTAGCCAGCAACAATCCGAACAAAGCGGAGGTTATTTAAACTAGTCATCGGGGTATTCATCCTTCATGTTACTAACAAACTTCCTGTCCCTCTCATCCCATCGTTTGAAATGCTTACCCGCAATGGCAGTTAAACTACTCGGCAATTCCGTGAACCGAGGCAGAATTATTCCAATATTTTCCTCGGCCACATATCGGACACTTCGATCCGCCACCCTATGCATCCATTGTTAGCTATTAGCCAAGAAGAGGACACAGGGACAACCCACAGCACATGATAGAAGCTCTGGTGCCTGCCCGCTTCTAATCGATCGATTCCCATTCTCCTCATCCACTGTTCGCCGGCGCCACATTCCGGGTCCCAGCCCGTGATAATAGCCTCGTAATGATAGCGACGATGGCGGAAAATCTGGCCCACCTTGTATTGTATATTTGCATTGCCACCAGTTCGCCTCCGAATCTGTTTGGGGATCTCATCCACAGCCCTCATCACATGAAGGCTCTCCAGTATGTGCTCATGTTCGAACAGTCCTTGAAACAGAGGAGCGATGTACTGCTCGACTAGAAACACATCAGAAGGAAAGTCTGTAGCGAACAGTTCCATGAGCCATGGCAACTGATGCCGTAGATCCATCGGCCTCGAATCGCCCGACAATAGCATCACAGACCAGAGCGCTGCGTACTTTGCGCTCACAACGTCCATCGAGGTGGCCCGCGAGGTCGGATTTTGAGGCTCGACACGAATCGAGTTCAATATGTTCTTACCACAGCGCAAGATAACGCCCGATGTTGATGCTTCACCCAGAGTTGCCGTCTGGTCCATGTTGGGCATACCCAGAAATGTTAATTGGCTGCGCAGGTTTGAGATAGACGTTTCTTTCGCACCCCGAAACGGGTCCAAATAAAGGGGCTCCCCTGGCTCCATTCCACTCAAAGCATTGCCATTGATGTCTGAGCCCACCTGGGGGGTAATGATCACATGTACATGGAACGGAAATCCACAAGGACGGGCGTTTAAGCCTACCCCCTGCGCAACAAAGCAGTATATCGCAGTTGACACCAACGGCAGTGAGTTATGCTCGGGATCCTTTAGAGCCAGCCCTAAAAAGTTATGCTCCAAAGAATGGTATTCCCGCTCTGGATTTATCCCTGTGAGATCATTTATCTCCAACCAGGATGCTATGGCTAGTGCCTTCTCACGAGGCGTGAAGAGGTAAAGGTCGGGGTGAGACGCGACAAAGCGGCTGAGGATCTCATCCAGAGAGTCTCGTATCTGGATCAGGGTCAGGTATAGATTTGTCGAGGGGTTACACTGGGATAAACCTTACTTCATCCAAATCCCCAGTTCCACTTTCGGGTATAAAGAGATCAAAGCAGGCCAAGGCTCTGTCGAGTGACACAGGTTCTCCGCGTTTGAGTTTCGCCCATTCCGGTATGGCAATACTTCGGTGCAGGCAAGTCAAGAGCGCGTGGGCATAGTACCTTTTGCGGTTGGCACAAGGCACTGGTCAATTCAAGGGAAACACATGCCAACTTGCATAGAATTAGTAACCCACCTTCTGGCCAAATAATCCTCCCCAGACTCTATCAGGCTATATCGCAGAAGAGTATCCTTTGTATCGTATCCCATATCGACAACACGGCGAAACTTCTCGATCCGGCCAGTCTGGCTCATAAGAATACTATCAAGAAGCCGAGTGACAGATCGGTCAACCTGATATTTGAACACAAACAGGGCTTTCCAATTGGTTGAATTCACTGGGCAGGCAAGCTTCCGGGGCATACCATGTCGCCCATCCCAAAACTTGTAATGCGACTGGCAATGGTGACGCCATAGTAAACGCTCATTCGTTACATTTTGAAATCGACTATTGGTTTGTTCGATGGCAGCGCATGATTGAGGAGAAGAATAACATAGAATCGAATGCAGGATCTCGTCTGGAAGATGGATTAAAGACCGAACCATCCCTGAAGGTGGAATATTGATGATGGTTGGGGGGAGGGTAAGAAGACAAAGGAAAAAGGCAATCAGAACGGAATAAGAACCGGTTTACATTCCTTAATAAGTGTAAGAGAAGAAGATCAAATTTAAAAAAAAAGTAGATCAGAGAGTTAAGAGGAAAATGGGAGAATGGAGAAAAGAGGAAAATAGTAGAAGGCAAGACGGCCAGAAGATGTTTCTCCCCGCTTTTGTTATCTCTATCGAAGACGCCAAGCCTTGAACCCTCATCGTTAATGTTTTTTTTTTTTTTGGACTTCGTTTTTCTGTTCTTTTGTTTATAGACACCTATAGACAGTACTCCCACTTTTTATACCAATGATCTCCTTGAAATATTTGAAATGAATTACTAAAACAAAAGTTTTGTTTCAACCGCGAGCGAGTATTGCGCTATTCCCACCATCTTCCCCCCCCATTCTTTCTCTCCCTCTCCCTCTAACACACCATGGGTCAATTCCATTCCACTAGCCAGGCTAGCTCAGGCATTTCAGAGCAACCAGGCCAGAAGACCGACTACTATGAGCTGCTTGGTATAACCCGTGGTGCAACCGATGAGGAGTAAGTTCACATGGATATGCAGTTATGGACATAACTAAAATCGGTCCGACCTCTCAGGATCAAAAAAGCATATCGAAAAAAAGCTCTTGTATTGCACCCAGATCGAAATTATGGGAATGTTGACGAGGCTACCAAGTTGTTCGCCGAAATCCAATCCGCTTATGAAGTATTGGCCGATCCCCAGGAACGAGCATGGTACGACTCCCATAGCGATGCATTTTTAGGGACCAGCGGAAATACCGATGATCAACACTCGTACAATGTTCGAATCACAACAGCCGAAGATGTTCTCAAGCTCTTTTCGAAGTTCAGTCCTCGAATGGAATTCTCCGACTCCCCAACCGGATTCTTTGGTGGTTTGCGAGAGCAATTCGAACAGCTCGTGTTGGAAGAAAGATTGGCCTGTCAGTGGGAGAATCAAGATCCTATCGAATATCCATCATTTGGATCTGGTAATGATGATTTTGAGACCGTTGTACGGCCCTTCTATGCCGCATGGACCGGATTCTCCACCCAAAAGTCATTCGCATGGAAGGATGTTCATCGTTATTCCGAGGCGCCTGATCGTCGGGTGCGACGAATGATGGAAAAGGAGAACAGACGTCTTCGGGAGGAAGGCATCCGAGAATTCAATGATGCTGTCAGGTCCCTCGTGGCTTTTGTTAAGAAACGTGATCCACGGTACAAAGTCAATGCCCAAAGTGAGGCTCAACGCCAGGAAACCCTCCGCCAGTCTGTGGCTGCACAAGCTGCAAGATCACGAGCTGTGAATCAAGCCAAGATGCGGGATCATGTCCTGCCCGAGTGGGCCCAGTCGGAGCAACCAGTGGCAGACGAAGACCAGGAGAGCGAAGAGAGCGAAGTCGAGAGTTTTGAATGTGTGGCATGTCACAAATATTTCAAAAGTCAGAAGCAATTCGAGGCGCATGAACGTAGCAAGAAGCATTTGAAGGCGGTCAAACAGCTATGCTGGGAGATGCGAATGCAGAACCACGAATTGGATTTGGAGTCCACTGATGACCCGACTGCCAATGCAGTTACAACTAAACCTCTTGAGGTTGATGACAGGGAAGATGAGGTTTCTGCTGCCTCGGGTGTCGATCTAGGATTAGATTCCTCTGTGGAGAGCCACAACGTCGATGCTGAGGATCGAGGAAGTTCACACGATTTGGAGAAGACAACTCCTCTTTCCGAGCTAGAGGAAACAAGTCCCCCTTCTGAACTAGACACCCCAACATCTTCGCACGATGATGATTATGCCTCCAGAGAATATGTCGAGACGAGGCTCCGTGCCGATATGGATTCTTTGTCCACAGGCGCCGGAGACTCCTCTGATATACCTGATAATCCGGTCTCTTCGGACGTCACTGAGCAGTCACCAGCTCTCAAAATGGGCAAGGCCAAGCAGAAACGGGCGAAAAAGGCCGCGAAGCAGGCGGGTCAACCCACGGGGTTCATCTGTGCAAATTGCCAGGCTCCCTTCGCAACCAAGTCTAAATTATTCGATCATATTAGAGACCTCGACCACGCACAACCCTTGACGGGGTCTGTTGCTAAGAAGGGGAGGAAACAATAGTAACACATACGTGAGCCTCATTTACTGTTTTTCCATGAAAAAAAAAAGTCCACCAACTCTTACATGTCTATTTTCTATGGTTTTAACAGGGCATATATGCCGGGAAATCTTCCCTTTCTTCCTAACACAACCCCAAACACCTAACCTAACCCAGCCCGCGAGTTCTTCACGACCTGCGCGACAGGCTGCAGAATTCCCTTGTTGTCGGCGGCACCCAGAGCAGTACCTGTACTCCACCCCATCTTCTCCAGCATGGCCCGCCCTCGGTTTTCAGCTCCGATTTCTGGAGCAGAGGCGCCAACCACATCGCCATCCATATATGAGGCAGCACCGGACTTTCCACGCTTGGCTTGGGAAAATTTCGGCACTTCCGTGCCCCATGATTTGAACAACCGACGGTTGAACTTCCTCCCGGATAAAAGCTCGTCAACGTTGGATATAGTCTTCGGTGTGTATCGCGGGGTGCGCGCCGTCTTATTGAGGACCGGGAAGCGAGAAAGTCCATGGCCGCGTGATTGTGATTTCAAATTCAGCGCATTGGCCAATTCATGTATCAGCTTCCTGCGTTGCTTCGTCATGGGCGGCAAGGACAGGCTATATTGAAGTTAGCTAGGTCGATGAGGATGAGCAGATATAGAACAAACCTATTTTTAGCAGACATAAGGAATGACCGAATCTCGGTCATAAATTCCTCCATGTTCATTTCCTTGGGGTACTTGACCTTGAGGTCTGGGTGTCCTGCTTTTCTACCCAGTAATCCTTGCGCCCGGAGCTCTGCTCGCTCCATCTTCCGCAGCTTCTTTTTGGTCCGGTCATTCTGCCAGGCTTCCTGTAGCTCGACTTCGAACTCACTATCAGATAGTACCACGTCAGGGATGGATTTCTTGCCCTTGGCTTTTTTCCGTAGACTTGACCGGTCAAAGTCCATTATGTCAAAGCCGAAATATGGGTCAGACTCGAGAGCATCCGCAAATGCCGATGCCGATGGAAATGAAGGTTTTCCATAACGGGATGTCTTCTTGGTGGACCCAGAGTATCCGTTTGCCAAGTCCTCAAGCAGCACAAAGTCTTCAAGGGTGTCGTCATCTGATCCAGAGATGACCATATCGCCCTCATCATCTTCGCTTGATGTTGGGATCGAGTCATGTTCGGTGTCAATTTGCATTTGGGCTAATGATCTTGGTGATTTGGAGCCTGTGGGGCTCGACGCCGACAAGTCTAGTTGTGTTGCGGCTTTTTCGACGTCAATGCCACCTTCCAGGTCAATCTTTGCGCCGGATTTCACTTCCTCGTGGTAGTCATTGTCGATGTTGGCAATATAGTCGGCTAGTGGGTCGGTCTCTTCTTCCGGTGGCCAGTCCGGTCTCTCTGTGTTGGATTCAAGGTTGTCTATAGGGGTAGCCGCGGGCGAAGGATCCCGGGGCGTGGAGTCCAATGTTGGTGTGTGCGATTTCTGTCTAAACGCAACAGTAGTCGTCTGCACGATTTCTTGAATCTCGTTCTGATGCGTTTCGATGAGAACGGGTTTTGTATTCCTCCTACGGCCGGTGAACACAACCTCATCCTCACTCGAGTCGTCTATATCCGAGAAGTTCGACTGCAATACTGGGTCCGGGTGTTCGGCATGAACAACTCCTTGTCCCTTTGAGTCGAAAACGAATGGGACCTCGACGTTGGCCTTTTCGTCCTGTATATTGTCGGTCTTTGGTTCTTCCCGGTCCGTGTCTGATTTTGTCCGCTCCTCATCTGCTTGTTCCAATGTCGGTTCCAATGTCGGTTCCAGGCTTCCCGCGCTCACAAAGTGAACGGCTTTATGGCGAAGGTTGCTATCTGACCATGATCGCTGATGGGTTTCGGTATTCCGAGCTTCCTGCTGCATAGTAAACTGGTGTGGCGATGGGTCTTTTTTTTAAAAAAAAGAAAAAAATTAGTATTCGTCGAAGGAATAGGAGCACATTACGTACCTCTGCCCATCGGTGCCCGCCTAGTACGGGCCTTGAATTTCCCATGACGGGCCATGTGTGTTGGTGAATCTGATATGTTGGGGAAAAAGAAGTGACAGGAGGATTCTTTTGCCTTTGGGTCGGGTCCGGGCGGTGACGGACTTAACAAAAAGAGTATAATAACATAAGTTCCATACCTATTTTTGTTTTGGATTCTGGTTTTTTCTTTCATTTCCATTATTTTATATATTATATATTGTCCACTAAAATTACTTCAATTGTAAAGTATAGAGCACATATCGAGTGTAGATCTGTTGTATACATTGTAGTCGGTGACGTCTTGGCCCGTGACCGAAGACGACCCCCTCATCTGGGGCATACCCCGAGAAAGGGACGAACTTATTGTCTAGGGCAGTTACCGTTTGTCTTTTGTATCTTCCTTTTTGTTGGAGCTTTACACTTGTTCTTTTTATGGTGATCTGGGTCGGTCGCTTGGTTTCGAATCACCGAGTTAACTTTCAGGTTGGAGAGAGACGGATATATATATATATATATATATCTACTCACCTCTGATGTTGAATCACCCACCACCATAATCATCATACCTACAACCGATCCACCACAGAAAACCAGCACCAACCATGACTGTGGACATGGAAAAGTGCAAACGAATAGTACAATACTTTTGGGACCCAGAACCCAGAAATGATGTCCCTGCGGCGTCGATATGGTGCCTGGGCAGAGAGTATGCCCCCCCGCAACCATCCAGTGACCAGACCAGTGAGTCTCCATCAAGTGAATACATAACCCCATACCCTACATCTAACACCCCATGCAGCCAGCAACCAACATAACCTCTCAAGACAGCCCGATGCTAGCACATTGAATGACACAGCATGGCCAAAGGCATTTCTCTCTGATTTTGGATCGAGGATCTGGATCACGTATCGATCAAATTTTACCCCGATCCCACGAACAAAGACACCAGAAGCAACATCCTCGATGACCCTGGGGGTACGTCTGAGAAGTCAGCTGATGGACCCCCAGGGCTTTACATCAGATACGGGGTGGGGCTGCATGATCAGATCTGGACAAAGCCTTTTGGCAAATACCTTTTCAGTTCTATTACTAGGACGAGGTGAGGGATGCATCCAATCATGTTTCGGAAAATCCCATCAAAAAGACAAAAAACGAACCCCCTCCCCAAAATAGAGCTAACCAGATATACTAGACTGGCGCCGGGGGGAGAAAGTGGAGGAAGAGTCAAAGCTAATATCGATGTTCGCCGATCACCCCGAAGCTCCCTTCTCCATACACCAATTTGTCAATCGTGGGGCAGAATCATGCGGAAAATACCCAGGTGAATGGTTTGGGCCCTCGGCAACTGCCAAATGCATCCAGTACGTGTTACCAAAACTCGAGATATGGAGGTGATACTGATGGCGATAGACTACTTTCAACCCAAAGCGAGACCCCCCAACTCAGGGTCTATGTAACCAATGACACATCGGACGTCTATGAAGACAAATTTGCGCACGTGTCACACGATGGCTCAGGTCGAATTCAACCAACACTCATCCTGATTGGAACCAGGTTGGGGATCGATAATGTCACCCCAGCGTACTGGGATGGACTCCGAGCTGCACTGACGTATCCCCAATCCGTTGGCATTGCAGGGTAGGTCCATGCATCTATCCGTACACCCGATATAAAGTATGCACTAACTAAAATAGTGGACGCCCATCCGCATCGCATTACTTTGTAGGAGCTCAAGACTGCCACCTCTTTTTCCTTGATCCACATACCACTCGACCTGCAACGTCCTATCGACCGGATGGGCTTTACACCCAAGAGGAACTGGATAGCTACTACACCAGCAGATTGCGGAGAATCCATATCAAAGACATGGATCCCAGCATGTTGATTGGATTTCTCATCAAGGACGAAGATGACTTGGCGGACTGGAAGAAACGAATTCAATCCACGCCGGGGCAGCCCATCGTGCACATCTTTCCCAGTCAGTATCAGTCAGATCATGGCCATGGTCGGGCAGAGGCTCTGGATGAAGTCGAGGCGCTGGACGATTCCGATGAAATGGAGTGAGAGTTCTAGACAAACCAGAAGATACAGACTGCTTCTTTTAATTCGCGGGGAGAAATTTTAACAGGAGAGAGAAATAGAATCATGATGCAATGCAATTAAGCATTTGGAATTTCGCGTTCTAGTAGGGGAGGCCAATCCATGCCTGCCCCAGACCCGAGTTATGTTACACCGCATTCACGTATCGAGTGGTAACCATTCAAAAAAAAATCACCCATCGGGGAAAAGAAAATTCAAGCCATCCCATGACGCATTAGAAACCCGCAAAACACCCATAACCGACCACCTCAGAGCCCATAACAGATCAAGAGGTAGTAAAAACAAAAGCAAGCTGGAAATAAAACGTAAAGAAGCCGCTTATTTGGCGGAAGAAGAGTACTTGGTCACAGCCTTGGTGCCCTCAGAGACGGCGTGCTTGGCCAGCTCACCGGGGAGGATGAGGCGCACAGAGGTCTGGATCTCCCGGGAGGAGATGGTGGACTTCTTGTTGTAAGCAGCCAGCTTGGAGGCCTCGGTAGCGACACGCTCGAAGATGTCTGGAAAATGAAGTCAGAAAACATGACGTGACAAAGAAAACGCGTAAACGCGTTTTTTTTTTGGTGGTGTTGGGTGAAGTAAAAACATACCGTTGACAAAGGAGTTCAGGATGGACATGGCACGAGTGGAGATACCAGTGTCGGGGTGGACCTGCTTGAGGACTGGAAATGGAGTCAGTAATGGACGCGTTTTCACTTGGTCGGGATGTTGTTTTCAAGAATCGACGTACCCTTGTAGATGTAAGAAGAGTAGGTCTCCTTGCGGGTCTTGCCGCGCTTCTTCTTCTCGCCAGTGGCAGCGGTGGCAGTCTTCTTGCCAGCCTCCTTCTTCTCAGCAGGGGCCTTGCCGCCAACGGGGGCCTTGCCACCGGTGGAGGGCTTCTTCTCAGCGGCCTTAGGGGGCATTTTGAATGTGGTTTGAAAGGTTGGTTGGTTAAAAAAGAGTTGGAAGAGTTAAAAGTGAAGATGGATGAAGCGTGTGGGTGGGAAACAGAGATGGGATGTGGAAGGGTAAGTTAGAGAGACGCGGTGACGAGGGGAGAGAGCATCTTTATACTCGTGTTCCAAAGGCCAGTTGATCCTGGAGGGGGTGCAAAGGAGGCCGAATTTCAATACGGTAACGCCTTGGTATGATCTGTATGATTAAACCGACATTGACGCGTTCTAAGGTGGTAAAGGTGGGGTATAATCACGCTCAGCTGACTGTCAGGTATGGTAATAAGGTTATATTACCACACCATTCCCAAAGCGGAATGTCTGATCTGATTGATCATTGGCTGCAACATCTAAGCGAGACCGTGATCTGGAGGGCCCATTGATGCTGCCCCAACGTCACCCTCACCGCGTCCTTATAAAGGTCCTCCGCTTCCACACGCTCTCCCACCTGCTCTTGCGACTTTACACCATAACTCAAGCTCTCCACCTTCAAACAACTCTTCTCTTTCCACCCAAAACCAACTCCCCTTTTTCCAAAAACAAACCATCAAAATGACTGGCGGAAAGTCCGGCGGCAAGGCTAGCGGCAGCAAGAACGCGCAGTCGTAAGTTGTTTACATTTCGCGTCCTATATATATACGTTTCATACTGACATCAACGCCTTCAGCCGTTCCTCCAAGGCTGGTCTGGCCTTCCCCGTTGGCCGTGTCCACCGTCTGCTCCGCAAGGGCAACTACGCCCAGCGTGTCGGTGCTGGTGCTCCCGTTTACCTCGCTGCTGTTCTCGAGTACCTCGCTGCTGAGATTCTCGAGTTGGCTGGAAACGCCGCCCGTGACAACAAGAAGACCCGTATCATTCCCCGTCACCTCCAGCTTGCTATCCGCAACGATGAGGAGCTGAACAAGCTCCTGGGTCACGTCACCATTGCCCAGGGTGGTGTTCTCCCCAACATTCACCAGAGTACGTTATCTCCCAACTGTCATTTCTATATCATACACTAACCTTATTTCCAGACCTTCTTCCCAAGAAGACTCCCAAGGCCGGCAAGGGCAGCCAGGAGCTGTAAGGGTTCTATCTTTTTTCGCGGGTTGTTTGTTTTCTTTTCCGGCGCGGATTGGTTCTTTGACACGATAATGGGGTTATGGGACGGGCACGTTATGGCTCTGCGTTTTCTCTTTTTTTCATCAATTTCCTGGTTGTACATTATGTCTACGGACATGGAATGATACCGACGACCTTAACTCGCTTGAGGGATTTCAACTTTCGGATACTAGCCCTGGGCATGAGCCCAAATCAATGAAAACTCCAGGTCTTTTCAAGTGTTAAAATCTACCAACTTTCCTTTCGTACTCGATACATACGTTGTACAAATAAATGGTATTCTTCCGAACTTGCCGCTGTTGTCGTGGTTATTGTACATAAAAACGAACTTCTTTGATTCTCGATTCTGTTTTGGTACTCTACATCTGCAGGAAAGACGCATACTTTATATTGCATAGTTCATGTTCGCAATTGGCCCAATCCTCATATTGTCTTTTGCGATATTGATTTGACCTAGTGTGCACCGGGAGGTTGGGCATCTTCATTTTTTCATGGTTAGTGCAAATCCAAAAAGGTTGCATGTGGATGTCAACGCACATGGCAGGATTGGGGCCGGCAGGTTGCGCTCCCATTTGTTGCCGCCGGGCGCAGTAGGTGCCCGGTATGGGTCAGGGTGCTTCCAGGTTACCAAGAGCTTCTCTGTCTCGCGCAGCAAAACCTAGAACATGTGTCAGGTTTTGCCAATCATGGATTTTGGTGTCGCATACCTGTTGCTGGCGAGGATCGCGGACGTCCTTGTTGGCTTCGAAAAGGGATCGGATATAGACCGCTTGTCCACGCCAGATCTGCCGGTGGACAGCCCAGTCAAGAGACAGTTTCAGAGAGCGCCGGTAGAGCGACCTATAGTAGATCAGTGAACAGTCCACTAGGGAGACATCATCCTACTCACTTAACAGCGGAGGTGGACATTGTGCTCAAGTTTTGTCCCGGGTCCAATTCCGGCCAGCAGGAAGAGGAGAAGGAAAATAAAAAAGCGTGTGTGTCGATAACACTGGTCTGTCAAACAGAAATGACAACCTTGGAGATTGTTAGGGTTCCTGGTGGGCAATGGGTCGGGGTTGAGGGTTTCAATGTCGTCAGGTTGACTATTCTGGGCTTCCTAATTCGTTCGGCCATAAACTTGCTCAAATGGTCACTGTCGGTCCCCGTACCTTAAAAACTGCTTGAATGGTCTCTCCCCGTCGCCGTAGTGTAAGAAGAATAGTCCGTCTCTGCCGGAAGGGTGCCCGGTTTACCTCAGAACCCGATCTAATCCGAGCTTCATCTTCTTTGCTTCCTCTAATTTTTAGAGTTGAAGCTTTCCCCCCTCTTACAAACCGGTTTGGCTTTTCCCCAGCTGAGTAAATTTTGCTTTAATTCATCATGGCTTCCCGAATCTCTATTGCGCGCCTCTCGGGCCAGCGCTTCTCGGCTGTGGCCAAAACCGCTCCTCGGGCATCAAGCCAGTTCCGCAATATCAAGGGATTGTCTACCCTCACGCGGAAGACTTCAGCTCGCTCAGCTTCGGGCTTGCTGCAGGTCTCTTCCTCCGGGTAAGTATCCATGTCAGTACCATCCGTCGCAATTTTAGCTCATGCAACCCTATAGCATCAGTGTCTCGCGACTCAATCTTGCTCCCCTAGGAGGCCACCAACTTCGCACCTATGGTAATTACTTGTTTTTAAGCAGTCTGGTTGATCAATTGCTAATAGTGCTTAGCCGACTCCATCATCAAGGTCCCCAGCATGGCTGAGTCGATTACAGAGGGTACCCTCAAGCAGTTCTCAAAACGTATAGTGCTCAGCCCTGGTTGAACATTTGACATTTGCTTATTCTGGTATAGAGGTTGGCGATTTTGTCGAGCGCGACGAGGAGATTGCGACAATTGAAACAGACAAGGTAAATACCAACAACTCTGTCCCCACCGCTCACGACTAGTTCTGTCGCTGACATATTTTGTTGTTAGATTGATGTTTCGGTTAATGCCCCGGAGTCTGGTACCATCAAGGAGTTCCTCGTGAGCGAGGAAGATACCGTTACTGTCGGCCAGGATCTCGTCAAGATCGAGCTTGGCGGCGCTCCCGAAGGTGGAAAGAAGGACGAGGGCGCCGAGAAGCCCAAGGAGCCCGAACCCAAGGAGTCTGAGCCCAAGAAGGATGCTTCGCCCGCCCCCGCTGAGACCGAAAAGCCCAAGGAGCCCGAACCTAAGAAGGCCGCGCCCCCCAAGCAGGCTCCCAAGGCAGAGTCCAAGCCCCAAGCCGCTGAACAGCCAGCTCTTGGTGACCGTGAGGAACGCCGGGTATGTCGACAGCCCATAGACCTTTGACTTTGACTTCAAACTAATTTTGGTTTAGGTCAAAATGAACCGTATGCGTCTGCGTATTGCCGAGCGCCTGAAGCAGTCCCAGAACACTGCCGCTTCTCTTACCACTTTCAACGAGGTTGACATGTCCTCGCTGATGGAGTTCCGGAAACTGTACAAGGACGATGTGCTCAAGAAGACCGGCGTGAAGCTTGGTTTCATGAGCGCCTTCTCCCGTGCATGTGTTCTTGCCATGAAGGATATTCCCGCTGTCAACGCTTCCATTGAGGGTCCTAACGGCGGTGACACCATTGTCTACCGCGACTACGTTGACATCAGCGTTGCAGTCGCCACTGAGAAGGGTCTTGTCACCCCTGTTGTCCGTAACACCGAAGGCAAGGATCTTGTTGGAATCGAGAAGGCCATTGCCGATCTCGGAAAGAAGGTGAGTAGTTGTTCGTCTGGAGGGGGATGTCCAGTTTACTGACCTGTAATAGGCTCGTGACAACAAGTTGACCATTGAAGACATGGCCGGTGGTACCTTCACCATCAGCAACGTATGTTTTTTTTTCTCTCTCCCCTGTTTTTGTGTGTTTAAGAATAACATGGCTAACTTGTCCCAGGGTGGTGTCTTCGGCTCGCTGATGGGTACCCCGATCATCAACGTTCCCCAAACAGGTCAGTTCTCTCGTACTATCTTTTGGGTTCTCATCTAATTGTGTCTAGCTGTCTTGGGTCTCCACGCCATTAAGGACAAGCCTGTCGCTGTGAATGGCAAGGTCGAAATCCGTCCCGTACGTACAGACAAATCCAGTCACTTTTTCTTCGGTTTACTGATGTTTCTAGATGATGTATTTGGCTCTCACCTACGATCACCGTCTCCTAGATGGTCGCGAGGCCGTTACTTTCCTTGTCAAGGTATGTCTACCTCCTCGTCCACCTGAATCAATCACTAATCCCATCACAGGTCAAGGAGTACATTGAGGACCCCCGGCGCATGCTGCTTGGCTAGGTAGCATGAGTGTTTTGTCACGCGCCTTTTATTATCTATGCTCTCGTACCTGGAGCGGCCTTGCGCCCTTTGTAAATTATTATGTTCCAAGATATAAATGCCATGTCAAGGGCGGGTCTTGTAGTGGGCTCTAAGTACTATTCTACTATACTATTCTTCTGTTGTGCATGTGTCGCTTTCGATCTTCGTTGGCTGTTGGAAATTGATTGAGATTGAACGACCAATATGGAGATCGAATTAGTGTACATGTGGTATTTGCACTTTAGACAACTCGTAGTTCACGGCGTTGGCTTTCCATCATGTGGCTGCGTGGATTGGGGTCATTGCACATCGAAGAAGCACACGGAAGGGCATGTTCTCGTATCTTTCGGGTATCAAATTCCACAATAGTTTCGAATCCACTGTGTCTCCTCCCGGGTTAAGCCTTCCAGTTGACCACGCTCCAGCTGAAGAAGAAGGGGCACATCCAGGACCTCCATGAAATCCTCGAAAAAATCGATGTAACGCTCCTGTAGCCATTGGAGAGGCCACGCCTCGTCAAGCTCTTCTCGGCTCATTGGATCCGCAGTACCAAATGGGGGTGGCATGTACTCCAGGAACATGGTACGGCTGACCTCCCACCAGATATCGAGTTCACTGTCGTTTGTTCTCCAGTCGCAGAATCTGTGAAGCTGGTCTGGGAAGCGCACTTGTTCTTCCAGAATCGCATGAACCATGAAGTGGGCACCCAGGTCGAACCAGCGTCTCCGGGATACGCGGGCGACTGCAAAGTGACATAAGTCCATGAATTGAACTGCGATATCAGACAGGGGCACAAAGTGACCGAGGTCGCGATCTTTGGGAGGGTCCCAGTGGAGAAATTGATTGGACAAGTAGAAGATGCGCAATTTGATGTCCAGGTCCCAGGGCAAGGGGCCTTCAAGACGATGACCGAGAAGCTGCCGGTGGAATTCTAGAGCTGTAGTCAGTATGCATGATCTGTTGCTGGGAAGTTCTGATGCTTACGTTCAACCAAGAGCGCAGACCATTCAATGTCTTCGGTTGGTCTTGCTTGACGAATTGCTTCTATGATCCCACTGATACACAGGGAAACCAGGTAGTCAAGCATCATCAGATCCACGGTGGCATGGAAGGCAGGGTTTGGTTCCGCCATTTTGAAGTCCACACTGAGGCGGGAGGGGGTATAGGGTATCAATTGAAAGGTATGTGAACGGTCCTAGAGGGGTCCATGGTGCCCTGGAGGTGCAGCTGTTCCCCACGGCGATTGTGTCAACACGCTTAGTCGGCGCGATTAGTCGGCGATTAGTCGCGCGCGGGGGCGATTACCTAGATAGTTCGATGGCGGACCACTCCAAGGTGTTTTGATATTCATGTTCACGTGACTCTTTATCATTCTACATAAGTATATAATTGTATATAATTGTATATAATTATTTCTAATTATATCTAATTATATTCCCTTCTGATATATTTAGGATTAACTGTATGTCACATGAAAAATATAGATTTTAACTATAGAAGCTGTTGTAGGTGTCACGTGTGGTGAATGTGAATATCATGGCGTCATTTATATATAACTATAGAAATGAGAGTCACACATATGTACCTACGATGTAATTAACCACACAGACAGGAACCCCTCCCCTCCTTCACCTCCCCCTTTCAGTTTATGCTTAGTCTACGCATCAAACCAAAATTTAGCCTTAACAAAGCACGGGCTATGACCATGGCGTGGTATTGTTCTGGATCCACCAACACCGAGTTGATTGAGAACCTATTCAAGGCTGGACTGATCCACAATGCGCGTGTGAAAGATGCCATGATAGGAGTGAGCTCTATTGATTATTATCCCATTCGATGTCCTTTCTAACATATGGACTAAGGTTGATCGAGCCCATTATGCTCCATCACGGCCGTATTCGGACTCGCCTCAACCCCTTGGATATGGGGCCACCATCTCAGCACCGCACATGCATGGCCATGCATGTGAGTATCTGATTGATTATCTCAACCCAGGTGCTCGGGTGTTGGATATTGGATCTGGTTCAGGATACTTGACTCATGTCCTTGCCAATCTGGTGACTAGCCCATCCGGCAACGCTCAGGGACAGGTGATTGGTATTGACCATATCCCCGAGCTGACAGAAATGGCTCGTACCAACATGGACAAGTCCAAGAAAGGTAGTGAGTTCCAGGCTTCCACAATTGTCAAGTTTATCACCGGTGATGGACGACTTGGATGGAAAGAAGGTGCACCGTACGACGCCATCCATGTTGGCGCCGCGGCCGACAAGCTTCATCCAACCCTGGTCGATCAGTTACGTGCTCCTGGGAGACTTTTCATCCCAGTGGAATCGGAAGACGAGGAGAGTGCCATGGATAGTCTCAGTGGGGGTCAATATATTTGGGTGGTGGATAAAAAGGAAGATGGATCCATTCACAAGGAGAAAGTCTTCCAGGTGAGCTACGTGCCCTTGACGGATGCTCCACAAGGATGAAATGGGAATTCTCTCGTTCTATTTTACACATGTCCTTGATTTTATTTTTTCGAGTCAAATCAAAATTGAATGAGTTCCTCCGAGCTTACAAAAACAATCCATTTTCTATATTGAGAGACTCCAAGAACACCTTGGGATGTGTTTCACACAGTAAAAGATGATTCAATTAGCGGAATCCACCAGGGAATTTGAACCCACCCTGGAATTGCGGACCACCCTGTTGGAAGAAGAACTGTTGACCACCGCCACCGAATGGGTTGCCTTGGAATTGACTACCCCGTTGTTGCGATTCAGGATCATTGGGATCGTCGCCATTGTCAAACCGTGTCCGGAGTTCGGAGTCGGATAAAACCTCGTAGGCTTCATTGATGGCCGCCATCTTTTTCTCGGCTTCCTCCTTGCTTACACCCTGGGAGTTGGCCTTATCAGGGTGATGTTGCTTCACTAGCTGGCGATACGCGCGCTTAATTGTCCGATCATCCGCATCGCGGCTAATACCAAGGACCTTATAGTAATCTTTCTGCTTGGAACGCTTGAGTAAGGTCTGAGCCTTTTGTTGGAGAGATTGCGCCTCCTGGGAACCGGGGTGGTGTTCCTTGGCCGATTCGAGCGTACGTATGGCGTCCTCGAATCGATCCTCGTCCAAAGCGATCTGGGCTTTATACAGGAGCCCGGCAAGCGAGTGAGGAACAAGCTGGAGAGCTTCGGCGCAGTAAGGACCAGCCTTTTTGATCATACGCATCTAGGTATGTTAGTGACAGAAAGAAACCAAGCCATATGACCATATGACGGTGGGTACTCACTTCACGGTAGGCCTCGCAGGTCTTTTCGACCAGGAATGTGTAGAGATTATCGGGTGCCAGGCGATGAATATGGTTAGCTTGTCTTGCTTCTTCAACATCGGCCTTGACGTCTGCAATCAGTCCAGTGGATTCACTATCGCCGACCATGAGATTTGCTGCATTGCTGAATTTGCGTGCCCCCAGGGCAGTATGTAGTTTTTCTAGCTGTTTGGCAAGCTTCCGTTCACGTCGATAGAGACGGTTGCACGGTTTTGAGTCGGGATCAGCATGAAGACATTTACGGATCTGAGCAAGGCCACGGTCACTGTCTCCTAGAGAGTAGAACAGCATGGAAGACATTTGCAGGTGAGGTTCGACCAAGCTTGGGGACATTTGCAAAACATGTGCCAAATCACTAAGCCCTTCTTCCGTCTCGCCTTTTTCAAAGTGACAATGGGCGCGAGTCTGTCGTAGTGACAGTGCCGTATTTGCCTTTAGGATGGCCACATTTGCCTCCGAGACACACGTCTCCCAGGCGCCCTGCTTTTCGGCCTTGAGAGCCAAGGTTGCCGCCTCCCGTGCGGCTTCTAATTCCTTGTAATCATCCGTTGACTTCTTTCCGGCCCGCTCGAGATCCTGCAAGGCCTCTTGCCAATGCGCGGAGCGTGCGTTCAAACGGGATCGCTGGAGAAGAGCGCCCTCAAAGTCCGGCTTGAGCTCTAGAACTCGATCAAAGTCACTCGAGGCTTGTGAGTTCTTGCCGATGGATAGATAAGCCGCGCCCCGCTGGAAGATAGTGATATAGTTGGTTGGGTCGCGCGAGACGGCGGCATCGAAGTATACCACAGCATCTCGGGGTGAGCCCTGCGCGAGGTGGGCTTTGGCGGAAGAGATTAATTCAGAGAGAGGTGTATCCGAGGAAATTTGAAGAGCGTATCCAGCCGAGAGACAAGCCAGAAAGGCCGTGAGTGATTCCAAGGAAACGAGCATCTTGGGGGTGGGTATGCGACGCAGTAACGATGTAGTAATTGGGAGGTGTAAAACGAGGGATTTGGTGTAGAATGAGTCTCCCTAGGAGTACAAGAAGAGGGACATAATCCAAAAAAAAAGTGTAAAAGCGCAAAGAACGATTGTTGTAGACAAGGAACTCGAAGTTGGATGAAGCACATGTGCATACTCCGTGGCCTTTACGCCTCGTATTGTTCCGTTACCGTCATGTGACATCGAATTATCTCCAATTGCTTTCGCTCCGAATTTTGGGGTCTCTTCATTACTCTGATTCAAAGTATGCTCGTCAAGTCAATATGTCAAAGTATCTTGCGGCCTAGGCTTGGTCTGAAATTATCGCCTTTACGAGGTGTACATACCAGTAAGACTAGCTTGGTTACTTTCCGATCAATGCTAATTACAACCTGGCAGCATCCGATTCTGCCTTGTCTCCAGCCCTTTTAACTAGAGCACGTCTACTTGCAGCTGAACATACAAAGCTTGCAGAACGACTGGGAGAGTCCTTTGACGCAAAAACCGCCAAGCGAGCCGGGGAATTAGCACCGATTGCAAATATCTTGAAAGAATGGGTCAATGCCAACGATGTATGCGCCTTGGAGACCTTCATTGGAGCCCTACTAATACCGCCAGTCTATCGTCGAGCTCAAATCTCTATTAACTGATCCCAACACCGATGCCGAACTCCGGTCTTTAGCAACAGAAGACCTTGAAAGCAGTCGCGATGCTTTGCCTACAATATCAGACCGACTGAAGAAGGCTCTCGTTCCGCGACATCCATTTGCAGATCTTCCTTGCTTGCTCGAAATCAGACCTGGTGCAGGCGGAGATGAAGCAGGCTTGTTCGCTTTTGAAATGTTACGGATGTACGTTGCCTTTTGCTCCCGAAGGGGCCTCCGTCCAACAATCTTGAAGCAGGACACAGAGGTCGGCCCGTCCGACGACCGTCTCAGTGAAGCGGTAATTGAAATTGAGGCCAATGGTGCATACGATATATTACGGACCGAATCCGGGGTACATAGGGTGCAGAGAGTACCTGCAACCGAGACCAAGGGTCGCACCCATACCAGTGCCGTCAGCGTAATGGTCTTGCCGAGTTTCCCAGAGGACGGCAGTGAGATGGATAGTGCCCTGAACTTTGAAGATCCAAACAGCGATTACTATATTGACCCGCAAGAGGTGCGGGTTGAAAAGATGAGGGCTGGAGGTGCTGGTGGCCAACACGTCAACAAAACCGAGTCCGCCATTCGATTGACCCATATCCCCACGCATACGGTCGTCTCCATGCAGGACGAACGATCCCAGCAGGCCAATCGGAGAAAGGCGTGGCAGATGCTTCGGGCAAAGCTGGCCGAAGCCCGGCAAGAAGCCCGCGAGCAAGAGCTTATGCAACTCAGACGAGGTATACTGGGTGGTGTGGCCAAAATGGGTCGAGGCGACAAGATTCGAACCTACAATTTTGGACAAAGTCGCTGTACCGACCATCGCACCGGCATCACGATCCACAATCTGGATGGCATTCTTGATGGCGGTGATGGTTTGGACACTGTGATGGACAGTGTGCGGACCTGGATGGCTGATAGTGAAGTTGAGGCCATGGTTGCCGAGGACATGGCAAAAGCAAAGAGTAAATAGCAGAGTCATTCTTTTCATGTACAAAAGATATACCATGTATTCTATTAAGGCCGTCTATTGATGTTCTACAAATACTTTCGCTCCGGATCCAAGATATCCAGCCCATCCATCGCCTTCTCGTACCTATCCAGCAGTTAGCAACTTTCATAGTATGACTTGGGGTCGGCCACAAACATGGTGAACACAATTCCTCCACTCATGATCAATCTCGCAAGTCGCGGCATAGCACCAGACCACAAAGTGAAGACACCTTCATCCTTGACGATTCTTGTTGCGCAAACAATGCTGTTCTTGTAATGCTTGCTGGCCTCGAGTGATTGCATTCTGACATCGTTAGTACCTTATATATCTCATTAGCACGTCGGGATATATTAACCTTGTCTTGACTGTGTCCAATGGTTGAGTCACATAACTAATTCATGTTAGTTTGAATTTGTCTTTTTTTTTTTTTAAAAAAAGAAGTTTCATCTTCTTCAGGGCCCATGTCTTACACAGTGATGAGACCTGCAATTCCACCAATCCCAAAGGTGGCTGCAGTGCCCAGTTTTTCGCCTGGCGCCGTATAACCCTCTGCAAACTGCTTCAATGTTGTGTAGGCTGTGAATCGGGTTGCCGAGTTGGCGGCCTGTCTTGCCGTGGTGGGCACAAAGCCTTGGAAGAAGCCCCTGACACCTCTTTCCTTGAAAATGAGCTTGCTACCGTGCAAGAAACCACGCATCCGAGGGTTGGCAGACTTCCGGTCGTCGATCCTATAGTTTGGTCAGTAGAGCCCACCAGAAATAGGACGGGAACTTACAATTGAGTCTTAATGCTTTCAAAGGGAGTGACGGCAAAAAGTGACTCGGTGAATCCAGCACCAAATCCAGCAACAACCGTCCTTGGCCCTGAGATCTTGCCGTTCTCATCTTGGAGGACCGATTTTATGGCATCGAAAGCGACGAATCCTAGTATGTATCAGCGGCGGCCCATACAATGCCACACGATGGGGGAGGTAGACGGACGAATTCCAGCCTTGAGTGAGTTTCCGATAATCAGTGTTGTACATCCTGCATACCACTGGCTTCCGAATGGTGGCCATGGTAGCTTTTGGCCTTGGGTAAGCTGGCGATTGAGTTGAGTCCGGGTCTTCGCAACTGCATAGGATTAGCAACAATTGTTGTAAGACATTCGAAGAGTCATACATTCGGCCGGGTATGTGATCGCTGTCATACGGTTAGCTAGTGGTCTGGTAGGGGTCATTGAGCTCTTTACCGATCTCCACGGCTCCGGCAGTGGACCCCGCAAGGATGGAGCGAAGGGCGCTGGGCTATTTATTGGTGAGCTTTAAACAGAATATATTATTTGATTGGAGAACGAACCTTTGCCTTTTGATCCTTATTCACCGTCGCCATTTTTCTTTTTGGTAGTTTGGAGGAATTGTAGTCGCCGAACCTCGGAGATCCAGCGATATACGGCCTTCGGCACGTGCCATGACCGCAGTCGATATCGGATTGGTATAGCATCAGCTAGAGAGACCGGCTCTTTTACACAACTCATTCATGTATGAGTACCGCATTGGGTTAATTCAAATCCTACAACTTCTTACAGTGGAACAAATTGGAGGGTTATTGTCAATTCACTAGCTGAATCTACTTAGATCCGTTAAGCAACTAGTGCTCCTCCATTTTTTTCTTCTTTTTTTTTGTGGTTTTTTTGAGGGTGGGAGAGTGGTGTGCACCGTGTCTCTAACGGTAATCACACAAAGTGAGTGTAGACAGGAATGGGGTTAAGCATGGTTGGTGGGAGGACTCCAGGCTGCCAACCAAAAATTGGTGAGATCATCACTCGTTGCGTAGGGAAAATAAAAAAAAGAGCCCCCCTGGGTAAAAAAACAGAATCGCATGAGACGCTTGCCCTGTGGAACGCCATTTGCCTTGCAAATCCCCGAAACACAGAATACAGCCGCGGCAAAACGTAAAGCGTAGGCGCCGGAAATGCATTTTCCTCAAGGATCCAACTCATAGGACAAAGGAACCGGGACGGAAAAGACATATGATACATTGCACTCCCGTATCATTATGACCGGATAATCAATGCCAGGATAGCCCGGCAAGATCTCGAAGATAGAGCGGAATAGAATATGAGAATCGAGGAAACCAAAGCGCAGCGATATGAAAAAAGGGTTGTTCGGGCGTGGTTGGGCCTAAGAGATGGGCGCCTGAGGTTGACCCGGATTTGGTTGACCAAAGGTGATCCGGTTGGCGTCATTTTGTGCCCCACGACGTTGACCTTGTCCACGACCACGGTAAGAACCGCGTCCCCGATTATTGTAGTATTGGCCGTGTTGTCCTCCAGGCTGTTGGCCCTGCTGTTGGCCCTGCTGTTGACCGTGTTGTTGGCTATGCGGTTGGCCATTGTGGTTGTTCCGACGAGGTTGACGGTCCCCGTTCATGTTCACGGATCCGGCTCCAGTCTGAGGTGGGGGGTTGGAGATGGGCCGAGGGATGTTCTCGGGAGAATCATAGACATAAAGCTTCTTGTCAATATTCTGAGGGATGGGCTGGATTTCAGTGCCTAGTTCTTGCTCAATCTTGTACAGATTGAACCGATCTTCCCAGTTGATGAGGTTAATGGCGAGACCCAAGTGTCCGAAACGACCCGAACGACCGATACGGTGAAGATAGGTCTCTGCATTCTTCGGGAAATCAAAGTTGATCACAACGTTGACTGCTTGAATATCGATACCACGAGTCAATAGGTCAGAGCAAACCAAGTTGCGGCATACGCCATTGCGGAAGTCATGGAAGACTCGGTTACGGTGCTGCTGAAGCATCCGAGCATGAGAGTAAAAGCACGAATAGCCGAGTTCAGTGATCTTTTTCGCCAGAAGCTCAACCCGGTTGGTAGAGTTGCAGAAAATGATCGACTGGTTGATCTGAAGTTTGGAGAAGAGAGTGTTCAAGCAATGAACCTTTTGTTTCTCCTCGAC
Source organism: Penicillium aurantiogriseum (assembly GCA_019977855.1). Lineage (NCBI taxonomy): Eukaryota > Fungi > Ascomycota > Eurotiomycetes > Eurotiales > Aspergillaceae > Penicillium > Penicillium aurantiogriseum. Next base: position 7,269,768 of record JAFCIW010000003.1, on the reverse strand, counting down.
GAAAGCATAGTACTGGGTGATACCACGTAGGGTAAGTTCGTCCATAAGGTTGATCTCGTAAGGGTTGCGCATGTGCTTATCCTTGAATGACTTGACAATCAAAGGGAAAGTGGCACTGAAGAGCATGACTTGGCGATCCTTGGGGTGGAAGGACATAAGTTGCTCAATGACAGGAGTGAATTCGGGAGAGAGCAACTTGTCTGCTTCATCCATCACAAATGTCGGGCATTCGGCCAAGTCGGCGACACCTTTGCTAGCCAAATCCAGTACTCGTCCGGGGGTTCCCACAAGAATATGAACGGGGTCATTCAACCGGATAATGTCATCCATCAAACCAGTTCCACCGGTGGTAACCATGACATTGATACCGAGGTGTTTGCCTAGGGTCTTGCAGACCTGTGATGTCTGGAGGGCGAGCTCTCGTGTGGGGACCAAGATCAAGGCCTGGGTCTTCGTACTTTTGGGGTTGATGCGCTCGAGGGTGGGGATAACAAAGGCGGCGGTCTTTCCAGTGCCGTTCTTAGCTCGGGCCAAGATGTCTCTGCCTGTGAGGGCAACTGGTATCGTCTCTTCTTGGATAGGGGAGGGCTTTTCAAATCCAGCCTCAAAAATGCCCATCATGAGTTCACGTTTGATGTAGAAGTCCTCAAACTCGAGGCCTTTCGTAGCAGTGACATCCTATTCAGAGTCAGTATTTTGGAAATTGACTGACACCAACAAAATACTCACCTCAGTTTGTGGGCGAGCATCTTTGGGGGGAGATTCAATGTGTCCTGCAGTCTTTGCTCTGAGGTTGCTTCCCTGGTCAAGTCAGATTTATTTCAACCCCAAAAAACCTGATTGACTTACAGCTTAGTATTGCCGAGTTGTGCAGCAAGCGCGTCGGCCATTGTGACGATAAAGGTGAGGAGTTGGGAAGCAAGTGAGGTGACCGATTTTGTTTGCGATCAAGGATGTATGTGTGTGTGAAAGGATGTGCGCGGAAATTGGAAGAGGAATATTTCAGAAGAGGTTTGAGATGGAAATGTGAGGAGAGGAGAGGGATGTTCGTCAAAACCACTAAAAGTTAGGTTGTAGGGGACGGAAGATTGGGTATTCAATGATTCAATGAAATGAAGCTTCTGTGTGGAACCAAGAAATATCTCTGATACCAAAGCTGGGAGAGTTCACAGGATGAAGAATGGTAGAGACCAGTTTTGTTGACAAGAGAGAGAGCAGAGAAAAAAAGAGGTAGGGGAGGTTGAGATTATGATGGCGGGGAGCGAAGAGGTTTGAGGTAAAGAGTGAAGCTAAACGTTCCACTGGGTATGGTCACGTGTCATTACACTAAGTTATTTACTACTTGGTATGGAGAAAGTACACATAGCAGATTCTCTTAAAGAGAAAGATTTTCAAACATGGCATATCTTCAAGGGTATTTCGCTACAAATAAAATTTAACGGACAATCAGGCAATTGGTGATTTCAGCGCCGGAAGGTTAGTGTCGTTTGGCCACGCTCTGGCTCTGCCAACTCCTTCACCCTGACATCCGCAGAGATGGTGATATCAGTCTTGCTACCAGGTGTGATCAGAATGAACTGTCGCCCGATAGATCGTCTAGCGGCAACCATCTAGAACAGTTATCAGTCAGCGATAATCCTTAGGAAGGAGAAGTGGCACTTACAAGCATGTCAATCGCCATCTTTCGGTTAATATGATCCATATACACATCACTTGCTAAGGTCAGCATGGTAACAAGTCGAATATGTGAAGAAAACTTACAATTCATCAAGACAACGGATTGGAGATCCCATGGCTTCCCAGAGAGACAACAACAGACAAACTTGCGAGAATGATTTTTCTCCACCGGACAGTGTCTTTGCACCTCTCCCGGTGCTATCATCTTTGGTAATATCAGGTTCAACCTAGACAGTAGTTAGCATTCATCAGTCCATTCCCCCCTAATGCTTTTGTGTGAACAGGCTTACTTGTAGATCCAGAAGCTTGTTGGCATGGTCCGCCAATAGCCGGCCACGGAAACTTCTCTCACTCAAGAGATAGGTGAATTGAGCTTTGGCCCGAGACGAGATGTGGGATCTGAAGATCTCCCATCTCTTCTTACGGTTCTGGAGGGTATCTTTCAGGGCCTAAATAAATGTTAGACCAGGCCAAAGAGACCAAAGAAACCAAAAGAAATAACACAAAGGGTAATTACCTGACTCAAGGCTGAAAACTGTTCAAGCTGCTGCAAGGCTCGATCATAGGTTGCTGCAGTCCTTGTTGCCTCAGCAGCAATTTCCTCTCGAGAACTTCCCAACCTATTGAAAAGTCAGTTTTATGCCAAACAGTAAGCTGCAAGAGACATACTCCAAGTTGTAACGATTCAGATCACGGCTTAGTTTATCAAGCTTTTTGTCGAGGCTGCCGGGTGTTTCTCCTTCGTCCACAGGAACTCGAGAAGAAACCAAGTTGGCCTTTTCATTGTATTCAATAACCCGTGCTTTTATCACCTCCTTTCTCGCCTCGATTGCAGCCTTAGTCTCTTTATCTTCGCCAATAAGTCTCAGAGCTTCGTTCTTCTCGTCAAGGATTTTGGTTTGTTTCGTTTTCACAAGATTTTGCTCGCTTTCAGCAACTTGTAGTTTTTCTCGGAGGGTCCCCAGTTCAGCGTCTTTGGCGGAGAGTTCCCGCCGAATTTCTTTAAGAGTCTGCAACATGGCTTTCATGGCTGCCTCACTATCTTGGTATGATCCCTCATTGAGCTGCTTCTCATCTTCAGCTTCTTTCAATGCTGCCTGAAGGGCGTCAATGCGTCCATCCTCGGCGTTTTCTTTGTCCAAGGCGTCTCTGAGTCCCTCGGCATGATCTTCCATAGTTTGCATTTGGATTTGCAGATCTTTCTCGGTTCTTCCGTGTCGGACCAGTGCCTGTTTGCAGGCCTTGACGTGTGACTGGGCAGTTACCAAGGACTGTTCGATGTCTTTCTGTTGGCGTCTGAGGTCGGCGATAATGTCGCGTTGTGCGCTAGAGCTATTAGCCAGTGTCACAGGTTCAAAGGAAGAGGGCTTACTTACTTGATTTGCAAGGCCACATCGGATTTCATGCGCGGGCCATCGGTCCATCCCATAACAGGAGCCTGACTCGGTTCTCCGGCTCGGCTGTATGAAAGATGGAGCCCTCGACGTCGATCTCTTGGATCAATGGAGTAACAACGCTTAACGTTCCTTGGTCGTGGACCGTCGAATAGTACAGCGGAGGCTTCCTTTACATCCTCAATCAACAACATCTGTTCAATCCCATGGTTGATGATCAGTTGTCGCCGCACCAATTCGTTATCGATCTGAAAGGTCAGCACATCCCATAACTCGGGGAAGGGGTGAGGGTCGGTACCTGAAGTGTTCGTAACACAGTTTTGTACTGGGAGTCGGGTTCGTGTGCCGAGGTATCCAAATAGCCACCAGAGCCGATGAAGATTGGACAGTTGCTGTTAGGTCAGCTTCAGTTTCAACATGAACTCCTGGTCAAACTCACCACTGAACTCGTCGCATGATATCGAAAAGAAGCTTCATGTCATTTTTGGACGAAACAATGAAACTGGCCAGTGTACCACCAAACACTCTTTCCAAAATGGACGACCACTTCGGTTCGAGCAAAGTGACATGGTGGCCAATGGGGCCGACAGGGGCCGACTCCCAAGACTTTTCCTGCTCAATCGCTTTGAGCAGTGCAGGCATTTTAAAATGAAAACCGGACTGTCTAGATCCCCCTTCTCTAGTGAGATTTTCAAGTTGTTGCTCCGCTTGACTGATCTCGTTTTTCTTTTGCTCGAGAGGACCTTTTGCTTCGGTATAAGTTCTCTCGGCGGTTTCGACATCTTCGCGTAAGCGAGCGGCGCCTTGCCGATGCTCCTCGTATTCCCTTTTGGCAGCAGAAGCGTCATTGGCAGCTTGTTCACACTCTTCTTGTTTTCGAGCGTAGCCGCCATCGCTCACGTCAGCGAGACGCCGATTCTCATCGTCGACTTTTTGCTGGGTTTCCTGGATTCTCGACTGGGCCGCTTTGAGATAGTCCCTAATCTGGCGTTGTTCCGCCTATACAAAACAGTCAGGGAAGGTATTTCATGTTGACTGGAAGGACATACTTGTAGATCATGTCGGCCGGCCATCTCGGCGTCCAATTTTTCCTTTATTTTGTCCCTTTCATCTTGGGCCTCATTCACTGCCACGGCAGCTCTCCAGGAATGTTCACCCGCGGCTGTTTCCTCCGCGGCGACTTCATCAAAGGCAGCGTCAAACCGAGTGAGGCGTGACTCGGCTTCAGCAATTTTCCGATCTGCCTCGGCGATTTGTTCGGTGAGCGAGATTTCCATCTGTCTTGTCAGTCAATCATCAAAAAGGCGGTAGGGTGGGACTGACTCTTTCTTGCTCTTCAACTTGGGCCCAAGCCATTTGGCCTCGGATATTTCTGATCCGTCTTCTCAGAGAATCGTGCTGGTCAGAAATGTCGAGCTTTTTCTTGGCCAGGTCCTTTCGGTTTTGGAGGACTTGTACGTCTTGGGATGATGTTCTGAGCTTTTCTTCAATTGAGTCGAGGGATTCCTCCACCAGCCGGTAGTCGTTATCAAGCTGTTCCAACTGGACGCCTTTGACAAAGAATTTGTACTTCTCAGCTGGGCTTGATGTACTCAAGAATTGACGGGCCATATCTTGAGAGAGTACGTTCATAGGGTTTTCGATCTGCAGAGAAAAGTAGTCGGTGATAGCATCCAGGTCGCCCTTTTTAGTCGAGACTATGCGCCCATTCTCTGACTTGATCTTGAACCCGCTGGTGCCGCTTCGGGAGAAATGACGCTCGACAATAATGGTTTTCCCAAAATCATCTGACAAATAGGCACCGTCGCCTTGATTCTTGATGCGAACGATGATCGTGCTATTTTCTTTGCCCTCTTTGATGAAATTCTTGAGGCTCTGGCCACGATTTGTTGCCGAGGCTTTGCCACCTAGACAAAGGGTGATCGCTGTCAGGATTGCACTCTTGCCGCTGCCGTTTTTTCCAACAATGAAATTGATCAAAGGGCCCAACTCCACGTAGAAGTGGTCATGGCACATGAAATTGTAGCACTCAACACGTTCGAGAATTCCGTGTTCAGCGGGCACGTTGGCTTCGTCGATCAGATGCGAATATTTTTCTTGTATGAGCTGAGTCTGGCGGAGCTCTAGCTCGTCCTCGTCGTCGAGAAGCGCATCGTCGTTGACGGCTAGAAGTGAATCGGCGTCGTTGGCAACAACGCTAGAAGGGGTTGGAGATTCTGAGTTCGCTGAGCTCTCCGAATTCGTCCGCTGTCGTTTCCTCTGTGACTGTTAGCTCTGCTTAAAGCTCATACTTTGCCGGAATCATACCGAGGAACTCATGGCTGGCTGGCTGGACCCATCGCTTTCTTCGTCGGAGTCCGGAGACACCTGCACGCGCTTGCGGGATGGCATTTGAAGAAAGAGTTATCAAATAAAGCTAGTAGCTAGCATAGCGAGCAGACTCGACAGTCTTAGCTGATTGTCGCGGTTTTCGGCCACCCCCACGAATTGATAGTCCCGAGGTCGCGTCGCGTCCGCGTCCAATAGACTTAGTAATCAAATGAGCACACCTGGGCACCGAGTGAAAATGTAGTCTTCAGCGTTGTTGTATTTTGCTGTCAAATTCAAACAGAAAGAAGAAACTCACAAGAGGAAATTGAAGTGCCCTTGCTTTATGAGTAGAAACCGAGGGAACAACGATCAAGGTGTTTCTTTGTTCAGTGACCACAAAGAGAATCCGACGCCAAAACTATAGACGAAGTACTCCGAGTACTCTGCGAGTATCTGCTGCCTCAGGCAATTTCTACATGTGTTGATGGGACGGATAGGGGAATATTAATTTGATTAACAGCTGATTTGATCGATCTACCGCCAGATTACACTTTCTTTCAACTAGAGGTACGCGAGTTGATTGCGCACGTTCTCTAGCCCATCAAAATTAGCCTGTAGGGTAGTGGCAAGGACACTTGAACTCTTAATATTGCCATCACTTGCCCATTCATCGCACGCGTGACGAAGCTGCTGATGCGCAGCTGCAAATGCGCTCTGCAACTCGAAAGTCCGTGTACACGACCGGCCTAGATCATTCATGTAATGGGTAGGGTCTTGTATGCATAATCGTTGCGCAACAATCAAATTCCGCTTCGCCGCAGCGGTCCGCTTGGCACTGATCAGCGAACGTTGACCGCGCTGGTGGGCAGGTTCATCAGCATCGGAAGCTACAGGTAACGTGTCTGCGCCGAAAAGTCCCGGAGGATCCACGGCGACCCCGACAGACTGGAGGTCAACCTGAGTGCCATAGAACCGTAGAAGAGCAAGGAACTGGTTACCCAAGTTATTGGGCCCGGGGAACCGGCCATGGTTCATCTTCAGGAATGCCACGACGAGCAGGGCTAGCGCATCCGGTCCAATGCTCGCCTGCGGCGAGCCAAAAAGGCCACGCGCCTCTAACAATGTGCGTGTTACTGCGTACAGCGGGCGCAGGGCGGGATATTCGGCCTGATAATCTTGCAGATACTCCGTGATCGCAGGGATACCCTCGCCACAATAAAATTCTAGCAACAGTCCAGTCGGCCGGTGGCGAGCGGATAGCGAGGGGTTTCGCTTGTCAGATAGTTTGACATGGTCGCCGAAAGTATCGGTGTGCTGTAGAGCTCTTTGGACCTGACGCAGGAGGCGGATGTGAGCATCTTGGATCTGAGGCCGCGTGGGGCTCGGTCTTCGATCACGTTCTAGTGACCTAGGAAGGTCTTCATATGGTAGTATAAAGTCAAGGTCGGAGTGCGCCAGTACAAGACCCGTGCAGTGGGATCCAATCACTCTTGGGGCATGCGGGACCACTGCTTTGAGCAGTGAAGCTACCTCTATCCTGAGCTTCTCTACGCGATCTTGTTCCTGGGCTCTTGGCGCCAGGTATTGATCCAATGCTCGAATTTCTGCATCCAGAGTGATCTCGGCATTGGCACGAGGCAGCTCCAAATTTCTCAGCCATGGATTCTGTGCCGGACGACCTGTTCCTGCAGGTTGAATCGGATCTTCTCCATGGCGATTAATGGGTGATTGGTGAGATGATATATCCACAGGACTTTTGCGCTTTTTCTGGCGTCTTTTAGACACTGGATCGGGAGTATCAGGTGAATATTCCGAATTCGGTAGCGCAGGTTCCGCGGGTGGTTGGTAGTCGGCGCGACTCTCAGGTGGAATCTCAGGTCGCCAGAGTCCCGGGGGATCATCAATAGGGTAAATTTTGCGGATCAAACGAGACCGATTGGTGGACCGATGGGCTTCTAGAGTCTTTCGGAGGCTGTTGGCAAAGACATCGGGAGTCTTGGCTGCCGCAACGGAGCTATGGAATGGGCGAAAGAGGTGAGAGGGACGAATGCGTAAAGGTAGGCTTGAAAGCTGCATAACAGTATTACGGCATTTAAAGAGAGTAAAAGAGAACACCGGAGTGGATGTCACCATGCCGGGGATGCATGCAGCATCCCAAGATTTATTTTCGGACGACTTTATTCGGTAGTATGCCTCAGGCAGAAATAGCCATGTGACAAAGGGGTATTTACAGTTGCATTTCAGGAAGATCACTATTTATATCCCCATATAGTAGTATTCTACATCTATCTCACTATATTAAACTGTACCTAATGTTTCATATAGATCAAGAGTATATAAAAATAAAGGAGTACTACTTCACAATATCACTAGTTATACAATAGTTAACCAGTTATATGATTATATGATATCCAATGTATAGTCCACGGGTGACTAGACATTTGTAGAAAGAAAAAGAAATGCATACATGACGTAGCACTGAGGAAATATCCACCAATTCCCCCTCCATACTCTCTCTAACTTCGTCTTAAAACAGGTTCTATATTAATATTGCACCGTGAACTTGGAAGATCTCAGCCTTAAGGTGGTCTAATCGGTTCCCCCAGGTCATTTCCTTCGCTAACTCGATAACTCGATAAGACAACCTCACTTCACCGCTTGCCCCTCCATCCTTTCTATCTCCTGTTCCTCCTTTCTTTACCTATAGTCTATCTGTTTTTGATTTGATTATCCTCCTTACATTGTCCATGGCTTTCTTGTGATAGTCCATTTCCCCCGAACTTTGCTTATCGACTCAGTCCTAACTCCCCGAGGTATGTACTCTTGATCATCTTCTTATTTCCCAACCCACCGATGTCCAGGGTTTCCCCGGACGTTGGTGCATGTGACAATTGCAGCCTAACTCTCACAGTCTAATTGAAACACATCGAATCTCATCCTCGATCTTTCCCATCATATAAGCGCTACTCGGCTGCTCGTCATGTCCGAATCAGAGAGCCCCGCGCAGGTACCCGTTGACCAACCAAACCCTGTGCTCGTTGGGCCTGGATTAAAGGCTCTCAAAAATGAAGCATATACCGAAGCGACCAGTGCGACACCTAGTCTAGAGAAGATGTCGAACGAGACCCCTTCATACTTTGACAATCTCCCCGGGACCAAAGCTGCAACCACCGACCCGTCTGAGACCAAGCCTGCAGGGAGAGCATCATCCGGCGTCGATTTGCTGCGCCGCTTAAGTTTGACTTCGGACTCTCCCATGTCCCCTGAGACCGATCCACGCACGCAACACCCGGGACTTCAATTGAGTGGCCGCCTCATCAGCGCCGCTTTCTGCATACCATACAAGCTCAACTTTCGATCGGGGTCAGACTGGGTACGTGGATGATTCTTTTTATTTGGAAGATAGCATTGGCTGACCGGATAACAGACGCTCAAGTCGCGCTCCGGTACTTCAGCACTGTTCGATTCATTTGCACATCTTGCATCGGAAGAGACTTCTTGGTCACACACATTGGTAGGCTGGACCGGAGAGGTCGAGCCTGATGTGGATGTGAAATCACCCTTGCAGCAAATACATCCCAACTCTGCAGTCAAGGCACCCCTAACCCCCGGTAACCTTGTTGCTAACCAACAATTGAACAAGGCTACTGCGCCGGTCCCCGTGGATGTGACCAAGAAGACACCCGCACATCCATTGGTGGAGGGGATCAGTGTCACCCAACAGGACCGAGAACGACTCGATGAACAATTGAGCTCGGGTCGTCATGGCCGGGTATTACCTGTGTGGCTGTCGGATGCATCAGAAGAACCAGAAGAGACTATTCTGCTTAAAGACCAAGGGAGATGGCGCCGTTATGCCGAACGTGAGCTATACCCTCTACTTCACTACAAGCAACATGGCCCGACAGATGGCCGATCCGAGCGGCGGTGGTGGGCCGACTATGTGCGCCTGAACCAGTTGTTTGCGGATCGCATCGTGCAGGAATATCAAGAAGGAGACGTGATCTGGGTTCATGATTATCACTTATTCCTTCTCCCCAGTCTGCTGCGGCAACGTATCCCGAATATTTATGTGGGATTCTTCTTACATTCGCCTTTCCCCAGCAGCGAGTTCGTCCGGTGTCTTGCGAAGCGCAAGGAGATCCTGGAGGGAGTCTTGGGTGCCAACATGATTGGGTTCCAGACGTTTTCCTACTCGCGACACTTTACCTCGTGCTGCACGCGTGTTTTGGGCTTTGAGTCGAACTCTGCCGGGGTTGATGCCTATGGGGCCCATGTTGCAGTAGATGTCTTCCCCATTGGTATCGACGCACGGTCGATTCAAAAAGCCGCCTTTGGGGCCCCAGATATCGAGAAGACTGTGTTGGGTATTCGCAAGCTCTATGCTGGAAAGAAAATCATCGTCGGCCGCGATCGGCTGGACAGTGTTCGTGGTGTCGCGCAGAAGCTACAGGCATTCGAAATTTTCCTGGAGCGCTATCCGGAATGGCGTGACAAAGTTGTCCTCATCCAGGTGACGAGTCCAACCAGCGTGGAAGAGGAGAAGGAAGACCCAGAAAACAAAATTGCTGGCCAAATATCCAATTTGGTTTCAACCATCAATGGAAGATTTGGCTCTTTGAGTTTCTCGCCCGTCCAGTACTATCCGCAATACTTGTCCCCGCGCGAGTATTTCGCTCTGTTGCGTGTTGCCGATGTCGGCTTGATTACTACGGTGCGAGATGGCATGAACACAACGAGTCTGGAATATATTGTTTGCCAACAGACCAACCACAGCCCTTTGATTCTTTCTGAATTCTCCGGAACGGCGGGCACCCTGCCCAGTGCCATCCACATCAACCCATGGGATATGGTTGGAGTGGCTGGAGCGATCAATCAAGCATTAAATATGCCAGCCGACCAGCGGAAGGAGCAACATCTCAAGCTATACAAGCATGTGGTGACCAACACAGTTTCTATGTGGTCCAGGCAGTACCTCAATCGTTTACTGACCAACCTTTCGTCCTTTGACCAATCAGTCGCTACACCTGCACTCGATCGCGCAAAACTCATGAAGCAGTATCGTAAGGCTCGCCGACGACTGTTCATGTTCGATTACGACGGCACATTGACGCCAATTGTCAAGGATCCTCAGGCGGCCATTCCTTCAGATCGGGTACTCCGTACTCTGAAGAGCCTATCAGCCGACCCACGAAATGCCGTGTGGATCATCAGTGGACGGGACCAGGCTTTCCTGGACGAGTGGATGGGCCATATCCCAGAGCTCGGATTGAGTGCCGAGCATGGTTGTTTTATCCGAAAACCCGGATCGGAGGATTGGGAGAACTTGGCCGAGAGAAGCAACATGGGATGGCAGAAGGAAGTAGTTGATGTTTTCCAACATTACACAGAGCGAACACAAGGTTCATTCATTGAACGGAAACGGGTAGCATTGACCTGGCATTATCGTCGCGCAGACCCAGAGTACGGTGCGTTCCAGGCTCGTGAGTGTCGAAAGGCCTTGGAGGACACTGTCGCCAAACGGTGGGATGTGGAAGTCATGGCAGGTAAGGCCAATCTAGAGGTTCGACCAACCTTTGTGAACAAAGGATTTATCGCTACTCGATTGGTCAACGAATATGGCACGGCCCCAGGGAAGGCACCGGAGTTCATTTTATGTTTGGGGGATGACTTCACTGACGAAGGTAAAAAACAACCACCAAAAAACCACCTCACCTTGACCAGTGCCGAACCAGTGGATTGACATGCAATTTAGATATGTTCCGAGCCCTCAAGAAGTTTGATCTACCACGCGACCACGTTTACTCAGTTACGGTGGGTGCCAGCTCAAAGCAGACCGATGCCAGCTGGCACTTATTGGAACCGGCCGATGTTATTGGATCAATTCAGATGCTTTTTAGCAGTTCCAACCAAGATCACTGAGATTTGCATATTCTGGAACAAACCCATGATTACCCCAGCCAAGTATACGCCATGCCCTGGGGAGTCTGACTTTGGCATCCGTTTCAGATTCGGCATGCTGGGCATTATCACCCGGTCTTGATGATGGTTTGATCTATTGCTAGAGGACCATTAGCCCTCATATCAAAGACACTCTGAACTAGTTCAAAGGTTATACGAGCGTTACCTCTGCTATTGTTTTAGCTTGTTTGGCTTGGGGTTTATGCTCTCCTGTTTTCACCCCCTAAGACAGGTCCTTTGCCATATTTTTTTTTGTATAGACTCACATGTATGTACACGTTAGAAAGATAGCTATTGAAGTTCCTGAAGTTTTTACATCTTATATCCAAGATAGAATGTGTAATCCGAGACAGCCGGTTTTGCGGGGACCCCGGGATTGCGCCATATCAAGTGAGTGTGGGGTCAATATAAGATATATACCTAGGTAAGTAGTATATAGTAGAGCCATATCATATAGATATCAAAGGCTATTCAATTTAGGAAAAAGGGCGAGAGAAAGATGAGAAATAGCTGGAATATACTACAATATACTTCATACCAACTCTACAAAAGACTAAGATTATACTAATAAAATCAGATATCAAATCCTATCTATGCAAACCACATAACCACACAGACATGGACACATAGATAGACCATTCAAAAACACACACAAAAAAAAACATATGCTCAGTCGCAAGTGGACCCTTATGCTATCCGAAGGGCGCGGCCATCTCTGCGAATAGGCGAGAAGACGATCGGAACGATCCCCGTTATAAGAAATTCTCCGCTTTGATTTTTGACTCATTGGGAAAATTATTTTGTTATGCATTTATAAGGCGTCTTACGGAGATAAACGAACCATGTCAACTTCTAATATGGTCTCCGATCTCCCACCCTCAAGTATGACCGAAGAACATGGTCATGAACAAGCCAACGAAAAGAACAGTATAGATCAAAGCCATACTCACCACTCCGATGAAGAATCAGCTATTGGTTATGAGCCCGACCTTTCCCACGTACCTACCAACACCAGCGCCTTGAATCGCACATTATCGGCGGTGCGCACTCGGGAATCTGGCAAAGATCTCGGCCCACCCCCGGACGGTGGATTTCAGGCTTGGTCGCAGGTTGCTCTCGCACACTTCGTCATCTTCAATACATGGGGCTACATCAACAGCTTTGGGGTCTTCCAGACATATTATTCCCAGACACTGGGACATCCACCTTCGGATATCTCTTGGGTTGGGAGTATCCAGATCTTTTTGTTGTTTTTTATTGGCACTTTCTCCGGCAGGGCCACCGATGCCGGCTATTTCACATTTACTCTGGCCTGTGGTGCTATCTTGGAATGCTTCAGTATCTTCATGACCTCGCTCTGCACCAAGTACTGGCAGCTGTTCCTGGCACAGGGAGTTGGTCAAGGAATTGGGTGTGGGCTCATGTTCTGCCCAACCTTGGCTTTGGTCTCAACTTATTTCGCCAAGAACCGTGGGATCGCTATTGGAATCGTTGCGTCGGGTTCTGCCACGGGGGGTCTGGTCTTCCCGGCCGTGATCATGAAAATGCTGCCACAGGTCGGGTATGGGTGGACCATACGGACGTTGGGCTTTATCTCGGTAGCCACGCTGACTCCGTGTGTCCTGTTCCTCAAGCAGCGTCTTCCTCCACGAAAGAGTGGTCCGATTGTCGAGTGGGCTGCCTTCACCGAGCTGCCCTACTTGCTATTCGCGATTGGCATGTTCATGAACTTCTGGGGCCTGTATATTGGATTTTTCTACATCGGCAGTTTCAGCCGTAACATCATCGGCGTCTCAAGCGATCGATCCATTGATTTACTCCTGGTCATGAATGGAGTCGGAATGATCGGGCGATTGGTCCCCAACCTGCTTGCCGATCGGTACACCGGTCCTCTCAACCTGTTGATCCCCTTCAGTTTTGCGACGGCTTTGGTTGGCTACTGCTGGGCGGCAGTCAACGGTATGTCCGGGCTGTGGACATTTGCCACATTTTATGGACTCTTTGCTGCGGGTATTCAATCCTTGTTCCCAGCGACCCTCAGCACTCTTACGACTGATATGAAGAAGATCGGTGTCCGCATGGGTATGGTGCTCAGTGTGGTGGCAGTGGCAGCCCTTATAGGGTCTCCTATTGCTGGTGAACTTGTTGTTCGTGATGATGGCAATTACCTGTATGCCCAAATGTTCATGGGATCTGCGATCTTGGTTGGCGGATTGACCTTGATTGGGGCTCGAGTGACCAAAGTGGGCACTGGTTTGGTTCGAGTTTGAAAAATAAGATCGTATCGTATAGAATATATGTAGATATATATCTATAATATATAATGATCATGATCATAGAACATATAAAACAAAGTAACAAATCAACGAGTTGTGGTTTGACGAGAGAAAAAACCCCACATGTGATTAATGCGAACGCGGTGACTCGCGGTGACTCGTGGTGACGGGGGTGAACTCTGCCCTTTTTTTTTCACTGTTTATCTGTTATACATTTTGAGGTCTTTACAATACTTTGTATTCTCTAGGTACGATCCTTTTTGACCCTTTGGATTCTATTCTGGCGCTAGGAACTGTGAAAGCGACATCCCACCTTTGCCCCTCCATTGTGTGCGAAACTTGCGAGACCCCCTTCAATGAAACCGTTGAACTTCGCTAACTCGTTCTCAATAGAGAAATATACATTACAGCCTTCTTTCAAAAGTTCTCAAAATAGTTCTTACATATCAATATGGCACCCCGTGGTCGTGGAGGAAAGTTCTCCAAGCCTACTCGTGGAGGTATGTCGTGTGCGCGTGTGCGCCTGCAGAGTCCGAGATACCTGAAAGCTGATCAGACAATGAATAGGAGGCAAGCACTTCAGCAGAGATCTCCAGCCTTTGGACAAGGATGGTAACCAAATGGGTCTCTGGCGGGTAAGTGAACTTCAATCCCAACTCAATTTCCACAGCACCCTGACCATGTTATTTCTTTCATAGGAACCTGGTGAGCAAATCAAATCATCGGGCGACGAAGATTCTTCATCTGAAGAAGAAAGCTCGGAGGAATCCAGCGAGGACGAGTCCAAGCCCACCGAGTCATCCACAGCTGCCGGAACCCGTGAGGAGCGCCGCGCAGCTGCCAAAGCTAAGAAGGCCGCCGCATTGAAGAAGCGAGGCCAAGGACCCGCCCAACCGGGCGACTTACCCCCGTCAGACTCGGAAGAATCCGACAACGACCTCCCCGCCAACCCCAACCACACTGCCAAGTCCCGCTCGCAGACTCTGAAGGCTGTCGAAGAGCCCGCTGCTGAGCCCAAGAAGCCCGCCAAGGTCAAGGATATCTCGCAGTTGTCCCGACGTGAACGGGAGGCCGTCCAGGCCCAGCAGGCCCGTGAGCGTTACCAGAAGCTACACGCCGAGGGTAAGACCGATGAGGCGAAGTCGGATCTGGCTCGCCTTGCCATTATCCGTGAGCAGCGTGAGGCGGAGCGCCTGCGCAAGTTGGCGGAGAAGGAGGAGAAGGATGAGCAAGCTAAGGAGCGTGCTGATGCTGCTCAGGAGCGGGAGGACCGTATGCGCGCCGCAGCGTCGGGAAAGACTGCTAAGAAAGTTGGTGGAAAAAAGAAATAAGCTCGTGGATATCGTTTTATATGTTGGTCATGACTTGGGTCGAATTGTTGTTTACACATCTAGACAACAAAAAAAAAAACAATAAACAAAGCAAAGCAAACGGTTTTGAGATATTCCTCACATTGGATATCTGGAATCACTCAGGCAGTAGAAAATATGCCCAATCATGTAAATTGAAATCATGTACACCGACGCGCCCCCATAGCATTAGAGAGAAACACCTCAGTTTTGGGCTGGCCTTCCTGGGAAATGCATGAGCCGGTCTCAAAAAAAAAGTCAAGGGCCAAAAAAAAAAAAAAAAACATATTTCAAGTTTCATACACGGAATTGAAATCCCAGGGAGAGAATAGATAGCCAGGAAAAAGAGGTCTATTTGCGGGGAAGCTTGATACTTCACACGCCCCAGAACAATCCTTTAACACTGTGGCCTTGCATAACAATGCCCCAACCGGCAATCAAGCTGACTAGCCACATAACGGCGAATATGAGGATGGGCACAAGTAGAAGTTCTGTGTTGTGCAAGAAGGGAAGAGCATTGTACCCTAGGAATGTGATATAGGTGTAGTAAATGAGAGCAGAGAGGTAGAGCGAGTTTCCAAGGAAAGTAGCCAGGAAATCACTCGGACTACGGGTGAGGAGCGGCAGAAGAAGGAACTGCACCACGTAGAGGTGGAGATAGAGAGGAAAGAAGGCCCGGTTGGATACCTATACAAGGATAGTGTCAGAAGGGCAGAAATTCTACAGTGTTTGTGGCAGAAAGTCTTACATCAAAACAATATCCAAACTCCAATTGCTCTTTCTCCCCTGGCTGCGTAAACAATCCCTGGGCAGCACCTCGTCTTCGGCCACGGGAGCCCCGCAGGCCAGCCAGAGAGGCGGCAGCTCCATTTGGACCGAATAGACGGCCAATGATAAAGTATCCAATTGTTGAGACGAGTAGTGAGGAGCCGATGAAATGCACGAACACGAAGAGGAAGGTGAGGCGTATGATTGCACCGAAACCCGGCCTATAAGCAAGGCCCCATGCGAGAGCTGTGAGGAGGAGGAAGAATGATAGTAGGTAGGTGAATGACGGATCAGGCCGGTGCCATGTATTTTTGGTTTCTGTTCTCGGGCGTCAATAGCTGCTCAGTTACCACGGTAGCTGTCATTGCCAGGGATTGTATGTGTTTGTTTGATCGAGGCACGACCCGAGCTTGGAATAAGTAGACTCACGTTTCTAGATCCGAGGGGGCATGGTCAGTATAGTGTTGGAGGGCCAAGCCAGTTAGGGTAGTCAAGACCACTTACATGGTAGTATATCGATTTGAAGACCTTTTTGGGTGCGATCAACAAGGAAGTCATTTCCCAAATGGCCATCTCAAAGTCCATTTGTGGAAATTTGAAGAGCCTGTCCCACATCAGTGATTGCTTCTCATGTCGAGGTTCTTTGGGTCCTACCTCTTGAAGAAGCGCGGCATGCGGACACTCGACCGGGTTGCGGGCGTTGAGCCGAAGTTGGCAGGGCCGGCATGTTGGCGGGGGACGGAGATGTGAGGGTTCATGATCTTAGACCCCTGTTTTCGAGAAGGGAAATCAGTCTCGGGGCATACACAATGCAGGTTCCAAGGTTGTTGTACGTGTATCCGATGCAAGTTGGGGTTATGTCATCTTGGTCACGTGTTGGGTATCTCCATTACAATATATTTGATCTTATTAGTTACATCGTACTTAACTATTATGTATGTACGTTTAGTTTCCAACACACTATTCTGTATGATATACTCTCTCATCTGTTCGAATTTGAAGTTTAGATAGATCTTAACTCATGTATCTTCCGAACAAGTGTCATACCCGCTAGACAAGGGTTTCTATCTAGATAATCCACTCTGCAAGGGGCTAAAGGATACATACATAGTCAGCATATGTACGGAGTACGGAGTACATATAGAGTCAAAATGGATAGATAGTTAATGTCAATATAGGAGTACATGCTTATAAGTCTGGGATTCATACCTGTCGATGCACACATACTCTATATATATGTAAATATGTATTTCCCTACGGAGTACGGAAGTCAAGATCCGATATACGAAGTAGCTCCATCCCCCCACGGCTCCACTGTACTTTTTATACAAAATTATATTGTATATTGTATGGCAACGGATTATAAGGCATGTAATATTGATTTGATAGATCTGTATAATATGCTTATAATGTATATGGGATAGATAACTAAAATGAGAGTATATAAGCATAACCATACACTTAATATATAATATATAATAAAGTAAATTAATGTACGCTGTATAAATCATGAAACCCCTGAATCGATGCGTTGGCACATCCTAAAAACCCTTTGAAGTAATTTCCCCTGGCACATGCATTTCTGTTCAGTTTCATCATATATTGCAACCGCTCTCTTATTCAATACTATATATATATATATATATATATATATCTTTCTCATACATTTTTTAAAAAAAGAAACAAAAAGAAAAATACCAGTCCCACCGTTCACCGGAGTTTAAAAGTTCCCGCCAAACCTCCGACTTTCAGGAGTTTGTTCCACCCCGGTTTCTTGTCTCTCTGCATTACTCGGCCCTGTTACCAACCTTTTACATTCCTTTTTTTTTGGTCCTTCTTTTTTACATCCCTTGCTTCGTGGGACAATGACCAAGTGAATTACCCTTCAATCCGTCAAATCGGATACTGCAGGTCGAGACCATCAGTTTATCCAGAAACCCCCCAAATCACTTTGTGAGACCTGCAAGATATCAGGTACGTCGCAGCAGACCTATGTGGTACCACTGGTTCTGATTCCCCTGGATCCCTACTATATTACAATGATCCTGCCCTTCCCCTCGCGTGGATGGGAAATGATCAGCCTGGAATACAATAATTAACTTCTGTTAGCGCAATAATGTCCCAACGGGAAGCGTACTCTCCTCCCCATACACCTCCCTCCCAAACCGCGAGATACAATCCTTCCAAGCGTGGATACCCAGCTCGAGCATCCATCCGTGATGCTTTCCCAGACGTCATGGATAATCCCACAAGCACCAGTGAACCGGGAGATGATCGAGACCCGCATGATCTGTCTCTATCCCCGCAACATGCTACACGGACGTCAATCGTCGACAACATGCTTCTTTCGCTCGATCAATTCGCCCCTAGTTCATCTGTCCTAGACGACTACCGTATTTTCAATTCCGCATTCGAAACCGACCATCACAGTCATTACTCGCAAGAATCTGATTCGCATGGCCGGTACCGCGGACACACATTCTCCTCATCAATGTCCTCAGAACCAGACTATGGATACGAAGATGGGAATGGCCGCTACGCAACAATAGTGGCGACCAAGGGCCGACGCAGCAACAGTAGCTCGAATCACCAGACGACACCGAGGCAGATGGGAAGCTCGCGCGGTGGTACCGGAACCATGCCACGAACAAACACTGCCCGAAAAGGCAGCAAAGGAAGCTCATCCTCCGCCGCAGACTACTCATATACAATTCCCAGAGCACGAACGGATCAAGGCTTGGGCCGACGCTCAGCCAGCTTCGATTGTGGACCAAAACGAGCGTTCGCACCTTATGCCGATTCCAGTGTCGGTCAGGACTTAACGCTGTACGACGATCACGATGCTGCACCTACCCCGAGTATTCCGGCGGGACCGCGGAAGATTCACGATTATAGTAGGACACCAACAACTGCTGCCGCGCGGGCACCGGTAGCATCGCGACGGAATAGTATAAAATCTGCTCATGCCCCTCAGGTTCGAAAGGTTCGGCCTGAAAACATTGGTACGGGGACCATCAGAGCTCGGGACAATGACTTCCAAAATATGAATGATATGGAGCTTGACCCCCCTCCGACCATCATGGCATCGTTGGATCCTCCTGCTCCCAGCCCGACCATCTCCTATAACAAGCCGGCTTTTCCTCCTCCAGAACCAACGGTAGCTACCACAATCTCAACCAACATCCCAACCAACGTCCCCATCAACCATCCTGCTCCAAGCACAAAAGAACGCCCAGGTTTCTTCCGGCGTGTCTTTGGATCTAAGTATCCGTCTCCTGGACCGGCAGATGCAGCAAGTATAAATGCCACCGATCCAACACACCTACAAGAAACCGAGAGGAGAGAAACCAATGGGACCGCCAGCCCGAAGACACGGCCTCAACAGGCAGCCAAGAGCTCTGCAGGTGCTTCTCCGTCCTCCGCTCGCACAGGACCCCATCAGGTCGTGAATAAGAAATCTTCGTTCTTCCGTAGACGGAAGAGATCGGTGCCTGACCATGCGCCTCCACCAATTGTAATTCCTCAACATCTTGCACCACAGACCATAGATTCTATGCCGGCTCCAAGTCCTGTGAGCAGCCTGCGGCAGGTCATGAATCCTTACCTCGATGAAGAATTAGACCAGAAAGAAAATGCAGACTGGGAGGCCAAAATTCGACAACCGGCATTTTTGCAGGCGCAGAAGAAAAGAGAAAGTGTTTCAGCTCCTGGGGCTCCCAAAACGAAGTCTTCTCTTCAGCCATCTGCTGCCTCTCGTGGCCAAGACCTCTCGCCCCTTGCAGAGAAGGATCGATCTTCGAATGGCGAAGTCTCCACTGACAGTGCTTTGCAGGAGAAGTCTCAGAATGTCGCTGCTTCTGCTACTCTGTCCCCCGTCGCGGAAGATTTTTCGCGCAGAATCAAACCACAGGTCGATATTCCTCAAATCAATGTAGCCAGATTAGCGCTTCCATCTGAGGACAGGGCTTGTGAATCTCCCGTTGATTCTATATCAACAGCATCACACTATCAGACTGCCGCGAACACCCCACTTATTGAGCAGGAAGAGTCTCAACCAGGTGATGACACCGAGGATCAGACAGATGGACCTGGCGATGCCATTGAAGATGGCCCTACAGCGGCAGACCGAGAACAAGCTCAAAGGCTCTTCGACAGCCAGGATCAGGTGGTAGGCAACGAGCCTGCTGCCGCTTGGCTGGGTGACCCTGATCGGGCAATGGTTCGCGAAGCATACATGCGACTGTACAACTGGTCTAATCTCAACATTGTTGCCGCGCTTCGGGCTCTTTGTGATCGTTTGGTGCTCAAGGGAGAAACCCAACAAGTGGATCGAGTGCTGGATGCCTTTTCGACCAGATGGTGCGATTGCAACCCGAGTCATGGCTTCAAAGCTACTGATGTTGTCCATACCATCTGCTATTCTATTTTGCTACTAAACACTGATCTGCACTTGGCTGATATCGATTCAAAAATGACTAAATCCCAATTTGTTCGAAATACCATGCCCACTATCCACCGAGTGGCAATGGATGCCGCACCGGAAGCATTTGAGACCTTACGTCCAATCAACCGCTCCAAGACCCAACCCCATGAAGCGCACTCTGCCCCTGCATCTGCACGATCTGCAACTTTTCCTCCAGAGGTCACCCACAGCTCGTTTGACAACGAGGGTGATGCCAATGTTGATGCCGGGCCTTTGGTTAACACGCCATTCACTGGAACAGTGCGAGCCTGGGAGCAACAAGTTGAAATGGTATTGAAGGAATTCTACACCTCCATCCAAAAACAAAAGCTGCCACTGTTCGGTGCTCAACCAGAACGTGAAGTATCCCGCATGTCGTCCAACAACTTTTTAGGCCCCTCTAGCGGTACTCTCCGGAGGAGTCCCAGCACAATTAGCAAGAGTGGTTCTGATATCTTCCCTCGCGGTCGTTCTGCCAATTCAAGCCATGGAGCTGCGCGATGGTCATCCAAACCCCGCTCCCGGGCTGGGAGGCTTTATCCTCCGTCGATGATGGGCTCTAGCCGTACCAGCCTAGATGACCAATCATCTGTCTGGAGTCCGACTGGGTCTAGTACCTGGAGTAAATATTCTTTGGGCAAGTTCACTTCAGCGTCTGTGGACTCTTTTGGCTCAGACTTCCCTCGTGGCGAATACCAACAATCTATCGGTTTTGCCAATGCTCTGAGTCAGGCCATCATTAGGGAGGACTCTGCTCCCTCGGTATATAGCTATGAGGAGCCCGAGCGAACGACCCCTCTCCTTGAAGATGACACGTTAGCTCTAGCCGGAGCTCCGTGGGCTAAGGAGGGAAGCCTAAAGCATAAGCATCACCTAGATGCGGTGGACAAACGGGCGAAGGACCGGAACTGGAATGACTGTTTTGCGGTCATACAGCAAGGCTGGATGCGTCTTTTCTCGTTCAACAACTCCACCAAGTCGATGCGGCAAAAGGCCAAGCAGCCCGGAGGGGTCATAGTCGGTGGCGGCAACTGGACGGAAAATGCAGAAGAGCTTTGGAAGTTTATGCTGCGCCAAACCATCGCCAGTGCCTTACCATCGCCTGGATACTCCAAGTCTCGTCCTCATGTCTGGGCCCTGAGTTTGCCTACTGGGGCCGTTCATCTCTTCCAGGCTGGAACGCCTGAGATTGTCCGAGAATTTGTCTCAACGGCCAATTACTGGAGCGCGCGATTATCCAAGCAACCACTGGTAGGAGGCATCAGCAACATTGAATATGGATGGAGCGACAGTGTCATTAACAGCGCGCTGATCGGCGGTGAAAGTCGATCCCCGCCGCCTTCATCAGGCGCACGGCCCAGTATTCAAAGCTCCATCCGAAGCTCCATCGATCATCAAGGCGTGCGACCCCGACTTCCCGCCGATCGGGTCAACATCAGTGACTGGAGCCCACCACAGCAAAGTATGGTCGCCTCCAACCTGACAGAGGAGGAACAGTGGACGGCTCTGCAGGCATACGTGCAGAACGTGGAGGATGATCTCTCTCGCCACAATGAACTGCGTTCGGCGATGAACCTTGCATTCTCTCCACGCCACCCCAACGCCGCCAAAGCCATGGCAAACTGGGAACGGAAATCATCATATCTGTTGCGTGAGATAGTTAAGTTCCGCACATATATTGACTCCCTACGCAACGCCATCGGCTCCAAAGAAAGAATTTTCGCTTCAACTAACTACTCTCAAGAGGATGAGGAAGCAACGGAACCTACAGAGGCTGCAGCGTAATTGCACACTCTTCCTCTTCCTTGACTTCGAATGCACTGGCTGTACATACCCCTACCCCCCTTTTTTTCTTTTCCTTTTATGTGACTTTTGTTTGATACAACTGTGTCTAGTATACCTTCTTTCCTTCTAATGTTCTGTGATGGTGGATTACTGATTATTCCGTTTAATGCTTGGGACGGTGATGTGATGCTATGGATACCATGATTGTCGTTTTTACATATGAATATCATCGATTTGTATATTTCCTATTTCCTTCCAAGGGTATATTAAGTCTCCTGATGTACCATGAAGGGATATACATGTGGCATTAATGTAGTTGATGTTAATAGTGCGTGGCAATACCACTACATAATTGTGCCTGGCCGTGCCCATTACCGTTGTATACCAATTGCTCTTGCCCGATGACTTTCCAATATGTTCGATATTGCAATTTAGACCTTTTCACTTCTTGATGTTGAATATTACAACTTCATCTGTCTCAACTTTCTTAACTTTCTTAACTTGTTGATACATCAAAATACCACAATGACCGCTCATTCGCCGATCGAAGCGGGTAGCGAAATGCAGGAAGTGGATACCCAAACACTGGGCGTCATCTCCCCCGTAACAACTACAGTGCGCACCCCCTCTGTGTTGGCATTCCAGACGCCAGATCAGACCTTGAATGATCTCAGTTCAGAATACTTCATGGCAGAGGACGCACCGGGGGGGTCTCCCCCGAACTCGGTAACACACTCGGAATACGCGCAACCTCCTTCAGAGCCGGAAGAAGACCAAGACCAAGACCATGAACATGGACATGAACATGAAGACCCTGAATTCACCATGACATCGACCCAACTAGATCTAGAGGATCACAGTTTTATTCCTTCCTCCGTCGACCGCGACGAGAGCAGTCTATTTCATCCATCGAGCGAAAATGGCGACCACGAACGCGGCAATAACCAAACCTTAATCGAAGAGCACGAAATGCGCCGCAAACTGATGGACATTGAGTCGAGCTTTCTGCCGGAGCCCTCAACAATTGACGTGGCTGCGACCGGTCCTGCTGCTGGCGCAGATGATACATACCTGGTTGGGGTTCCAAAGAATAATGTTGCAGACACAACGCAGGACTCCTCACAGCTCTCATTCATACAACCAGCCGAGACAAACCCGATGGAAGACGAGGGACACAGCGAGGAGGAGCAGCCGAATACCAATTTGGACTCGGCACCTGACCCTGCAGAACAACATGCGGACAATTCCTTGCTTGACTCCCTCTCCTCGTCACCTACGGCAGCTGCAGCGCTGCGCCGAAATCAATCCACATCGTCCGATAATGCGCGAGAAACCAGCCAGCTCTCCCAGGATGAGCGCCCCTTCAGATCCGAATTTTCTATGGCCGAGAATGAATCACAACTCACTCCCTCGAAGCTTCGAAACACCTCCCGCAGCCTGTCGCCTGGTACGTCGCATCTATTTAGTGACCAGAGTGGCAGTGCTACTGGTAGTCGTAGAGCCAGCCGACCCAAGTACCTGACTAGTCGACAATCAGCCCATCGTCTCTCCCATTCCTCGGTCGCAAGTAACAACACTGAAACAACCAACAGCGATGCCACACTGGGCGCGGACTATGCTCTTCAAACTGGAGGCGCGACATCTGACAGCTATGGAAGCCTGCACCCTGGAAGGCGTGTGCAAATGGCCAGGACAACCAGTCTCGGCAGCATGGCATCTGGGATCTCCGGGTACAGCGAAGAAAATCCACTGGAGAAGAGAAATACGCCTGGTCCAACAGATGGCGGCCTACATACGCTGGAGGAGGAAGGCTCACCACCACATTCTCGTGCCGGTCCGGTTGAACACGAAGACACCTCAACGCCAGTGACGCCAAAGGCGAAGCCGCAAGACAGCAATGTCCCTACAGATACCGCAATTGCTGAGCGGGTTAAAGGCATTCAAATTCCCACCACCTTTGCACAACGGTTCCGGGAAGACTTCCAAGCGTCCCCGGAGAAGCGTTTAGGGGCCTCGACCCCTGCATTTGCTAAAAGTGGCCGGAATTTGACCCTCAAGGAACAGAGCAGCACCATTGATCGCCTGGCGAAGGAGAACTTTGACCTGAAAATGCGAATCCACTTTCTTAATGAGGCGCTGAACAAGCGATCCGAGGAAGGCATCAAGGAGATGATCTCGGAGAATGTTGAGCTCAAGTCAGACAAGGTCAAACTCTCAAAGGACAACCAAAGCCTAAGGCGCAAGATTCGCGACTTGGAAAAGCAAGTGAAAGACCATCAATCGGACAAGGACTCTATGGTCAATCATGACCCCGAAGGATCAGAGGAAGGTGATCGCGACTCGCCCCAAGATGAAGAGATTGTCTTCCTACGCGAACGGGTTGAAACTTATGAACTCGAGATTGAGCGTATGAGGTCGGAAACAATTGCACGGGAAAGTGAGAAGCGACGGTTGGCCGAAATGGTCAAGTCGCTCAGCGATAATCGTGCAGGAGAGTCCGACGCAGGCGCGAGAGAAGAGCGAGTAAGTCAAAGTCAGATGGGCACAAAGCAATTAGATCAAGCTAATTAGATATGCAGGAGATGTGGAAGGATATGCTCGACGCAGAAACCTCAGCGCGAGAGCAAGCCGAGGAAGAAAATCGAAGACTCCGGGATGAGTCGATTCGTTTGCGGAGTGAGATGTATTCCGTCACAAAGCCTGGCCAATACGACTCTCTTTCGTACACGTCTGATAGAGATGGCAACCGGGTTCCCACCGCCCCCAACAGCACGCTTGTGGTAGAGTTAGGGCTCCTTAAACAGGAGAACGCAGAACTAAGAAAAGAAGTTAGTGCTCAGACTTCAATGCTCACATCTCGCAACCGAGAAAAGGAACGTCTTTATCAGGAGATCGAAGAATTAAAGCTCGGAGAGCGTCGTCATGTTGGCCGATCCATAGCTGGAGATAGTATCTTTGACCGTTCTGCCTCACGCAGTCATATCCGTCCATCGTCCCAGGCTAGCGACGGAACAGGTATGTCACGCAGCGACATGGACCGCGATGAACTCGAAGCCCGGAATGGACAACTCCGGGACCTAGTATCCACCCTGAAGCTTGAGAATCAAGCCATCCGAGCCGAACTTGAGGACTATATTGGAGAACTAGAGGCTCTTGACAAAGCATACCAGGCTGATGTTGATCAAGCTGAGGAAGAGATGCAAAATCTACAGCAAGAACGAGATCAGGCCGTGCATATGGCGAACGAACGAGATGCCGCTTTCCAGGACCTGCGGGCCGAGGCGCAGGAAGAGTTGGATACACTCGGAGACGAACTCGACCAGAAGATTGTGGAGTGCCAGCGCATGAATGAGGACCTAAGAAACCAGGATGAAAACCTCAGGGTTTTGCAAGCCGAGATGCGATCTGCCAGTGAAGGCATCATCCGTCTTGAAGAAGACGCACAGAACAACCTGGCCGCATACAAATCTGTGCAACAAGAGCTGGAGGAGACCAATCGCGAGATGGAGTCTATAGAGAAGAGCCTATTTGAGGCCAACGCCAAGGTGCAGCGACTGACGGTGCAGATCGAGTCAAGCCAGAATGAAATTGCTTTCCTTCGTGAAGAGCAAGACAGCGATAAGATCCGCATCGGAGACCTCGAATCGGATCTCAAGAACTACCACATGAGCTTGGTCAGCGAAAAAGAGAAGACTAGAGAACTCGAGCAGCGATTGGCAGATGAACGTCACCAGCGAGAGGTGGTTGGAAGCAAGGAGAAGCAAGATGTTCAGCGTATCATGAATGAATTGAACCGCGAAGCTTCAGCTTCCAAGGAGGAGGTCCGACGTCTGAAGAAGAGCCTTTCAGCCCAGGAGATTGAAACCTCCACCTGGCGAGAACGGTTGATGGACCTCGAAAACAATTTGAGAGAAACTCTAGGTGACCTCAGCGGCAGTCGGTCTAGCTTGATCACCAATATCATGAAGCTACAAAAGGAACTCGAGTCGACCGCCCTTGACTTGGAGAGCATCCGCTCGCAGCTAGACGAAAAAGAATCTCTGCTTCGAAACCGTGATGCTCTGCTCGAGAGTCATGGACTTGAGTCACGCAAGCTCTCGGAACTCTTGGATCGCGAACGGCATGCGCGCCGAGCTGACAAGCAGTCGTTCGAGTCGTCGCTCAAATCTCACCAACAGGCATCCCGGACCATTACACAAAGCAATTCCCGCATCACAGATCTGGAAAAAGCGCGGACCGAGGACCGCAAAAGATACGCATCGCTGGAACAGCAATTCAAGGATCAGCTTAGCGAGAGGAACGCCATGTTCCTTAACATTTGGAAGAGAATATCCGGGCTTTGCGGGCCGGACTGGGCGCACTCCAACAGTCTTATCAATGGCAATCTTCCGAGCCAGGAGGTCATCGGTAATATTTTGTTCTGGCCGGGCTTCAGCCGCAACCTTCTGCTTGCAATGAAGACTGTCGAGGCCGTGATGGCAAGTTTCAAGACTCGCATCAAGAGCATCGACCATGAGTTGACTAAGCGTTATCACACGCTTGAGCTGTCATATAACGGACGCATCAAGAAGCTCGAGCGCCTCGAGGAGGCTTTGAAAAATCTGCGATCCGATCGCGGACAGTCGAGCTCCACCCCGGAGATGTCTAAATTGCGTGGCGAGAACCGTCTGCTGAAGGCTGAACTCAATCTACTCCAATCCAACTCGCGAGGACAGGGTCCTGCATCTGCAGTCATGGCATCGGGACCCCGATCCCCTTCTTTGGCGTCAACTGCAGAGTCGGAACGATCCTTAGGGCGTTCTAGCTCCACGGTTGGCACTGAAAGACCTCGCCCCGAGAAAGGCCTCGCTCGCAGTGTTACAGGACTTCCGCAGCCCTCTCACTCCTCTTCTAGCAGCACACTGACCAACAACAATGCTGGCACAATGATACCACGCACGCGTAGCTCGCACAGTGGCTGGGATGGTGGCGATGAGAAATGGATTCACAGGCTGCATGAGCTGGAGAAGCGACTTAAATCTGAACGTGAGGGTCGCCTCCTAGACCGCAGTGGCGCTCGCAAGCGACTCGAGGAACGCGATGCCGAGAACCAGAAACTTCGAGATCAGCTCAGCCGGGAACGTACGCGGCGCGGACCTTCCGGGACCATTGCAGATGGCGGCAGTCGCAATCGCCCTTCTGCCTCAGATGAGGCTCCCAGCTCCAGTGAAGGGGAGGGCATCACCGTCGACATCGAAGTTTGATTTTGTTGTCGGTTTTCTCCTGTACTATATATACCCCACCGTCTGTTTGTGTTTCGCTTCCACATTACACGTATCGCATATGCTTGTAATGATCATTTACGAGGGTCATGAGACGAGGACAGGCGTTTTATTTTATTTTTTGTTTCGTTGTACTTTATACACGTCCATATATGCTCTATCAAGACGAATTCAAACTTTGTATGATACACTCCAATCTACCGCAACAATACCTTGAGCGAGAAATCCACGATCCCCGTACCCTGGTGGATTGAGCTGGTAGACAAGATATCGATATCGGCACAGACATACGCCGGCGCATTCTCTTCCGTCAACCCACCACTCACCTCGATCAAGAAGGCCTTCTTCGAGGCCCATTCGCGCTTCAGCTGCGCTGCCGCCTCCCGCACCCCCTCGGGGGTAAAGTTATCCAGCATAATAATATCGGCCCCCGCGCCAATCGCCGCATTAGCCTCCTCCACACTCCGACACTCCACCTCGACCTTGGTCGAGAACCCACCAGTAGCCTTGGCCGCCTGCACAGCACGCGGGATCGCCGCTGCAATAGACTCAATTGACGACGCGTCCGCAACACCGCCGTCCGCTGCAGCGCGGTTGTTCGCGCACGCCCACACGTGGTTATCCTTCAGCATGGTCATGGAGCTCAGATCATGGCGATGGGGATCGGCGCCGCCAGCAAGCATTCCGTATTTCTCCACCAGCCGGAACCCAGGCGTTGTCTTCCTTGTACCAGCCAGGGTACCTTGCCATCCTTGCGTACGCAGCGCAGCGAGCATGGAGGCGCTCTTGCTGGCGATGCCCGAGCAACGAGCGAGGATGTTTAGGGCTACGCGCTCGCCGAGGAGGATCTTGCGGATGGGGCCGCGGACGGTTGCGCAGTGCTGGATTGGGGTGATTGCTTCGCCTTCTTTGATGTGCCATTCGATTCTAGATGGGTTAGAGAGGCTGGGGCCTGAATGGAGGAGTTGAATGGAGGGGTGGAGGAGTGGAGGAGTGGAGGACTAGGACACTTACGTGCAGCCTAGTTGCGAGAAGACCTCGTCGAAGAATGGTACGCCTGCGACGATGCCCTGGGGGGTTGATCAGTTAATGTTCTTCTCGTGGACTAGGTCGGAATGCCATGTTATAGACTCTGTTGCTTTACCTTGCTCTTTCCTAGGAGTCGGGCCTCGCCCTCTGACTCGCCGACGACAAAGCCGCCATAGTCCAGGCTAGGGCAGTCCTCTTCCAGCCAGGATGTTATGAAGCGCTTGTAGTTGCCAGGCAGTAGATGGCGCAGATCTCCGTGAGCCGAGGCCATTGTAGGTAGATTTGGCACACAGGAATTAGGTCAAGTATTAGAGAAGTGCAGTGTATAATCCGTTGATCTGCGAGTTCGCACGAAGTTCCCCCGCGCGGGGGTGAAGAGGCTCGGGTTGGCCCGGTCTCCGATTGTGGCCGAGGTCACGTGGGAGTATACTATGTTTTGTAAGAATAACACACACAGCATATATATATATATATATAATATATTATTATATGGAGTATTGAGTATACCATTATACAATTCCAGGTACGCATTAGGCTAGTATACACAAAAGAGTAAGCCTATATTAGCCATACAATTATGTGCCCCGTTGAGATGGCTTAGATTATTGTAATAGTTTAACTACATGTACGGAGTACGGAGTAACTATAACTAAATCATATATACCCGTTAACTCCTAAATAGTACATATCTTATAGCGCCACATTCCGGGAATACGGCACACTAAAAAAAAAAAGAAAAAAAATCGATCGTCACGGGCTTGACATTCCCAGTGGAGATTCTTCTGGAAGGGAGTGGGTCAGGATGAATTGGGCAAGTTCTGTGGAATTGGGTATACTTCTATATTACACATACTAATACGTATTACTATATACTCCGGAACCTAAAAGGTGTGTAGTTACCTAACTAGGTAAGTAGTTAGGGGGATATCTAGATAGATATATTCAGATGTCATATAATAACATGTTTAATAAACATCCGAGGAATTCAAATTCCGGCTTAGAAACGGGCTGCCGAGGATCCGGGACGGAGATAACTTGGTCGGCTTCGGCACTTTGTTTTTTTTCTTTACAAATACCGAGCGTTGTATAATAATATATTGTGTAGGGCCAAGTCTCCACTTATCTGGAATGTAAAAGGAAATACACTTTATGTACGGAGGACTGCTATACCCACTGAGATCAAGCCTTCCATGCCTTGTAAACAGTTTTGCAGCCAAACGACTGACCCTTCTTCAGCAGAACCATAGACCGCCACTCAGGCTCGTTGATCGCATTCACGAACCGGCTAGGTTCCACACAGAATCCAGCTCCCTCATGGTGTGCCGGTGCACCATTGATCGACGGCACATCGATGTACTTGCCAGTGTAGAACTGGAATGCAGGCTCGGTGCTGTGCACCTCGAGGTGCAGGCCCGTGCTTGCGTTGCTGAACTGCGCCAGGCGGCGTAGCGGTAAGCCACGAGTGTCGAGCGGGATCTTGCTGGGATCGGACTCCAGCACAAAGACGTCGTCAATGTGGGCGCCCGTTGCCGCGAGCGTGAACGGGGTTGTCACATCGCGGGGGAACTTGGCGACCCCACCTGAGGGGATACCCGTGCTATCGAGGGGCAGATAGTCGCCTGTAGCGAGTTGAGCGGTGGTGCCTGAGATATCGGGTCCATCGCCGATGTTGAAATAACTGTGAAAGGTGGAGAGGAAGCTTGGTCAGCGGGGGGATAGGCTCTCCAATTTTCGAGATTGATGTTCATCAA
The DNA here is from genome assembly GCA_019977855.1 of Penicillium aurantiogriseum. Classification (NCBI taxonomy): domain Eukaryota; kingdom Fungi; phylum Ascomycota; class Eurotiomycetes; order Eurotiales; family Aspergillaceae; genus Penicillium; species Penicillium aurantiogriseum. The sequence goes on along the minus strand of JAFCIW010000003.1, from coordinate 7,239,745 downwards.
TTTCGAAGGGGAGGGTGTAAAGGGTTCTGGGTCTTTACCTGTGGTTGGTGAGGTTGACTACAGTCTCCTCGCACTCATCACCAATGAATTCCACCTCGTACTCGGCCGTCAGGACGGTCTTGGCATCACCCTCCTTACTGGCGGTGTACCACACGCGCACCTCGACAGTACCGGGGTACCCCTCCTCACCATCTTTGCAGAGGTACTTGAACAGCAAGGCGTCGTGGCCATTGCGCTGAACGGTGTGTGGACCGTCAAAGACGCGCTTACCCCAACCCTGCGGACCACCATGCAGGGAATTGGGACCGTCGTTCTGCGTCAGTTGGATCTTCTGGCCATTCAGGTCCTGAATCAGGCCATCCTTGATGCGGTTTGCAACGCGGCCGATGGTGGCACCATAGTGCGGGGAGTTGTGCTGGACATAATCCTCCTGCGTGGGGAAACCCAAAACGATGTTCTGGCCACCGACACGGAACTCTTGAATGATGGCGCCCAAAGGCAAGAAGGTGAATGCAGCTTGTTCGGTAGACATAATGAGGGGTTTATTTTGCTTTTTCTTTTCTGAGAGAATAGGTGGGAAGAACCTTGGGAAGAGTATGTAGAGAGAGTATGTACATTTTCATTTTAAGGGACATGACGTTACAACCCCGCAATCTGCGGAATTCATCACCGACAATGCCACCTTGCAACAATTTTTTTTTTGTTTAGCATAAATGTTGATATTCAAGTCAAGAGTGTATGTTGTTGCCCTGAGAGGGTCCCTGATTTTCAGGTGATTAGGCTAAAAGAGAGAGAAGGGGTGGAGAGAGAGAGAGCTTTGAATTAGCCGGGTTAGGGTTCAAGCTTAACCCGTGACCCGGACGATTCATATAAAAGGCTCCCGAGTCACCTGGGCCCCAAAACTATAACGATCACTATGAAAATGTGTCTCCGTATTGAATTGGTATTCTTGAACTTTACCCGGGAATATAATCACGCATAAAGCGGACATAACACTTCGGCGTTAGGGGAAGCCAGCATCCGGTCGGAGGAAACGGGCCCCGGCGTCCGAAGGGATCTATACCCCGGACTCGTGTCTTGAAAGAAAAGGAAAATAGGAGACATGCCAAGGTATGTATTAATAATTGGCAGGTACCTAAATATTCGAGGGTTGGCATTGGATTGGCACTGGATTGGCATTGGATTGGCATTTGTATTGGATTAACAATGTATTAGGCAGGCATTTTCTTGTTAGAACTAAAGTTGACAACAGGTTTGATAACTGGGGCTGTGTCAGGGGGTTGCGAGACCGAATACGACGGATACGAATACCCAGTTACATGTAGTTATAAGTTTATTATAGGGTACAGCATATGTACGGAGTACGGAGTTCCTAGTTTTAGTATTCTAGGATTCTAGGATTCAAGTATTCTAGTAAATTCGAACACAAAGTCAAACCATCGGAGCAATTGCCCCACAGGAAATCGGGATTTCGGCGACTTAACTTGTGTCCGAGTTATCAAGCAGAAAAGGATTCTCACGTAAGCAGCAAAAATCGCTCAAATGTGGAGAGTTCGGAGGAGAGAAAAGGGCTGAGATATCCGCTGAGTCAGAAGATCAATAATCAAAATCAATAATCATTGGAAATACAAATAATCAAAAAGAAAAAAAAACTAACCAGACACCGAATTATTCCCGTTTGATATTAGTCAACCCTGGAGCCCTAGAGCTAGGGCCTCAATCGGCATTTTCCTCCGCAAAGGATCTTTTTAATCTGAACCGGTACCTGGGCAGAGATAGATGAGATCATTTCCCGTTTTGGATAGTGTAACGGTGACCTCAAAACACTTGAATGGAAATTGGAATTGGAATTAGAGAGATAAAAAAATATCAGAATAGACGCCTCCTTGAAACCCCGTTTTAAAACTCCAGAGAAAATAACTAAAAAAAAACAAAGGCCGAAACTCCAATTCCCGAACCCAAAAAAAAACCGGTACACTATACAGAGGTGATTAGGATCCCGAATTGCGCCTGAATCCAGTCCAAGAGACCTTGGGGGAAAATAGCCCCAGAAGAAGAGAAGAGAGAGAAAAACAGAACATGTATAGTATACATGCATCACGTCATACGGCGTTAAAAAAAAAAACTCCCAAACAAAGTAACCTTCCAAGAAAAGAAAGAAAAATAAGGCTCAGATGGAGGTAATCTCCGTAGGATTGGGATTGAGGAACTGGTTGAAATCCTCATAGTCATTCTTGGAATCAAGATATGACCCTTGAGACAAGCAGTTCATGGGGACCTGGCGATTGAACATAGGTGATGATAACTGCTGGTCGTCAAAGGGCATATTGGAGTAATCGGCTGTGGACATCAAATCCATTTCGTCGAAAGGATTGAACCCATGACTAGGCCATTGTTGCGGACCCTGCAAAGCCAATGGGTTGACCACCCCTTGCATGGACATGGGTTGGGCGAATTGCGGGGTGGTGGGCATCTGAGGTTGATGAGGCGGCTCGGTCTTGATAGGCACCCGGGTCGAGGGACTATAGGTCGGTGGTGTGGGCGGCATGTGTTGCTGGGAGAAAGCGTCGGATGAGAAGCGCGAGCGAGGCACGGGGGACTGAGGGCTATCGGAACCACCGTCGGAAGATTCCTGCCGTTGCATGCCGGCATTGGTGTGCCAGAGATCCTGTTGTAGGGCTTCGGGATTTTCTTCAAAGCGTTCGCCCTTGGAGCCGTCGAGGGCGCCGAGGCGCATAAGCAGGTCGTGAGTAAGTGGATGACCGTTGGGTTCGAGTTTCAGGTGGTCGCCGGGCCAGCCTTCGCCTTCGATGTTGCGTCGATAGAGTTCCTGGAGGCCATTGACGAGCCAGGATTGTTGCTGTTCGAGCATCTCAACGTATCTATGGAGAGAGCTGGTCAGTGTGATTCTTTAGGGTTGTGAAGATAGCTCTGTAGCTTACCCCTTCGGGTACACTTTGTCATGCGCCTTCTTGCGCTCTCCAAAGACACAGATGGCATTATCTGCCCGACAACGGGAACAAGGGCTGGATCCGTCACACTGTCCGGGTCAGTGTATGTTGGGGACGATTACTCGTCTTTTCTGTTTTTACATACCTTGGATTTCTTCAAACGACACCGATCGCATGCTTTGCATACTCTTTTACGGACATTGCTGTCGGAATGCGAGTGCTCCGAGGTTGGTGTTGATTGGCGAGCTGCCATGATTTATGAAGTCGCAAGTGGTGATATAAAGAAAGAGAGAGAGAATATAGTAGGGGAATTTGACCCTTAGCTATACCACAGCTCCGAGTAGGATCGACGTCAAATTGGGGTCAATGATATAATGATGTTAACAAATCATTCAAGGAAATTGAGTTCGGTTAAAGTAGACGGATGCAGGTAGGTAATCCTTGGGACCAGGAAGAAATAATATCGAAAGTATACCTAAGTTGTATAGGTAACAGGGAAAGTAGTATGAAGTAATAGAGAAAAAGTAACAGTCCAGGTCACCATGGGAGTAGATGTGCATATATAGGAATCAAAAAAAAGAGGGGGGCCCAGTCTAGTTTAGGATTTTTATTCTTTTATTCTTTTTATTCTTTTTGAATTTTGATTTTTATTTTATTAGAGTCATGGATTAGTCTCCATAGTCCGGGAGTCCTTGGAGAAGAGCATAAAAGGGATCGGATCGAAGATCATAAAATACCATACAAATCAATACAGTGAAAAATACAAGGATGACTCGGCATTTGCTGACGGAACTCGGAGACTTGGAACTGACGTATATCCGAGTGGACTGCACTTCCGGATCAGATTATTGGATTCGATTCAATATAGGAGATACGAACTATGATTATCGAATAGTTGGACTGTAAATTCCATAGGAAACCAAAAAAATCATAAAAAAGATTGAATTCATATTCTTGGCAGCATAACTCTATGTACAGGAATAAAAAAATCAAAAAATCGGCAAGCTCATGCCGAATTGCATGTTGCACCCGAGACTCTTCATTATATTATGTTATGTATTCCGAGGCATCTGGATATACATATGATACTCCAATGTAATATGTTAAGTAGTTTACAATATACCACCTTAACGGGGGATTACAATTAAATAAAAGAATCCGGTTTCAAATGATTCATCATCCTCGACCTAGGCATTACCAATCGTCCAGAGGGGGAAAAGTCCATGACGTGACCATTTTGACCCTAATAAGGAACTATGTCCCTTTTGAGGATATACTACATCGTGACTGTAATATCAAAGGGCTAGACCGATTTTTTGGATTTTGGATTTTTTTTCTAGAAGATATCCTGCTTCTCTCGATGTTTCCTATATTTCCCTTCCCTATCTCCCCCTAAACCCCATTTCTCTCGGCTGATATTCCGTGCAGCTTAAAAGCTTAGTTCAATACTTACTGCATTGGGAAATATGTGACGACCTATCAAATCCTATCAATTCTCTCAACCCGTGGGAACTCCATCGCGCATCATCTCACATATCTGGCGGAGGCGTATTCCGAGTCCATTCACCCTAATCACCCCGAAAGGATTGGGTTGCTTCATGTTTCTCGACAAATGTTCCCAACTCAACCCCATACAGTGCCCCCCTCCAAAATATATATATATATATATGACAGGGTATAGTATAATCTACATCTTTTTTATAATATACAACCTCATTATCCATCAACAAGAGCAGTGAAAGCACCAGAGCTGACAGACACAGCAACCCCGATAACACTTTTCACGGGGTATCTGATGTTTTTCGGTTTTCTGAATTTCCCTCTGTTCCTGACCTGGTTTGCCGTTTGGTTCCGTGGTCTTCCGGTGTTTGATAAACTCCCATGCCTGACTTCGACGAGATCGGGTCTCGCCTGCAATTGCGTCTACGGTGGGGGTTGGTACGGAATTGTGTGAGGGCTCGGCACACGGAGGAAGCGCACCGTGTTGGCCATGAAGTCGGCGGGCTTCGACAACGCGACGAACTAAATCTATCCTGTCATCAGCTCTACTCTCTCCCTCTCTGTCTCTGTCTCTTCCTTGTGGATATATCATACGGGCAAAGGTCTCCTCAATGTTGACCGTCTCGCGAGCGCTGGTCTCCATAAACCCACAGCCGTGTTTGCGTGCATACTCGAGTCCATCGCGGGATGTCACCACGCGATTATCCTTGAGATCGCATTTGTTGCCCGCGACGATTTTCACTGGCGGTGGCAGGCCAATCTGGCCGACATCCCTTATACCGGATTTCTTTCCCAACTCCTGGCGCAGTCGCTCGTTGTCCTCGACGCGTTGCTCCGCCTCCATATTGATCATGTCCATGAAATGATCCAGCGTTTCAAGACTCGAGGGGTTGGTGATATCGTAAACTAGGAGGAAGGCGTCCGAGTTCAATGTCGTGGCAGACCATAGCCCCCGGTACTCCTCCTGGCCTGCGGTGTCGGTGATGGAAAGGACGTAGGGGCGGCCATCGACGTTGCGGGTGACGGAATAGGAATCCTCTGGGCCCGATTAGAATTGGAATGGCATCGATCGGATGGGCGTAATACCGATAGTTGGATCATATCTAGAAATGAGATATTAGAGATTTCCCAAGGTCATTTCGGGGAGAAGTTCTCACTCATGAACCCATTGACTACGGACCAGCCGCATGGTGATGGAGGATTTGCCTGCATCCCGATCTGATCAGATCTCGATCGCGCGAAACCCGGAAACGTGGCACCGAATCACGGAGTCAGGATATTCCCAGGAGACAAAAAGAAACAACATACCGCATCCACCATCTCCGCAGATGGTGATTGAGATCTTGTCCATGGCCAATGGACATTGGAGAGTGAAGAGCGGGGGGAGGGAATGGGGAATTGGTCCCGAAGGTATGTGGACAGGGGTTATTAAGTTATAATAGGGGGTTAATATAGGTACCACCTAAGTATAGCTTAACTACTTATTAGTTTGATATCTCGATCTATCTCCCAGCACCTCATAACGCCATTATTGATTACTCTCTCTATAATTGTCATTGTGATACATCTCATGGGCTTTTTTTTGATCTGACATGAACATTGGCAATAGAATAACACTGGACACAATCTCTACAATCCAGAATATATAGAATAGAATAGAATAAAGAAAAAGAGACATAATCATATACATATACATATACAAAATACAAATGTATAGAAATAAATATGAGATAGACGCAAAGGGTATAAGAGAGCTATTGGTGAATGCTTCCCCACATTTGTACTTTGGAGACATCAACTCTCTGTCTACCTCTACCTCTCTCTCTCTCTCTCTCTCTCTCTCTCTCTCTCCCCCTCTCTTTTCTCCCTCTTCTCTCTCTTCTACAAATATCCAACACATTCACTTTTTAGAAACATCCACACAGATCGGATATTTCAACGCGAACTTCCACTTCTACCCAGGTTGTCATCCTGCGGGGCGATGGAATTCGGTCTGGGCCTCAGATATTTCCATCATGACCAATATGAACAGCTTCAATTTGGAATATGACGATGAACAGGGCTCACACCTCCAAAACCCTTCATATCCAACCTTTCTCAACCAGGGTAATTATGCCTTCAGTGCTATGCTACCTCAGAATGCGGATCTGCCTCTTCAGAACTTCGCACGATCACAGCCTTCGGACCTGGAAGAACCCAGGTCTAATACCATGCTCACATACGACGGGCTTTTCACCTCGGGAATCTCAATGCCAATGAATATGAACGCCGCAAACGCCTATACCTACAATATCCCAACCACCTACTCGGCCACCACCATGGGAATGCCTCCGCAGATGGATCATTCACAGTTTCAGTCTACATACCCACTCTTCCCACCCTCCATGACGATACCTCATTATCCCCAGCCCGCCCCTCCAGCCCATAATGAACTATACGATACAACCACCGACTCGACGGCCAATTTCGAGGATTCCGACTTTTCAGCTCGCTCGAGCGACTGGTCACATGCGCAGGCGCAGGTGCAGCGGGCTCAGCGACAACCTCTAGAGCGCCGCCTACCTACTGGGCAGCCGTACCGTGCATCGCAACCGGTGGCTATCCAGCCCAAGCCCGTTGCTACCAAAGGTGAGTTGTGTCTGTGTCTGACACTCCCTGTTGGACTCTGGCTCATGGTATGACTGACGCGGGAACGCGCAATCAGAATATTTCTCGCCTGGCTTGGAAAAGCCCGGGATTGGCAAGACTGAACATACCGGGATCTATTCGACAACTGGCTTTGACGTGCTGGGAGCGTTGGTATGTCTTCTTCTTCTTCTTCTTCTTCTTTTTATTATGGAGAGTATCTGACGATATATACCAACCTTGTTCAGGGCCGTGTGGCTATGCGACCCAATCCTAAAATTAACATTGGCGCGGTCGATCTCTCATGTGCCTTTGTTATGTGTGATATTTTGATCGAGGATCATCCAATCATTTATGTATCAGAGGCCTTTGAACGATTGACCGGCTATACTAAAGATGAAATCGTTGGCCGGAATTGTCGATTCCTTCAAGCGCCCGACGGCAAAATCAACGCTGGCGCTAAGCGGACCTTTGTCGATGGACAAACTGTCCATCGGTTACGGTCAACTATCGACGACCGCAGTGAGATCCAGGCTAGTATAATTAACTATCGCAAGGGCGGACAACCCTTCATGAATCTCATCACGATGATCCCAATCCAGTGGGATTCGGGTGTTTATCGTTACTACGTCGGCTTCCAGGTCGATCTGGTTGAAAAGCCCGATGCTGTGAAGGGAAGAAATCCTGGTATGCTTTGCTGCATTCTTCGTGGCGAGTGCCCTTACTAACTTGGTATAGATGGTAATTACAGCATTAACTATCAACGTGATCAGCTACCACAGTATATAGTCCCTCCACCAGATATATACTCCTCACGACCAGACCTCGGGTTGCGATATGGCCATGACGAAGTGACTACCATTCTGAACGCCATGAGTTCAACTGGCAATGATGTCAACCGGCACTACCTGGATCGTATTCTGGTTGAGAATACCGATGATGTGATCCATGTGCTTTCATACAACGGCGAGTTCTTGTATCTCTCGCCCTCTTGCCACAAGATTCTAGAGTACAATCCGGTCGAGCTGATTGGCAAGACCCTATCGAGCATATGTCATCCCAGTGATATTGGTCCTGTAATCCGTGACTTGCGGGCGAGCACCACAACCGCTCCAATGAGTGTTGTGTATCGTATCAGGCAAAAGCACAGAGGATATATGTGGTTCGAGAGTCATGGTGCGTGGCACATCGACCCGAACCAAGGCCGGAGGCATCTCGTCATGACTGGCCGCCCACGACCCGTCTACGCCTTGGATCAGATTGCTCGTCTGGGATCGTCCGCCGCGCTGGCTGAGAATGACGTCTGGGCCAAGATTTCTTTGTCTGGTGTCATTCTATTCGTTACGACCAAGGTGAAGCCGGTGCTCGGCCGCTCGCCTGACGAACTAATTGGTAAGGGCCTACAAGAGATCATGAAGCCCGAGACTGGCGGCACTGCCACAATCACACAAGCCCTGGAGGCAGCCTGTGGTGGACAAGGAGCTGGCATGGCCACCGTTACGGGCAGCGGCAAAGAAACGGATGAACCACCCTCGTTCAAACACCAAATGTGGCATAAGAAAGGCCATGCCATTTCAGCACATACCACATTATACACGGGCGACGCACGGGAGGGAATCAAACCCACCTTCCTCGTCGCCCAGATACGATCTGCTCGATCCTTCCCTCCATCCGCCACCGCTGTCTCGGCCGCAGAAGACAGTAGTCTTGCTACGCTTACCGGCACTGCACACAACACAACGCTTACCGTCAATGACCCCGCCCCGCCCCAGCAATACGGTGCCCTTGGTCAACGCATGCCCGACTTATCCAACCTCGTCGGCCTCGACGGTCTGCCCACGGGCAACCGCAGGATCTCACCCTCTGCCGACCCGGTAACCTTCTTTACGGAGCTCAACCCCACCCGCGGATCCAGCTGGCAGATCGAGCTGCGTGAGCTAGAGAAACAGAACCGCGCTCTGGCCGATGAATTGCAACGCCTGCTGGCTCGCCGCAGGAAGCGCAAGCGCAAGCAGGGTGCTATGGCGGTCGAGAAGTTTTGCGCCATGTGCAACACAAAGAACACCCCCGAGTGGCGACGTGGTCCGAGTGGAAACCGGGACCTGTGCAATAGCTGTGGTCTGCGGTGGGCGAAGCAAATCCGTGGCCAGGCGCAGGCGCAGGCTACGGCTTCTTCGTCTATTACGGTGGACTGATGGTAAGTGTATCAACTGTTTCTTTCTTTCTTTTTTACCGAAATTGATTTCCTTCTCCGCTTGGAGTGTTGGTTTCTTGATACCCCTCCGTTTGACAGTCGAAATAGACACATGCTACTTTTGAGCGCTTGGATTTTTGGATTTTTCATTCTCACATGTCTTTTCAGATGCAGAAAAAACATGTTGGCTAAGACTGTATGTAGGCTTTACGGCTAGTAATGACAGCCCAAGCTTGACAAGAACAAGCTCTTCTATGAGTCGGAATGTTGGATATAATATAATACAAAGGATCCCTATGAGACATCTACTGTGCAAGCAGGGGCCTCCAGTCTGGTTTCAAAAACCTACGGCTTCTTGGACTTGGAACTGTTTCCACGAACCGCCAGCCACTGCTCCAACCAGCGCCTCTCCAATTCCTCCACTCGTTTTCGGTCTTGAGTGCCAGAAGAAACATCTACACCACCACGTTCCTCAACTGCGATTCGCACCTCAGTAGCATTCATAGCCTTAACCCCTCCACCCATGCGAATCATCCCATCATCAATAGCCAGGTACTCGACATACCGCGCCAGCCGAGGCCGGTAGATCAAACCAGCAAGCGACTCGCTCGCAGTCTTGTCATGACGCTTAACTAAACTAAAAACCGCACTGGCACGCAGCACATCAGCGGAGCCCGCATCAGCGACCCAGACAGGATCAGCAAAACGCCCAGCAAGCAGAGCTAACTGTTCCGCACTGCCCGCCTTGAGCAAATGCACAGATCGATCCTTACCCCCAGCAACAAACACATCCAGCGCCGCGAGTTTACGCGCCGTAGCAGCAACGCGCTCCTTCTCCACCTGCGAGGGCACACGACACGTCGCAGGCGTAATGGCAGAGCCGAAGATCGGGACGATCAGGGGTGTGAACTCGCCGCAGACGATCAGGATCAACGTGAAGGGGATCATGCGGCGGACATCGCGGGCGGAACGACGGACGAGCTGGAACTGCGCGCGGCCGAGCTTGGATTCTTGTGTTATGGATGGCGCGCTGCGGTTGTTGTGTGTGCTTGTCCGCGGCGGGGATATAGGGATGTAGGCGGGTAGGCCTAGTTTTTTTCGTAGAGAGAGTGAGGCGCGATAGTTTCGGTAGACATTTTTCAGGCCCGTTTTGTAGAAGGTCACGTATGCGCGGCCAAATTCGACATAACGTTTTAGTTTGTCTACTGCGCCTGCGGAGGAAGGTAGAGGAGAGGGGGTTGTGAGGGCAGCAGGGTGTGTACTGATTGGGGCATTTATTTCGGATTTGGAGGGAACTGGGACGGTGGTTGCTATAGGGGGTGATGGGGAGGGTCGGCGGGATTGCTGGCTCGGGGTGGAGGTTGAGAAGAGCTGGGATTGCGCGCAGATGGGCAGTAATTGGGATCGGAGGTGGGAGTGGAAACAAGAGTGACTCCAAGGTTGGAACTGAGCGTGCAAGGCTCGCTGGCCCCGAGTTATGCTGGCCATTGTTGAGTTGGTGAGAGAAGATGAAACCCAAGCTGATGGTTGCACATGTTGTCAGTTGGTTGACACCTTAGGCATCAATATCAAGATGCGAGTGAGAGGTTCAGAACTAAGAAGGCTAAAGTACTAGAGGATTATAGTACTTCGGGGCTAATAGTATAATATCTCTCATTGTTCTGGGTTGAAGAAAAACGGAATTCGTTAGAAGCTGCTATATATGCTCGAACTATTTTGTAGGGTAATTAATGTACACCAGTTTGAATCCAAGACATCATTTATTCATCTGCACGGATCTCAATGTTTTCGATGAGCCCATTGCCCAACCGCGCAATCTCATTCAGAATAGCAGTCTGGTTGATTACGACCTGACCCTCGGTATCACCTGGGGCAGTCGAGTACGCCGTCTTCAGGTTCCAGGTTCGCGATTTCAGGGTCTGCGGGTTCCAAAGGCCAGCAATCACTGCACAACGATCGTCTCCGTGGAAGAGCAAAATGTTCTGGCCGTAACAGGCTTGTACATCACAGACAAACGACTTGATGGTCTGCATCATTCCAGCACGGGGCTCGGCCAAGTTCTTGAACTTGGGTGCCGAGGAACCGCCGAACAGCCTTGCGCGAAGATGGATGACAAAGTCGTAGGGAGCAAGCGAGGTATCAAACAGCTCGGAAACATCCATGTCGTGGGTCTTGCTTCGTAGTAGGCTTACTGCTGCTTTGGTCAGGCTGGACATCCGAGCAGCCACAACCTTGGAGGGCATCTCATATTGGGTCCAGGTCACTCCTTCAGTATCGAGGTCAGAGGCGACGAAAAGGGCCAGACTGTTCATCGCGGGGTCAATGCTGCGCCAGGCTGTGAAGCGAGTCCGGATGTTTTCCGTCACTTGTGGGGTCAGATCACCTCCTAGGTCAACGACGAACGGCTCCTGCTGCCAGTCCCACCGAGAGAGGGAATGGAGAGTCCTCAGGAATCCGGTCATGACAGATGAAGGACATTCCCAGGGGTTAGGCTGGGTGAAGGTGCGAATTACCAGCAACTCAATCAACTCGTCGCTGATCTGGGCAGTAAAGAGGTGGGAATTAAACCATTGTTTGGTAAGACGAATGGTGGGCGACAACAAGGGGAAGCGTGTGCACAGGCTTCGGAGTGCCTGTGTCAAACGCGGGGTTTGAACAAATGTCTTCTTGTAGGCGAAGAGAGCATAGGCGGCCTCTTCTCGTTCCCGGGGACTCAGATTTCGATCCTTGAGATTGCGCTCGAGTAGGGTTTGTTCACGCTCGTGGTGGATCCTCAACCGGAACAACACGCCAGAGGAATGGGGGATTTCCAAATACGCATTGTTGATCACCTTGCTCGATTCGTTTTCGAGGCCTACACGGCAAGACGAGGCAGCACCCGATGATTCCAGAGAGTCTCCAATCTTCAAAAGGAATGCAACCTTGGTCATTTGGATAGCGGCGAAGTCATCAGGCCAACGCGAGGAGCTTTCAAACTGAAGAACAACGTCGGTGGCTCCCGTTGGTCTGAGAGAGGTATAACGAAGAAGCGAACTGGCCGGCGCCAAGTGACGAACCTCCAGTGGCACTTCATCCATACCGCGAATAGATCTCTCAAGGTCCTTGAAGGCATCGTCGATTGACTGGAAAGCAGGGCTGGAGTACGCCAGTATGCCATCGCCATGCTCTTTGAGGAGCTCGTCGTATTCATCACCAACAAATCCGAATTCATCGGTGGTGATCTTGAAGTGCCGTTGGAGTATGTACTCCAAGATCTGGTAGATGATAGATGTCTCCGACTCGTCAGACCATACAAGACTCTCCAGGATGCTGCCATCCTTGAATCGTCGAAGCTCCGACTTTTCACCCCAGAAAGCTTGGAATGAAGCAGACTCTTCTTTTTCTTCGGCAGCTGGGCCGTGGTCGACAATTCGTCCGACATTTTCAGCATTCAACAATAGTCCTACAGACACACCTTGACTTGACCGTTTGGGCTGCTTGGATTTTAATGACCACGAATCAATGGCGTGGCTCGCAATAGAGACAAGTTTGACTCTGTCTCCCAGGGCCCGGGAAAGAACATTATACAAAGCATTCTGTTCGTGAAGAGCGCGGAGCGTGTCTCCATTGAATGACTTGGGGAATGAGATCAGGCGGTCAAATCGGAGGGCTGGCTCGTCAACCTTGAGAATGAAAACCCTGTCGAAGTTGTCCTCTCGTGACTCATTGAGCATTTTTAGGGTGATGGCGGCTTCATGCCGCAGTGTTGTGTATGACCAAGTCGTCATTTTGTAAAGGATGTTCAATCCTCGGCGGCCATCAAAGACAACAGGTACCCCGGAAGGAACTGGAACCTCTTGGCCAAAGAATAGAGGAGTGGTCAAATCCCTGCCGGCCAAAAATTGAATGGTGGCCTTGAAAATTTGGTAGCAGCTGTATGATGGCAGCAGGACCGGTTGCCCAGTCGGACCACCACCTTCAAACAGCAAAGACAGAAGTACAGTCCATTCGAAGCCACCAAAACCTCCATTCTGGAAGGGGGTATGGAAGCCTCGTTGTTGCAGCCAAGTGCGGCCAAGAATGCATGCATCGCTGAAAGAATCGCACTTTTTGGAGGCCGAGTAGATAGACTTGTGATAGAGGGATACTGTGGCGTCGGAGCGGAGGCTGGCATTGTAATACGAAGTCGGTTCGCCGATCTCCGAGTTATTGGAGCCCTGGCGGATATTGCTTTTGAGCGGAAGGGTTCTTGTGATCGGGAACAACGTAGGGTCGATTGCGGTCAGAATTCGGATTGTAGGCACGGACGATCCGGCTTGACGCGGTTCCAACAAAATGAGAGGACGAAGACTGTCTCCATCCTGAGGACCAAATTTGATATCAAACCCAAGGGTGTGGGCGGTGTCTTGAATCCCAGCGGCCACGCACGCGATATAGTAGGCCCGCTTGTGGAAGTATCTGAAGTTGACATAGTCCTTCTCCTGGAAGAGCGAACTTGGCATGGTGACTGCCAGATCAATTGGGCGCGACTCCAGACTGCGAGCGCCTGTCTTGAGCGCAAAGCTACCTATCACATTGATGTTTGCAGGCTTTGCGTATGCCATGCTGTACTTGACATCCTTGCTCGGCCGAGGCTCAGGCCATGGAACCACCAGACCAGAAGCACGTAACTCCTTCTCGGCATCGGGGACAGATTGCGGAGACCTTTCGGGCAGGCCTTCAATTGCGGTTTTGATTTGGTGTAGTGTTTCCTGGACCTTTGAGAGTTGCTTGCTGTAATTGGGTCTCAATCCCGCCAGTAGATCGTCCATTTGCAGCTTGAAGAAACTGGACTTGTAAAAGCCGCTGGCCATTGCAAGCTCTGCGGAGCGCTCATCTTTGCCTCGAGTCGGGTTTCGCTTCTCGGTCAATTTCGATGTCTGATTCGTTGAAGAGCTAGTAACAGCATTCTCCGGGGAAGGACTGAGCTTCCTGCGCTTTGATGTGTGGTCCGACATTTGAGCGTAGCGGTTGTTAGTAGAGAGGCCGAGATTTTTTTTTAGATAACGGTATTGTATCTGATACGGTACGGGCTGACTCATTCGTAATTTATCAGGTACCCGGAGCATCGCCGAAATCGCAGGTGGAGAGGAATGGTATCGTTTACAATTTTAAGTCTTTTGTTTTCTCTCTCTCTCTTTCTCTCTCTCTTTCATTCTAAAACAAATATCTATAGAATAGATCATATTAATTTCTCTTTTTTTTCAAATTGAAGAATGTTGCAGGCTTGTGGAGGATCTGTGCCTCCAAACACTGACCATGTATGGTTAAAACTCCCCGCAACCCCTCCATGACTCTTCTAACATTTATAAGGCCGTCAGTGTATCGCTTCCATCATGGCGGGAAAATATCGGCTACGAAGAAGGAGAAGATTGGGTCTTAAGCAAGATGGAATGCGGTTATCCCCGATTCTTCGTTCATCCTATGATTCAAAAGCTCGCCCAGGAGATTGTTCGCCGCGTCGGTGACCCCAACCTAGAGTCTGCAACCCTATTCGCATCAGTCAAGGCAGCGCGCATCTGTCACTCCTTTCTGCGTAGCAAAATCCCCGCAGATCAGGCATACAAAACACGGATCGTCAACTTCATCCCATCCCCACATACCGAAGCCGGATCAACAGTGACGTCTTCCTTGTCGTGTGTCATTTACCCAAAGGAATACGCCTCCATTACCAAGCAGGTATGGCAACACTCGGGCAATGGAATCTCCAGTCGACGAGGTGAGTTCTGCCTTAGGGCATTGGAGGACGGGTTTTTGGTGGAAGACAAGGGCCTGGCGACTGCGGAGTCAATCTCCCAGCGTCCTTGCAAGGGACCCCGCAGATACCAGAGCGCCAGTGGAGCAAGAAAAGGCTCTGTTGGGGAATCTCCTCCCAAGTCAAACAACGAAGACGGCCGAGACTATGCTCAATTTATTGAGGAGCGGTTTGGTCGAAACCTCAGCACTTCTCTCGCCAATCAGGCCAAGCTAGCTGTTCGCAAACGTATTGCGGGTGTCTTGACAGCCGATGTTGAACTGCCAGAAGCCCTGGAGACAGCTTCATCGGAAGGTCGAGTCGCCGGCATTTCTGAGGAGGATGTCCTTCTTTACCCTTCGGGAATGAACGCCATCTTTAACGCCCATCAGACCTTGCTGGCTACTAGAGGCGATTTGCCGTCAATTTGTTTCGGCTTCCCTTACACGGATACATTGAAGATTCTCCAAAAGTGGGGACCAGGCTGCGTATTCTATGGCCACGGCTCCTCGGAAGATCTGGATGATCTGGAATCTCGACTGAAGGCTGGCGAGCGTTTCCTTGGACTTTTCACTGAGGCACCCGGGAACCCTCTTCTCAAAACACCGGACCTCAAACGGATTCGCGCTTTGGCGGACCAGTATGGGTTTGCCGTGGTGGTTGACGAAACCATCAGCAACTTTGTGAACATTAACGTTTTGCACCTGTCAGACATAGTTGTCAGCAGCTTGACCAAGATTTTCAGCGGAGATAGCAACGTCATGGGAGGAAGTGCCGTGCTCAACCCTCACGCACAGTATTATGCAGCCATCAAGGAAACCTATAAACGGGAATACGAAGATATCTACTGGGCAGAGGATGCCGTTTTCCTAGAGCGAAACAGCCGTGATTTTATTGCCCGCATCGAACAGATCAATGCCACCTCTGAAAACATTACAGCTATGCTGAAGGAGTCCCCCTTAGGTAAGGGATTCATTTCCTTGGATTGAAAGCTATACTGACAATTTCACAGTGAAAGATGTTTACTACCCGAAATACGGCCCCACGCAGCCACTGTATGAGAGTCTCCGCAATCCCAATGGTGGTTATGGTGGTCTCTTCTCTGTCACGTTCCACTCCCAACCCGAGGCGATTGCCTTCTTCGACACCATCGAGGTCTTGAAGGGACCTAGTCTTGGGACCAACTTTACATTGGGGTGAGTACGCAGGCTCCCTACCTTGGATTTTGCTAACTTTTCAGCTCTCCGTACGTCCTCCTGGCTCATTACGGCGAATTAGACTGGGTATGTACACCACTTGTATGTTGACCAGGCCATAACTAACATGTGTTAGGCGAGATCCTTCAATGTCGATCCGGATCTAGTAAGAATCAGTGTTGGATTAGAAGAGGTACCTGATCTACGCTCCAGGGTACAACGGGCCCTGGATGCAGTGCAAAGTGTTCGGCAGGCAAGTGCATAGTTTACCGCAATTCAATCCAAGTTGGCATCTGCGCCAGACGAGGACTCGGGCTTTTCTTTTAGTATATCCAGATCCGTAAATTGCAGTATATATCACGATATAAAGCAGACTACCGTAGCTTATCACACTGTACCCATGAAGAAAACGAGATCCTGCTCCGAGCCCCTCACTGTCCAACGCCAAACAAAAGCAGTTTGACCTGCTAGAATGTACGATCTAGCAGGTCATCCCCTATGGTACTCACGGCCCGGCTTGTGATGCCCAGGTCTCCACTGGCGGTTTTTCTCAAAGCCTGTCGCATGGTCTCTACATTGAGATCTCCCCCAAAACTGGAAGAGACTGGGCTTTGGGTAGCACTAGCAGCAGGGAACCGAGTGGGAGACATATCAAGCCCTCTGAAGGAGGTCGCACTGCTTGTTGGTGGCGACGTGCCAAGTCCATGCGAAGAAGCCGGAGAGCGCAATGGGGACGGGGATTGGTTGAGATCTCCTAGACGCTCCCGAGATATTACGCCAGGATGAGCTTCATGTGTTTCTGCATGCTCGGCGTTGACGACGTCGGCAAAGGAAATGAAGCTCAGCCGACGTACATCTGTCGTGTTCAGTGCTCCATAACTGGACGAGAGTTCATCTCCCTCGGTCTGGCCCAAGAGATGATCGATGCCCGAGGACGACATCGATTGCTCTCCCGATGGGCCACCCGCTGGCTGATGTAGGCTATGTGTGACAATTTCGACCGAATCTGGATCTAGGCGGTCATCTGTGATCGCGGCCGAGGATGCTTCTAAGACAGGTGGAATATAGTTCTCGGTTCGAATATGCGCGGGTATGGAAGGCGACGCCTGTGCTGGCACTATATCTTCCTGCACATCTCGTTCGAATATCTGAGAGGCGGGGGAATGTATACGGGGTGGCAGATACGATGAGCTTTCGGGCGACGAGGGGTGTCTCATATATTTGGTCGAATCATAATTTGGTGTTCGCAGAGCTTCGGATGATCTCACGGGTGATATGCAGCCATCGATTTGATTCTTGTCCCATGTAAGAGCAGCCGGCTTCGGGGCTCGGATGCTCGCTCCGGCCGCATTTGGCTTCTGATCTGTCTGAACTGTATAGTCCGACATTGCGATATGATAAACTATCAAAATGCGACAGCCATGGTGAATAAAGTCGAGTAAATGGGAGTTAGTAAAAGTCTGATGACATCGGTTGAGAAAGACATACGTAGGGAGACCAGGTGACGGGTTCCCAACGGGGATTATGTATTACCTACTTGGGTAACTAACTCAGTTAGTAGATTACCTCTTGTATCTGGTACTTTCGATTTGGCTGTGAGGAGAAAAGAATTCCAATGTACTGGATACATACGGACTTTAAAATACGGTATGGTAAATACCCGCAGGTCAAAAGGGGGTCACGAGACCAGGGGAAAAAGTTCGGGTTCGAAGCGCGAGAGATGCCAACACGTCCAGTCCTTCAAACCCCAAGTTCGGTCTTACCTTTAGGTTAGTTATACCAGTATAAACCACATTTATGAACATTTACTAACTCTTTCTTTTCTATTATTCTAGTTTCGGATCAATTTCCCTCCAATTGACCAGAAGCAATGGCGACCTTCATTGCCGCGACGAAGCGGCCATTTCTCACATTGCCGTTCCTTATTCCCTCCTTGTCGGATTCATTGGCACTAGGATTTCGACGAAACCAATCTTCATACCGACGGACCAAGCAGCGACTACGTGTGAAGCCGGACTCCTCATTTGACCCGTCCAACCTGGGTCACGATCACATTATCCACAATCCGCCATCCAGTGCTCCGAATGCCTACCACACTCCATCCAAATTCCTGCCTGCCGATGATGTTCGGAAAGCATCCATCCTTTCTTCCACTGCGACCCCCAACGCCGACGATCTTCCCGGTGTCTACAAGTCTATGCCCGAAAGAAAATATCACCTCACCCCTTCAGACATTGAAGAAATCCGCAATCTCCGCAAGAATGATCCCATGACCTGGAGCCGAAACAAGCTCGCCAAACGTTTTGAATGTTCGCCCGTTTTTATTGCCATGGTCTGCCAGGCAAGCCCCGAGAAGAGAGAGATCCAGGCCCGGATCTTGGAGGCGGTGCAATCTCGATGGGGACCCAAGCGCCGCATGGCCAGAGAGGATCGTCAACTGCGGCGCGAGGCCTGGGGACGAGATGCATAGATTTGACCTGGTCTAACTCATTGGAGAGGGGGTCTGTTGTTTTTTTTTTGTAAAGAAAATCCATGTATTCTAGCTTATTTGTAGCATTGTTTATGTATTCCATACCAAATATGTTTCTATTTATTCTATTTTCATATAAGTACTCTGTAGATATCAAATATCAAATATACATGTACATATCTAAAAGATGTCTCAGACCAAAACCGCCCCCAGTCACATCGCACCAATAAAAAATTACGTGATAAGAAGTCACCTTTCTTTCTCTGCGGTTACCTCAGGGCAAAGACGGCAATGCCCCTCTTTCCCCTCCGTCGTGTTCCCTTCAAACTTGCTCCTCTTTCCTCTCGATTCTCTCCAGCTCTTCGTTCTCCGATCTCCTCTCGTCGTTTCTTCTACGGCCATATCAGTGATTCCAAAATGGCGCCCTCTTTAGAGCCCTTTTTCAAGCAGTATGTCTATCTCCCCACAAAGAGAGACTTGAAACTAACAGTCAAATAGGGTCGACGACTCGTCCAACGATTTCATCGATCGTATGTAATACTGGTTCCTCGCTTTTTCTCGCTTTTTGCGACTTCTCGCAAGGTCCTCGCTGATTCTGGTCAAAGGTCTACGGAAGGCGGTTGCAATCCCATCTGTCTCCGCACAAGATGAGAACCGACCGGATGTGTTCCGCGTGAGTCTTCCAACAGACATACAAATTCAGGGGGTTAATCTTTCTAGATGGGACAATTCCTTGCCGACGAACTCACAGCTCTTGGAGCCGAGGTCGAGCAACGTCCATTGGGCAAGCAGCCGGGCAAAGAGCACCTCGAGCTGCCACCCGTGGTGGTTGCAAGATACGGCAACGATAAGAACAAGCGTACCATTCTGGTCTACGGACACTACGATGTGCAACCTGCTCTGAAGGAAGACGGCTGGGCCACCGAGCCCTTTGAGTTGACCATTGATGAGAAGGATCGGATGTATGGCCGTGGCTCTACCGATGACAAGGGTCCCGTTCTGGGCTGGCTCAATGTCATCGATGCTCACCGCAAGGCTGGTATCGAGTTCCCCGTCAACTTGTTGTGCTGCTTCGAGGGAATGGAGGAGTATGGATCTGAGGGTCTGGATGACTTCATTCAGGCTGAGAGCAAGAAGTACTTCAAGGATACCGACGCCGTTTGTATCTCTGACAACTACTGGCTCGGCACTGAGAAGCCCTGCCTCACCTATGGTCTGCGCGGCTGCAACTACTACTCCATCAGCATTTCGGGCCCCGCTCAAGACCTCCACAGTGGTGTCTTTGGTGGCTCTGCCCACGAGCCTATGACTGATCTGGTCAACGTCCTGTCCAAGCTGGTTGACTCCCAGGGTAACATCCTGATTCCGGGTCTCATGGATCTGGTGGCTCCCCTGACCGAGGAGGAGCAGACTCTCTATGGAAACATCAGCTACACTATGGACAACCTCCACGAGTCGTTGGGTGCCGAGACCGGTATCCACCCCAACAAGGAACGTACTCTGATGGCCAGATGGCGTTACCCCTCTCTGTCCATCCACGGTGTCGAGGGTGCCTACTCGGCCCCCGGTGCTAAGACAGTCATTCCCGCCAAGGTTATTGGTAAATTCTCTATCCGTACCGTGCCCAACATGGAGAGTGAAGATGTAAACAAGCTCGTCTTTGATCACATCAAGGCCGAGTTTGCCAAGCTGAACACGAAGAACACTTTGGATGTTTGGCTGCAGCACGATGGCAAGTGGTGGGTCGCCAGCCCCAAGCACTGGAACTTCTCCGCTGCCGGCAAGGCTGTTCAGCAAGTCTTCGGAGTCGAGCCTGACATGACTCGCGAGGGTGGAAGGTAGGACTCATGTTTTCCTACTAAGATAGTTTCACGGCTAACCATTGATAGTATTCCTGTCACATTGACCTTCGAGCAGGCTACCGGCAAGAACGTTTTGCTCCTCCCCATGGGAAGCTCTACTGATGCTGCCCACTCGGTCAACGAGAAGCTTGACAAGAGAAACTACATTGAGGGAACCAAGCTGCTGGGAGCTTACCTGCACTACGTTGCGGAAGAGTCTACCTCTTCATAGATATCATCATGGATTCAATTTGTCATCTGCTATTGTTGCAGTCTTTTACTAAATCATAAGCCATTTCATCACCTTGGAATAATATATCTATTTGCTCATCACACGGAGAATATGCTATCCCTGTACGGAGCGGAGGTCCATCCCAAAATTTCTGTCCCATCATTTTTAACGCTAGTAAGGTGGTTTTATATAGTTGTTTGTGCATAGTAACAGAGTATATTGTACTACCCTCTTTATATTCATTACCACCTTTCAAAGCAATAAACCTCTCAATGTGGAAGGATATGCTTTCAATCCAAGCCTGTATCTGCTCCTGAGGCAATTCATCCCATGCCTTCTTCCATGGCTTGATAGCCTCAGTTCTAGCGATCAAGGCGTACTTTCGTCAGTACTCGATCTTAATTCTTGCATTTCTAACGATTGCTTTTTCGGGCGCCCAGAGCGAGGAGCATCAGCAAGCATAGCGTCAGAGATATTCCATGGACGTAAACTGGCATCAAAGCCCTTAGCAAGAGCTCTTTCATAAATACGATCAACCGTACGTTTCGAAAGGCCCACAATCTCTGCAATTGTAGCAGAACTAACACCGGCGGCTTTGCTAGTTACTACTACTGAGCGCTTTGCAATATCGTGGCCCATAGTGTGGGTAGGTAGGTAGGTAGGTAGGCAGGCAGGTAGGTAGAGGCAGGTAGGCAGAGGCAGGTAGACAGAGGCAGGCAGGTAGACAGGCAGGCATGCAGCTATCTAGGTAGGCATATAAGCAGGTTGAAGAGAAGATAATAGGGGGAGGGGTGGTAGCAAAAGTACTATACAACACCATTACATACTAGCGGTTTCATCTAAAAAAGCAAATATAGAAATGGGACAGACATTTTGGGATGGGACCTCCGTATTGGAAAATGGTTGATTACTTATATTGCGCTACTTAGGGGGAAGCGCAGACAACTAACTCCAAAGAGCCATCGAGGAAGATCTATGAAAATGAAAATGCATCAATCGCTGTAGCGGCGCTCGAGAATTCCAACGCAGACACCAAGTAGACAACCACGAGCAAACGATTAAATCAAGAGCAAGACGCCGTCAAGTGCAAAAGCAATTCGAGATTAGTTACTATACATCCGTTAGTATCATGTCCAGGAATCAATAAAGAAGGACAACTTACTAGATCTCCAGAGGAGAGATCTGATCCAAAGCATAGAGCCAGTTTCCACCTTGCTCCTCTTTTTCTAGCCTGTAAATAGAATTCGTCAGCGGATATGTCCTCAGGTCTAATGGGAGCGAAGTGGAAACATACCAGTCATAGGGCCACATGATGAGATGGCCTTGAGTGTTGTTAAGGAGATCCTCTGCGCGGCCCTTATCCAAATACTCATCCGTGCCATGGGGGTCACGCTTCGAGCCAATCGTTGTAGCTCTGCGTCTACGTCTCCGAGACTGGCTCGTCGAGTTCAGATTCAGGTTCACGGCTTCAGAGTAATCGACATGAGCCGGGGTTGTTCGTGACGTCTCGATGTCCTCACCGGCGGCGACGCCATTCTCGTCACTGGTCCCATTCGGAACAGTGGCCAACAGGTTCGGGTCGGACACCGTCTTGAGTGTGGCCTTCTCATCGATAGACGATAATGTCTCCTGCTTCGCTAGCTGCTCAGACTGAGGACGACCAGCTTCATTCCCAGATCCGATCTTCTCGTCAATTGACTGGGGGCTCTTCGGGTCTGCCTGCGGTCCTTCGGCCCTTGGGGTAATGAAAGACATCTGAGAAGCGATCGACATAGGAGAGCTGACCGGAGCACCAGCTGGGGGAGGGCCACTTTGTTTCTGTTGAGGCTGGGCTGGCTTGTTGCCTTGTTGGTTTTGCATCTCCGCAAAGCGCTCGCCATATGTGGCATACTCCTTGTATTCTTTCCAGTTCTTCACCTCGCTGTCGGGCATGCAGCGGAACACCGATCGGTAAATTTTGGTGTTCTTCTCGGCGACGGCTTGCCATGTGTCCAGGTAGAAGCCATCGATGATCGGATCTCTCATGCAGTCGTTATCGATGAAGATACGCTTGAGGTCTGGGACAGACGGGTGGTTGTGCTTAGGGTTCTCATGTTCTTCCCTGGGCATGTTCAAACCGGTACCGTTAGTCTCAGACTCGCGGCTCGACGATCCATTAACTCCATGGCCTGGTGATGGTGCATTCGCATTGATCCCGGAGTTAGGATTAGTCTCACTCGATGACCCAGGTCTGCGGTCCTTGCGGGTCAAGGGTGTTTGGGGAGGCTTTTGCTGCGATGATCTCGGCCGCTCAATAGTACCCTTCCCTTCAGGAGCGATGGGTGAAAGCAGGGCTTCCTTTCCATTGGCCTCTACCTCCGAATCACGACCAACGACTAAACCAGCCCGAACAGCGGCTGCCAGATGATCGGGGCCTTCCCCTTCCACGTCTTTCCTGTGATCAGGATTTTCAGTGACGCGAGGGTCGGCAGTGAGTTTACGGTTCGATTTGAGGTTAGGGTTAGCACCCTGCTCCCAATCGACATCATGGTTGAAGCTATACATGTCCTCAGAGCGAGAAAGGAACTCATCCTGGACACGATGCCGACGTTCGACCATATCCCTCTCATCTTGTCGTTCGATAGCCGAGGACGCCGAATTTCTTCGCTCTCGGTCGTCAACTGGGGGTTCACTCCCCTCTGCGACCTGGATCTTGCGTAGCTCTTCTTCAGTAGCAAAGTCATGTTCCATGAGTTCATCGACATCAATTCCGAGATGTTCTCTCATCAGACGCATACGCAAAGTATGTGGGAATCGACCAACAAGGTATGGCTTGCCATTCATGGACGACATGATCATATCGGTGTCTCGCACAACAGATGCAACCTCCGAATCACGTGAACCCAACATGGATCGTTCGTTGATGTTTGCTGATCCAATAATAGCAGCACGATCGTCAACGACCATGCATTTGGCGTGAATATAAAGTTGCTCAGTAACCAGTGCCTTTTGCGGTCCGATCTTGCCCCAAGTTCGCAGACTGTAGAACTGGATATAGTCCTCTGGCTCAATTCCAAGAGCACGGAGACGGCCGAAAATAGATGTCTCTCCACGGCAGATACTGCGGTATTGACACTGCATGATAAGGCGAACACTTGTTCCACCTTCACTGTCCACGGTGTTCTGGAAGCCTGGCATCAATGGGATGACAATGACGGCGCGCCATGCTTCCTCATTTTTGGCAGCTCGGACAATACGTTCAACTAGGGCATCTCCAATGAGGTTCTCGATCTTCCGGCCCTCAATCTCGCAGGTGCTGATGAAGAACTGATTTTCGATATAGACGAAATGCTCGGATTCCTCAATCAACTTCACATAGGCATTCATGATGCTGTGCTCGACAACATCGGGTGTTCCCGTCGACCACATGCTGCTAGAACGGAGAATTTGTACCTCGCAAGTTCCATCAAGACCCAAAGCTTCCAAATCAGCGGGGTTGAAATCGGGGGGCGGCAACAGGAAGGGCGTCGGCCGCGTGGGCTTTCGCTGGCGAAGAATGTAGTTCCAGCGTTGTACGAAATGACGAGTAAGATCCCGAGCAGGCTGGCCCACGACATGCATGGAAATGTCGTGCCATGGCATCCGGGGCACAACATTGCGATCATACATCTCCTCGTACGGCTTATCCAGGTCATAGAAATCTTGGATTCTAGGATTGGAGTAGTCCTTGCCAGGCCAGAGCTGACAATGATCTGCATCCTTGGGACCATCGGTCGTTTCAAAGCCAGTAGGCTTGTCATCGGTCAACTGATGCTGAGGAGTATCCCAACGCCCAAAGCACAGATCGATACCTCCAACAAATGCGATGGTATGGTCAATAAGACAAAGCTTCTCGTGGTGGGCCCAGAAGAAAGTGTTTTGGCGGAACTGATTTGGTGATCGCTGAACAAAGATATTAGGGTGAAGATCAAGGAGAGAGAACTTGGAATACTCCGAATCAATGGGAATGGCGGAGTTGATGTTGCGATACATAATCACGAAGACTTTGACGCCCTCCCGAGCTTTTTGTTGCAGGAGACGGTCCAACCGCCATTTCTGACTGATGGCAGCAGGCCGACGCATGTAAAGCTCTGGACTCAGCCACCAGTCATGGATATAAATGACATCCTTTGCCTGGTTGATTGCTCGTGATACAACCCACATATGATCCCGTGCGTCAACCAGCCACTGCGCAAAGCAGTTTTGTCGCACAGGCGCGAAACTATCGAACCGGTTGGGGCGCATCCACGGAGTATTGGCAACCATGAAGCGGATCGAGTCTTCAAACTGCTGCAGTTGACGCTCATTCCGGGCCAGCAGTTTGAGCTTGCGTTCAGAGTTCTCAAGTCGGAGAGTGTGGTGCTGAGGGTGTCTCGCAGACTGCTTTGCAGACTTGGCAAGATCCTTTGGATTTTGCTTGCGAAGACTAAGCTTCGGTGTCTGAATCTTGAAATGGGCATCCACCAAGAAGACATCATAAATATTCATCTCCTCGGGAGAGTCCACGCAGACTACATAGCTGTGCCTGACCAAAAACCACTTGGGCGAATGGCGCTTCTTGACCAAAGACGGGGTAAGCGCCTTTCGGAAATCAAGACCCTTGGAGGACTGGATTATCAGGAATCCTTCCTTGCCATGGTAACTGCCCTCTGCGGCCAGACGGACGCCGAGAGCGGACAGTTCCAAAAATTTGCATAGGCGATTGCTGTCAGCCCTAAAGATCAGGAACCTAATCATCTTTTGCAGATAGACCTCAAGCTTCTTTCGCTGCTTCCCGGGGTATGTCTCTTTCTTGGCTCCCGACACACCTTCATGGGTGGATGAAGGTCCTGCGGCTGAGTCTCCTTCTTGATTCGTGATGCTGGACTTTCTTCGAACAAGTGGACCAGAGGCCCGACGCTGGTGTGGTTGTTGATTCTGCTTTTTCTTTGTCGGAGGCCTCTCTGTACCACTCATCCCCTCCGCACCAGTCTCATAGCCACCTTCTTCATCTTCATCCTCGAATTCACTTTCAAGGCCTCGCACACCTCGCATGTAGGGGAAGGCACTTCTAGGAAATCGAGGGAGACTTGGGCTGTTTTCACTCGTGCGTAGCTGAATGTACTTCTGAGTTCCCAAATGAAGCTTATACTTGAGATGCAGATTGGCAAAGTCTCTTAGCGTGCGGAAGATGATCCATTTCATGCGAGTCATCCCACTTCCGTACTCCATTTCAATTCGGAAGACCAGATGACGATCACCAGAGTGGGAATCAATCCGGCTGTCCGTGACACGAACCTTCAATTGCTCCAAAAGAATCGGAATTCTTTTGCTACCATGCTCATCTCGTTGGAACGCGCTGGCCAGTATAAGTGCAGCAGGCACGGCTGAAGCGAGTTCAGCAAGCAACTCTGCGGATTTTTTATTGTCCACTGTGTTCTCTGGCCTTCGTCGCTGTCCAATGAGTTTCAGACCAGCTTTGATTTGCTTCCACCGCTGGGCACTGGCACTGGTGCCTCGCTCGGTTCGATGGCGTCTCCAGCTCGCCGTTAGGCTTTCATCGTTTCCAGATGGTCCGGCGAACCCGGTCAATCGCCTCAAGTTGCTCGGGCGCTGTTCGTCCTGATTGCCATCTACGCGGTCAGTGTAGCTGGCAACCCGAGTATTTGCCCATGGGCGGCTCCTCGTCCGCCGGCTGAGCCTCTCACGGCCTTCATCTTCGGAAACACCTTCGCGCTGTTGAGGCGTGAAGTCTGTGGTGCTTGCTCTTCGGGGGAACAAATTAGTGCGATAGTTCTCGAAAGGTGCGAAGGAGGATGAGAAGTGGAAGGACGGTCTGCGCGTTGTTTTGGGCGTCGTAGGGGCGGTGTTGGAGCCAGCTTCTTCCTCCCATTGCTTCTTCCGCCGTTGCGTTTTCCTCTTTTCACGAGGATCACGTTCCTCGGCGCCACTCTCTTCCGCATCCGCATCGATTTCACTGCCCTCTTCTTCCAGAGGCTCCGGGAAGCGGAATTCCCCCTTTCCGACCCCGGGGTAGCTATATCGCCCGGTGCTGAGCGGAAGTCCGTACTCGCGCCGCTGGGAGACCGTGAGTGTGACGCAAAGTTTGGAGGAGTAGCGAATAGTTTCAGCTTGCCAAACAACGACTGCTTTCCTTTGGCACCCTGATCATCATCGTCGCCATGTTGGGAGGGGGGTTGAGAGGGGGGTCGAGACTGCGGCCGGGAATGGGATGCGTCGGGAGCCTCTGTGTCTGTATCCCTAAATTGTACACTTTGGGCACGGGATGGAGGAGACATTCCGGGGTTAGACGACTGGCGTTGATGGCGACTCCATGGTTGGTGGTCCTCGGCTGACCGGTTTGGTGGTCGCGTGCTCAGGGATGACCTGCCCCTCGGTGAGCCATGTTTCAAGGATGATGGACGTGCATTTTCCTTGTCGCCTAGTATTCCACCTGTTTCATGATCGTCTGCGGGCTGGGTGGGCTGGGTCTGCTTGATCGAGGCCGGTTTCTTGGATTCAGTGGGAGAAGGCAACGGGGATGCCAATTTCGATTTGTTTGAAGCCAAAGGAGGCTCTTGCTTCTTGGTGTCAACCTTCAGTGAGCCAGTTTCCACATCCTTGTGGATTGAAGAGGCCGACATGTTTGGATTCTGGGACTAATGCACGATGATTATCAGTTGCAGTTCACGGGAGGGGGATCAACCACTTTCTATTTTGTACATACTCAATACACTGTCGAGGATGACTATGTAGTAATCATTGTTCTCCCTAGAATTCAAAACAAGGAAATGCAGTTTTTAAAAGACTTTAAAGAACGTGTTGACATTAAAAGGAGCATAGCTAAATTGGTTTAGAGTGGAGTTTCCCAGCCGTTCTCCGACTGGAGAAGATGCGGGCGGTCTAGAAAAAAGGGGGTTAACGGGACCTTTACGTCTGCTCTTAGTGGAGTATACATATATTTCTATGTATAGTATCGAGTATGGACTAGAATAACTATTGGATTAAATTGAGTAATTCCAAAAGGGTTTTCTTCTTTTTAATGAAATAAAATCGCCCATCTATGGTCTCAATTGAGGACCTTGGAGTAGCAAAGTAGATTTCAAATATATATAATTATATAAAAAAGAAGAAGAAAGAACTAACATATAATAAGAACGAGAATATAGAGAAATATAAGAAAATACATAAGTAGAACTATGTTAACCTGGGAAGAGTATCTAAAGTGAAAGCCTCGGCTTTGTAGTATATACCCGAGTTGCCTTTTGAAAGATACTCTCCAATTTTATCTCCCCGCTATTTAACCCACCTCTCTTCAACATATTTCACCTTATACCTTGTGTTCATATCCGTTCAACCATCATGACTGATCCATTAAAATCTTTGAATGATCCAGACAGGCCCATACCAGCCGCCATCTCCCAGAAGGTCTACGCAATTGCTGGCATCTCAGTAACGGTCTTTGGACTGGAAGAGCTTCGCAAAGAGGCCTCAGAGGTCGCATGTCTCTGGCTTCTTCACCCCAGATTAGCCACTCAGGAGCGTATGACTGGCATTGCCAATTCCGCCCTCACCGACTGGAACACTAGAAACCAGGACACACCCTCGGCCAAAGGTCTGATTGCCGTCTCGTTCGACCAGCGAAACCATGGGACCCGGACGGTCGACCCTCTTGCCAATGAGTCTTGGAAAAAGGGGAACCCTCGACATGCCCAGGATATGTTCTCCATCTTCCGTGAGTGAAACCGACTTTGTAAAACAAGATACGATATTCTAACTCTAGCTAGAGGGCACTGCAAGAGATACATCGGTGCTCATGGACTACCTTCCCTCCTACACATTCCCCAGTGGTGAGCATAAGATCACCGAGAACTTAGTTCTGGGAGTCTCACTGGGCGGGCACGCAGCATGGAGCTGTCTTTTGCACGAGCCTCGAGTCAGCGCCGGGGTCGTCATCATCGGCTGCCCGGACTATATCAATCTGATGGCAGACCGCGCACGGCTTTCGAAGCTGGTATCATGGACTAAGAGTGACCCGCCTGGCGCGGAGGTTCTTGGCTCAGAAGCCTTGCCGACTTCTTTCCTAGAGACCGTCAACCGATATGATCCCGCCGGTATGATGCTGAAGCATGTGGATTGTGGGCCATCGACTGGTCCTTTGCGCGAAGGCCCGTTGCCTCAGCCTTCAGAAAGTGAACAGCAGGTGCTCCGGCCAATTCTGACTCGTGCCTTGGCTGGCAAGCGCATTTTGAATCTGTCTGGTGGCAAGGACAAGCTTGTTCCCTATCATCGTGGAGAGCTGTTCCTCAACTGGTTCAAGCAGACTATCTCGTCCGATGGGTGGTTCGGCGATGGTGGGGTGTCTTTTGAAGATATCATTGACCGGATGGCGGGCCATGAGGTCACTCCTAAAATGGCTGACGAGGCTGTTCGGTTTATCAGTGAGACATTGGCTGCCGGTCCCGATAAGGCGGGTCGACGGGGTTCGGTGCGAGAGTCGAAGATCTGAGCACTAGGCCATGATGAACGTTTCGATGTCTACATAGAATGAAATTAGATGTGATATGATCGGATTTATCAGTTCGGTGGTTTTGCAATCGTAATCGGACAGATTGGTAGACCCCAAAATCTACGAAGATGACCGTAGCTTTTAACAGCGAACCTGCGCAGTAACCTTGGGAAGCCTTTTTTCGTGCCCCAACAAGGTAGCCTCAAGTCATCCTACACGAGCGTGGTTCAAGATTCAGAACCAACACTCTGCCCTCCAATCATGACAATGGACATGAACAACATTTGAAAAAAATCCTCCTTATGGTATTTGTTTAACACACTGATGAAATCGTAAGGGCATTCGGAGGCCATATGCTATGCTGATTGCATACAAAAAAACCCTTTTTATCTTCGACCGCCCGAACCGACTTGGTTTCGGTTCGGGCAGATCTCATTTTGAGTTCCGATCGTCCTCCATGCTGGCGAACGAACACAGCTAGGGCTTCAAATTGCCCCTATTCACCCGCCTTCCCCAGAAATTTCTCGACGAATCAACGCTTATGCGACGAGCTCAACAACACCACCGACGGCCTTGATCTTCTCCTCGGCGTCACGGCTGACGTAGCGGGCACGGACGACGACGGGGATCTGGGGGAGACGGCCCTTTCCAAGAACCTTGGAGAAGCCGAGGGGCAGGAGGTCGATGACGGGGGCGACATCGGTCTTCTGGCCGCTCAGGTAGGCGTCACGCTGCTCAGCGGGGACGAGGGACCAGAGCTGTGAAAAAGAAAGTCGCAAGTCAGCGATAATTGTCCTTCTCAACAAAATTTCTGTAATTCTTCATATCCTTGTCGATTGGCCTCCCTCCTCTTTTGCATATTATGGCCATTTGCGCACTTCCACCTCCAGGCCAATCCACGATTTCTTCTCCATATCCGAATCGACTCGCAAAGATGTAGATGTAACGTACCTTATCGACGTTGATGGTGGGCTTCCAGAACTGCTGGTTGGTCTTGTGGAAGTAACGCATACCAACCTTACCGAAGTAACCAGGGTGGAACTTGTCGATGTTGGTACGGTGGTGGTGTTGACCACCGGCCATACCGCGACCACCGGGGGACTTGCGGTGCTTGCCGACACGACCGTAACCGGCAGACACATGGCCGCGGCTGCGAGAGAAGAGAGGTTAGTGATATGTTGGTGTGATATTGCGACTGGGCTATGACGAATTTGGCTCTTCTGGTCGCGATCGACGAGAAAAGAATTCGATTCAGACGGCACAGGAAAGGGTGTCGACTCACTGCTTCCGGGTGTTCGAGAAACGGGTAGGCATCTTGTCGGCGGGGTGTGACAAGACCGTTGATGTTTGGCGTTGAAGGGATCGTTCCGTCTACAGGATGTTGAAATCCAGGCTTAGAGTGTGCGCTAACAAATTCGCTTGTCCCGTGATCGTGGAACCCTAGCCCTGGCTTTGTCAGAACTTATGTCATGTGTCGCACACACCGCCTTTCTTCAATTCTGCCAGTCTTTTACAACTTAGGGCTTTTGGTACATCCATGGATCTGTGTATGCTAAAGCGTCCAATGAGCGTGGATTTTATGCAAAAAAAATATATGATGCTGTATCATTTGTAGTGTTGTTATTACAGTGACAATCTCGCTATCGCCTTTTTTCAGCGAAGAATTTTGAAAGTCTTTGCACGGTGATCTGAGCCGCCCGCGTGGGAGGTGCTGGGACCAAGCTTCCTCTAATCCAACCAGGCAGCTTTTGCTGGATCCGTGGCGACTCATACCGGCGGTCAATCATAATGATAGCGGCGTAGTCATTCACGTGTCTAATGGCTCGACCAATGCACTGGTTCACTGCTCGCATGCATGAATTCTCGTAAAAGTCCCTGCCCGCTGCCTTGCCTGCTGCTTTCCTTTCCGACTCGGACCCAGAAGCCTGTTTATAGGTCTTCTCCTCCAGGTACTGGATTTTGGCCTGCCATACAGGGCTCCGGATATTGGGAAATGGTAGGCCGATGATAAAGACGCCCCGCCCAAGTTTGTCGGAGAAATTAATGCCTTCTGACAACTTGCCACCCACGATAGATAGAAGCAAAGCTCCTGATCCTGATTCAACGGACTCGGTATACTCTCGCAACAAATCGTCTGTACTTGTCACTGCTTCGCGAGATTCGTAGAGAATCTTCTTCTTTCGTTCCAGTAGATTGAGAGTACTTTGGCCGTTCCCGTTGGGAATGGGCTTCTTCCAGACGCTCAGAACATGACTGAGATAGTCATAACTGGGGAAGAACGCGACCACCCCGTCTGGGATGACTTGACAGAGGGTTGCTATCGTACGCCCAAGGTCGGTGATCTAGTTGATATGTAAATAACAAAACTTTCCGCAGTACGGACTTTGGTACATACCATTTTTTCAGAATTCCGTGCCTCATATGTAAAATCAAATTCGTTTCCCATCAGTCCTTGAGTCAAGGACTGCGCCACCAAGTTGGATTTTGGAATGACGTGGCCATAACTAAATGTCTCTAGTCGTTCTGAGGGCAGATACGAAAACAAATGATGCACATAATCTGACATCTGTTGGAAGCATTAGAGCGCTGCGATATCAGAACATGAGCGGTACTTACAGGAGACATAGTACCACCAGCTAGAATCACAGCTCTAGCATCTTCGGCAATTTCCCGGAAGTGGTTCGTAGGGTCAAGAAGCATGTATTTCAACAAAACATCGTCTTGACTTTTCTGAAAGAAGAGTCGCCCCTCTTCCGAGGGGTTCATGAGAGGAAGAAGAAAGCTTTGAATATGAAACAAAACCGGCATTGTTGTTTTATCCTTGGGCCGACCAGGTTGTGGCTGTTGCGAGGATTCAAGATAGCCGTCAACTTTCCGGGCGAGCTTGCTCTCTTGCAGATATCTGGAGAGCTTATAAGGGTTGATTTGGTCAACTCCCTTTCCAGCCATGAGATCTGACGTTTGAACCGAGCCTTCCAGTGGTCCTTTATGCTGAGAGATTGACTTCATATGCTCCGCAATAGAGCTCACCAATCGGATGACTTGCGCAACATAGTTCCGATTCTTCCCTTTTAGTCTGTTCTTGAACTTGCGGGCATATGTCGTCAGCTGCCCGATGGCAGTCTGCAGTTGACTTAGTGAGACAGCCACCGAATGAATACCAGCTATTGCATCCATGAGGTTGTGGGCTTCATCGATGATGACAATATGGCCTTTGACGGAGAGATTGAGGGCCTCACGAGCTGATCTTTGCAGCAACAAGGGATATGGAAGTGTGACGATCTAGACTTGGATTAGAGCCGATGTTATATTTGTGACTGGGTGAAACTGACCTCGCTGTGCTTGATAACTGGACGAGATGCATAGTAAGGACATATTCCGAGCTTTTTCCCAACCTGGGCAATGTCTTCGATATCTTTGACTGTCGCCAAAGCATGGTCCCTGAACTCAAGCGCCAGAGCCTCATCGTCTTTGGAGGGAATAAAGGAGCACTTCTTGTCGGCTGCAACACCCGCTTGCTGTAAATCCAAACATCTTTCGTTAATTGCGGTGTTGTTCTCCAAGGTCCGGACTTTGGGGTTAATGCACAGGTTCTTTCTGGACCCTAGCGACAGGTGTTTCACACGCTCTTCGAGTTTGGAGAGGTCATCTTTGCTCCCCGGATCGAGATCGCTAGGTATACTAGATGGGAAGGTGACTCGTCGCAATTCACCGGCAAACTGGCTTAGCTGTGAATGTGTTCTTGAGCAAAAAAAGATCTTGATCTCGTCATCTCCGTCATCTTCATCTTTCTTTTGTGTTGAGAATTTCCCTTGAAACCGTTCCAGCAAGGCTAAAGTGCTTGCAGAGAGACCATCGGAATTCCCAGAGTCATTCTGCTGTTTCTGATTGTCTGTGTCGCTATCATAGTCATCAAGAACAAATTGATCGTCATCGTCCACAAGTTCCACTGCTGAGTCGTCCAGTCGCTATTTTCTAGTTGGTATAAACGTTCTTGCATCCATCGGGGAATACATATACATACCTGCTTTTTACGGGGTCGGTCTGCGCTGTCCTGGGCCTGTTTTAAACGTTCTTCCTCTTGTCGAATCTTGGCCAATCGGGCCTCGAATTCTTGTCTCTTTTCGGTAATGGCACGCCTGGATTCCCTTTTGGCATGTTCTATCATCCACTCGGGCTCATCGTCATCGCCTGGAATGTCAGACAGCTGATATGCAGTCATATGTTTCACAATGGGACCCACATGTTGCATCAACGGTTTCCTGGAAGGCCTTTCGCTTGTGATCTCGAAGCCAGGTCAAAGAACCACAGATTAAACTTAGAGATTTTCCCGTCCCTGTATAATATGTTAGATAAAAAAAAACCAAAAAAAAAAAATAAAAGTCGTTCTAACTTACCAGTGGGGGATTCAAATACAGCGACCTTACTATCTTCCAGGCAGGCGTAAAGGGCCTGCATAAATTGTAGTTGAATATCGTATGGCGTATAGGGATGGTGGAAATCCATAGTGGAGATGATATCCAGTAAGAAGGTACGGAGTACTCCGTCGTAAAGGCAAAAAGGAAAAGATAAAAATAAAATGGGGTCAGGCAGAAGGGAAAAGAAAAGGGAACATTGAAAAAAACAACCAAATTACATTACCTATACGGAGTAATGTTGTAGGGGTACATGTTGGAAATATGAGAGACCCAGTCTTGCCGCTTTTTCCTCAGTACAGTTGAGCACGGCCCCTACCCCACTGTTCATCATCCGAGAGCGCTGATTCGCCAAATCTAAGCTGAGCCACGGTGTCAAGGCTTCCATCCATGGGAATGCTACAATATAACTCCCATCACGAAAGGCCTGGCTTCAACATGATCATCCTAAACTGGCTGCATTAATTGTGCCACCTGCCACTTGACACCTGACTATATTGTAGTACACTATTCTATACTAAATGCTTCTAGGGATATTTTGTCTACTCGTTCCCATGATTTCCTGACCAGGACATTTATCGCCCGTAAGCTATATTGATCGGACAGATTTCTCGTTTATACCTACCTATATTCCTAGGAACTTGAAGCACTTACACCTACAAGAAATAAATTGGATCGATCTAAATATATTGTCTCTTCTTTCAATGCAATGGAATCCATGAAATTCGTCAAAACTCTAGTCACTTCTTAGTTATCAGTTGCCTCAGAGTCATGACAGCATATTTCAGCACAGAATGCCCTCAATTCACCTAGCACTCGCATTGCAAGAGCGCTGTGATCTTTGATATACTCAAAGAATGAAAAGCAAGTTTGAATTCGGTCAATATATTCCTCTGCTGCATTTGAGTCAAGGCGCTTTGCCTCTGCTGCAAGGGTCAAGGCAGCAGAAAACAAGGCAGAGGTGGTTGCCCTAAAGGAAAGAAGAAGTGGAATTTTTAGTTGAACGGGTCTAATGAAAGCAGAAGAAGAATTGAGACTTACCATGGGCGATGACGTGCCAACACAACCTTGTGTTGCTTGACCATGGACACAATCGTGTTGGCCGAGTCTAAACAAATTGCCTTTGACCGTGCAAGAAGGACATCCGAAGAGGAGGCCCACCGATGTTGTAGGACTCGGTTGACCTTCATTCGATAGAACAGAAATGAGAGAGACAAGGTGGTTTGTTGCCACAATACCCAAGGCGGATATTGTTCCCTGGCTTGGCCTGGTCCTCCAGAGATCTCGAGCAGATGGGATGGCAATTGTGAGATGATGTTGGCCAGGGCTTCATCCGTTGTCAGAACAACGTCTTCAAGAAGATTATCTCCACCTAAATTTTCAATGGCCGACATTTGGATTCGAAAGCGGTAGTTCGATTGTGCTAAGAATATCATAGCATTGTGGTAATCCACTGGACGTGGCCTTTTGATGGCCGTATTCGGCTCGTCAATTAATTCTGTCGTTAACTCTTCATCTGATAGGACCAGTGGTAGCCTGACATTGAAGTCCGTTTCATGGATGCAGGGCGGATGCGCTGGTATGGACAGCCATTCACAGATGACCAAGGTCCACCAAACTCGTCGACTGATCTCTTGCATAACAGGGTCGTTGGATACCATGGGAGGCTCCTGATCCATCCCCAAGATCTGTCCTATCTTTATTCCTGTTACTTGAAGAACTGGTTCAAGATTAAAGTCCCCAACATTTTTGGCCAGCCCGATCAGTATGGCGATGGCCTGTACTGTCTTGAAATCAGGATTTCGCATGAAGTCAGCCTCGCTGAGGAAAAAAAGCGCTGTGCTATACCAGTTTTGAACAAGCTCAGGTGTGTTTTCTATTATGCATTAGACTTGAGAAGTATTGAATTGACTGCGGAAAGTGTGGGGAGTCAAACCTAGAGGTAGTCCCGCTGTTCTAGCCTCATCCTCGTCCATAAACATAAGACTCATCTATGATCAATCAGATCCGTTGCCCATAGAAAAAAAAAATTAGGAAAAAGGAAAAAAGGAAAAAAGGAAAAATTTTCTCACTGCTATGAAGCCAAAATATACAGCAAGCCAGAGAGTATCGCCATCAAGGAATATCCCGCTCATCCAAGCAGACTCGTGCTCCAGCTCGAATGTTTGCAGATGAACAGCAAAATGGATCCACGAGGTCCACGTAAAGCCGTGATGCAATAGAATATCACTGCAGTCTTTGCTTGGCATCTGGATATCTGTTCGATTGCACACCTTCTGATGATAAGTGCTCTTGCCATGTTGCAAATTCGTCTGGGTTTCGAGCATTTCAACAGAGTTTTCCCATCTAGGGTATGTAGAAGAAGTTGATTTCCGCTGTCTAAGTAGGTTGGGTTTGAATAGCTCAGCTTTTAGTCGATTGTTTTCTTGTTGGAGTTCAAAATACGATAGAACT
The DNA here is from genome assembly GCA_019977855.1 of Penicillium aurantiogriseum. Classification (NCBI taxonomy): domain Eukaryota; kingdom Fungi; phylum Ascomycota; class Eurotiomycetes; order Eurotiales; family Aspergillaceae; genus Penicillium; species Penicillium aurantiogriseum. The sequence continues at coordinate 7,203,609 of JAFCIW010000003.1, read as the reverse complement.
GGCTCTTTCTGCCTTGCACTGTCTCTATTTTAGCACTGGCTTATATACCATATTGCTTGACACACCTGGTAACTTGGCCTTTGACTTCGACAACTTCTCTTGCGCATGTGGTTTCAAGGCCTCTTGCAAGACAAGTTCCACATGGGATCTGCTTGTCGCATCTCACCCGACGTTTAGCACAGCTAGAGCAAGCAGTGGGTGCCCTTTGACTCTTTCTTGCTGTCATTGAGAATATAGGAAAAAATCAAAACCCAAAAAACCCAAAAAAAATCCCCAAGACATAAATGCAGCCCTGGAGGTATTTATCTATGACTTGGTCGCATGGTTCCCCGAAGTCTGGGGTCGAGCTGATTGGTGATAACCTTGGGACTTTCGGTGATTGGCTAATACGATTACTCCTTATCGACCACTGTAGGGCTGTGGAGATCACGAGGTCGCCAACCTTTCAACCTTCCAACCTTCAATGTTGCAAGTCATTTTGCTTATGGCGTGACAGGTGAAGTATATGATGCTTAGCACTCCGAAGCCAAATAATATGAGAGCAGACCTCTGGAAAAAAAAAAAAGCCTCGCCAAGCTTTGATCGGACTTGGCTTTGCGCATTGTTTTTAGGTGCTCCGTAGTGGGCATCGTTGGTTACGACTGAAATGTGAATAATATTCGTTTAGTTAAAATTTCTCGGTTATTATCTCAATTATCTTCTTCTCTTTTTATTTTAGAAGTCCCGCTCTGAAAAAAATTCAAAATATACGCTCTCGCGTATGAATGAGACTAGTGACATGAGAGGCCAAGGTCTGAATGCTACGTCAGAAGTAATTGATCGAAATAGGAAGAGGGAAACTATCTAAAGCTGTTGAGGTAGAGGTTATCAGCCATGGGCGAGCAGATGATCTGAAATCAAATATTCAGTAAGGAATTTTCCCTGCCAACTTTAACACCAGGTCCGTCTCAATCGGTTCCTCATTAAGGCGCTTTGTCAAATCCCCTTCTTCTTCTTCTGGGCGGTGTTCGTCACTAGTTTCAGTGAATAGATTGTCATGGGGCCAATGGGTCTATTCAAGAAGTTAAAAAAACTGCCCTTTTTATACTGAAGAGACAGGATACGCAGGATACTTACCGTTCCAATTCGCTGGTCAAACAGTTCACCCTTTTGCTGCAAGATATCAGCTGTCGCAAAGGAAGCTGGTGTATAGCATACATCTATAACAGTTAGAAAAAGACACCACTTGGATAGGAGAAGAGTACTCACAAACAACAGCGCGTACGTTCTGAGTTGATGGAACACAATTGAAATGCATAGTGCGAGAGTCCCAGAGAATCAGATCTCCGGCTTCAGCAGTGACCTTATGAATCTCACAGCCTCTTTCCTCGAACCACTTCACCTCACTCTCGTGAAAGCCAAACCAATCGCTAGGTCCCCATGTTTCTCGGCCAATTGTACCCGAGTGAGTCTTAAAGAACTCGGGCATAAGCTTTGTAGATCCCTTCATGACGAGAAGACCCCCATCCTGAGGACCATTTGGGGCAAAATTGAGAATACCCTGGACGCACTGCATGCCCTCTCGAAGTGGGCTTTGATCAATATGTGGCCAAGGTTGCGTTTGTGGCAGAGTAGTACCAGATGGAAGCGTGAAGTTCATTCCATCAAAAGAGACCAGAAGCTTGTCTGTTCCCCACAGTTTTGCGAAGGCTTCGATTACTCCGTCCTCCCTGATAAGATCGATTCTTAGATGTGTATTGCTAGATATGGGGATTAAAGACTCACGTTCGGGCCTCCCATATAAAATTCTCATGTTGGATACGATATCCATGATACATCCCCCCCTTGATGTGTGTGGGTAAATGTTTTTCAGTCCAAGTTGAGCGATTGTTCCTATCAAACCCCAAAGGGAAACTTTCCAACCACTGAAACATTTTGTCGATGTAGTATTCACATCTCTCTGGCGAGATGGCATTTTTGACCACAACGTATCCATTTTGGAACAATTCATCTCGCCAGTCTCCGTGAACTTTGGAATCGTCCACGGTGAGTTGATTAGCCGTTCGATGAGGCATGGTATAGGTGTCAAACTAAGTGCAAAATTGAGTGCAAAACCGAGTGATGACAATGGAAATAATTAAACAAAAGTATTTTAAATATTTAAAAGCCCAAGTGTGATAATCCGGGGATGTCGGACCAGTTGACGGAGACTGCCGCGTAGATAAGGAAAAGCTCGCGCGAGTTTCGCGCGAGTTATAAGGTTCTTGACAATTTTCATAGACATCGATAAGTTCTTTGACCATCCTACAATTGTACTTTCAGATACCATTGATCATGACAAGATATATGTTTGATAGATTCCTTGGTTCTTCCACATCAATGCCATCCTGCTTTGTGTTAGTCTTAGAGATCAACCTCCAATATGACTGCCCCCGCTCAGGAATTCCAAACTCAACGCTTCGCCAAATGGTGGAAAGATCTTGGTCTTCGCAAGCTACTAGCATGGCAGGCTACTATCCTTGTATCACAAATGACCACTGGTTATGATGAAAGCGTGGTCGGAAGTCTCCAGTCTATGAAGCCTTGGGTTAAAGGTCCATAGCTCATTTGTACAATGCTCGAGACAGAAGCTGACTATATCACTCTCACCAGATATGGGATACCCCGATTCGTCTAGAATTGGACTCATCACATCTATTGTCTTCGTTGGGGGTTTTGTTGGTGCTCTGGTTGCCTCACCCACCGCGGACTACTTCGGACGCCGAGTAGGCATGTTTGTTGGATCAACCCTGACATTGGCGGGAACTATAGTTCAGTCAGCTGCACAAACTGCTGGTATGTTCATTGGTGGTCGCTTTCTGATTGGTTTTGGGATTAGCTTCACATGTGTTGCTGGCCCCTCGCTGCTCTTCGAACTGGCTCATCCGGCAATGCGTGGCACAATCTCTTCTTTGGTAAGGGAACCCCTTCCTAATAAACCCAACCTCTTCATCACGCTGTCTGCTAATCTGATAATTTTAGTTCAATGTGCTTTGGTACGTAGGCTCCATCATCGCGGCATGGACAACGTTCGGCACGGGATACATGTCTACCAGCTGGTCATGGCGTATACCGTCGCTCATCCAAGGAGTTCCCGCACTTCTCGTCATGATGTCTGTTCTTTGCGGTCTACCCGAAAGTCCGCGATGGCTTTGTGCCAACCAGCGCGTAGAAGAAGCCCAACAACTGCTTGCAAAATATCACAGCAACGGCAACTTGCACTCGGCTCTTGTGATCCATGAGATGGAAGAAATACATATTTTGTTGGAGGCTGAAGCAGCCATCCAAAAGAGTGGTCAAAATAGCTGGAGCGTTCTCTACCGGTCACCAGCAAACAGGAAACGAATTGCGCTGGTGGTTACTATTGCCCCCTTGACACTCTGGAACGGCCAGGGTGTAATCGCATACTACTTCAGCCCCATCTTGACCAGCATTGGTATCACCTCTACACCTCAGCAGACTGGCATCAACGGTGGCTTGCAGGTCTGGAACCTGCTCTTCTCCCTAGCAGGAGCTCTACTGGCGGACCGAATCGGCAGACGAACTCTCTGGATGATTTCGTTTGTCGGGATGATCCTCGCCAACGTCCCA